>SJYO01048061.1:59482258-60082258 GCA_006410555.1 Capra ibex | reverse complement strand
GAATGCATCCAGGTTTAAGACCGAAGATTTTCTTGCCAACCCCCCGGTATTAAACATTTGTGGCTTAGAATTTTCATATTTTGACGAGACAATTAAAACATTTAAGACTCGGAAACGAGAACTAAGAGAAATAGAGGAGACTTTAGGAGGGAACCCATGTTTTTAGGTAGTGAAGACACCTTGAGTCAATTCCTGGTCTTTCCTATGTTTATTATTTTGGTGAAGAGTAAATGTAGTACGAAGTGTCCAATATTTTAATCGAGTATCTGTTACTTGAGCACCGAGTGTTCAATTCCCACTCTATATTAGTTTGCAGACACCACAAGATAGAATTTTCTATAGCCAGTAATAGTCCCACACCCAGTCTGTATCCTTAAATGTGTTCGAAACACTGTTCCGGTATTTTGGCATACATTAGATTATTTCAACGTTATCCAAATAGAGGAACCTAGTAGACTTATACAAAGGAGGAAAGAGGTGGATTACATGGGGTGTTTTATCCGGGTACGACGGTTCATTATTATGTCCTCAAGGGTCAGTCGACAGGAACCGACGAGGGGACTGGATCTCTTTTTATAATTCAAGTTCCATTACGACCTCTGACGACTCCGTTAACGGGTCGACAGGGGTCCTTTACTTAGCAAGGGAGGAGGGTGGTGGATTGGAGATCAGTTTGTCCGGAAATTTTAGGGATACGATCAAGAGAGAGAGGTGGCGAGTTTTGAGTTGTAAGTTTTTTGATTCTAGTACCGTAGGTCAGGGTAGTCAAATACCGTTTATCTACCCCTTTGCTACCTTTGTCACTGTGAAATAAAAGAACCCGAGGTTTCAGTGACGTCTACCACTGACGTCGGTACTTTAATTTTCTGCGAATGAGGAATCTTCTTTTCGATACTGGTTGGATCTGTCACATAATTTTTCGTCTCTGTAATGAAACGATTGTTTCCAGGCATATTAGTTTCGACACCAAAAAGGTCATAAGTACATACCTACACTTTCAACCTGGTATTTCTTCCGACTCACGGTTTCTTAACTACGAAAACTTGAGACCACAACCTCTTCTGAGAGTTCTCAGGGGAACCTCACGTTCTTCTAGTTTGGTCAGTTAGGATTTCCTTTAGTTAAGACTTATAAGTAACCTTATAACTACGACTTCGACTTCGAGGTTATGAAACCAGTGGACTACGTTTCTCGACTGAGTAATCTTTTCTGGGACTATGACCCTCTGACTTTCGTCCTCCTTTTTCCCTACTGTCTCTTACTCTTACCAACCAACCGTAGTTACTGAGTTACCTATAGTCAAACTCGTTCGAGGTGCTCTACCACTTCCTGCCCCTTCGGATCACACTACGTCAGACACCCCAACGCCTCGACCTGTGGTGACTCGCTGACTTGTTGTTTTGGTGAGACTACGACCCCGTAGTGAGGCCTCGGTACGACGGGAGAGGTCGTCCTAGGGACAAACCGAGACGGTTATCCCCCGCGATCTCCCTCTAACCCCTCGATGAAGGTCAAAGACTCCCACTGGTACCCTCTTCACTTTCACAATCAACGAGTCAGCACAGGGTGAGAGAGTTGGGGTACTTGACATCGGGTGGTCCGAGGAGACAGGTACCGTAAAGGGTCCGTTGCTACCCATCGGTGAGATGACCTCACCCAACGGTAAGGGAAGAGGTCCCCTAGTAAGGTTGGGTCCCTACCTTGGACCCAGGGGGTGTAACGTCCGTCTAAGAAATGGTAGACTCGGTGGTCCATTCGGGGTGCTGGTATGACATTAAGTAGGATCGTCGTTGACGACCAAAGTCATCGTCGTCAACGAAGGTTGTAAAGGTCTTGGTTGTGTGGTGGTGGAGGGGGAGGGACGAGTCTCTGTGGTCGTGACTAACCAGTCGTACGGGAGTCGTCTCCACCCTCACGGTCGAGGTGTCAGAGGGCAAATTCGAAAACTTCTTCGTCCTGGTTGTTTCGTCCTAGAGGAGGTCGGGTCTCCAGAGTGAGTCCCGTGTCGTGGTTCGAAGATCCAAAGTTTTTAGGGTCGGAGAGGGAACATAATTGGGTTGTGATCCTTACTAGCGATAAAGGACATTAAGAATTGAGATACCGTGGATACAGGACAGAAACGGAAAAAAGAAAGGACTATGGACCGATTGGAAAATATATATTTCAAATGATGATTTCGAGTCTGCCATTTCGTAGACGGACGTTACGCCCTCTTGGCCCAAGCTAGGGACCCAGCACTTCCAGGGGACCTCTTCCCTTACCGTTGGGTGAGGTCTTCTTACCGATGGGTAGGAACGGACCCTTTAGAGTACCTGTCTCCTCGGACCATCCGATGTTAGGTACCCCAACGTCTCTCAGCCTGTCCTGACTCGCTGAAGTGAAAGAAAGAGTGAAAGTGATGATTTTATGGACGACACCAAAGACAGAGGACTACCTGAGACTACACGCACGAGTCAGTGAAGTCAGTACAGGTTGAGAAACACTGGGGTACCTGACATCGGGTGGTCCGAGGAGACAGGCATCTTGAAAGGTCCGTTCTTATAACCTCATCCAGTGGTAAAGGATGAGGTCCCCTAGAAGGGCTTGATCCCTAGTTTGGGTATAAAGAACATAGAGAACGGGACCGTCCGTCTAAGAAATGGTGACACTGTGGACCTTTCGGACTACCTGAGACTATGCCAGGTCATTTCCTTGAGTAAGTCAGGCTAAAGTACAGTTGTAAAGAAATTCTTGTGTTTACGACCAACGATAGAAGGTTCTCCAGGAATAAATAGAGACAATTAAGCACGAGGAAGTTCCGGTCCCTGACCGGGAGTCGAACATTCTTAGTCTTGACGTAGTCTTTTATTTTCGTTTAGTCAGGGAAAATAGTGAAGGTACCCCTTTTCCTGTAGACTCGGTCGTACTGGTGTTCAATCGTCCCGGTCCAAAGCACCCACGGCCTTCGGGAGTTTGAGGACCTAACCTCTCTTTCCCGAAAGACGAGTCCCGTTGTCATGTTGGTTCACAGTCGTAAGGGTAATAAAAAAGTTCGGGGTCAAGAGTACTCCGTGACTGTTGTCCCGATCCACTGTGGACATGTTCGTCTCCCAACTCAGTCTCCCTGGGACTCAAATCCCTTGGATCTATAAAAGTATTGCACGTCAGAGATTTCGTACAGATGGGGTACGAAATCTCTCTGTAGAGAAAAGTTCCGACAATAACTTTCTAGGAACTTTTTCCTTTGTGTTCTCCAGGATCTTGCCAGAGGGTTGTAAATGACTTCGAACGTACACTCGTGACCTCTTCCGTTACCGTGGGGTGAGGTCGTGAGAACGGACCTTTTAGGGTACCTACCTCCTCGGACCACCCGACGTCAGGTACCCCAGTGATTCTCAGCCCGTGCCGACTCGCTGAAGTGAAAGCGAAAAGTGAAAGTACGTAACCTCTTCCTTTACCGTTGGGCGAGGTCACAAGAACGGACCTCTTAGGGTCCTTGCCCCCTCGGATCATCCGGCGGTAGACACCCCAACGTGTCTCAGTCTGTGCTGACTTCGCTGAGTCGTCGTCGTCGTCGTACACTCGTGTCTCGTTCCTGTCCGTCGACCCATTGACTTGACGAATGTACAGGTGTGGTCACTAGATAGTCCTGGATCTGATCAGCTCAGAAACCTGGTCCCAAGGGGAAAGAATAAATCACGGTAATTCGGAGAGACTTAGATCTAAAAAGATTCAACAACGATAAGTCAACGGGTTAGTACAGACTGAGAAACGTTGGAGTACCTGACGTCGTTCGGTCCGGAGGGACAGGGAGTGGCAGAGGGTTTCAAACGGGTTCAAGTACAGGTAACGTAGCCACTACGGTAGGTCGGTAGAACAGGAGACTGCGGGAGAACAGGACGGGAGATAAGAAGGGTCGTAGTCCCTGAAAAGGTCAGTCAGTCGACCAGTGTAGTCTACTGGTTTTATGACCTCAAAGTCGAAGATTTAATGTAAAAGATTTAATGTCCTATAGTTAGAGTAACTGTACCTTCATTAAAATTATATATTTACAATCAGAAAATACTGGTCGTTGATTTGGTAGGACAGCGATCTTTCACTAGTGTGACAGGTTACAATGGGTAATATACTAAATTGATATATCTCTGCTGTCAGTAATAAACATTCATTTCATCGGGAGTGAATAGGGACCCCCAATACAAGGTTCTAGGGTCATCTGTGGTCTTTCGTACCTATCACGGGTTGGAATATTTATGATACAAAAAAGGATATATGTGTATGGGTGTTATTTCAGATTAAATAGTTAATCCCTATCATTCTCTAATCGTAGTTATTGTTATTATTTGATATTGATAGAACTCTTGTATGACATTGTTTCCAATGCACTTGAACCGGAGAGAGAGTGTCATAGCATAACATGACATGAACGGGAAGAAGAAGAACACTACTACACTCCGAGGACAGGACCCGTCCTGTCTCATCCTGCCACACCCTGAAGTACGACGAGTCTCATCGCGTGTTGAATTTTGTATACTTAATGAAGACCTTAAAAGGAAATTATAAAAACCTGACGCCAACTGGTGTCCATTGGTTTCGGTGTCTTTCACCTTTTCCTCCCTGATCACGTCGACCTTTGGAGGGTAGGAATTTCGGGTGGAATCTCTAAATCAAACTCGTACGTTAACGAAAGACGACAAAAGGGAATTCTATCTCGATTCCTTTAGATAGAAGATAGACATCTATAGAAATGTCATGTGGAACCGAAAATCTTAGAACAAATCAGCGAGTCAGCACAGGCTGAGAAAAACACTGGGGGGTCTGACATCGGGAGGTCCGAGGAACCAGGTACCCTAAGAGGTCCGTTCTTATAACCTCACCCAACGGTAAAGGAATCTCCTTTCATTACGGGATCTATGATTGTCTGATTCTAAGAACTGGAGGATCTAGTTACAGCTCACACTCTAGTATCGACTACGGACTGTATATATCCTTCGTAAACTATTTATCGTCAACATGGCAGTGCTGAGACCGTTTATAGTCTTTGGCTCATGTAACACGTTTTACTTCTTAAACAATAGTGTCCCACAGAAGGTCTTTGGGTTCCGCCCTTACGTCGGACAAAACCTTACGGGTGGGCCGGAAACGGAGAGACATATTCATTGGTATAAGTAACAGTAAGTAAGTCGAGGATGTGTGGTGCGTGTCACAAACGTCGACCTTGTGTCATTCTTTGTGTTTACCTAAAAAAAAAATTTAAAAATGTCACATTCAGGGTCTCGAATGTCAGATCACCTCTCTATGTTTAGTTTGTTCGTGTGTTCATTTAGATTTTGGTGTCGAAACCGTTACGACTCTTTCCGTCCATGTACCACACTCATACACTTTTCCCTCCTGAACTGGATGAACCCCTCCAGCCCCTTCCGAAAGGACTCCTTCACTCCCGACTCGTCTCTAGGTTCAGTTTCGTTCGTTATCCTTCTACAATCCTCTTTCCCTTCTTGAAAGGTCCGTACCTCCCCTCATTTCCGGAGGACCGTCCTCCTTCGTACGGACCTCTCGTCTCTCTAGTCCACTGGACGGGTTCCAGTGTTATTTTGGTTCCAGTTTTTACTCCTTAAATCGGGTCTCGATGTGTAAGGTAAGATGATGGTTCGGTAGGATCGGTTGTTTGTAGTGGAAGAAAGGTGAGTCTTGAAAGGTATCTCCCTCAAGGGACCGTCAAGTCGCCAATACTGAGACGGGAAGGTGACGTCCCCCGCACCCAAGCTAGGGACCAACCCCTTGATTCTAAGGTGTCGGATCGGTTTTTGGTTTGTTTTTGGTGTTTTGAAAAGCATCTCTGTCCAAGTAGTCAATTACGAGTCTGGTTTCCTATTTTTACTGGTTCATCTTGTACTTGACTCTTGGAACGGTATCTTGAGTTAAACACCAAAGGAACAACTCAAATTGGTCAGCCCCTGACCCCTCGGAACCCCTCATCAGACACAGTCACCATGAGTTTCACACCAGGGACCCGGTGATCGTCGTCGTCGAGGACCCTTGAATTATCTTAACGTTTAGGAGTACTGGGTGGTTGCCCAAAGGGACCACCGAGTCTACCATTTCTTTGACGGACGTTACTCCCTCCGGGCTCAAACTAGGAGTCCAACCATTATAGGGAACCTCTTCCCTTACCTTTGGGTGAGGTCATAAGAACGGACCTCTTAGGGTACCTGTTTCCTCGGACCGTCCGATGTTAGGTACCACAACGTCTCAGCCTGTGCTGACTCACTGATCGTATGTGTGTCCTGGGTGGTTTCTGGACACTCAGTCTTTGAACCCTCCACCTAGGTCGTTAGGCATAACCTTGTTCGTTCTGTAGGACGTCCCCGAAGATTTTGTGTCTTACCGGACGTACTCTACAAAAGTTTGGACAGGTTAGTGGACTCCTTGAACAATTTTATAAGGACCCGATGTAAGGGTATAGATGTTTTGGGTCTTAGAGTCCCAACCTTGGACATAAGTCCACTGGTCGGACTACACCCTCGGTGACCAGCTGTAGTTTCATTAAGTCGCAGACTGTACCACTCGTTAAGTAGAAGTATACGGTGAAGAGGAACGATCCACTAATTCCCGTCATTCATGGTGTTTGAGATGTTCGGTTTGAGTCATACATTAAACTAAGCATAGAAGATAGAAGAGTCGAGAAACTAAAATGTTGTCATGGAAAGTCTCAAGAAAACTACGAAAAACTACTTACAGAGGAACAGAGTCAGAGTAGTATGGGTGGTTTTTGGTGTAACTCTAGATTATCCGTGAATGGTTTAAGTTTGTAACAATAGAATCAACGCCAGTTTTTTGATAAAGAACTTCTACAGGGGTTGTAAGGTTTTATAAGTTTTCTTTTCACGGGTCGGAACATTGTATATATACGTAGATTTAGTCCAAAAAAAAAAGGACGAAGACGTTTCTTTATCTAAAGATAGTGTCACTAAACCGTCACAAAATTTATTTGTATGTTTATTTATACCCTTCTTAACTCTGTTACAGATTTTCGTTTTTGATCTTTTATAAAGGTCTCAACTTTGGTATTTACATTAGGATCTAAATAAAAGTTCGTTGTCTTAAAAATTCTTAAAAGGATAGAATTTTAAGAAGGTATAGGACCCTAAATATGTCAAGTAGACGGTCATTGTAATTGACCAGATAACATCCATTAAAATGTACAGAGTCTTTGAGAGTTTGTTCTATTACTATATACTGAAGTCAAGTCAAGTCAAGTCAGTGAGTCAGCACAGACTGAGAAACACTGGGGTATTTAGCGTCGTGCGGTCCGGAGGGACAGGTAGTGGTAGAGGGCCTCAAGTGGGTTTGAGTACAGGTAGCTCAGTCACTACGGTAGGTCGGTAGAGTAGGAGACAGCAGAGGAGGAGGAGGACGGGTGATTAGGGAGGGTCGTCATCCCAGAAAAGGTTACTCAGTTGAGAAACGTACTCCACTGAATGAAGGGAGTTCTATATTCCGGTATCCAGTCACTTTTCCCTGTTTTTTTTACTCACCAGTGACAGTACATTTTTTTTTTTCCGGAGTTGATAACCAATAGAAGTCTATCAAATCACCAATCCCTCTCGTTAGAAACTAACGCATTTTGGTCTTGAACACTTCGCCGACGACGATAGTAAGGTTATTTTGTTCCTTCACCCTGAAGGGATCAGGTCACCAATTCTGCGGTACGAAGGTGACGTTCCCACGCCCAAACTAGGGACCAGTCCCATGATTCTAGGACGCACGGTACGTCGGTTTCTTTGGGGGGTTTTTGTTCCTTCTTTAAAGTCATCAAAATTCTTTAACCTCTTTTCACGTGTCCTTCCTTTTTTTCCCTCGGAACTAATTTATTGACACGGAAATTTCTATAATTAAGTTTATTTCGGACATCAATCCGAAATGTTTAATTTCGTGTTTTTATTCGTCTTTTTGTACGCCTATGACTTGACGTTTATGATTTGGGTCCTTTACTACCATAAGGGAGGATTATTGGTCTTTAGTTCAACGGTCTTTGACCTTACACCTTTGGAAGTATGTTCCCCACTTTCTAGGACTTCGCTTCTCCAGTGTCAAAAAGGTCCTAAACATGTCTGAATGCAATTCAGTCGGCCCATGTCTCCTGGTTATCTTCTCTGAACGAAAAAAAATAATAATTAAATAAAGACCGACGCGACCCAGAAGCAACGACGTGTCCGTAAGAGATCAACGCTCCTCACCGTGGATGAGAGATGAACACCACACCTCCGAAGAGTAACACCACCGAAGAGAACGCCGCCTCCTGTTCGAGATCCGCTAGCCCGAACTCATCAACGTTGTGTGTCCGAGTCGTCAACACCGAGGGTCCGAGCTCTCGTGTCCGAGTCATCAACCCCACGTCCCCGAAAAAATGAGACACCGTCCACCCCAGAACGGTCTGGTCTCTCTCTTGGGTACAGGGGACGTGACCGTCCGTCTAAGTATAGGTCCCATGGTGGCCCCTTCACGGTGAGCTAGAGAAATACTCTTCTGGGTCGTTCACAAGGTTTGTAATCGGTGTGGTCACGCACAAAGTGTCCCGTGTGACGTGGCGTCCCGTGGCAGAGATCCGGATGTCGAGATTTCTTGTGTTGAAGCTCAGCCCCAGAAAACAGACATGTAGTCTCATAGACAGAAGAAATAATGAGGTAAATTAGTATGAATGACTAAAAGGGGAGAAGGTTAAAACTCTTTCTTTGGAAGTAAACGATCCAGTGAGGGTTCGACGCAGGTCCAGACGATTGTTCTCTGACTACCCCTCGTTCAGACGGGAGGTCTCGAGTCGAAGGTAGTCTCCTTCACCGAAGAGAAGAGGACCGTTGGAGAGTCAGGTAAAGTCGGAATATGTAGTCCGTCAGTGGCCTGTTTCCTTCACTTATTCCGTTGAAAGTCTCACACCCGACACCTTCAATCCTTTGGGAGTTTTCTTTCTGACGGGACCGGACAGGTAGTCACCCCCAGAGCGGAGGGGAGAGGGACTCCTGAGTGACTGGGATCGTGGGTCGTCACCCCTTCTCGAGGTGTCTCGTGGTGGTAGAAGTGTGAATTTAAGTTTGTATGACAGGAGGAGTCTTAAATTGAGAGTAAAACATTACCTTTTCTCCTTCCACAATCATTTATGTTCTTTAGCCAACTCGAAAGTTTATGTAGGTTTTATATCAAAAGGTGAAGAGTATGTGTTTTACTCCGTGTTATACTTTATATGTCCTACTAGAGTTGATACAATAGTATTTTTCAAAATCTTCGAATAGGCTAACATACCAACTACTAAAATTCCGTAATTAAATATTTACTATCAAACCAAAAAAATAAAAAAGTTCAGGGATAGAAGATCTCTACATATGATTTTATATGTCCCTATTTTATAATTCTAAGAACTCGTATTCGAAGTTTTATCGGAGGTCACCCCACCCCACTCCATTCCGCCCGACCGTTCCGATTTCCATTGTTGTACTGGCCGGTACCTGTCTACTTCACGACTTCGACGTCCTACCCACCCTTCTTCCCGTAGTGATGTAGTGAAAGGAAGATATGCAGTGTATGAAAATGCACACGAACTTTAAAAGGTTTTCTTTTACGAAAAATTTTTTCGATGTCCCTGAAGGGACCGACAAAGTACCAATTTTGAAGTACGAAGGTTACGTCTCCCACTCCTAAACTAGGAACCAGGTCCTTGATTCTAGGGTGCACGGTATACCACGCCGTTCATTTTTAATGAATTTTTTTTTTCGTTGTTTTTCCTCTCTCTTTTTTTATTTCTATGGGTTTTTTGACGTCTCATATTACTTTTTTCTCTAAGTCAATCTTCAGAAATAATTTTGTTAGTTGATGAGAGAGGGATACGAGGTTTAAGGAACTTTACTAGTAAAAATTTTTGTTAACTTATAAATGTTGTCCCTTCTTTATGTTCTATTTCGTACCGAGTCCTTTGGTCACCGAACTCTTTGAGGATTCAAGGAGTTTCACCAAGAGTTTTACGTAGGGGGGCGTGGTTTTTTTTTGAGTGGTCGTGATGGACTTTGGACGGTATTCACGTTTAAGACTCCGGTGTAGGGTTGAGAAGAATTAATATTGGAAACCCCCGTCTCGGGACGTTAGACCAAAATTGCTCGGGGGGTTCACTAAGACTACTTAGTTTCAAACTCTTGGTGATATTTCCACTGGTCCTTTGAACCTTCCTTTCAATACTGGTTGGATCTATTGTATAATTTTTTGTCTCTATATAATGAAACGGTTGTTTCCAGGCAGATTAGTTTCGATACCAAAAAGGTCACCAGTACATACCTACACTCTCCACCTGACACTTTTTTCGACTCGTGGCTTCTTAACTACGAACGCTCAGGGAACCTGACGTTCCTCTAGGTTGGTCAGGTAGGATTTCCTCTGGTCAGGACCCATAAGTGACCTTCCTGACTACGACTCCGACTTTGAGGTTATGAAACCGGTGGAGTACGCTTCCCAATTGAGTAACTTTTTCTGGGACTACGACCCTCCTTAACCCCCGTCCTCCTTTTTCCCTCCTGTCTCCTACTCTACCGACCTACCGTAGTGGATGAGCTGCGTGTACTCAAACCTACTTGAGACCCTCAACCTCTACCTATCCCTCCGGACCGCACGACGCTAAGTACCTCAGGTACTTGACTTGACTTGACTTATTTCGACTGGTCCAACTGTTCTTTGTTCTCCTTCCGGAGGCGGGTTTGGTCGGGGTCTCTGTTGGTGTCCTTTCCATTTCCACTAAGGTCTCCATGAGATTCGGCTCAGTTGTCTACTGTCTTTCGGTCCCTGATCGACGTAATCAAACCTCTTCCGTTACCGTGGGGTGAGGTCATGAGAACGGACCTTTTAGGGTACCTACCTCCTCGGACCATCCGACGTCAGGTACCCCAGCGGTTCTCAGCCTGTACTGACTCACTGAAGTGAAAGTGAAAAGTGAAAGTACGTAACCTCTTCCTTTACCGTTGGGTGAGGTCACAAGAACGGACCTCTTAGGGTCCCTGCCCCCTCGGACCACCCGACGACAGATACTCCAGCGTGTCTCAGCCTGTGCTGACTTCACTGAATCGTCGACGTAATCAATTCAGGATTTGGACGGGTCGAGGTTTTGGTTCGCCAACCACCCTCACCGTCTATTCTCAAGACGGGGCCTCTTTTCGAGGTAGGAGTCTAATTTTGAGAACCATAAAACCGTTTCTCTACCCTCACTGCGGTTCTCGGATCTGAAAAAACGGGTGAGCGGGAGTTAAGATTTTTTAGACACACTTGTTTTTCGAAGGAAAAGAGTCAGTTCCATTTGTAGAAAACCTCGTTTCTTACGAAATATGTTTAGACCCTTTTTAGGTACGGTTGGGTAATTAGTTCTTTTAGAGAAAGTATACATTTTCACTAAGAAAGTTGTTAATCGTCAATCTATTAACAAGTCATTTGACTTGTTTGTCTTGTTGACTGTTAGTTGCCCCTTCGTTTATTAAGTTCCTTATCTTTTATTGCTCTTTTAAGAGTGACCATTGGAATCTTTATATTCCCATGATGTGGATACTTTTTTCGTTAATCTTATTCTTTCGTTAGAACTTATAAACTTTCGTTTAATGATTTATAATTTTTGATTTATCTTTTCGACTTACTAACGTCGTATAGTGTCGTATAGTAGTTCATTAATTTACAACTTAGGAGTAAAGTAAAGTTTTTTTTACTTAACCCTTAAGGGACTTTTCCCTTAATCACTAAACCTTCTATTGTAAAAACCCCCACCCCCGCCCGACGTGGTGCGTCTCGTACGTCCTAAGGACTGGTCCCTTACTTACTTGGGAGGGGGGACGTCATCTTCGAGTCTCAGAATTGGTGACCTAATGTCTCGTTCAGGAACCTTCTATTGTAGACCTCGTTAGAAAGTCTTATCTCGTTTTTCTGGTTCTGTTTAATACATTCAGGTCACTTTCCTAGTCCAGAGCTTCAAGGTATAAGTGAACCATTCAGGTCTTTTTGTTTTCTTTTTTACCTTTCTTTTATTTAGTAAAGTCTTTAACAGGAATCAGGTTCTTACCATGTTAAGAAGTCTCACTTTCCTGGTAGTCCATTCGTCTTACTTACTGTATATAATATAGGGTGTATGGACCCGTAATAACCACTTTAAAATCCTGACATTCGTATTTTTCTTTTGGGTTCCAAAAAGTACTTCCACTTTTCATTCAAAAACGATTATTTCTATTTTAACCTGACGACAGACGGAAAATTCTTCGTTATGACCTATGATCGCTAGTACACAAGTTAAAACTTGGATTATGTGATCCAAAAAAAAAAATTAACTTTACTCCTAAGTCGTAAATTAATGAACTACTATGCGACGTTATTTGGTTTTGTTGATTGGGACCCTATTTCCCTTTTCGTCACTCTTCCTTTGTCACTTGATTATCAAAAGATTCATTGCTATGTATTACAGTTCTGTGTTTGTGTTTGTGTGTTTCTATTATTTCTACTTAGATTTTTTTGAGTGTACTGACGTGGGCCTCTTCTCCTGGGTCCACCCCTTCACTTTCTTACGATTCCATTGACTGAATTAATCCTCCACTCACCTTTTATGCCGATGGCTAATCATTCGTATCTCTCTTTTCCATTGGGAATTTCTTTGTCGTTATACAACTTAATTAGAGTTTCGTGATCCTCTTTTTTGTCGTTAGTTGGTTCGGTTATTTTGCCACTTTATTTTTGTTCGTGGTAGAAGTCTTTTCTGTTTGTGTTACCGTCTTGTCAGGTTTGTAAGGTTGACAAAGTCAATTATACCTGCCTAATTTAAAGGGTTTCTGAGAAGCTGACTTGAGGGGATTTGGACAAGACTTTTATCTTCGGTTACGTCCTTCATAATTCCTGTTTTTTCTTATAGAGTATCAACATTTTCCGTGTCGAGTGGTTCTCAGTGTATTGTGAAAGTGTAGAGACTTTAGTCAAGTAATTTACCTGTAGCTCTTACATCTTCCGACCTGTTAATTGTTCCAGTTAGGTCTTTTCTTGTCCGTACCGTGGGAAGAGGGGAGTTTTGAGTCTTATAAATGTTTATAACTGGTACGTGAGGTATTTCGTCTTTGGTATGTCCGATGTGAGATGGACGAACCCTTGACAGTTGTATGAATTCGTTAAGGACCCAATTTATATTTCACTTGTCTCAGACTTTAATGGGGGGTCTTTACTTGTTGTCAGTGGTGTCGAATTGTGACAACCTGTATCGGTCTCGTCATGAGTCACCCCGTAAAAGTCAGAAATGATGTAAATAATCTTTTGTTCTCTCTGACTTTTATTTTGAAACGTGACATATGGAGTCTCGTCACTAATAGTTTCGGGGACCTCTGTACTACCAGGAAACTTGTGTCTGATCCTCAGACACTTAAGTAAATATATAAACTTTAGATACCTTTAGCGTGCGATTGGACTCTATTTTGACGTCTGATCAGTGTTAAACTTATGACATTATAACCAATGAAGAGACAGGACAACTCTACTTGACCCAATTCTCAGTGTAGAAACTTATTACGTTCCAAGATAAGTAAAAAGAAAATGAGGTATTTTCATAATATACTTGACTTAATTACTCACTTGACCAACGACTAAAAGGTTTTATACCCCGAGAGACCTCCTTCTCTCATTTTGTCTAATTTTTCCAGACATACCAACAATGGTCCAACCCTTTGTGACTGGAGTCATACTGACAATTAGAGTCCAGACACTACAACGTCACAATACATGGTCCACAGGGTCCTAAACCCTACTCTAGAATGTCTACATCTCCTCGTTTTCCCCGTCTCCCGACGACAGTCGAGAGAACGGGATGAAGAATTTCAGTTCTAAGCACATAAAGTTTATAGTGGCACAGTTTATTTTAATTAAAAGGTTGATGTTCTCTGATTTAAAATTTTTAGATCGAGGAAACCGACTTACAGTTCTGTCCTCGAGATTCCTTACGTACACTCAGTCAAGACTACTCTACGTACTTGGATCTCGAATACTATGTCTCCCTTTATTCAGTAATGCTCTTTTTGTTTAGAGTACATAATTGCGTATGCATCCCTTAGATCTTTCCACCGTGACTACCCGGACGAACGTCCCGTCGTCACCTCTGCGTCTGTATCGCCTGTCTGTGCCTGGGCCCACCGTCTCCTCCTCCTCTCCGACCCTGCCTGCCTCTCTCCTCGTACCTTTGTGTCCGCCGGTGACACTTTGTCTGTCGGTCACCCCTAAACGACATACTGAGCCCTGGAGTTTGGGCCCGAGACATTGTTGAGTCTCCCCACACTACCCCACCCTCCCCCCTCGCTCCGAGTCCTTTCTCCCCTGCATACATATGGACACTGATTAAGTACAACTATTGTCCCGTCTTTGGTCGTGTTATAACACTTCCTTAATAAGAAGTTAATTTTTATTTATGTAATTTTTTTTCTTCTCATCTCGAGATCGCGATCGATCGTGTTTACTGATCTTGTATTTTCTGGTCTCGGAGGTCGTAATGTCCTCTATTTTTCTGGAATCATCGACAATAAATAAATTTTGTATAAAATTTCGAAGTTAATAATGGAAATATTCGTTTAAAATTAAGAGATTTTGAATACATTATAAAGTGTTTAATGACAAATATATTTTTTAATTGACTTGGAGTAGTTCATGATATGAAATGTATGAAAAAGTGTCCTTTTTTTAAAATTTTGCAGGTCAAGACTTGGTATGGTTTTTCTTCGTGAAGGTGACTTGACCTTGTATTTGTCTTCGGTATAGACATTATAAAGTTTCCTAGTTATGGACTCGACGGTTATCCACTTACAGTTGTACAGGAAACTTTATTTGTCGTCTTTAAATTTAAAGTTCTACAAGAGTAGCATAATTAAGCGAGACCAAATAAAATTTTATGGGAGGAAGACGTCCTCAACTTTTTGTTGAGAAGGAGAGTAAATAATTTTTGTTTTACTGACATAAAGAGAGGGGTTGGATGTCATGAGGAGTCGACTTAATTTGTTTAAAATTTCAAAAAAAGGAATGGTGATTTGGTCGTAGAAGTTAAGAATAGACCGGGTTCTCATCTGAAGGAATATGTTGTCGTTATTTATGTTTCATCTTAAGACGGTCGTTTATAATGTATACTAGGGTTGTTATATCTGTCAGAATTTTTAGTTATTCCATAAATAAATATATCGTAGTTTCTGAACTTTTAGGATGTACTATCGGGTACTCCGAATGTTAAATTAATGATTAGGTCAACTTTTTTCTTCTTAAAAGTGGGTGTTTGAACTCCAACAATGGTAGAATGTACGAAGTCTGTACACACGATTTGTGGTCTATGGATAAGTAGAAATCACAAGTGTCATCGTCATAATTCAGGTTTTTTCAGAAAAAACTACTACATGGCTTGTGTGACGTTTTAGTGTAAAGAAAGTACAGCTTACAGGCCTCGATTGTCGATTTTTTATTATTTATTTTTCTAATCGAAAATTTATTTTATGTAGGTTCTTTGTGGTAGATTCTATAAGATACACGGAAGAGATATACTTCTTGTGTCTTATTATTTCTAAACATAATATAAATGATTAATAAAGTGATTTTTTGTTACATTCTGATAGAGGAAAATTGGTTTTAATAGCTCTAAATTTGTGATCATAAGTTCCAGAAGAGGTCCTCATAGTTCCTTCTCTGCCCTTTTAACCCAAATCTTCGAATGTTAAGAAATGTAGATTTTTGGTACAATTTGTCCTAGGAGGGTTTGGGTTTAGATATTTGTCGTCTCTTTGACCATACCTCGATATCGTTTATAACATTACTACTTTGGTCGTCATTGATTGGGGTTGTAAGGACCAGAAAGTCCTGAAGGGTGAAAACACGAATGACGTTAACTTTCTTCCGACTTTTAGGGACCATAGATCTGATGTATCGGTTCCTTAGTGTACACTAAGCGGTTTTTCTTATTACATTGATGAGTAAAATAAAGACTACAGTTACATCAAGTCTTTGTGGGTGTCCCCTTGAAAGTCATTTGTCTACTAAATTATATGGTGGATGTTCCTTTTGTAAAATTTTTACGTCAAAGGAAATGTATCGTGGGTTTAAATGCTTTATCTCTCATGTAAAGTCTAGTTAAAATAATTCTTCGTTGACACAGACGTACATTGTACGGTACCAGACATCAGTGTCTTGTGAACTCGACGTCGTGTCCGTGGAGGGATTGGTCCGTTTTTGGACTGAAACGTGTCTTGTAGTGGTCCATCCAAATGCTAAGGTGATTTTTAAAGTCCCATAAAGGTAGTGAGAATCTATACTTTCAGAATCTAGAGACTTGTCGAAGTACAGGTAATGGGTCTTAGTTTTCTCCGTGACAAAGAAATATTAAATTTCTTTTAGCATTCGAAACTCGTGTAGTGTGACTCTTATTTCAGTTGTTGCGTGTTTTATTTGTGTGTTTTGGGAAAAAGAGGGAAATCGGACGTGACATAAATCAACACGAAAGTTACTTTTAAAATTTTTCCAGTCATGTGAAGCTATACGAAATAGTTGATGGATTCTGATCCAACAAAATAGAATTCGTCAAGACTTTTAACATTAATAGGGTGTGAATGACTCATAGTCGATATAAGGTTTCCGTCAAAGTCTTGATTCTATGTATCCATTGAGAAGTTCCTCGTATACAGAGACCATTGGAATTTTGTGTGTGTGTGTGTGTGTGTGTGTGTGTGTGTGTGTGTGTGTGTTCGGGTCATCGAGATAAGAGTCCTGTTCTCTTGTGTTGCTGGTGAATGGTAAAGGTCCTCTACACCTACCACACAAGAACCAAGTTTATTACAAGCTATCAACTCCAATAAAAAAGAGGAGAATCCTAAACACAAAAATTTTGAAGGGAAAACCGAGAGTGTGAACCGAAGACTCCTCAAAGATTGTCAACGAGATTGTAGAACTGAACCAAAGAATCCTCATAACGATACTTCTTGGACCAGAAGACGGTCTTACAGACGAAGTCAGAACTACCCTCGAAGATGTACACTACTTTTTATTTGTGTTTTTATTGTTTAATTTTTTGTCCATTTTGAAGGTTTTTATAGGTTATTTTTTGTGGGGGGTGTTATTAGAGGAAGGGATCGGCATTATCAATGAATGAACTTTGCCTCGTACATGTCAGATAATGTTATAAAAAGTTTAACCCTTGATACTGACGGTTATTGACTCTAATGACGTTTCTCGATACCTTTTACTAGGGATACTTTCTTCGTTGTGGTCTGCCTTTGAACCTAGATGTGTTTCCTTACTTTTCCCGGTCTCTGTTCAGTTATACACCTATTTATGTTTGCTGGAAAAGGTAAACTTTTTTAAGACATTTCTATTAACTGTTGACTTTCGTTTTTACGCATTGCTGTTACATACACCCCAAATAATCGTAGGCGTCTTGATTTTGGGCTCTCTTGTCGTGTTTCCTTCCCTTCTCCTCTTAGATTCACAGGACGACATTTTAAGAATTTGACGTCCTTGTGGAGCGAAATGACACGAAACTAAATTGCCAGAAGTCTGTGGCGTAAAACATGTTCAACTTCCAAACAGCGGTGTGACTGGTTCAGACAATCGTGGTAAAAAGGTTGTGACAGACAAGCGCAGAGACGCAGTATAAGACTACTAAAAAGGAGTTACAGAGGTTGAAAGTGACAGCAAGATACACTACCCGTACACATTAGTGACTAGAAACCTTGATGATGACATTGACAAAACCCAGTGGTACTTGGTTCAGGTACATTCTGTTAGTTAAATTGTTACAATACAAGAGTGACGAGGTGGATGAACGGTAAGAGGAGAGAGAGAGGAGGAGGAGGAGTCCGGAGGGATAAGGGACTCTGTAGTATGACTTTAATCATATGCCCCTTATTGGTATGATTACCAATTATTGGTGTCCGAAGGAGTCACCCAGTCGACATTTCTTAGGCGGATTTTACGTCCTCGAGGTCCTCTGCGTCCAAGCTAGGGACCCAACCCTTCTAGGGGAACTCATCGTTTACCGTTGGGTGAGGTTAAAAGAACGGACACTTTAGGATACCTCTCTCTTCGGATCGCCCGTTATCAGGTACCTCAGCGTTTTCATCCTGTACTGAATCGCTGATTTTGTTTTTGTTGTCTCTACGATGACCAAGTCTCTTCCGAGAGAAATAAAGGAACAAAATGAATAGCGTTTCAGGACGACACAGTTATAGGATAGGGTTGGATATCGGGTTATTGTGACGTTCGATCTTTAGACGATCACTGGACCTACCGAATTATTTAAGTTTAATGTATTTTATTAAGAATTCCGAATCCTTACACTTCGTTCCTGAAAAAGGACTTCCGTCCTGTATGATCCGTCAGTCAGTTTGACTTAAGTATGTTTCAGTTTTCTTGTCGATACGTGGTGGATAACGGTGTGTTTCTTTCTGCGTTGCCTTCCGTTATATCGACCGAAGAAATCTGGATTCGAAATGCAGTCGAAATGGTGTATGATCAAAACGGTCACATAGGAGAACTTCGAAGTCGCAGATATTTTATTTCCCGACTTTGGAACTAGGGAAGGTCAAAGGAGAGACGGAAGAGTTACACCGTCAGAGTTTTACTTCTGTACTCATATTTTGATAATTTATAGAATAGAACCCTTACTCTCTCCTTTCGTACACATACCGAACAAAAATACCCTAAGTCATTAGACCATTATCGAAAGAAACGATAGTGGACAGTATTTATGTGTTCTATTCGTCCTTTGTATTACACGCAAATTTCTTATTGAAGTAGAAGGATAGTCACTTGACCTTTGTTCTCATTCCTTGATTTATGACAAAAAGAATTTTAAGTTTTTTTATTTTTTCTTCTTCTTCTCCGTTGGTGGACATTTCCTGAGGAGACTATTTCGGTTTCATCTAATATAAAGTTTTAAGTTCATCGGAAATTGGTCAATGGTGTCATTTCGAATGGAAAGTTTTTCTCTTTTTTTTTGGTTTTTTGAGTACAATATCTATGGGTCTAGATTTGGAATTGAAAGTAAAATTTCGGGTTGAGAAGGAAGAAGTCGTAGAAGGTCGATGTATTTGTAACTAAAAGAGGTCGAATCAGTTGTAATTTTCAGGACGGTAGAAGTAGGTTAATGTAAATTTAGAGGGAAAGTAGGATGTAAAAGTGAAACTTCTGGGAGATAAGGACAGAAGCCATCTCGGGGATGACACTACTGCGTAGACTCTGTGTGTGAGTCTTAAGAGAGCGCCGACCACTTCGGGTCTATATTGCTGGTACGTCTCGGTCCAAGTCTCCGCGTTGTCCTGTGTGCCAATAAGTGATTTGTTTGCGACCCAATGACTGCACTTGGAACCGAACTCAACGGGTATGACGGTTCGGATGAGCATCGGGAAAATTCATTCATTCATTTATTCATTTCAGTGAGTCAGCACAGGCTGAGAAACACTGGGGCACCTGACGTCGGGTGGTCCGAGGAGTCCGGTACCCTAATAGTTCCGTTCTTATGACCTCACCCAACGGTAAAGGAAGAGGTCCCCTAGAAGGGCTGGGTTCCTAGCTTGGGCCCAGAGGGCGTAACCTCCGTCTGTGAAATTGGAGATCCTCCGGGATTTTCTCTACGATCTATAACTCAACCAAATAGTGGTAACGAAAAAACCCCCCCTCCCCCTCAAACAGTAGTAGAAAATTCCAATTTTGTACATAGGGCTTATTGCAATTGAAGAGTCTTTGTGATAGTTTTCCTAAGGTACAGAGGGTTAGAAATTTTATGTGGTGGATTACGTTGTGTTCGTATATGCTAAGGACACAAGAGGTTTACTCTGTCAAATCCATTTACACAAGATATTCCTCGTTACGGGGTATATGTCCATAAAATGGTAGGAGACATTATTTCCTGGAGAGAGGTCGAAGTTTTCCACGCTTTGTACAATTCTGTTCCCAAGACCTCTCACCCTTCTTCATTAATTGTAGGAAACGAAATAGAAAATCTTGGAAGAGACTAAAGTGATCACCTATAATAGAGAAGGGGAAGGAGAAGGAAGGAATACAATAAAACGGGGAAAGAGGATCTCTTCGTTGTGTCAAGAGGTAGAGATGGTGAAGGGAAGTAGGGTACAATTGAAGACTTAGTTTACTCTTTCCTTAAACTCCGAGTTGACTTCTTACACGTACTGTGTAGAGCAGGAGTCTGTGTATGTGCACTTTCCTACGATGACTGCGTATCACATGTAGTTTCCGCTGTTGCCTTGCTACGCGTGGGTGACAATGGTGGACCTTGGTCCGAGTGGAAGGCCGAGTGAGAGACTGGGGCTCTCCGGCGGCATCGACGAGTAGTCCCTCGTGTCGCGACCCCAGTGAAGGAACCCATACTGTCGTGAGACGCCGAAGAGGAGAAACAGTCTGAGACTTTGTCCTTCGTGACTCTTACTTTGACTTTGTCATATAGTTTTTATAGATGGTCGTATTTTTTCTTTCGACTGTCGGGGGTGAGGGAGTACACAATCACTTTTCTTTCGTGAAAGACTAGTAAAGGAGTTAGAAGGACTTTTTCTTTGGGTCCTCTGAACTTTTAAAAGGGGAACCAAATTTAGAAATGTCAGTCTCTTCGATAGACGGGTTTCTCTTTCGTCTCTCTCCCCGTTTACCTTCGATATACGTTGAGTTCAAAGAATCGTACAAAGTGACCAATACCTTGAACTCAGAAGAGATTTACTTAACATGTCAGAAACAATAATTAATAAAATGAAATACGATAATTAATTAAAATAATGTTATGGTCCTTCCGGTATTTACATAAATTGTAGTGACCTGATCCTAGTACCTGAGACTTTTAATCTAAACCTCATTTATTGTATATTTACCGGTGAGAAAAATTCTGACCAAATCTTCCATGTTCATCATAAAGTCGGGAAGATGGGAATTTCCGTATTTGTATTGCGAAGTGACTTAGACGGGATTTAAAAATAGTAAATCTTGAAGATTCTTGAATTCATTTGTTCGGTTCATGCTCTTAAGTCGCTCATGATTCTCGGACGGTTTCCATTTCACAAACTAGTCTCGGGTCTTTCAAATCAACATCGGGGTCCTGTGGTGGATAACGTAAATAAAAACCGTGGAGACTTTCACATAATGTAAATAAGACTTGTTCAGTCATCACGGACTGCCTTCTTACTTCTGTTATTGAACGAACACATTACTTGGTCGAGTTGGGTGTTGGTTATCTTTTACAAAGTTCTGTCATGACTTGTAAGTGGTTCAGTCAGATTCCCTTTGGCTTCGTGCGGGCGTCCTTTTTCCTTCACTCATACCTTGATGGTGGAAGGCCATGTACTTCACTCTCGGAGAGAGGTGGTTAGGTGTGTCGGGTTGTGGGTGAGGTCTTCGACGAGGAACAGTTAAGTCTCGATTGAAGAATAGAAAAGAGGACTTAATTATTTCCCCTTAACTTTTATACGTCAAAATAAATATTTACTGATCACCTATTTTGTCTTAGACGTTGTTATAATCACACCTCTGACAAGTAGAGTAACGAAGTCACTACTATACGGTTTTACATCTTCGTGGTTTCTCATGTTATGTCTACTGATTTATTACGAGAAATTTTCGTTCTCGAGTAAATTGGGAAAACTTCATAGTGGAAGTGATAATTAATGTCCCCTATTTTGGTTTTAAGTTCTCTTAGACTTGACCTACTAGGGAGTCCATTGTCTTGTCATGTTGTCGACCCAGTTTAAATTTAGGACCGACGACGACGACGATTCAGTGTAGTCAGTACAGACTGAGACACGCTGGGGTATCTACCGTCGGGTGGTCCAAGGGGACAGGGACCCTAAGAGGTCCGTTCTTGTGACCTCACCCAACGGTAAAGGAAGAGGTTACGTACTTTCACTTTTCACTTTCACTTCAGCGAGTCAGCACAGGCTTAGGACCGATGGACTGAGATTTAGGGTTCATAATTGATCACGCCATCTTATAGAGGATGTTTATTTCAGAAGACTTTTAATTCAGCAGGATGGTTTGAGAGAGATGCCAGTTCTTATTACGGTTCTATACAGAAAGTCGATGTCGGGTAAAGAGACAAGGGAAAACCTCGTTTTGGGGTTGATAAATATATTGAGTGTCCCTTCAGCGAACCCGGACTTTAAAGGATGTTGATAGACTGGGAGATCTTAGATGAAGTTAGACAGAAAGTCCGGGTGGTGTGGTCACTTGAAAAAGAAGGTTCAAGTGGCCTAAGAAGACACAACGGTTCAGATCTCCAGTGGACAACCACAAGTAGAACAAATTGGATCACTGTTGTAGACTGTCATGCTGACTGGGAACTTGTTGTGTCCGAACCTCGAGTGTCCAGGTGAATGTGTGTCGATAAAAAGTTACGCTTTACGATGACTTTGGTTGGACGTTAATCGACTTAGGTACCTAAGTCCCGACACCTGCGTCTTCTTGGTGTAGTGTACTTTCCGTTTGATGTCCCACCTGAGCTCAAAAGTTCGTGCACCTCCCGACCGCGAGGATTGGGGACGTTAACAAGTTCCGGTTGCCCTCTGGAAGTACCCTGAAGGTCTTGGGAAAGTGAACCAAGAGGAAAGGGTCTTGAATTCAGAGGGATGATTTAAGAGAAGTGACTGGTTGAAGTTTAAAGAACTCAACAGGGACCCAGGTTAGGAGTCGTTGGAAAGGGAGACACGGAGAAAGAGGAGAATACTAAAGTGACATAGAGTTTAGAATTTCATGATAAATCTCCGGTTATTTAGTGTCGACATATGGAAGGCAAAAGGGGATTTCGGGTCTTGTTTGATTAACGAGTTGTAGAGATGAATTTATAGTTTGTCCGTAGAGTTTCCAATCGTACGGGGTTTTGTTTTTTGTGAACTAAAGAGGAGGTTTGTGCGGATGGTCAACCGGAGGTAGAGTCATTTACGGTCGAGAAAAGTTACCAATGTCGTTTTGGACAAAACTTGTATATAGGTCTTAGTGTGACTAGTGAAGTGAGGATGTTACCGTTAGGTTCAGTTGTAAAGAATGGGTCTGTCGAGATCGTGGGAGGATCTTCTTGTCGGACTGTAGTAGACGGGTGGAGACGTCAGGTAAACGGTGACATTGTGTAGTGTAGGAGAGAGACGAGTTGGAGTCTCAGTTCAGGGTTCAGGAAAAGACGGAATCTGTTCTGGGATAAGCTCGACTAGGAAGTGGTGAAAGAAGGACGGAATGAGGTGAGGTTGGGACAACAAGGGGTTCATGTGTTTCGTACGAGAGGGGTACCCCACAAACGTGAACAACGAAAGAGACGAACCTTTTGAGAGTCCAGAGTCGAGGATTAAAGTGAGTCGAGAGAGTCATCGGGGAATAGTCTCTACGGAAGCGATTAATATGATTTATCGTGTGAGGAAAGAGGTCGACGGTAAGAGTCAGGAAAAGGAACCGCAATGAGCAGGAGTACCTCCTATAGTTGGGTATAAATAAATGACATCGAAGGGGTTCGTCTTGTGTTCCATGTCCTCTCTTGCCCAAACCGACACAAGTCATATGACATAGGAGAGTCGGATCTTGTCATGTATTTACGAGTTGTTTATAAACTTCTTGTTTGATAACGTACTTACTCAATTTATTCCTGTTCAAGTTTAGCCCATCGATCTTGTCTTACGGTCTTGATACGGTTTCACCCCGGTATTGTCTTTGGACCGAAGTAGACCTAAGTGTCTGATAAAGAAAAAAAGTTATTTTACTAAGATAAAAAGAATTTTTTTAGTGTATATACATAGATTCTTTTTATGACTCCCTATATTTTACACTCGTCACCGACAGAGGTGTTCAATTCCTTCATATGACGAAAAATAAAATACAAAGGGGATAAAAAAAGGAAGATCAAAAACGTAGTGAAAATATTAGTCTTTTACTTAATATTTCTTTTGTGTGCTTTTGCTTTGCACCTCCGTTCATAAAGGAGTGTTAAATCCTTCGCCTGACGTATCGAAATTAACCGGATGTATAGTTGGGAAGAAGGACGGAAGGAAAAAGAGATCTGAAATATAAAACTTAGGTAAAATCTGAATGTGTTCGCAACGTTTCGATCACGGTTCTAAAAGGTATTTGGGAAGTAATCGAAGGGGATTATAATTGTAGAATGTATTGGTGCCACGTGATCGTCGATTGTTTACTTGCGACCCTACCGTGATGGTGGACTGGATGTCTGACGCGACATTAAAGTGGTCAAAAGGTGATTACAGGAAAAAGACAAGATCCTCAGTTAGGTGGTCTCGTGTAGCGTCAGAGGCCTGAGGAACCAGACACAGAAGAAAGTTAGACACTGTTAAGAAGTCATAAAGGAACGGAAAGTGTTTGAACTGACAAAATCTCTGATGACCAGTTAATGACGTCTTATAGGGAATCGACCCAGACTACAAAAGACTACTACTCTGGCTCGAATACCTAAAATCCATCACAGGAAGAGCAGTACATAGTCCCCCATGTGTGGTTGGACTGAATAATGACCACTGCAGTCGGCACTGGTGAACCATCAGGGGTGGTATTTCAATGATAAGAAGAGAAAGAAATAAACTAAAGATCTTTGTTCAGTGATGCAGGTCGGGTGTAAGTTCCCCTTCCTTTAATTCGAGATAGAGAACCTTATTCCTTCTCGTTTCTTAAAACCTGTCTACAATTTTGGTTTTGGACCACCGACCACATGAGTAATGATCCTCACGGGATGTCGAGTGATGAGGACTGACGGAAGGATTCCCGTTCTCGATCTTCAAGTGTGTTTACTTGTCGAGAAAGGGATAAAGTAATGGAAGTCAATACAAGACCCCTGTGTGGTGTACACTGAGACCGAGTACACTTCCTTCGAAGAGATTTGTTCCATTTTGACTATTGACCTCTCAACTCTGCGACTCCTATGAATCCCATACACTTTTTTTCCCATGTACACCAAAGGACCTCGATATGAACCCTCACCTTTGAACTTTTTGGTCACGAGCTTTTGAATCTAAACATTTCGCATTTTCAGGTCTTCTTTGGGGTTCATTTCCTATTGTCCTTAAATTTACCTTGGAAAGGATGTTTTAGGTCGTTGGTATTAAACTAACCATCATAAGACTAAAGGAGTTTCTTGCTGTAGTGTTCAAATATCGAATGAAAATCCTAAAAACATAAGTACGGAATGTACAAGTAGAGAATGGAAGTGTTTTCATTCCTAAAGTTGTAATTCGGTGTTGTTTTACTGAACTATCGAGAGTGAGTTGACGAGGATCCTTGGACTGACTTACGAAAGATAATAATCCTACTTTCCGTAAATTGATGACAAAGAGCCCAGATTTCACAGAGAGTCTCTAGATCTGTGTCCGAATTTATGTCCGTTCACATTATGTCAGTAGAAAGGTAATCACGAAGTGGTCTGATCGTGTGTGACTTTGTGAAGAAATTTTTTACCTTTTTGTCTTAACGGGTTGGTCTCGATTGTTATACTTCCGTTTCTGAATAAATTGAAGATACGTCTCATGTAGTACTCTTTGCGACCTGACCTTCTTTGTGTTCGACCTTAGTTCTGACGGCCCTCTTTGTAGTTATTGGAGTCTATACGTCTATTATGGTGGGAATACCGTCTTTCACTTCTTCTTGATTTTTCGGAGAACTACTTTCACTTTCACCTCTCACTGTTTCGACCGAATTTCGAGTTGTAAGTCTTTTGCTTCTAGTACCGTAGACCAGGGTAGTGAAGTACCCTTTATCTGCCCCTTTGTCACCTTTGTCACAGTCTGAAATAAAAACCCCTGAGGTCTTAGTAACGTCTACCACTAACGTCGGTACTTTAATTTTCTGCGAATGAGGAACCTTCTTTTCAATACTGGTTGGATCTATCGTGTAACTTTTCGTCTCTGTAATGAAACAGCTGATTCCAGGCAGATCAGTTCCGATACCAAAAAGGACACTAGTACATACCTACACTCTCAACCTGATACTTCTTCCGACTCACGGCTTCTTAACTACGAAACCTTGACAGCACAATCTGTTCTGAGAACTCTTAGGGAACCTGACGTTCCTCTAGGTTGGTCAGATAAGACTTCCTCTAGTCGGGACCCTAAAGAAACCTTCCTTACTATGATTTCGACTTTGAGGTTATGAAACCGGTGGAGTACTCTTCTCAACTGAGTAACCTTTTCTGACACTACGACCCTCCCTAACCCCCGTCCTCCTCTTCCCCTGCTGTCTCCTACTCTACCGACCTCCCGTAGTGCCTGAGCTTCCTGCACTCAGACTGACTTGAGGTCCTCAACCACTGCCTGTCCCTCCGGGCCGCACGACGCTAAGTATCCCAGCGTTTCTCAGCCTGTGTTGACTCGCTGACTTGACTTGACTAAGTTGTAATGTCTTGGGAAGTTTACAAGTAAATCTTTCAACGTATTTTGTTTCTTGATATATTAAAAGTTCAATCAACTACAAATATTGTCATTAGAAGTATAAACACAAAGTTCATAAAATTACTGCACCTTCAAAGATAAATCCGTGTCTGACATAAAGTAGTAGTTCCAGTGTTCGACATTCGAACTTATTCATACACCCGTGAGAGGTTGTGAAGAACTTCCTTTTTTTTTAGTCATGGGTTCTCATTGACTCGGGACCGGGGTTTGCAGAAGACGGAAAGGGAGTGATAGTCGTTCCTATTCTTCTACGAAAAGATTTTGAGAGAAAGTGTAGAGTTGAGAGGATCTGGGTATGTTGTGTCTAAGCGAAAAACCCCGGTCTAAGTCTGAAGTGCAAACCTCCATCACGGCACATGATCCTCATTCTGAAGGTTGAGACTGAGACAGTGATTGATCGTCGTACTGCTTCCATTTGCTGAGATTCAAGGTTCCAAGTTTTTGTCTTCGTCGTTGACGTACGTGGACTTTCCAGCAATACTTCGTTTCTCGATGATGTGTGTTTCGTGAATCTCGTGTCAATTCATGGAATGAATTATTCACAATCAACGACAATTTTATAAATAATGATAAGGATGACTTAAAATAGAACAGTAAGAATCGGGTTGTAGAGGAGTACGGTTCTAGAAAAAGGTAGGACTGAATCACTTCGTCAACGGTGCAGGGGCGGGCAAAGAAGGGTAGGAAATTCAAGTTATTAGACGACCCACTAATAGCATCTTCGGTGGAAGGGGGTCCGACTCGTCCCGGACGACCGTTTGGATGTTGTTAGTGAGTAGTCAGGTGAGTGACCATTGTTCGGAAACGTCTTCTTCTTCGTGATCGTTGATCTATTTCGGAGTGTGGAACAATGACCTTTCTTTCTACCATTTTATAAATGTAGCTACAAAAGTAAAAAGTCTTTTCTTTACTTCGGAATCTCCGACTTACTATAGAAAGATACTGTCGTTGTAAAGACAGGAAATTAAAAAGTTGAACATTCGTTCTCATTTGAATATAGGATTTAAGATCTCCCTTGAGTTCTGTATATTTATATAAGATACGACACTCCTTCTTGTCATAATAAATTATATGACTTAATTACAATAAATGGGTTTCTCTGGTCCAAGTACGACTCGTCGTTTTTATGACCGAAGGGAACCTTAATGACGAAAGATCCACCCTTTTAAGTAGATTACCACATTTAGACTTAAGTGTCGTAGTTGGGTAAGTTTTGTCAGAATTCTATAAAGGTTCTAAAATATGATACGTTTAATGGGTTATTTATGTTAGAAAGAGGGTGTAAGACGGACGAAGTACATAAGTAAGGGTTCTAAGTATTTTTCAAAGAATTTCACTCCAAAATTTATTCTGTGAGGATAATCCTTGTTTTCGTAGTAAGATGAAAAAATGTAAAAACGGTGACTTGAGAGGTATTTGTTCCTACACTTCTTCGTTGAAGACGTAGTAACAGATATGAGAATTTTTGTGCCACAAAAGGATAAATCGAATGGTCTCAGTCACAAATGGTTTTGTGGGTCCCCCAGACTTAAACGGAGTGCACCTGAAAGTCCGAAGTGTAGTGGGTTCGCCGACGGACTGGGTCGTCGACAAGGGACAAGTCGTACCGGTAAAAAGGTGAACACTACAGACGGTCCTGAAACCTAAAAACGGTAGACGCTTACAGACCAGTAGGGGAAGTAGAACGACGTTATTCTTTTTACGTTAAGAATTATATTTTCCGTGACTGGAAAGTTCTTTTTAAACTTTTTCTAATGACTTACATTTTCTTTGAATGGACAGTTTAGTTGATGAACAGTGGATGATGTGACTTCTCTAGTCTTTTTTTGAGTTACCGAAGGTTTCTGTCTTGTAATTTACTTTTGTGTTTATATAGTATGAAATAGTTAAGGTTTAACGTGTAAAGGAAGGGTATTAAGTTAAGGAGATTTAACCCGAGACAACAAGTTAGTTGTCGTTCACTCAAATTAACCGTCGTAAAAAAGTAAGGATAATATGTATTTCATTTTACAAGGAGCCCCGAAGGGTCCACCGGGATCACCATTTCTTGGGCGGACGGTCACGCCCACACCCAAGGTCGGGACCTAGACTTTCTAGGGGACCTCGTCCCGTGTCGTCGGGTGAGGTCATAAGAACAGACCTCTTAGGGTACCCGTCCCCTCGGACCGTCCGATGTCAGGTGTCCCGACGTTTCTCGACCTGTTCTGACTTCGTTGAATCGTGTGTTCTATAAGGAATCTGAAATACTTCACACAATTGATGAATTAAAATTCCTCGGAATTTCAAAGACTACTAAAATGTTTGTATGATGGAACAAAGAACAAACTCGAAGTACTATTGAGGAACTTTATCTAGTCTGTCCATAACCCCACCGTTTTTCCAAGACCAAAAAGGTATTGTAGAATGCCTTTTTGGGTTTGTTTGTAAAACCGGTTGAGTTAATAAGAGAAGTACAATGTCCCCCTATTTGAATTTCTAGTATCTGGTTCGTGTTAAAGTGTCGATCGAGTTTAGTTCACAGGAGAGTTTGGTGGAATTAATGATGTGAATTCTCCTTTTGTTTATTAATACACTCGTGTACGAATACATTTGATACGGGTCCTTTTTTTTTTTTTCTGGAAAACTTTTTTCCAAGTAATGTATATGAGAGTTGCCTGTTATTATGTTCCATTCTTTTATTGTGATTCCGTATATTATTAATTGAATTTCCATCACTACTTTTCTTTTAGAATTTTCGTTGGTCTCTATTTTCCATAAATGTGTCTCCTTGTTCCATTACAATTGTCGTCTAAAGAGAACCTTTAGTACGTTGACTCTTTTGTCACCCCGTTGTAGAAATTTCATGACATTTATAGTTTTTGTGGTAATTGGATCTTGACGTATAGATCGTTTTAATAGAAAGTTTATTCTTCCGTTTTATTTTAGAGAAGTCTGTGTATTTCGACTTTCTTCAGAAGTCGTACGGGAGTGATATTCTTTACAATTTCCTTCAGAAAATCCGTTTTCTTTTTATCATAGTCTATCTTTCTACTAGATGTGAGTTGTTACTTCCGATGCTCTTTACCAATTGATGTGTCCGTGGGACGGGTAGTCGATCGGTTGGGGACCGACACTGACAGTTCTAGTCGTCTATAGGGGGTTGACTGGGGTCTGTGCACACTACTCTCCCCCTTTTTTTTTTTTTTTCTGTGGATGATTCTCATTTTTCCGTTCGGTGTTCAACGTTCTGACATAGACGTGGTGGATATGAGATATGTTTTTCACTGAACGTAGATTCATTGAGGATGTTTAGTTCTTTTCGTTGAGACAATTTTTTGTCAGTTTCTAAACTTGACCGTGAAGTGTTCTCTTAATAGTTTTACTGGTTATTCGTATACTTTTCTACAGGTTGTAGTAATCAGTACTTCCTTTACCGTACTGTACTCCTTTTCCACATTGTATATTGTTATGACGTATGACTTGTCCTGTGTCTCTTTAATCTACGTCTCAGTGTCGTCGTCGTCGTCATCCATATATTTAGTCATGTTGGTAAAGTCTTTTGACGGACGCAGATAGTATTGATTTGTGTGTCATTCGTTCATGAATGCAGGTGTTTGATGTGAATTTTCTTACAAGTATCGTCGAAATGAGTATTATCGGGTTTCGCCTTTGTTGGGTTCACAGGTTGTCGTCTTACTTATATATCCGTGTCGGTTTTCAAACAAGGCGAAAGAGGCATGGTAGAATGTCCTTTTGGTCTCACTTGAAAAACCGGTTGGGTCTATGTAAGAGTATCGACTCAAGATATGTCGTCTTACCTAATTCTTACCTAAATATCGATGTACGTTGTTACGCCTGCTTGTCGTGTTTTATTAAAACTCGGTATCTTTGATGTGGTTTCTTCTATATGATACACTAAGGTGAATATGTTCCAAGGCGAAGGGACACCGAGTTGACGATTTCTTAGGCGGACGCTGCGCCCTCCGGACCCAAGCTAGAGACCCAACCCTTATAGGGGACCTCTTCCTTATCCGATGGGTGAGGTCCTCTTCCTTATTCGATGAGGTCATAAGACCGGACCTCTTAAGGTAAGGAACCCCAGCGTTTCTCAACCTGTGTTTACTCGCTTAAAGTGAAAGTATGTTCAAAGGTTTTTGTCCATTTTATTTAGATACTACTATAATGAGTTTTCTCCAATGGAAACACCCCTCCGCACCTTGATCCATCCTTCCGGATTCTCTCTACGAGACACTCCATTTATGTAGGATATATAGCAAGTAGGTACACCTTCAACGTGTCCATATATCCCTACGCACGTACCTGTTTAAGTAACTCAACATGTGCTATGTTTTATTTTACCCTTTCAAGACACTTCCACTCTATGACCCTTTTACCCTACAGAGTATGGGACGACGACCCTCTCATTTGACCCTATCGAAGACGCTGCCTACAAACCGTGAATCGATAGTTATAATACTTATGTACAGAAACTGAGTCGTTTAGGTGGAGATCCTTGGATGGGAGTCTTTGTAGACGTACACATTTTACAAACATGTCCCCTTATTCCCGTTGAAAAATAATCCTTTTCTAACTTTTACTTACAGACAGTTGTCTCTTAACCAAATTCCTTTTTTTTTTTCTACTGGAACACCCCTATAAGGATGGGAAGGATGTGTGGGTCTCTTACTCCTCAGAACGAATATATAATTATGTCCTGATAAGTAATAAACCGATTTTTTTCGTTCTACCTCCTGGTATAGCTTTTCCTTTTCTTGTCTTCTCTGATGATAGAGACACGACATATGTTTACCCTGTAGAGATCTCTCCACTTTGCCCAACAGAGACCCTTCCTCCTGACGAGTCGGTCCCCTGTTTCTGTCTTTTTTGGACACTTATATCTAGTAAAACTTTTAGTGTACTCATATCGCATAATAATATGAGTATGATATGGATACTCATATCCATATAATAAAATTTTATGTTAAAATTTTTAAGTCGTTTTTTCAATGTTTTCGTTTTTAAAGTCTTAACTTTTATGTCTCCAAAATCCTAAGCCCACACAAGGGAAAAATAATAAACATTCTTACATATAAGTAAATTTTGCTCGTAACTCTCACGTTCGCTAAAAGTCCTTGAATGGGTATGACACAGCAGCAGTTGTGGCGAGGAGAGAAAAGGAAAAGTTCAAAATTGAAGAAGAAGGAAAGTTATAATCGATCTCAACCCATCAAAGATCTTTTGTCATTCTTAGGTAATATTTTCCCGAAAAATCTCATGTCACAATTAATACGTCAGTTCGTTAACGACGTAAATTGTCAAAACCAAATTGATTTTTACTGATTATGTCATTTAATTGTATTTGAAAATTAAGGAAGATCTAAAAAAATTCCCATTTTTTTCTTCCAGATGTTACTACAACTGGTCACCGGTCAGGTGTTTGAGATGATGGTCAGACGATGGTCCATTCCTTGAATGTTATCTTACGTTCAGTTTATATATTACACGACTTTACCTATATTAGGTGTATAAACCGTGTATAGGTATTCATGACATTCTTTTTTTACATAAAAGAATCCGTACATGAATGTGTTTGTGTATGATCATCCATATAGGTTTCAATGGTTCTATTCCTTCTCTGTGAAGAGTTTTTTATTTGTCAGATGGTCCTTCCTGTTCTTTTCGTACCAATAAAGATTTCTTGTTGATATTGTTCCATGTTTTATTTTATTCGTGGGGGAACCCTCGTGTTTCTAACCTCCCACCCCTCCTTTCTAGCAATAGATCTACTTCTTTGGGTGTCTCTTTCCTTGTGCTTTCTGTGACCGGAATTTACCACAATTGTCTGTGTTAGGTTACCCTCTCCCCGTCACAAGGTTCGTCTCGTCAGTTGCGTCTGTTTGGTTCCGGATTTTCACGCTCTCTATAGGTCCCTCTCCGTGCCCCAAGTAAAGCCTACTTTGTCAATGTCCGTTAGTCTGGTCTTTCCCTCCGACCCCGGGTTTACACGGAACTTACGGTCTGATCTTTCGGATAAAAACTCAGTCCCCACTACCCCTCGGTGACTTTCAAAACTTGTCCCTCTCTCTACTTGTTCCGTCACCCACTCTAATTTAGACTGTCGTCGCACGTTCTACTTAACGAGGCTGTTTCGAAAGAAACAAGGAACCGTGTCGACACACCTTTGCCTCCGTGGTTTGCAACCACCACTCTCCTCGTCTAGGGTCCGCCCGCTTGTGCCTGTCGAGAGGATGGTGAGTCGGACCGACGAGTGGTCTTACTTAAGACTCTTTGTAGTTGTGTGACACAAGCCGGTAATAGAGCTCCTGTGACAAAGGTGGGAAGAAAAATGTTGTAGACGTAGTGACTGCACGTGTCGAGTCTGTTATACTTCAAGTACCCGACCCGTGTAACCTTCTATTCTTACCTTTACTGTAACTCATTCACCACTTCATTAATCCTTTTTTTTTCGTTACCTAAAGTCGCTCCTGTCTTGTTTCGTTAGATGGGTCGGTTCTTTTTATTTGAAGTATTTATTTTGTACTAATTACATGTTCGATATTTATTTGTATTCTCCTTTTCTGGTTCCAGTGTCCTCTATTTTTAGACTGTCGGTCAGTCGTGGCGTACTGATGTGAAGGTCTTTCGTTTATGTTCCTGAGGTCGCGTCCATGCTCACACTTCAGGAGGGGAGTGCTGTGAGTCTTCCCTAGTCTTTGAGAGTCCCACTATGTCGGTCGAAGCATGGCGACTTGACTTTTCCTTACAACTCCTTTTGAGTTTGAACCCTCCCTAAGTCTTCCCTGAGTGTCTACTAATTGTCCTACTTTTTATTTTGGAGGCTTCTTTCTACTTTCGTTGACTTGTTGAACGTCGGAAATTTTCCTTCTCTTCACAGTTTTTGTGGTGTTAGAATGTCTCTTCTACCGGCTGTCGACAAGCGGTAGACTTCTGTTTGAGGGTGTTCGTCTCTACGACTCCCTTTTCCACTACTGAAAGTGTCCGGGGTGCCACAGATCTGTACATTGTGTGTCGATGAGTTGTGAAAGAGTGTAGAGACTTTAAGTGAATAAGAATGACGAATATAAAGAAATTGGAAAGAGAAGACTCGCAACGTTTGGCCGGGACTGAATTGTACAACCCGATATCGATTTGGTTCTTGAACCAGGATGTCACGACGCACTCATTCGTCCGCCACACCTTCGCGAAGAGTTACTATTCCTTATATGTCTTAAACAATGTCGTTCACCTAAGGTTCACTCTATGTTCTTTCTTGGGACATTTACTCTGTAGTTCTTACAACACCTTTGAGGAAACCACCTTCAGAAAATTTTTGTCGATCGAAAAAGAAAGACCGACTAATTTCAATAGTGAAAGGATTTCCATCACCGACAAAGATTGGGAGGGTTTCAAAATTCTAAGACAAAAAGTCACGAATTTATTTTGAAAGAAGGGGTTTCAATACGGTGAGAAGCCATGTGTCTCTGATTTTTGATGTCTTTTGTTCCCATGATCTTTCGTCTAAAAAGGGGTTTTACCCTTAGGGCCTTGTATTCTGGATCAACATGTATACTAGTAGTCCTTCGAGGAAGGCCGTTGTATGATGACTCTATGTTCTAATTCCTTTTCAGACCTAGAACCTGTATCCGTGTCAAGTCCAAAGATTTCATGTGTTTGTGTGTCGTTTGGTAACCTTTTCTATAGTGTTTGCCAGAATGTGACTGACGTCAATGTATTACTATTTCGAATCAAGTTACAGAGGACCATTTCTTGCCTACAATACTTCGATATTTCTGACACTCTACTATAAAAGTGTCAACCAGAGAGCTAAAAATAGTGAAAAGAGGGATAAAGGTAGAAAGGGGTTGTGGGGTTTTCCTTGACTGGGACTTTGACATTGTGAAAAAAGGAAAAAGAGAAAGTGAAGAATTGAGGAGAAACGGAAGGGGAACGGATCCGGTATTCGGAGGTCACTGTCGAGAATTCGGGGTCTCAGTTATTTACCCGTTGTGCCTTGGTTAGTAACAGAACCGTGTAGAGTACGACCAATACAATGGGAAAAGGAAGAGTTTAGAGGTGGGTGAGTGACCGGAAAGGGAATTCGGACAAAAGATCTTTTTGTTTTAGGGAGACCTGAGAGTGACTTGGTGTCGACGAAGTTGGGCTGATGTAAAAATAAAGTCAGAAAAGTTTGAAGTTTTTCTACATCGTAAGAAGTCCTCGTGTGGGGGCGATGACCTTAAGACGTTCTTGACCCCCGCGTTGACAATCCGCAAAGGAGTCTCGGTCAATTGACGAAGTTATTTATTGTCTCTTGATGAGGTGGATCACCTGTCGGGTAGACGACACTTCACCCAAAGTCAGAACTTTTCGACCCAAAACCTTTACTTGGAGAGTGAGTTAAAAGGGATTACGGTTTAGTATGTCGCAAACATGGGGGTCTTCTACTTTTACTTCTTTCTTAGTGAAACTCCAAAAAACCGACGCTAAAGAAAAAAACGTTTAATAATCACCTTTCGGAATTCCAAAAATTGACTTGTCTTGAAGCATACAAACAGCCTTGATGTGTAATTTCTTCTTATTGGTGGTGGAATTTTGTATAACCCCACCCCTCTCCCCACCGTACTGGGGAGAATGTTCTTCAGAATGTTTTGCTAGACTTACGAGACGGAAGGTCTCTGTGGTCTATGGGGAACTGACTGTCACAATCGTGACGTACCGTTTTTACTTTTGAAGACAACGGACACCAGAGGACTACTAAATATCTAGAAGGATGTAGAGGATAATCTCACTCCCAGAATTCCCGTTCTCAGATGAGGACAAAAAGTCATTGGAACCAGTATATATTTTGTTAGAAACGGAAAAGTTTATGACTTACAATACGACACGATTCGCTGGAGTCAACACAGGTTGAGAAACGTTGAGATACCTGACATTGGGTGGTCCGAGGAAACAGGTACCCTAAGCGGTCCGTTCTTATGATCTGACCCAACGGTACGGGAGGAGGTCCCCTAGAAGGATCGAGTCCCTAGTTTGGACACAGAGAATGCAGAGGACGTGACCGTCCACCTGAGAAATGGTGCTCGCGGTGAAGTCAAGTAAACGAGTCAGCACAGACTGAGAAACGCTGGGGTACTTGGCGTCGTGCGGTCTGAAGGGACAGGTAGTGGTTGTGGGTCTCAAGTGAGTTTGAGTGCAGGTAACTCAGCCACTCCGGTAGGTTTGTAGAGTAGGAGACAGCAGGGGAAGAGGAGGACGGGAGTTAGAAAGGGTCGTAATCCCAGAAAAGTCTTCTCAGTCGAGAAACGTAGTCCACCGGTTTCATAACCTCAAAGTCGAAGTTGTAGTCAGGAAGATTACTTGTGGGTCCTGACTAGAGGAAATCCTACCTGACCAACCTAGAGGAACGTCAGGTTCCCTGAGAGTTCTCAGAAGAGGTTGTGGTGTCAAGTTTTCGTAGTTAAGAAGCCACTAGTCGAAAGAAATATCGGGTTGAGAGTGTAGGTATGTACTGGTGACCTTTTTGGTGTCGGAACTGATCTGCCTGGAAACAACTGTTTCGTTACAGAGACGAAAACTTATACGACGGATCCAACCAGTATTGAGAGGAAGGTTCCTCATTCGCAGAAAATTAAAGTACCGACGTTAGTTGTAACCGTCACTAAAACCTCGTGGTTTTTTATTTCAGTCGGTGACAAAGGTGACCAAGGGGTAGATAAACGGTACTTCACTACCCTGGCCTACGGTACTAGAATCAAAAGAACCCTTCGGGGTTTATGACTTCCAAATGAAGATTAAAGTTTGATTTGAGAACAGTCCTTCAATGAGTTTCGATATTACGTATAGTTGTATGTAAGTTTCCACCGACTCTAAAGAACTAAAATAATCGTTTGGTTTGACCAGAAGGTGGTCCCTGAAATATATTTGTATGTGATGGATTCGATCAAGTGTACAAGGCATTCAAAGAGTTCGGTCACCTGAAAAAGGAAATTTCGTGGACGCCGTGTTTTTGGTGTTCCACCGTCTCGAGTCGAAGTGTCCTCCTCGATGACGTCTCTCGTTGTGGAGGTTTGTGTGTGGTCGGACGAAACAGAGTCGCTGCTGAACGGGACACTCTACTCCTCAATGACAAACTTTGGTGTCGCCAAATTCATGGTGATCAATATAATTGAGGTTGATAGTAACGATTAGTCTAGTTGTGACGGGTTAAAGAAATTATTACTATATGTTAAATATTGTACTTAATTTTTATACTTAGAGTCATGTTGAAGAGGTTGACGAATGAATCTTCATAGTTTTGTCTTAATGTGGGTGTTATTTTTATAAAAGTTTAGAGTAAATATATATAGTTGGAAATACAACAATAACAAGTCCACGATTCAGGACAGGTCGAGAACCGTCGTGTGGTCCGAAGAAAGGTCCGGAAGTGATAGAGGGCCTTAAACGATTCTAAGTGCGGGTGACTCAACCATTACGATGGATTGGTAGAGTAGGAGACGACGGGAAAGGAGGAAGACGGAATGTTAGAAAGGGTCGTAATTGTAAATATTGGTTGGGAACATAGATACCGTGGTGCCCTATATTTGTCAGTGTATTTGACACCCATAATTGTAAAGATTTCTAACATTTAAAAAAAATTTCTGAGTATTCGTTTTTTCAAGTAGTTGACCTGGTCTTATTCCCCGCAGATGTGGTTTATCCGTCTCTCCTATGGTATAAGTTTCTTCCTGTTCTATAATGAGATCTGCCTACTCCTTTTTATAAGTGGGTTTAAATCCGACCGTCCTAAAGTCGACCTGATTTGGTCACTCGTCTTAAAGTTCCGACCTTTTCCATTCTAAAAAGATCTTCGTCGTCGTACTAGTTTTGACTTCGACTTTCAAGTTTCTTGGACAAACCCTATACTACCCTGTTTCTCGAGGATATTCGTTCGTTACACGCCAATTAGTCTTTTCTACTCTGCATACTTGGGGTGGAGTGTAATAAGAGTGACAGTCAAGGTTCCGTAAGACAAAAGTGACCGTAAAGTCAACCGATTTTATTTTAGTCGAATCGTTTAAATAAAAATTTAAAAGAAGATGTATCAGTGGATATATTGATTCTTTATGTACGTATAATCGTAGATTAAAACGTACCTTTTTTTGTCGTTTGCGTTTCTCTTATTGGATTGGAACAACCAGTTCAGTTGAGGAATTCACACTATTGTGACGTCTTATAAGTGGACTTCTCGTGTGAATTCGACACACCAAAAGAAGTTGTTGTGACTCTTTGACTCCGTCTCGACTCTAAAAACGGTCATCCACACTACTTCCCGTTGTCTTACCTCCTCGACTCGACGACTCTCCCCACCTTGACTAAAGTTGAACCGTCCTCCGGTTCCATCTTCTCCCCATTCTCTACTCTCCAGAGTTGAGCGGGTCCTGGCCACGGTAGATGTCTCCATCTTCCCTGTCCCTCTCTCGACTTGTCTTGTCTCCAATCCGGGTTTCTCCTCAATTCGGGTTGAAATCCTGAAGACCCCGTCTTTCAGGTCTTTTAGTCTAGGTACCACGTTGGCACTTTCATTCACCGTCTTTGACGTACCTCTACTTCCTGGGACCTTTGACCTTCCATTTTTCCACGGTCTACTTGAGATGCCATTTGACACTCAGAGTTTTTCAGTCACCTTAAGTTTCGTATGTGTTAAGGTCACCTTGGTGTTGGGGTTACCGGTGCTGTTACCGTTAGGGAGAACAATTCTTAGTGCGCCTTCCCACACTCTCGACGTCTTTCGACATCTCTGTCTGCCACCCTTTGGGGTTTTTCCCGGTTCCTCGTTAACAGACCTTAGGCGTAGTTCTGCCGGGATGTCCAGCGTTTTGGTCAGTGAGACCCCCGAACAAAATAAAATGGAAGGGTGTCGTTAGACGTGACTAGGGGTGTAAAGGACAGAACTCTAGGAGGGGAGAGGACCGAAGGTTTTGTCCAATGTAAGACTCAGCAGAAGACGAAGAGACCGAGAACGAGTCGTCCGAACCAAAGTGAGGGATAGTCTGATAGACGGGAGAGAGACATCCACCTCATCTTTCCCTTCTATCAAACTTTCCCTCATTTTGGTCGGTCAAAAGTATAGACTCTTTTGACCTGGGTGACAAGTTAAAGATAAGACATCGACGAACTCAGAGGGTGTTAGGAGGTGTGGTGGGAGGAAAAGTCGGATGTTCTTTCTCCGGAAGTGGATCAGACCTTCCCACCCTACAAGGAACTGTTTCACTCCAACTCAACTTGGACCTGGACTAACCTTTGAATCAAGGATTACAGAAGGCTTAAGTACCAAAGCACTAAAAGTTTACAGAGAGATCGGTTAGACAAGACTCAGTGTTACGGATGTGTCGTAGAAGTTTGTCTACAGAACCTTAGAGGAGTATGAGAACATTACAGAGTCTCGTTGTGGGGGTGTGGGGGAGAGACGGTCCCAGGGACAGAGTCAGTGTCCGTGGTGGAGTGGGGTCCTTGAACCTGCAGAGGAGGTTTGGAGGAAGGAGTTGGAGTGTAAGTTAACGGTTTGTCACGGATAGAAGTAGAGGGTTCAGAAGAGATAGGTGGAGGAAGAAAGACAGGGATGTTGACGGTAGAGAGTTTTCGACGATAGTAGAGAATAGCTACGGGTACGGTTGGGTAGACTGGTGATCAGGGACGGGGGAGAATAAAGAAGGGTTGATCCAGATTCAAGTTGAGTTGGAGGGAAGTAGTTCCTTGTGGGGTGAGGAGGTCTGAGCTACTCCAGGAAGGTGAATATACGACTCCTCCTTCCACCTCACCTCTTAAACCCCTCTCATTATGTCGATATCTGTCTCTTCAAATTATTATCCAGGTTGAAAGAGTCAAAATGTACTAAATTAAATTTGTTGACGATCTCTATTTTCTTGGTTTCTACCGTTTAGTCACTGAGTAAAGTCTGGAAGGGATAACAGAATTCCCTTGAGGTTTGAACTCTCTAATTTGTCGAATGTATCAATTGAAGAATAAACGAAATACACTCACATCACACAACCAGACTGAGACACCTTGGGGTACCTGACATTGGGCGGTCGGAGGAGACAGGTACCCTAAAAGGTCCGTTCTTATGACCTCAATCCAACGGTAAAGGAAGAGGTCCCCTAGAAGGGTTGGATCCTTAGCTTGGGTCCAGAGGTCTTGACGTTCGTCTAAGAAATGAGAGACTCGGTGGTCCCTTCGGTCATCAACGAAGTATTAGTAACGGTTGATCAGATAGTAAGGAGTTTTGTTAATTTGTAGATAGTCGTGTTGTGACCGATCATGGTGACTCGACGTTGTTGAAGGATGACTGGTTTCAGTCTCCTTTCAGTCACCCTCTTTCAGTCACCCCTTTTTAAAAACGTCCATCTTGTGAAGACTAGGTAGATTGTCCTATATTATAAGTTATGGTAGTAGTGGTCCCGGAGTTTTTGATTCATAGTCCTTCACCTCGATTGAGGGCAAACTAATAAGGAGACACGTTTTATTAAAAAATCGCATACACGACGACTTCACTCGTGAGGAGGTACGTTTTATTACTCTTTTTCTATGTTGGTTGTCTATTTCTTGTTTGTTCATTTTGTTTGTTTTTTGTTTTTTTGGTCTCACTGCACCTTAGTACTCCTCTTTTCGTAATATGGACATTTCTTCGGTGGATCTCCTCTATTCTGGGAAATGTACGTGACGAAGCTTAAGAAGTGATTCAGTTTAGTTCCGTACCAGGCCTGAGGAAACTAAAGATTCAGACTGATACGGTACCGATTCCGAAGAATAGTTACGGTTCTGACCAAGGAGAGTACAATTCAACTTCAATCAACGAGTCAGCACACGCTCAGAAACACTTGGGTACCGACATCGGGTGGTCCGAGGAGACAGATATCTTAAGAGGTCTGTCCTTTGGACCTCACCCGTCGAAAAGGGAAGAGGTCCCTCGAAGGACTGGATCCCTGGTTTGACCCCAGAGGACGTAATGTCCGTCTAAGAAATCGTAGACTCGGTGGTCTAAGAAGGATAAGACGTGGTAAATTGTCAGTAAGACAGGTGTTTATAAAAGATGTATGAATTAAGGTCCATGACGTGTTTCTCGTCGTCTTAGTTTCCACAGATTCTGATCCCGGTGAATATTACGTTTTTTACGACAAAACAAAGATAATTACTCGATACATAAGTATGTCTTTCATCACTTGTTATGAAATGTCATCCAACCAGGTACCTGCCCGTCGGATAGGTAATGTGGATCCGGTTCCATATTTAGTTGATACAGGGATTCGTTTTATGAATCCAATCGATTGATGATGAAGAATGGTTCTGAAGGAGTTACTTCCCTCATTCCATGTCTAAATGTAAGACCATGTTCGAGGAATAGAGTAGTGTCTGACCACGAGGCTGTCGTGACTCGATTCTCGTTTACTTCTCATTCTTCCCTTACTGTTCACTTCACTGTAAATTCGTTCAGAGTGTTCCATTCATTCTAAGACGGTCTTCATTGCTCCTTTTCCGTAAAATCTTGTAGGATGAGGACCACCGGTTCTAAGAATGTATAAAACCGGTTTTTACGAGAACTTTAAGACAATTTAGGTAACTCAGGTACGACTGACCGACCTAGGTCCAAATAAAGGAGACCAACAGGTTTGAGTAGGTTGAGACACGTGTCATAATTATTGACTATAGATATGTGCGTAACCTCTTCCGTTACCGTGGGGTGAGGTCATAAAAACGGACCTTTTAGGGTACCTGCCTCCTCGGACCATCTGACGTCAGGTACCCCAGTGGTTCTCAGTCTGTGCTGACTCGCTGAAGTGAAAGTGAAAAGTGAAAGTACGTAACCTCTTCCTTTACCGTTGGGTGGGGTCACAAGAACGGACCTCTTAGGGTCCCTGCCCCTTGACCACCCGACGGCAGATACCCCAACGTGTCTCAGCCTGTGCTGACTTCGCTGAATCGTCATCGTCGTCGTCGTCGTATGTGCGTAAATGACTTTCGATAAACAAGAGTCAACCAAGATTTAGAAAAACGACCAAAAGGAGTCTTAATGGACATTTCGAAATTTCCCGTCATTGAGTGAAAAAGTGTATTGTCACATTGTAGACTGTATCGTGATGCATCCGTATACGTGTCACCTAAATTCAACTTTTGAAATTCGACTTGATTCTTGTTTGACATAGTCGACCAGTTCAAAAATTCATAGAACTGGAGACTCCTATTGAGAAGGATTAATCCCGAAGGGACCACCGAGTCGTCATTTCTCACGTCCCCTACGTCGTCTGCGTCTAAGCTAGGGACCCAGCCCTTCTAGGGACCTCTTCCTTTACCGTTGGGTGAGGTCATAAGAACGGACCTCTTAGGGTACCTGTCTCCTCGGACCGTCCGATGTCAGGTACCCCAGTGTTTTCTCAACCTGTGCTGAGTCGTTGATTTGTCGTCATTTCTTGTTGGAAGATACAGTTCGAGAGTAAAAAATTAAGGTCTTTTTGTCGATAACTGGATTTTCACGTCGACTAGTGGGGGATTATCAAAACTAAACCAGAACACGAAGTCCTACTCCATGGGACCAGGAAGGACTCTTCTGTTATATTATCGTAGAAGTACCCTAAAAAGTGACCATCTAAGGTCTACCTCTACCACCAATTCAACGAAGTCAGTACAGGTCGGGAAACGCTGGGGTACTTGGTATCGGGCGGGCAGAGGAGACAGGTACCCTAAGAGGTCCGTTCTTATGACCTCACCCAACGGTAAAGACTAATCTAAGGATGATTCGAAAGGAGGGACCATTCATATTTTGATGTCCAGCAGTACCATTCCGAGTTTAAAGAATTCTGAAATTAATGTCCTGTTGTAAAGAACAGAAACGAAAAAAAAAGAAGTCCGGTACGGTACACCGTACGGCCTAGAATCAAGGGGTTGGTCCCTAGCTTGGGTACTGCGGACGTAACCCTAACACCTTAGAATTGATGACCTGACGGTCCCTTTAGGGGACAGAAAAATATTTATTCCTGTCCGTGAACATAATAAGACAGTGATATGAGGGAGACGGATCGTATGACGTTCGTAAGTTGTTGAAAAATTTTTTATTAGTTTTGTTATTTGTATCGTTTTACAATACGAAAAAAAAAAAAATTATCGTGGTGGGTAATGACAGAACATAACTTGTAGTTTGACTCCCCTGTGTATCACCGAGGGGAGTTTCTCGTTTCAGGGTAATATTGTAGTCAATAAATAGTTCTCAAAGATAATCCAGATGGTTTTCGATGTAAAGTATTATCGGAGTATATTATGTGAACTGTCAGGGTAAAGGATCGTCGTTCTAATATTCCACTACGTTACTTAGTTTTGATGTTATTTTTAATACACTAATAGTATGTAGTCCATTGTTATGAGAGTTTCAGTGACATTCGGTTAAGACTTCTTGTTGTTGTTTTCAGTCCTGACCGGTAAAACTCGACGACGACGACGATTCAGCGAAGTCAGTACAGGCTGAGAACACGCTGGGGTATCTGCCGTCGGGTGGTCCGAGGCGGCAGGGACCCTAAGAGGTCCGTTCTTGTGACCTCACCCAACGGTAAAGGAAGAGGTTACGTACTTTCACCTTTCACTTTCACTTCAGTGACTCAGCACAGGTTTGGAGTCGCTGGGGTACCTGACGTCGGGTGGTTCGAGGAGGTAGGTACCCTAAAAGGTCCGTTCTCATGACCTCGTCCCACGGTAACGTAAAACTTGACTTGTAGACGTTACAATATTTTCTGGTTTAAAGGAAAAAGTTTAACAAGGAATCCCGGTCTACCAGAAATAAAACTTCATGAGTCGAGACGGTCCCATTTTGTTTCAACGACGTGTTCAAGACTTGAGAAATGAGTGAAAGAAGAAAGAAGGGAGGTAGAACGTTAGAGGAGACCTCACAGATTGAACTAAAAGAAGTATGGTCCTCGTACGTAGATTCCCCTTTTCCGGACGACTTATAGTCCTTCGTATGACATACAAAAACTGATTTAGAGTTCTTAATATCCTCTATTACTTCTACGACATGGGTTGTCATGTAAATGATCGTCTCTTAAAATTTTGATTCGTTCGTCCAAAATAGATAGGAATAATACTGAAAAGGAAATTTCTTTTTTCTCATTAAAAAAAGTACAGAAATCACGATAACTAATTTTTCTTTTCGTTCGGTACTATATTAGAACCAATATTTCGTTTACAGTAGTTAAAGAACTCATTATAATCTATAAGTATACTGACTGGCTGATATCAACTCCCTCAATCGATCTCTTTACTACTCATGTGTTTTGTTAGATTTTGTCGTGTCAAATCATTTTGTTCGCGTCTTAAACGTCGATTCTTTGGGTTCACGTTCTTACTCAAGACTCCGGGACCCGTTTAGTAAAGTATTTAGAAAATTTGTCCCGGTTCTAAATAGATCAGGTGTTACCTACTACTGTGACTTATTACCTAATATTTTTACTGAATAGTTCATGTTTCCGAGTACTTACAACGAATAATAATCCGATACATCTATTTCACGATACTTCTATTGTCTAGTTACTTTATTTTTCTCGCACATAGTTTTTTTTTTTTTGTTATTGAATGTAAGGAGGTTACCTTGACCTGTTAGAAGAGTACACGTGATTTTCTCGTTAGATGGAGTCCCGTGACATGTCTCAAAACAAAAAACAAAAACAAAAAATTCCTTTTTTTTTTTTTCTAAGTTAAGTTGTAAAGGGTATTTTTTGTATGGGAAGATGATATGTATGTCTGTATAAGACCGTAATAATGGATCATAGGACAGATACACCATAATAGGCACTTATGAAAGTTGTTAGTCAAGTCAAGTCAGGTCAGTTATCGTTCTGTTTTGAGTGAGGTTTTGGTTCAACGCGAGATTTCCATATATCATGTTATTATGTATCGTAAGTGAAGAGGTAAACTCACTTGCGTCCTGTAGTCGTTACAACATTTTACGAGAATAAAGGATTTCAGTTCGTACTGAGGATGTTTGACTTCTCGTGAATGGATTGATTCTTGAAGGATCGAAAAAAATGAAGAGTTGTCGACGGTCGGGAGGGAAGAGGAGACGACGGTAGAGTGGTTGAGGACTTCACCTTCGAGGGGTGGGAGTTTGACGTTTAGGGTCCCAATGACAGAGTTGAACAGAAGTTTGTAAGGATACTATTGAGATGTGAAAATGTCCTTCTTTCGAGTCTTAAAGATGGATTATGTGGGTAAAACGATTTATTTTAGTCCTATTGGTTCTTTGGATGAAAACATACAAGCCTGTACACAAATAGTATGAAAAGAACTAAAAATTTTGGTGCTAGTGTCCATAGTGTTTTTATCACTTTTTGCCCAAGGAAAGAAAAGACGTTTATTTTTACTTCTTCGTAATCCGAAACCCACTCTTGAGTTAGTCGTCATTTTTATACATCCGAAACTAAAAAGTGTATGAGAATGTACACCTTCTTCGCAGACTTATATAAAGATTACTTCCCCACTAAGATAAAGAAATTGTATATGTACTCCTTTTCGGTCCAAACAATGTTTTTTAAAATTCTGAAGGGACCACCAGGTCGTCAATTCTAAGACACAAAGCTTACGTCACCCGTTCCAGACTACGGGCAAGTCCCGATGGGTCCACCGAATCACCATCTCTTAGACGGACTGTTATGTCCTCTACGTTCTCTACTTCCAAACTAGGGACTCAGTCCTTCTAGGTGTCCTCCTCCTTTACCGTTGGGTGTGGAGCAAAGAACGGATCCTTTAGGGTACCTGTCTCCACGGACCACCCCAGTGTTTGTTAGTCTATATTGACTCACTGACTCGTCCGTGCGTCCCTTGATTCTAGGGTGTACGGTGTTCCGTACCGGTTTTTTTTAAAATTAGACTTATCTCAATTATATTTGGTAATTATCTAAAGTTTAACCATTAGATTAATTTTACGTCATCTCGTATACAGTTTTATTGGATTTTTATTTATAAGTCCCATTTTTGTCGTAAAGAAAGAAATCTTATTTATTTTGTTATACACACACATATATATATTGATGATTTACTTTTTTTTATTGATCCATTTATTATCAATAAAAGAATAAGAGTTAAATGATAAAAATACAAATTTGTATTTTGTTTTTTTAATAATGTTACTATTCTGATATATCCTTCATTTGAGGTTAACAAGTTACAACTCTAATACAATAATTTATATAATGTGTGAGTAAACATTTATGGTCGTTATGTGAAAACTATGGTTTTACTTCCCATCATTGAAGTCCTGTATCTAGAATAAGTTAAATAAGATTACTGTAATAAATATGTAGAATTTTCAGCTTTCTGGTCTAACAATTCGATGTAGTCTTATTTCCTTCAGATAAAATTACGAGTCAAAGACTTATATTAGTTCCCAACTTTTATGCGTTTTTGAAAAGTAAAGTAGGAAGGGGAGGGTTCGACGATCATCTCAGTCCGTTCTGACTCGTTGAAGTGAAAGTGGAAAGTAAAAGTATGTAACCTCTTCCTCTACCGTTGGGTGAGGTCACAAGAACGGACCTCTTAGGGTCCCTGTCTCCTCGGATCACCCGACGGCAGATATGCCAGTGTATCTCAGCCTGTGCTGACTTCGCTGAATCGTCGACGTCGTATATAAAAAATGAAATAACTTCAAGTTATTGTAAATGTAAATAGACATTAGTATTAAGGGGTATAAATGAGGACTATGATATACATTTACCTAACTGACAAAAGAAAAACATGTTAAAGAGGTGAAAAAGTGTTCTTCTAAAACGAACTTCAAAAATGAATGTTGGTTCTGAGAATTTCTATGAAAGTATCGTTTCGATACCACACAGTCACTACTTACGGTTTGTCGTTGTCAAGACTGTCTACTCTATACTTCGTCACTGTATCTCTGGTTTCACAGTGTAAATTCTTGTAGAAATTTTTATGGAAAAAAAAGACAAAAGAAGACCCTCTCTGCGACTTCAGTAACTGGGAACGTAGTACGAAAGCACCTTTTATTCTTACAAATTGACCTTTTATTTTTCTCTAAGTGTTTACAATTTTTGACATGCTAATAAATTATAAAACGATCTCGTGTAGTATTTATGAACTCAATTTTATCACCGTCGGGTGGTAAAGATCTTAGGAGGACGTTACGTCCTCTGGGTCCAAGCTAGGGACCCAGTCCTTCTAGGTGGCCTCTTCCCTTACCGTTGGTTGAGGTCTTAAGAGTGGACCTCTTAAGGTCCCTGTCTCCTGGGACAGTCCGATGTTAGGTACCCCAGTGTTTCTCAGGTTGTGCTGACTCACTGAAAGTGAAGGTGGGAAAGATCCTTCTTATCACTAAGTGTGTGTCAAGGACGGAATGTTCAAGACGTGAATGTTCAGGGAGACGGACGTGCCGATTGGGGGTCTGTATACGTGACGTTCTCTGAGGCCAAGGTAGGGACACAGCCCTTCTAGGGGACCTCTTCCTTTACCGTTGGGTCGGGTCATAAGTACGGACCCTTTAGGGTACCTGTCTACTCGGACCACCCGATGTCAGGTACCGCGACGTTTCTCAGTCTGTTTCTTGTTGACTAGGGAGTGGAGGGAATTCAGAGACGAGGTTACAGTGGAATGAGTACTGACTGACTGTAAATTTAGACGTGACGGACACTGAGACGAAAGAGAGAGGTGTCGTGAGTGACGGAAGATTATGCGGGACGAAATAAAACAAATAACAGACGGTGGAATGTGGTTCTCTACGGTTCCGGATTCTATTCTTAAGGACTTATAAAACGAGTGACGACATGGGAGTGCAGGACTAAGTATCAACCTTAATTGGTTTATTAACGACTTGATTTACTTGTTCAGCCCTTTTGCATTGACACCTTGTTTGACACTCTGTAATTACTGGCCTGAGGTTCTCACGTTCCGTCATAGTCTTCTCCTCTCCCCTTGTTCCCACCTTCTCCTCCTCCTTTATCCCTACCTTTTCTTTCTATTCCCCACCATGCCTTTCCGCAATTGTTGGATGGACCTCACGACACCCCGACGACTACGGTTCCTTTTGGTGGTCCTCTGACGCAGGTCATGGCACTGCGACTTCGGACCTTTAAGGTCCTTCCGACCGGTAACCCAACTCCGACTCTTAGCTTCCCCCTGACCCGCAGTTTCCCCCCGACGCGGGGCCCCTCTTACACCCGCAGCTTCCCCCCTCCACGGGGCCCCTTTCACGCCCGAAGGAGCGCCCCGACACGGAGATTCCGTCCGAGCCTGGGACGACGCCCTTCGCTGCTTCCGCCGCCGCCGCCGCCGTAGCGGGTGTCGTAGGTCAACAAGCCGGCGCTCCGAGCCAGCGCATCTCCGGGGTCGCAGCCCCAGTCGAGCCCCCGACCCTTGGTGGGCCGCCCTCCTTGTCGTGGTGGTCGGCCCAGCGGGTAGCGGTGGGCGGACCATCAGTTGGGACGCACGCTCACGCGTCGTTCGGAATCCGCAGTGAAGGCAATAACGGTTATCGTTCCTAGTCGGTTAGTGTTCGACTCTACAGTAGCCGGCCGCGGCCTTCTCAAAGACATCGCAAGCCGCCGAGCGACCGACGGGCAGGACCTCAAGACTGAGACGAACCTCTGTGAACACACGCAGAAGTCACAGACTGGGGCGCCTACCGCTCCCTAGACTAACCCGGCCGGGACGGCGGGCCCAAGTTCCGGCCGCCCAGCCGCCTCCTGCTCCTCGCCCTGAGGTCGGGGCCATTCGCCGCCGCTGAATGGGCGGGCGGTCCGGGAGAGAGTAGGAAACTCGGGATTGAAGTTGCAGTCGAGTTACTTCGGAAACGTTTGACAGTGCGGGGGAGAAATGGGTACCCAAAAACAAAAAAAAAAAGATGAATTTATGTTGTCCATAAATTATTTGAAAACTCTATTGAACAACTATGTCGACAGATGTGGGTAATGAGTCATCAGAAGATCAGAATTGTGTATTGACCATGGAGCATAAACGGTTTTTTTTTCTAAGAGTCTGGGGAGGGACTCGTAGGTAGAGGAAAGTACAAACAAGATTACACATCGGACCCCGACTGACTTCAATCCTTTGTCATTTCGACTTTCTTATTGGGAGGGTAAAGACTTAGATTAAACGTGAGAACTGATGGGTCTCCGGTACAAAGGTGGATCTCCAAAGAAAGGTCTAGAACAAAAGTGATACCAAAAATTTTTCAATCTACAAATAAAATGGTTCCTTTCAAGGGAAGTTGTTACTGATTTCTTTTCAAAATAAATCGTGTGTCCAAACTCTACCTGGTTTAATTAAAATAAACTGATGAGACCTTTTGACTTAAAACTCTTAACAGGGGACTCTAGTACAAAATTTTGACCCCACGTCTACAAAAGAACTCTGTTCAGGGTTGTAGGTCTATGACGAAACACCTTCGACTCACCTTGGACTTGGAAAGAATGAGACTGAAATAAGAGAAGTAGACGTCACTGGAAGTATGGTGAGTAGAGTCGATGTAAACGTCAGTGTGTGCCCGGAATAAGGTAAAGACTTTTGAAAAAACCCCTCCCTCCTCCCGTGGAGCATCGAACACCCTAGAATAAAGGTGCTGGTCCTTAACTTGGGTCCGGGAGGCGTCACTCTGGTGTCTAAGTGTCAGGATTGGTGACCTGGTGGTCCCTAAAAGGTGTAGCGACTTTTGAAGTCACAGTAAGAGTCGGTCTTGGGGTAGTAAGAACCAATGAGAGTAACAAGTCAGCGATTCAACACAGACTGAGAAACGCTGGGGTACCTGACGTCGTACGGTCCGAGGGGATAGGAGGTGATAGAGGGTCTCAAACGAGTTTAAGTACAGGTAACTCAGTCACTAAAATAGATTGGTAGAGTAAGAGATGACGGGAAAAGAAAACGGAAGTTAGAAAGGGTCGAAGTCCCAGAAAAGGTCACTCAGCCGAGAAACGTAGTCCACCGGTTTCCTAACCTCGAAGTCGAAGTCGTAGCTAGGAAGGTCACTTATAAAGTCCCAACTAAAGGAAATCCTAACTGACCAAACTAGTGGAACGACAGGCGCCCTGAGAATTCTCAGAAGAGGTCGTGGTGTCAAGCTTTCGTAGTCAAAAAGTCACGAGTCGGAAAAATACCAGGTCGAGAGTGCAGGTGTTTACTGATGACCTTCTTGGTATCGAAACTGACATGTCTGGAAACAGTCGTTTCACTATAGAGACGAAAAATTATACGAACCAATGAGAGTAGTGTCAACAAAAACCAAAAAAAAAAAAAAACCAAAATCAGAGTAACTCGGGGAGACGGAGTCAGGACCGCCCGGAGGAAGGAAAATAACAAAGACAGGGACGAAATGAATCGGAGACACCAGGTAGGTAAGCAGGGAAGAGAACAGTCACAGAAGGCGACGGAAAAGGGTAGGTCATTAAGACATTTAGGCAGACTGTTTTGAAGGTGGGACCGAGTCAGGTCTACAAGTGGAGATCACCTGGTGTGGGTCCGAAGGTCTACGACGATCTACTTTGGAGCGGGGAGGTGTCCGATGACGACGACGTTTGGTATTAGAGGAGGGACCGACCCAGGAGTCGAGACGGGACGGTAGGACACTACAGAAGGGTGTGTCGAGAGACGGGGTCACTAGTCGAAACTGAAAAATTTCGGATGAGAAAGAAGAAATCGGAGAGGGAGGCAGTGTCTCTTTCATCTATGGTAGAAAATTTTCGAAGGAGCGACAAGACCATGAGACGGATTTCTGAGAGGACGTAGGGACGGGCCGAGAAAGTCGAAGGGAAACTAACATCACCTCCTCCCCTTGATGGAGGAAGGTTCCGATTAGTAAGGTAAAAATGAGTTTTGGGGAAGGGAGTGAAGAGGACCCCCAAGAAACGGAAACTGTAAATTCACCTTGAAAGCCTAGCAAGGGTAGAAGGACTTCTGATGAGGTGTAGGGGGACATCGACGACGACAGACAGGGACTGGTTGAGACCTGGAAGTGGCAAAAGAAGAATTGGGTGACGTAGAACCGAAGACAAGAAGGGTCAGGTGCCTCTGACGAGAGTGGTTAAAGTGACACTTTTATTCGTTAGGCGGTCAACAGAGAGTCGTGGAAATAAGTAATTATCGAAAAAGATAAATGCATAAATAAAAACCTAAGTGACCCAGAAGTAACGTCGAACGTCCGAAAGAGACCAACACTGCTCGGCCCGGATGAGATCAACGCCACGCACCCGAAGAGTGACGAGGTCCCATGCACTGAAGTCATCAACGACGTGCACCTGAGCCAGTGACACCAAGTACTGGAGATCTCATGCCCGAGTCATCGAGACCACGTGTCCTGGTCTCTAACTTGGGTCCAGGGGACGTAACCGTCCGTCTAAGAATTGGTGACTTGGCGAGTCCTTCAGGAAGAGTCGTTGAACAACGATTTAAGTTCCGTGAGAAAAGTCAGGACTGGAACGAACTGGAGTGTCGTTGTAGGGGGGTGGGGGTGGTGAGGGTGAGGGTACTAGGGAGGAAGAGAGAAGAGAACCGAGGTCGGTGAGACTCGTGTAAAGATCTACGTAGTCGGGGAAGCCGAACGTCCCGTAACGTCCACGAAAAGGGAGACGCACCTGGTGCAAACGGGGTTGGGTGTGAGGGAAACGGGTCGATTGAGTCAGAGTAGGAAACTGGAGTCGGGTGGGTCGTGAGAAACATCCGTCGAAAGAGACTACAGTGATGGATGAGGGTAGTTTTCTATGAACCTACGAGGAAGAACTATAAAGGCACTGAATTCGGACAGTGTCCTAGTCGTTCGAAAAGGACCTGGTCTGCCATTTATAAAATCTGAAACGGACAGTTGTCCGTTTTAGTTCTAATAACACTTTCAGACATACTTTGTTTTCTCTTTTGTTTAAAGGTGTTTTAAAAAATTCAGAAGTAACTTAAATAATGTTACATCGAAGACAAAATACAAAACTAAAAAAGTGACTCTCCGTGTACCCTAGAAGTGAGGGAATGGTCCCTAACTTGGGGGAAGTAACCTTCCACGTCAGAATTCGAACCCTGGTGATCCGTTCAGGGATTTAAAAATGACAACTTTATCTTTTGTATTATACTCACATTAAGAAAACAGCATATTTGCATGATCACTCTTCTTACCTTAACGAAATCTCCCTTATTGTAAAATGAATTAACCACAAGTCTCAGTCACAAAGGATAATGCTAGTTAGTGACTAGACATTTCTCCAAACTACACGATATATGACTCATGAAGAAAAACACAGACGTATTAAGACAGACTAGCGATAATGTTCCCCTTGTATTACCTTATATATTCTGTACTAGACATAAGAATACCTTCAACATTAGATAACTATTTTAATGGTGACGTCACCCTCTCGACGGAATTATTGTACGTAGTGACGAGATCCTCACTCTACCTTAATAAGCAATGTCCGTGGATTTTGTCATAAAACTCTGTAAAAGATATCAAGATATTTTTTCACTTCGGTCCGTATAGGAGTCAAAATAATCTTTCAGACATTACCACGAATACAACATGATTGAATACAAAAGTTATAAGAAAAAAATTATAATGGTAAAGAATCATAATAGAATAACACATTATTAATAAATAAAACTGTGTTGGGTTTACCTTTTAGTTCTTAATATAAGACTTACAATGAAAAAATGTAATAAAAAGGACCCTATTAAAAAAATTTTTTATTCCCGAATGTAAGAAGAGTCTCCTCAAAACAGAGGCAGAGAAATAAGGGTAGAAATTTGTATATAGGGTACACAAAGAAATTTTTAAGTTCCGTCTAAGTAGAGAATCAATATTATGTCGTGTACAAATTGGGTAAATTGGAAAATTAGAAAACTTGAAATGTTTTCTCATAATTTTGGAGTAGAACTAACCTTAGTTGGGTTTTAATCGGTCATCACAGTTTAGCTGTAACTATTGTGGGTATATCTTCTTTTCTTTCCTCGTTTTCTCTTTTTTTTATTTCCTTTTTCTTTTTTGAAGGGAGGAATTATAAATCTTTGTTCTTCTACCTTTCTTGGTTAGTACCCTTACTTTACATTAGAGAATTAGAGAAAGTTCCCTAAGGGACCACCGAGTCTGACATTTCACAGACGGATGTCACACCCCCTGGACCCAAGGTAGGGACCCAGTCCTTCTGGGGGACCTCTTCCTTTACCGTGGGGTGAGGTCATGAGAACGGACCTTTTAGGGTACCTGCCTCCTCGGACCATCCGATGTCAGGTGTCCCAGTGTGTCTCAGTCTGTGCTGACTCACTGAAGTGAAATTGAAAATTGAAATTAGAGAAAGTACAATTTGATACTGGGCGGGGGGGATCTTAAAACTTCTTTCCTAATACACACCTTCCACCACAAGAGGGGAAGAACGATATAACATTTTCCACGAAAGAGACCCTAATCATGATGTATGTCTCTATTTGGTCTTTAGTCATTCCCGTAATAAGTAGTGTTAGTCTTCAGTATACATTAGAGGTAAATACCAACTCCTTGTAAATGTATGATTCTGTAATTGATAAGACGTTAGAATTTTGTCGTCACCCTCTGTGCTCAAGACAGGGAATTAAGAATTACCAAAGGCGGAAAACGACGAACTAACAAAAAAAGATCCGTACGACACAATGTTTAAATCGTAAAAAACAGGACTTTCAGGAAGGAAATAAATTACTATATATCTTCTTTTACGTAGGTTAAACAATTCTATCCCTGAAGGGACCGTCAGGTCGCCAATTCTGAGGTGTAAAGGTGACGACCCCCGTACCCAAGTTAGGGTCCACCCTCTTGACTCTAGAGTGTACGACACGTCGTGTCGGTTTTTAGTCAGTCAGTCAGAATAAATTTTCTTTTTTTCCCTCCCGTACCGTACTCTTCTAATTTATTGTAAGTCTAGTGTGTCGATTATTCGTCGACTCGACCTTAAGTACCGATCTCAGACTGGGGTTTCGTATCTCGCATTGATTGCGGAAATACGGTAGTCCAAAACAGAACAGTGAAACGAGAGAAACGAAATCGGTGGGGCCGGCGAAACAGGGAGTTCGTGAAGTTCGAACAAGAGAGGTATCCTGGAAACGTCGTCACTAAGGGGGTAGATCTTACAAGAAGGGAGTCTAACAAGGCACCGGTGACAGTAGTAAATTCAGAGATATGGTTACAGAAGAGTCCCCCTGGAAGGGACTGGAGACAGAAATTTTAATGGGAGGGTGTACAAGTGTCAGTGGAAAAATTAAATAAAAGATTCAATACAGAGATCTTCATAAATGAGTTATTTGTAAACAACTTACAACTGGGAAACAACTTACAACAAACCACATCACCAATTCTCCGAGTATAGTATTAAGGAGACAAATCAACACATTTTAACCCGTTCTATGATAGAGAAACGGAATCAGAGGAACAGACGTTCTATCTGATGACAGGATTATTCCAACACCAGTCTTAATTCATCCATTTACGTGTCTTCAAAGAGAATTCAAGAACGACAACAATTATGACTCACTTCTCGTATGGACCTTTCGAGAAACCTTTTAGTATAAAGGTTCATGAGGCGGTCCGGTTGACTCAGTTTTAGAGACCCCGTTCTCGGGTCCTTAGAGAGAAAAAAAAAAAATTATAAAACCACTTAAATAATTTGTAGGTCCGAACTCTTGATGTCGTCATCTCAAAACCGTAGTGACGAGTCTTAGCTGTATCTGTTAAAACACACACATTGCAGAACGTTATTATTAAAAACGACTCGGTATTTCATCCTCGTCAACCGAGACAATCACCCGGGTCTTCCGGTAATAGGGAGGAAGTCGTAGGGGTGGCGTCACGTCGGAGTAAGAGAAGAGACTCAGACAGTCCTTCCTCGTCTTAAATCTCACACAGACGGGAACAGAGACGAACCTTTATTAGAACTTGTCTTTTGATTGACTCTTCATACTATTACGATCATTTCTATAAAAAATTTCGCCACTAAGAATCTTTGGTCTTACTTCTTAAAACTAAAAACTACATAATTTCATACTTTACCGTCTAAACAACAAACCAATCGAGGGCACTACATAATAGATGGTATACAACAGACAATCATTTTTTTTTTTTAGTACTTTGGTAAACCGTCAACGTGGGTGGTTATAGTGTTGGTTACGTTTTTGACATTCTACAGTCCCTCTAATGTACGACAACGACATTCAAGTCCAAATTTCAAAAACACTTAGAGTATCCATTGCGACATATTCTATACTAGAGACGGAAGGACCTCAACCTTTCTGATTTGATGATATGTCTTGTTCTCGTCTGCTCTAAGTTCAGGCATTATTTACTATCGGGCGGTCACGACACTTAAAGTCTTTTATTTCACACTTTACAGCCGAGTCCGCCGTCAGGAGTCGGAAAAACCATGGTCCCTGGGCAACGCCCCTTCTGTCGAAAAGGTGTCTACCCCATCCCCCCACTAAGACCTCACTAAAGTTCGTGTAACGTAAATAACACGTGAAATAATAATCATGTACACGGGGGTCGGGTCTAGTAGTCTGTAAGCTAGGACTTCCAACTCCTGGGGACTCGACTCTCTAAGTGACTTTGTCAACACTGATGAATGCTGTTTGTGCTGTAGAAAAAGTCAACGTCCTGGCCGAGACGGAGGATTAATATTTTCGTCATCAAGTCTTAGTAGTCTGTCGCTGCTCCTGTCATCAAGAAATAGACTTCTTCCTTTAGTTCTTAGACTTCTGCTGCTGTGACCAGGTGGTCGTGCCAGTCAGGCAATAATGTAATTTACCATTTGGTTCGAGGTTTAGACCATGTATAACCAATCTCATCCATCGACCTTTCCCCGAAGGGACCACCGAGTCTACCAATTCTTAGACGGACGTCACGTCCTCTGGGTCCAAGTTAGGGTCCCAGCCCTTGTGTGGGACCTCCTCCTTTACCGTTGGGTAAGGTCATAGGAACGGACCTCTTAGGGTACTAGTCTCCTCGGACCACCCGATGGCAGGCACCTCAACGTTTTCTCAGTCTGTGCTGACTCGTTGATTGTGAAAGGGAAATGAAAGAGTTCCTCGAAAGTATTGGACACAAATATGTCGTGTTCTTCTTTAGTGAAGTATAAAGTAAAGGAGTACTTGATATGGAAAATATCTTTTTATATAGAATCATCATATATCGAGGTCTCTATAGATCTTAAAGTTATTTGCAGAATATATTTCCTAAAAAGGTATTCCATAATAACGTCACTAAGTTATAAGACTTATTTGGTATGTAGAAGAAAATTTTTAACATAGACGTCACACACGAAAAACAAATTCATTTACTTCTTAAGGGAGACTGGATCGGAATGAGTGGTCTCCGGGTACATCTATTCTTTAGTTTAGAAATAATAACCTATCGTTCCCAAAAAAAAAAATTACGTAAAATTACTGATTCCCTGTTTTTATCGTTGGGAATGTTTTCACTTAAATTTTCGGTTACAGTATTTAAGAAACGAATTTTTATAGAGCGTTCATCTTATAAACTTTGAAGTGACTAATCTCAGAAATAGTTGTGTCTTTTATATCTTTTAACTATGGGATGACGACATTTCTTCATTGGTCAGAGATAAAATCTGGAGTTCACTTAAGGGCCTTTTCTAATTATATTCTAGACACCATCGAAAAGAAAAAATGAACCGTTCTATTTAAATAACAAAGTCTCAAATATGTTGATTCAACTTCAATTACACGGAAATTTTTAATTTTAAAGGGATACTTTTGCGAAGACTGTATGTACGTGTTTTAATGTGATACAAAAGTCTTTTGACTCCTCTTTAGTTCTACTGCTACTACTACTACTACTTCCCAAAAAACCTGGTCGAGAAGGAGGACCCAAATTTTTCGTTCTACTAAGAGGAGGTGCCATTCTTACACATGGGAAAGTCCTGCAGAAAGGAGCACAGACAATTAAGTCATTTCTCAACAGACTTTAACAAAAAAACAAACAAAACAAAAAATAAAATAAAAAAAAAAACCGACGCAACCCAGAATAATCAACGCTGTACACACTAGATCAAGAGACTGTCCTAGCTTGGACCCGGTGGACGGAACACTCGAGTCTCAGAATTGGTGACCTGGTGGTCTCTTCAGGGACTTTAACAAAAAATTGAAGATACAAATATTGTAAACTTTATGTAAACTTCACTTTTTTTTTTAAAAATTAGGTGTATTCTTTTTATTAATAAATGTACAAATACTGTGAATTGTTAAGTACTTTTTGTGAGTGTAGAGAATAAACTATGAGGTTGTCGCAAGACACTGTCCAACCCACTTTGCACTGGGAAGGGGGCGGGAGGGGAAAAAAAAAATTGTTTCAAAGTGTATATCGATTACTGATCTTACGACCATAAACTAGAAAAAAGAAAGAAAGAAAGAAAGAAAAAAACCGACGTGGTGAACTGTATACTCTAGGAACAAGGAGTTGGCCCCTAGATTAAATCTGTAGAATTAATAAATAACTTTCTTGTCTGTTTAGGGATACATGGTTTAATGTGTCAATTGAATTGGAGTTTACACAGTAGGTACCTAATTCTATCGTTGTGTTGGGAATGTCTTAACGGTACCACTAACTCTACAGCATAGACATATGTATATATTTGCATACTAAGAAGATATCACGGAGCGTGTCTTATCTGCATATCATTTATAACAGAAGAGCTTTAATGTTTTAAAAATTTACGACTTATACTTTAACGTGTGGTTTAACAAATATTAAGTATTGTAATATAGGGTCACACGTTCTTGTTCATCCTTTCCGACAACATGTAAAATATAAGTCTCCAACATTAGTGTTAACAGTCGAAGATTAAAAGTATATTGAAAGACCTTTATTGACGGAGACTGATATTGAGTTTTTTTGTGAAAAACAACACTTATATTTTGTCAAAAACATTACCACAGACGTTTATTTTCCCACGAATAATCATTTTTTTTTAATCTCCCGACCCGTCAGGCACCGACAAAAACATACCGGGGGTTCGATTCTTACTAGTAATCCCCCGATAGTACCCTTTATCTATTCCTTTGTCACCTTTGTCACAGTCTGAAATAAAAACCCCGAGGTTTTAGTGACGTCTACCACTGACGTCGGTACTTTAATTTTCTACGAATGAGGAACCTTCTTTTCAATGCTGGTTGGATCTATCGTATAAGTTTTCGTCTCTGTAATGAAACGGCTGATTCCAGCCAGATGAGTTCCGATACCAAAAAGGTCATCAGTACATACCTACACTCTCAACCTGACACTTCTTCCGACTCGCGACTTCTTAACTACGAAAACTTGACACCACAACCTCTTCTGAGAACTCTCAGGGAACCTGACGTTCCTCTAGGTTGGTCAGGTAAGACTTCCTCTAGTCGGAACACTAAAGAAACCTTCCTTACTACGATTTCGACTTTGAGGTCATGAAACCGGTGGAGTACGCTTCTCAACTGAGTAACCTTTTCTGAAACTACGACCCTCTCTAACTCCCGTCCTCCTCTTCCCCTGTTGTCTCCTACTCTACCGACCTACTGTAGTGACTGAGCTACCTGCACTCAGACTCACTCGAGGTCCTCAACCACTGCCTATCCATTCGGACCGCACGACGCTAAGTCCCCCAGCGTTTCTCAACCTGTGCTGACTCGTTGACTTGACTTGACTTGACTCGGCTTTTCCGTTTCTGTTTATACACCGTCTCTGACTTACACCGGGAGTCTCGGACTGTAAAAGACGGACCGAAAAATACCCTTTGAACGACTGACGACCCTACATTGTAAGGAAAGTTCTTTTATCAATAATCTCCGTATCGTCAAAGATAAGACAGAACTGCTATTATATACAAACTTTATTTGTCCACCATCCTATATAGCCTTCGTTTTGGAAGGTATTCGGACATCGTACGGTACCAATACAAGGACATGATATAAAATTCTAACATACAAAATCATTAAAATAGGAGGGTTTTAAGGGGTTCCGGTCTCTTAACTCGACATGAACGTAAACATCTAGACGATCTTTGAGTCTTTTTTGAGAATGTCGTGAAAGAATATGACACATTTACTGTCGACTAAACTAGAGAGAATTATGGTGTGAAGACGTAAAAAGTATACATGTCAACAAAGACAAGTATCGTCAAAATACTTGGTTCTGTTCTCCATTGATTCACCGGTCCTAGTCTTGGGTCTGGAACTCTGAGATCATGACAAAAACGGGACGACCCTTTGGACACGTATTCTGACTAACTTGCATCACGGTAGACCTTTTAAGTCGAATCTTGTAACGACGGTAGAACCAACCAGGGTGATTGTGTCCCTGTAGAGACCTTTTCTCGTTTCTATCTTACCTCTTTGAATCGTCATACTTTCTCTCATCTTTCATAGTAAGGAGAAAAACAAAAAAGGTGTGTTTTTCATCGTGAGAGAGAAAACTTCTGGGTCTTAAAGTCGTTCAAAAGAGAAAACTTGTCTACAATCAACGGAGTCTGACACCGTCATCCCGTTGAACTTTCTTTTACTTGAAACTGTAGTCTATCTGGACCCAAGTTTGAGGTCGAGACCCGTGAAGGGACCGTCAGGTCACCAATTCGGAGGTACGAAGGTTACGTCCCCTATGTCCAAACTAAGGACCAACCTCTTGATCCTGGGGTATACGGTACGTCACACCGGTTTTTCTTTCGCTTTGTTGGTTTCGTTTTCGAGGTCAAGACGGCGTATGTTCAAACACAACAGGAACCCGTAGTAAAACGAATCCATCTTTTACCTCGTTGAATATGGTTGGTCCTGAAAAAATCCCTTTGTCTTTTTACGTGAGAGACCAACTTTACTCCAATCGTATGATGGCAAAGGAAAGAGAGACCCAGAGTCCCCTTGATAAAAGAAACAATGTGTAAAGGTGTAGTATTAGCCCAACAATCCTACTTTACAACCGAAAATATGACAGAACTGTGCACATTGGTATTTAATGATTGTCGACAACATGCGTAAGCGATGTATACAGGAATTCTGAGGTAAACATGAATTCATCTACATTGACATTAATTTTACGGTGATTCCATAAAAAGTCACCTGTCACTGATAGTTTTGACTTTCAGTACCGTGTTCTATTTTTCTAGAAGTGTCCGAAATCAGGTATTATGTATTATTCCTAAGAAAAAAAAAAAAAAAAACCAGAAATAAAAATAAATGGTATCAAGAAAATCCTTCATCCAAATATGGTGACGGTGTTTCCAACTCTTAATGATCAAATCGTAGATTAGTAATTGATTATTTATCTTTTAATTTCATATCTTTAATTTAAAAAATACTATGAGTCACTTTTTTACGAGCCAAACAACAAATTACCGAGTCAACACAGACTGAGAAATGTTGGGGTCCCTGACGTCGTGTGGTCCAAAGAGACAGACAGTGGGTAGGGCCTCGGACGAGTTTGAGTGCGGGTAGTTCAGATTGTCACTACGGTAGACTGGTAGAGCAGGAGACAGCGAGAGAAGAGGACGGAAGATAGAAAGGGTCGTAGTCACCGAAAAGATTACTCAGCTGAGAAACGTAGTCCACCGGTCTCATAACCTCGAAGTCGAAGTCGTAGGCAGGAAGGTTACTTATAAGTCCCAACTAAAGGAAATCCTACGTGACTAACCTAGCGGAACGTCAGGTTCCCTGAGAGTTCTCAGAAGACGTTGTGGTGTCAAGTTTTCGTAGTTAAGAAACCGTGAGTCGGAAGAAATACCAAGTTGAGAGTGTAGGTAAGTACTTAAGATTCAATGTCTCATTGTGATTGTGTAACTTATTCTAAGAGTAAAAGGTGTAAACAGTAATAATAGACCGAAAAATAATAAACACACTCGAAAATGACTTTTCATTTTCAGTTGACTTTCGACTGAAAAATTTCCATGCAAAATAAAAAGTCCGGATACTATCCAGGACGTGATGGTGGACCAAAAGAATTTAGATGTGTCTTTTCACTGTTTCCGTCTTCACTAGGTCCTGTTCATAGTAGTATAAAGTTGAGACTCCAAACCCCTAAAAAGATAATTTCTTGTTCTACATTCTTTGAGTTCTGAAATGGATCAGTACTGATATTAGTACACTGAGATTACATTCCACATAGTATCAGGATGATTAAATCCTAGCATCGTATTCATCTGCTTTAGTTTCCGACAGTGTCTGGACTCTAAGACAATCCTTTTATTGTTCCGTCAGTGCACAACTGTCCCACACTGGCTAAGTACGAAGAGTAGGAATTTCCCTTCGAAAACTCAGGATCTTTCATCTTATGTCACTTGTCAAATTCCTTAGCAACACTAAACTATGTTTTCTCTCGTCCGACTCTCTACAAATTTATCACTTTATTAATAATATTTTATAACTTTAATTGAAACAGGGTGGGTCAAGACCATGGTAATAAATTGTCCTAGTGAGCACCCATGTACTACAAAACTTTTCTTTCTCGGTCACTAAGACTTTAGTTCCTCCTTCAGATAAAAGAATAATCTCCCGACGACGACTACGACGATTCAGCGACGTCATCACAGACTGAGATACGCTGGGGTATCCACCGTCGGGTGGTCCGAGCGGGCAGGGACCCTAAGAGGTCCGTTCTTGTGACCTCACCCAACGGTAAAGGAAGAGGTTTCGTACTTTCACTTTTACTTCAGCGAGTCAGTACAGGCTGAGAATCACTGGGGTACCTGACGTCGGATGGTCCGAGGAGGTAGGGACCCTAAAAGGTCCGTTCTCATGACCTCACCCCATGGCAACGGAAGAGGTATAATCTCCCGATCAGGAATTGTCACCCACTCTAAACTTCTTATATTAAACATTATGTAAAAGAGGTATATATCCATGATAAAAGTCGAAGAGGTTTCGAAATACTTTATTAATGCTAGACATAGAATCTCTACGGTTTTCGGTCTCTTTAACCCATTGAATGAGGTTTATCGTGTCAAAGACGAATCGTTTCGGTCTTGAGTCTCGGGTTAAGAATCCTGAAATTTGGTGACAAGTCAGACGACAAAACGTCACGGAAGGAGATACACTTAAGTATCTGAGGACACGTAGAGGTGACTCTTAAGTAGTCAAGGTGTCTCCAACAATGACTTCCTTTGTATTAAGTCACCAATTCGAGTACTTGAGGTCGTAAATGAGTAAGAAAGCTACTTAATGTATCTTATGGATGTCTACTACTATCTTGTAGATTTACACAGTTCGTGAATCAGTGTCTTTAGCTAGACTGTCACGTACAAGGGTGGAAGGTTTTGCGGGTCCTAGGTCGGTGAAGCCGACGGTGGGACTGGGTTCGGTCGACCAGAAATACAGAATCGGGAGCTGCGAGACGACGGAGAAGAGTTGTGCCGTCGACCTCGCCGGGTCTCTTTCAGCCTAGCGCCGTCAGTGTGAGTCTTGATTAAACGACGAGGGGAGAGACGTATTTTCGGTCTCAGGAATGTCCCGGGAGATGTCAGACCGAGGGTAATTTGAGGGACCAAAGGAGAATGAAACTAGACTGGTGTGACCCGAAGAACGTGGAATTTATACGGTCCGTCCGAGGATGGGGACTCGGAACTATGGACGACAGGTGCAGAGGGGGTTTATAAATACACCGACCGAACGGTGGTCGAGCTCGTGAAAGTCGACGAGTATTGTCTTTCAGGTTGAGTGTTACTTCGAATCAGAGTTGGAAGGATCAATCGTTTACCCAACAAACACATTGAAGGACCTACTAGATCTTAGACATAAGGGTTTAATTCCTTTTACACAGAGTATGGATTCTACTCCAGATCTCTATCCCTGTGAGGTGCCAACCAATTGAACTATCGGAGTGTTCTAGTGGGTCGTGGGGTCAAAAAGAGACAGTGAACGTCAAACAATTAAGGAGCATCCGGCTGGGGAAGGAATATGGTTCTTCGGACGGTCTCAGGAATCTAACTGTGCGTCCACCGTTACAGGTCTGTGTCTCCTTACTTGGGATAGAACATAGGGGAAACATCCCCCTCCTTTTGGAGAGGTCCAAAGGGTATCTGGAGAGGAGTGTAAAGACACCGGGTGCGACTTAGTATACGGGTACGAGTTCGGTTAGTCAACCCGTGTTCCTCACTCTGGTTTCACTAACCGAATCTTAATAGTGACAAAAGGGGTCCTTAATCTCTTCCAAAATCAAAGGACTTTTTTCGTACTAAGGTTGGTCGTACTTGTTTGGGTCCCAAACGTTATCAATAACCAACCTCGACAATGTCAGGGATGTTTAAAGTCCGGAGATGGAAATATTTTGATAGAGAATAATCTTCCTTCACATTTATAGTAATCGAATAGGGTAGTAGGATTTACAGTTGTGACATAACTATAATGCAAAGAACATTAAAAATTTCAAATAATATGGAAAATGTAAACGAACAAAATACAGTGGTTCATAATACAAATATCCCCCGATATTTATACAAATTCTATTACAGAAATGGTAGTTTCTCGAATGACAAAAACTCTTTTCGATTTTGTCAATTTCAATTTAGAAATCGTCAGCTTTATTTCCTTTATTATCAGACGATATCAGCCTCTTCCGTTACCGTCGGGTGAGGTCATGAGAACGGACCTTTTAGGGTACCTGCCTCCTTGGACCATCCGACGTCAGGTACCCCAGCGATTCTCAGCCTGTGTTGACTCGCTGAAGTGAAAGTGAAAAGTAACAGTACGTAACCTCTTCCTTTACCGTTGGGTGAGGTCACAACAACGGACCTCTTAGGATGCCTGCCGTCTCGGACCGACGGCAGATACCGCAGCGTGTCTCAGCCTGTGCTGACTTCGCTGCGTCGTCGTCGTCAGACGATATCATATTCATCTTCTTTATGACCGAAACTAGAATCTTGTAAATGTTCAAAATATTGGAGTCTGTTCAACAAATTAGAAAGGTTCAAATAAAGAGATTTAGATCCAAAGGAGTTTTTCTTTTGTCCTTATTATTACGATAAAGGGTCAAAATAATACTCCAAGTTTACTCTGTTTGAGAGAGAGTCAATAACTCTGTCTCTCTCACACACCGAATCTTAGTCGGTATTCTGTTCCACATTAATAGATCAATAAACATGACTTTTGTTAACGATATTTCCAAGTCTCTTCTTTGGTGTCTCTAAATGGTAACTCACCAATTGTCCCTTTCACATTTGTTGTGTTTCATTGAGCGGACCAGGACCATCAACTTTTTTATTCTCCTTCTTTGAGGGCCAGGGTCGTCCTCATGTTTGTAGAATAACACTAAGTAGAACAACAAATAGAATAAGAAAGAGGAGGAACTCCAGTTCCTGATAAAATTTGGGATCACATATATCGTAGATTGTGTCTCAGAATGCACTTTTGGGAAAAATTTTACTAAATGGTTTTTGTCAAACTTAAGTTAAAAACGTTATTATAACACAGAGATCTCATGAAACCCGTGGTTTACGTGGACAAACCCGGTTGTAAAACCTTCCGTGACGTGTCGTAAAGACAGAGTCACCTGACATAATTCAGTACTTCCGATTATATCGAAGGTTCTTACAGAATAAGTACACAAAGAAGAAGGTTTCTCGAGACATGGTCCTTTCTCTACCGAAGTTGACACAGAAGAGACTGGTGAAGGGACCTCACAATATCTCCTTAACACTCCGATGTAGACACAGGTAGTCCTCATCTCGACTCACTCAATTACTCGAGACGGCACCTGTGTCCCCGGCTCCACCCTGTCTAGGGTACGGGAGCCAAACACCAGAGGCAACCCACGCGAACTGCTTCCGTGTCCTTTCCACGGGTCACTAATCGGTCACCGTGTCGCAAACGAGAAAGGAAGACAAAGATCCAATAGCCAGAGTCAATTAAAACTCATTAAATCCTAGTAAAAGATATTACACAGCGGGGTGAGAACCAAATTTCCAGGACAGAAGAAAGTCTTCCTTTGCCTATCGTCACTCCTCCTTCTGTAACAACCCGGCTACGGACGGTTTCCTGGTCAATTGAGGTCACATTGTAGTCTCAAACTTTTCTCCCGGGTCTCTTACTTTCTTTTTGACTGATTTCCTCTGCTACATTCAAAGTTTATGTGTCATGTGAAATGAGACTCCTTAGCTGGTCTGTCTAGTTTTTAGAGTTAAAACTATTGGCTGTAAATTTTTTACAGGAAGACGTACATATACATATATTTTTAAACAAGAGATCCCATTGAGTCTTCGGTATTTTCCTCTTTTAACTGTTTAAACGTGTTAATTTTTACTGTCATACCGTTTTCTATTGTAATTCAGGTTTCTTGTTATTTAATCTACTTTCATAAATATTGTATAAACTGTTCTTTTTAGTCGGTAGATAATTTAGTAAAAGAGAAGTCAAGTCAAGTCAAAGAGTCAACGCAGACTGAGACACTGGGGTACCTGACGTCGTGCGGTCCGGAGGGACAGGTAGTGGTTGAGGGCCTCAAGTGAGTTTGAGTACAACAAGCTCAGCCACTACGGTTGGTTGGCAGAGTAGGACAGGGGAAGAGGAAGACCAAGACGGAAGGTCAGAAAGGGTCGTAGTCTCAGAAAAGGTTCCTTAGTCAAGAAGTGCAGTCCACCGGTATCATAACCTCGAAGTCGAAGTTGTAGTGAGTAAGGTTACTCATAAGCCCTGACTAGAGGAAATCATACCTGACCAACCTAGAGGAACGTCAGGTTCCCTGAGAGTTCTCAGAAGAGGTTGTGGTGTCAAGTTTTCGTAGTTAAGAAACCATGAGTCGAAAGAAATATCAGGTCGAGAGTGTAGGTATGTACTGGTGACCCTTTTGATATCGAAACTGATCTGCCCGGAAACGGAAAGAGAATTACAGAGAAAGAGAATTGTAGACGGAGTCAACTCTTCGTATCAGTGAATCCATCATAAGATGTGTATATACGTGTGTACAGGTGTGAAAGGTCCGATGAAAAAAAAACAAATTGAAAAATAAAGAGAATTTCCTAAGTAGATTTGATTAATGTTCTCTCTGAACCTACTGACTTGAAGGAGGTCTTTACTTTCTGAAACCAGAACCCGGGTCTTGAAAGTTCTCTTCTCGACTACCGTTTAGACCTCTGGCTAGTCAGACCTGGCTGTGAGGTCGGCTGTCCCTTTCCTTTCGATTCCACTCTCCCGAACACACAAGGACATAAAGACAGGTACAACCGAGATGAAACTTTTTTTATCTTCCGTCTTAATAAGGTCCCATGATAAAGAATCGAATACTAAGGTTTCCCTTTTCTAACGGGGACTTCCTTTCAATTTTCTTTCGTTGTGGTCAACGAAGGACACACAAGTGAATATGACCAAGGGTTGTTTAACAGAGTAATTTGGAGTTCTCTTGGACCAATGTATTCAAGTAATTGGAGTAAAATACTTTCCTCTGTGAGAGGGGATACTCCAGTAAAAAAAGACCTTAATTTACGACCATTCACTACTTGTCATTAAGGCAAGATCTGGAAAGACTAAGGTTTAGGGGGTCAGAAATATGTAGTATGACAGAGTACTTTCAAAGAAAATTTTATAGAACCTTTTTTTGTTCCGTGTCTAATTGGATCGTTCAATTCACTATCTATCACTGACAGAGACTTTTATTGTCATCGAGGTTACGTGATTTGAAGTGTAATGACAGTTCTATCCGTTTTTTCGGGAAAGGAATTATGTAACTTATTAAATGGTTTTTTTTCTTTTTCTTTTTGATACGTATTTTATGTAGTAATAATAATCTAAAAGAAAAGAACCCAAAGATATGAATAATACTTCATAAGGTAACAATTCTTAGGTCGGGCATGATTGAGGAATTTAAGTGAAGTAGTCTCTAAGGTTAAAGGAACTCAACACTTACGATAGAATTTACGAACTGATTAACCGTGGAATACCAATATTGAATAGTCAAGATTTAATTTGTCAAGGAATGAATTAAGTACGGGGATTGAGACAAACAGAACAAGTAATCATGGATCTTAATACTTCTAAAGATAAAAGTAAGATATTGGTTTTTAACTTACAGAGGAAACCGTCCGTAGTACAAACCAGTGTCCACTGTCTTATTCGAGGAATTCTGTGAAACTAAAAGTACTTCTTAACGAACACTTTATCACAACAAGAATTTTACATCTACTATACACCTTTAGTGGAGTAAAATCGTCTTATACACCGTTTTGGCATTCAAGAGAAAACGGGACTTCTAAGTTCCTTTAGGCTCTCAATATTATCTGTCCGTTCCCCTTGGTTCTGTGGACCCCCCTCTCCACTGTCTTCCACCCCCTATCTTCACTCGGCGTGGGGTGTCGGGGTGACGACCCGTATATGGGACTCCTTTGGCGGTGACTTTTTCCGTAGCACAAGGGACGTCGTGACAAGTGTTATCGATCCTGTACCTTCGTTGGATCTACAGGTGGCTGTCTACTTACCGACTTCCCAAGCACCATAATTATGCATATGTATTACCTTATAATGAGTCGGTATCTTTCCTTACGTAAACTCAGTCAAGATTACTTCACCCACTTGGATCTCGGGCAATGTGTCTCACTTCATTCAGTCTTTCTCTTTTTAATTATAACATATAATTGTGTGTGTATGCCTTAGATCTTTCTACCACGACTACTTAGACAAACGTCCCGTCGTCACTTCTGCGTCTGTCTTGTCTGGACACCCGTGTCGTCCCCTTCCCCTCCCACTCTGTCTAACTCTCGAATCGAACCTTCGTGTGTAAGGGTACACAGTTTATCCCTCGGTCAGCCCTAAACGAGATACTGGGTCCCGTGAGCGTGGCCCCGAGACACTGTTGGACGCCCCCACCCCCCTCCAAGGTCTCCCTCCCCTGCATATATATGGATGCCAACTAAGTACAACTACATACCGTCTTTGGTTGTGTTATAACATTTGGTCAATAGAAGGTTAATATTTCAGTTTTTTAATTTTCTACACTCGGTGTGTGGCACTTACTGATCACAACCTTACGGACAGACGAGAAAGAATTGACCAGAAAATATTTTTAGTGAATGACCGTAAAAATATTAAAGCGGAAATTCTAACAGAGGTTTTTCTGCTGAATTATGGGAACGAATGTACCTAAAAAAAAATTTTATAAAAATTTTATAAATAAATAAACCGAATGAGCCCAGAATGAACGGCGTACCTCTTAGAAGGTGACACCGTACACCTTACGAACTAACGTCGTGTGCCTGAGAGGTCAACATCGCACGTCGGAGTCGACGGGGTATCGGACACCGTAGAATTAAGGGGCTGGACCCTAACTTGGACACAGGGGACGTAACGTTCCGCCTAAGAACTGGCGGTCCTTTTAGGGAATGTACCTGAACAGTAAACACGAAAAAAGTCTGGAGGACAAGGAGTAATACACACTTATGTACAGATCGGATGTCGATCTATGCGTTCTTCAGAAGGAGTTTCCTTTTATTGTGTCTTTCTACCTTTCTTCTCTTTCATTGGTCATGTCAACCTTGAATTCTAAAATCCAGGACACTGACTCAAGAAATCTAGATCAGTAAGAAAAATGTCGACTTGCACAAAACAACATATAAATGTTGTCTGAGTGTTTCCCTAATAATTATGGGGAATCTAGAATACACGATGACATAGTGTCGTACATTATGACGTCTGAATATAAACACCATCTTAAATAGTGTCTTTCATAGTGTCTCGACAGGAAATATTTCACTTCAACGAGTCAGCACAGGCTGAGAAAAGTTGGGGTACCCGGATGGTCCGAGGAGACAGGTACCCTGAAATGTCCGTTCTCATGACCTCACCCAACGGTAAAGGAAGGGGTCTCCTAGAAGAGGTGGGTCCCTAGTTTGGAGCCAGAAGGCGTAACATCCGTCTGCGGAATGACAGACTCGGTGGTCCCTTTAGGAAATATTTCCAGTACTGATTAAAAACTAAAAACATTACCTAGAAGCAGTTCAAAGGAAACAAAGAGAGAGGGGTTTATAGGACAAACATACAAAAAAGGTAGTAAAAGGAGGGAAAAAATTTTAAATAAAATAGTAGAATGAAAAATATAAACCAAGGGGTCGTAAGTAGAGGGATGGTAATTACGGTTGTACCGGATTTACTTCTAATCTTTCTTTACTTTTAAAATACGTATTTGATTAACTTATTCTAGACAATACCAGAGTGGAGGATCAGAACTGATCTAAATGATTGAGAATCTACCAGTCCAGAAGTGGAAGTAGAATAGTCTTGTAGTAGAAAGAGAATTATAATGTTCATTTCTTAGACAAAGACCCTTTTAACAATACCTTTTTACTCTTTACTCGATGAGGATACAAAAAAATTGTATGAAATAATTCATGTCACAACAAAACCAGGTAATAAATCTATTTTTAACCTCAGGAGAAACTGAAAGTATTCGTTTATCGTTGTCATATTTTTGTACGAAACTCTTTTTATCAAAAGTCAACAAAAACAGACTCGGAATAAGTAAGGACCAACCCCGACATAAGAGGTCTTATAAAAAAAAAGGATTGATTTTAAATAACCTTTAAAAGGATTCATAAAGTAGTCACACACACGATATCATTTACCATATAGAAAAATTTAAAGTCTAAGATTAACAAGGAACGACCAGACAAAACGAACAACCGGACCATAGGATGTCGAAACGACGCGTAGACACAGACGAGTCAGTACAGGTTGAGAAACGCTGGGGTACCAGTCATCGGGTAACCCGAGGAGACAGGTACCCTAAGAGGTCCGTTCTTACGATCTCACCCAACGGGAAAGGAAGAGGTCCCCTAGGAGGACTGGGTCCCTAGTTTAGGTGTGAAGGAGACACAGGTCGTAGTCGTCCGCCTAAGAAATGGTGACTCGGTGGACCCCTCGGGGTCGAAACGACATGAACGAATAATTACGGTTCTCAACAAATTATCTGAGACACCTCAAAAGATGTAACTGTGAGTATATACAGAAGACACTGACTTCTATCAAAACAAAAATAAAAAGATACGGGGAAAACAAAGAAAGAGAAATAAAAAAAGGGAGTTCTCGCGAAAAGGACCAAAACTTTCGTCATTACAGTCTAAAGAAGAATTCGGAACAAAAGAGAAGACGTAAAATAATGGTAAACGGTCTGAGCAGAGACTCAAACCATTTCAGGTCAATCAACTAACCTACCCCAAAACACCCGAAAAGGGAACAAGAGTCCTGTCACAATCTCATCCCCTGTGTCTGGGAAGGGTTCCTGTACCGGTAAAGGTCACCCCTCTCCTGGTCGTCCGGACCGAAAGAGTCAGAGGACAGTGAGTCAGAGTTAATTTTACTATGAGGAACAAGTAAAAAAGGACTATTATACAGGCATTACACAATAGACAAGTAAGGAGTCCTCTACGTTCTTCGTTCTTTCAGTAAGTCATTCTTCCTACTTCTGATAGATGACAGTCCTTCCCTATTCTCTAACCGACTCGTTCATAGGAGTATGTTACATTCAGTCTCTTATTTTACGTATTGGAAAGAAAAAAATATAGGTAGAAAAGTACGAGAAGAGTAAAAAAGGAGAAAAAGAACAAAGAGAAAGAAAATATACAAAAAGCAAAGTAGAGTGGAAAAAGATATGTAGACAAGACTTTTTATAAGACGACACATGTATATATATGTGTGTATATACATATTAGGAACACACCCGAAAAAATTACGTAGAGAATTATAAAAGTCCAAAAAAAAAAAAAAATCAACAACAAAAAAAAATTAAATAAATAAAATTAACTTCCGATTAATGAAATGTTACAACATAACCAAAACGGTATACAAGTGTACTTAGGTGGTACACACATGTACACAAGGGGTAGGACTTGGGGGGGGGGGGTTGAGGGAGGGGTAGGGTAGGGAGACCCAGTAGGGTCACGTGGTCGGGGCTCGTGGGACAGAGCACGTAGCTGGGACCTGACCGCTAAGTAAAGTGTATACTATTATACGTACAGAGTTACGGTAAGAGGGTTTGGTAGGGTGGGGTCAAGTAAAAGACGAATTTAGTATATAGTCTTTAAGTCAAGGACCTCTACCCATCGTGTACTAGTCTTTCTTTCTCGGGATAATTGAGGATCTCTAGGGTTAAGTATGTAAAGATTTATGTTCGGTTAAACCTTATAAAATACATTTCTAAATTTATTTTCATACTTTGAAATTTTATGCCAAGTTAAATTTAAACTTTTGTCCAAAGTAACCCGTCTAATAAAAACATCAACAGAGAATGAGTAATTTTTTTTTTTTTTTTTGTCGTTTTTTTGACAATTAAGTGAGTTTCTTATTTATTTGGTGACTTGGGAAGTCGAGGACTTTCCATAAGTTCACAAATCCTTTTAATGGAAGACAAGGGTCACGTATTCAAATACTTTTCAAGATATTCGTAATTTTTATCTTAATTGTTTCATAAGTGTCTGAACTCTCACGAAGTGGGTTTGTTATCGGAATTTTTCTGAAGACATCCTTAGAAGTATCCTTGAAATAAGTATTGTCGATTAAAGAAACTGTTCGGGTCCATAGATAGTCATTCGTCCCCCCGCTCCCCCTCACATATATACTACTTTATGATGAACCGTTATTTTTCCTCGTTTAATGTTTATGTACGTTGTAACACCTAATTAGAGTTACGTCCCTCAGTATGGGTTCTAAAGTATGTGTACATGGTGACATACTAAGGTAAATATACTTCGGGGTGTTATTCGTTTGACACAGACACCACCTTTTTTTAGTCTTATCAACAACAACCTCGCCCTCACACCTCTACCTGCTCTTTCCTTGTCCGTCTCGAAGACGTCACTACCTTTATGCAGGGTGCATAACGATCCTCAAGTTCAACGTTTCGAGTCACCTACGTCACAATTCTAAACGTGCAAAGTAAGATACATTTAATGAAATTTTCTTTTGTCACATTTGTTTATATCTTGTACATTACTGCGGACGTCAAATGAAATTTTACGAAGGTTTTTTAATCCCAAACTCAGAATAGCACTTTAAAACCAATGAATACTCTGGATGAAAAACTTTATAATTATAGCAAAAGTCTGACTTGGTGGAGGATCATAACTATTTAACTTGTTAGAAATATTTTATACTGGTACTTCCGTTCTCAGCCTGTAGTGACTCGCTGATTCGTGTCCTTCCGTTTTCTTTTTGGTTTGTTAATCTTAGAATCGTACTTAAAAGATTTCGAAGACTCTTTGACAGTGTAAGTTTTAATTAACGGGATCGAAAAATGTTTAATCATATTTTGTATGTGCAAAACAATTTAATTCAAACCGTTTAGTTGGTTGACCAGCAAATCGTTTAACTAGAGTGTACTCAACCGAAAACCACACTAAAAGACGCTTGATTGACGAAGATCTACAAAAAGAATGAATGAATATTCAAGCCAGGAGACACAGTCAGTGCCACACGTTTACACGATTTGGTCCATACTGTCGCGCGGACTTTGTTTGACTATAGTGTCGAGTAAAGAAAATAGTATTGTTGTCAGGTGAACTTAACACACTTGACTGACATTATCAGATCGCCGAATTACATAAGGAGACAGAAAGAACCACAAGTCAAATGATGAAGCCCCCTAGCCAGTCACCTTTGACTGGTAAAAAGAAAGAGGTAGACACAAGTGAAAAACAACGGAAGACGTCAAAACGGGTAGTCGCATCTGGCGAAAGGAGTCGTGGTCGAGATCCTTCATGGTCGTCCTGAAGATCGTGAGGAGTGTCAAAGAGGTTTGAGACGACAGACAAGGGAGGTCGAGAAAGAATTTGGAAGTCGGAAAGGGTAGGTTGAGAACTATCGGACAGACGGAAGTAGGAATAACAGAGTAATCACTTAATAATAGATTAATCACCTTCTTCCCTCCCTTTTACACCTCTTTAACGTGATTTTCTAATTTAAAATGTCGTATTTATAAAATGTAAATATACATGTGTATATTAATATAAATAAGAGGTAATATCAAGAGGTAGGAGTCTAATTGGGATGAGGACACGAAAGGTAAGAGAGAAGGGGAGACAATTATGACTTGATGGTCTGTCTTCGTAGACAAAAATGCCCTGTGGACACACTCTTGGACCACCTAAAAGTGTCGTGTCCAAGGACTCTAGGTGCCACCGTCAAAACTAAGTGACCTTGACAGTACCCCGAGTCCTTAGACAACAAGAAAAGTTGGTCAGTTCCCACCTCTCTCTACCGGAAAGTTCATAAAAATGAGTCATAAATGACTCATAACAGGGGAGTCTTTTGAAGAGGACCTGTAGGTTTTTATCAAACCTACAGTAATATTCAAAGTTATCAAACGTCTCTATGTTAAATATCGAACAAAATAATAAGAAAAGTCACAAAGTTTACCTTAGGTTTACGGAATCTTTGAATAATAGATAATAATAGGAAATTTTTATACATACTTGTTCGAGAAGGAATTGTCAACCTTTAAAATAAAGTAGGAAAAAAGAGGAACTTATGTATTAAAGTAAAAAGAATACGGTGTTTAAAATAGAATTACCTTAAGTGAAGATGCGAACTTTCAGAAAATACTAATATGAACTATTCAGTATAAAGTGAAGTCGTTTAGATACGTGTATTTGACTTTGGTTTTCCAAAATTAAAGGACATAGATTTCAGATTTACAAATGTGAAAAGAAAGGAAAACCTAGTTCAACATTTAAGTCAACTAGTTTGTCATATTTGTATAGAGTCTAAAAATATTAATAATTTACAGTTTTCATGTTTACATTTGAATCATAGAATTACTTTCTGGAAAAGAGGTCAATGAAAGACCAGAAAACAACTTACAATGAGTGACGATCTTATTCTGTCTAAAGTTGTAGTTTATACAAGAAATCAAACAAGTAAACATGTCAATTCTCAATACCAATTCTCAATCCTTTGGTACAAGTGTATGTCGTCACCCATTCTTACCTTGTGCCAAGTAATAGTACTACAGTAAGTCAAGAAATTTGTGAAAGACAAATAAATGAATTTGAAGTCTTACTAGATAATTGTTTTTTAATAATAATTACTATAGACATGAAAGTCAGACAGAGTTGAAACTAAAACAAAAAGTGTAGTCAGGGAAAAAAAGGAAAACGTTAATCTTGTCGAACTGTAAATCATTGAAGAGTCGACTCCCGACAAAGGTAGAAAAAGGTTTCCCATGTTCGACCGTCGTAACGGGGGATGACCCATGACTTCCCGCCCCGGTTGTCCCTATCCTTCCTGACATCACGGGACTGACGGAGTCAGAGAAAGGTTTAGGTGTATTACCGTTATTATTGTAAATTAAATATAACTAATATTTAAATCTACAACAGGTCTAATTTTATATCATTTACGAGTCATTTAACTTATGAATTGTAAATAACTGACTAAGAATACATGGGGTTATGCCATGATTTAGGAAACATAAGAAATCTACTGGATTGATTGAGGATGGAGTAGGTTTATAAACCTGTAATAACGATGATCCTAAATAATAAAATGTCGACTCTTTGAATCCGTATTTAATGAACGGACACTAGTTGGTCACAACTTTTACAGTCGTGGTAGTAACGATGAGACTAAAAAGGTTTAAGGTGCGAATACAAGAATTGACAAAGAGGTACGATACACACAACTATCCAATAAAAAAGGATCGTTATAAACTAAGAAAAATGGAGGTTAAAGTAATTTTTATTTCTGAATCTTTCGTGAATTGAACGTTTAGTCAAACAAAGGATTTCTACATACTTTACTGGTTACATACTTTACTCTCCCTAACTCTTCAACCTTTATCACGATTAAATTTATTTATGAATTGATAATGTCGTAGGTCGATCTCGATTCAAATATCCTTTATTGGTGTATTGGGTCAACTTTTTCAGTCTAGAGTAACAGTTTAGTCTGTTCACTCCGACTGAAAGACACTTTTCCAGACTGAAGGAAAGGGACAAGTCTACTTATGCTACTACTAGTAAAGACTGTGAGGACTTGACATGGCGTCCACCCACCACGGTACGCAAACAGAACATTACTTTATTCTACGACGGCGGAGGTCGTAAAGAATGGTCAATAAAACGAGAGTGACTCAAGAGAAGTACGGAAACGAGAGTTTATGTAAGAGACTGTCCTCTGTCCCAGACTTCTCTCCACCAACAATTCGTTTTGAACGGGACAGAAAGTAACAGGGTAAGACGTTACATAGACTTAAGTCTTTGTAAGGTTGTCGTCGTCTTTATGGTAAGGTTTTCCTATAATGTGAGAAATTCTCTTTAATACAAACAGTGTGTTTTATCGTATTTCGGAGGACCCAAATGCCAAGGAACTAATCTTCAAAGCAAGTATGGTCACAACGTCCCAAAGAATAAACTACGAGACCTCGGAACGAGGGGTTCTGTCACAAGCGATTATTCTAAGATTTTCCGGAGAGGAAGTAATTTACCTTTTCCCGACATTATTTTCCCATCTGTCGGAGGGTTCTACGTAATAGTCCGCTCAGGCAAAATTCACTCCGATGTACTTCTTCGACTCTTAGTACCCATCTCTTGCAACTTTAAGGGGTACGGAAGTCATGGGACTAGACATGACGGACGTGGACGAGGGCGTAGTGTCTGTGTCTGTGTGTGTGTGTGTGTGTGTGTCGACCAGACATGACGGACGTGGATGAGGGCGTAGTGTCTGTGTGTGTGTGTGTGTGTGTCGACCAGACGTGACGGACGTGGATGAGGGCGTAGAGTGTGTGTGTGTGTGTGTCGACCAGACATGACGGACGTGGATGAGGGCGTAGAGAGAGAGAGTGTGTGTGTGTGTGTGTGTCGACCAGACATGACGGACGTGGATGAGGGCGTAGTGTCTGTGTGTGTCTGTGTGTGTGTGTGTGTGTGTCGACCAGACGTGACGGACGTGGATGAGGGCGTAGAGTGTGTGTGTGTGTGTGTGTGTGTGTGTGTGTGTGTCGACCAGACATGACGGACGTGGATGAGGGCGTAGTGTGTGTGCGTGTGCGTGCGTGTGTGTGTGTGTGTGTGTGTGTGTGTGTGTGGACCAGACATGACGAACGTGGATGAGGGTGTAGAGTGTCGGACGAGGAGGTTAGGTCCCGATAAGACAGAACAGGAAATTGATTATGGTTTTCCAGACACTACTTAGAGATTAAATATTTTGGTCAACGGAGACGAGTTTGGAGTAGGAGGATCTATATAAACTTTTACACTTTGCTTACAGTATGATATTTAGTCGATATGAAGCTAAAAAATTTTTTTTATTTTACACTCGTGGAAGGGGTCGACTTTTCTTTCTTTTACTCCCGCTATTCCTTCCGACTTTCCCTGTCTTCGAGAGAACCGTGTGTCAGACACGGTCGTGGTACGTCTGAAATGGACGTGGTCGGAACCCAAAACAGTAGAGACACGACAACAAAAAGACGAAACTCACACGAAAGCGAAGTCGGACCGTCACGGACAGAAAAGGTAAGATGGATGTCTCCGAAGCACCTGGTCGTGCAGGTACTTCGAAATTAGTCCGAGGGTTCTCTCTTTCATTAATGAGGAAAGAACGGGTAATTGTGACTGAGCAGTATGCTACGAAACGTACTACCAATAAATTTGTAATCAAAGTACAGGTAGAACAGGAAAAAACTAGTACACCGTACTCAAGTATCTATGGAAATAAAACCAACTTAACTTAAACGAAGACTATGTATAAAAGAAGTCTCTACGACAGAACCTAAATCTTTTTGGTGACTCCCCGAAGGGACCACCAGGGCCCCAATTCTTAGGTGGACGGTTGCGTCCCCTGTACCCAAGGCAGGAACCGGGTCCTTCTACGACGTTCCGCGTCTCGTCGACTCGGACACGCGGTGTCGACGACTTGAGTACGAGATCTCGGGCTCTCGGCGTCGGGGACTTCGGGCATACGACCTCGGGCAGGGGACGGCGTCCTCTCCGGTGAAGTCTTCGGGAGTGTGACGTGCAACCCTCACCGGGGGCGGACGGCATTGATCTCTTTCAGGAGCACGTCACTTCTTCTGGGCCGTGTCGGTTTTTATTAAAAAAATTCATAATTTTTGTTCTTCCCCTGAAGGGACCACCAGGGCCCCGATTCTGAGACACGAGGGTTACGTCCCCCGGACCGAAGTTAGGGACTAGTCCCTTGATCTAGGGTGTACGGCGTTGATTATGGGTCGTGTCGGTTTATTTATTTTCATTATTTAAAAAAAATTTTTTTCTTCTTTTTGTTAACCCCAAACATTTATTGGAAGGAATTACAAGTGGTAATGATCAAGTAAGAAAATAAAGTACTAATAATATAAGACGGTTACTGCATAGGTTTGATTCTAAAAATAAAGACGGCAGAACGAGAGGGGTCCTTAGTTTTTCCAGTCTTAGAGAATACCTGTAAGTAGTATTTTTTAATTTCTTATTCCGACGACTTCTATTTTTATTCGGGGTTCTCTCTTATGGTAAACTGGCACTATGTCTAGAGTTTCAAGTAGCCAAACTACTTCGAGTCTTTTTTCGGAACTATTTCTTTAGATCTCTTGATTTGTCGTCCAAAAGTGTACCGTTTCCGTTATACAAAAATATTCATTCATGGATAGTCATTCCACATAAAAGTATAACTATTTAAAAAAAAGATTTATGACAATGGACATTGACATTTTTAACTAAAGGAAAACATTATTTCATCTAATATTTGGATGACTAAAAAAAAAAAGATTTACTCACACTTAAAACTTTTAAGTCGGAACACCTTATTTTTTATACAATAGGACCCTTTCATCTGAACAGGACTATTATTGATTGTCCCGTAATGATAAGTCTTACGACTTTATTTTCGAAAAGTAAACACTCTTCGTCGTTTCTTTTCACACTAAACTTCGAACTCATTTATACGTACGAAATAATTTCTTACTCCAAAGAACCGTTAAAAGAATACAATAATTTATTCTAGTGTCTTCTACAAGTAACGAAAACTTTCTAAGACACGTTCAATTCGGTAATGTAGTGAGTATGTATCGGGTTTGACTGTTCCCAAGTATTACCACTAACGTATTTTCGATTCTAACGTAGAATTTTAGAAACACTAAAAATTAACCTACTTTGGATGTAGTCATAATTTCACACCGAAATTCCCTTTTATGACAAGTCTACTCTTAATAAAAGGCTGAATGACTTAAAAGAATAAGAATGAAGTCCCCCTAAAGGGACACGTTACTTCTTCTCAACTTCTTATGAGAAAAAAAAGACAGACAGGTGAAAATAAGGAAAGAAAGCTCAAAGAATTCTAATCTCCTACTGAAATCAGATTTTTTTGGTTTTTATAAATGGAACAAGACACGTAGGAAATTTTAGTTCACTTTTGTATTTTAACCACACAGAAAAATCTCCTCTTAAAATAAATACACAGAAACCGAAGACTCCTGTACACCCGAAAAGAAGTCTATTAGTAAAAATCCTAGGAGGGTGGGTGGAAGTGTTCACGAGGCATTCTAGACGAGTCCGGCTAGGTCCCGCAGAGAGGGTGTCGGGTTTGGGTGGTAGTCTATAGTGGTCGGACGAGACTCTCTGAGTCGCCCTAGGAGGGTCACTTAGGTACTTACACTTCGACAAAACCAAAGGGAGATTTGACGTCAGTCACTTGTCTGTTGTAAATGAACTTTTGTCTCCCACACTTCCAAAAAAGACAAAATAATCGTCAAACGAACAAGCCCGATGGTCTCGAAAAAGAAACACCAAACCCAAAAAACCAACCAACCAACCAACCACAGTGTTTCTCCCTGGACACGTAATAAAGTACACGATTCCCTTTTGGTAAAACTAAAAAGGTTGGAATCATTCATTAGGATCTCCTACGGAAGTCTCCAGTCAGACTCTGGACCCGAGACACAAGAAGTGGTTTCGAAACATTCAGAAATTTGACGAAACCCTACTAGACTGAACCGGGTAAAAATATACATTGTACAAAATCGATTAAGTAACACCTGTCTAGAAACGTTAGTTGGTACTTATTGAAAAAAATTTTTTTAGTTTGAGTATAATTCATTAATTTCGGTGGCACTACCTCCTACCATTCAGACACTACGAAGTTCGTGACGGAGACTTCTACAATTTGTCTTTTAAGAGTTGTCAATCCGGATTTAAGTTTAAGACCTTCAATGTGAAAGAATGTCTAATTAGGGTTAACAAGACTATCAAGACACAAGATCAAAACTACTTCGTGTACCAAAATTACCCCTTTCTAAGACTCAGGCTCAAGTAAGTAACTCCGAAGTACTTTTAACTCATTTAATAAGTCAGTCTAATCCCTGGTCTAAAAAGAAGAATCTGAAGAATCTGATATATTTATGTTACTATGGAAGGTATTCTCATTGGGTGAGTCCTCATAATGACAAATTTTCTACTTAAAAAAAGAGGACTCGTTTAACCTTTCCAAGGATCAGATTCGTCTTAACTTGTCTCGACGGAAAACTAACTTCTACAGTAAAAATCACCCACTATAAAAGACTTGTGTTTTGAGACATCTTGTCTCATAGATAATGAAGGTGACTAAAACAATATTAAAAAAAAGAAGACTACTCTACAAAAGATCAAGGAGTAGGAGTACATTTAAGATTATATATATAAAAAACTCTTCGAAAACCGTAAAAATTCTATTTTTACACCAGAAACTTATGAATAAAAACGAAACGAAAGGAGTGGTATTTTATCTCTCCCTATAAGGATATCATACATAAATGACAAAGAGGGTAGTACGAACCTTACAGACATTGGAGTAGTTGTCCCTCTTTTATGACTATGAAAGGTGCTCACTGGTGTAGTGACCATCGCGTCCAGATTACGATAAAGTGCGGTGCGACTCCTGTCAAAATGTTTTACACTCCGGTTTGGTCTCCAAAAAACGGGACACCTCTGTGATTTGGGTTATATTGTTGCGACTGTTATTTTCTTGTTTTGTCGACAAACGTGTCCTACCTTTTCACCGGAAGTAAAGTAGAGGAGGGGCGAAGTTTCGACGGGTTCCGGACTTTTTAGTCCAGACACGAGGTGGACCGTCCTTTAACCCTAACAACTGTAAAAGATTCTTGAAAATTTAAAAGAAATGAAGAACCGGGTTAAAACATCTTGACACTGGAGAAAACTTTGGATTTTTATTTCTTCTTTTTTCTTGTTGAGTTCAAGTTTCTCACTTCGTCTGTGAAAATTGCAAAAAATGACAAACCACTTCCACTACAAAATTCAAGTAACAGGGACTTTAATATGCTGAAAACAAGTTGGGAGATTTAACAGTAGAGTCTAAAACTACGAAGTTTATTATGGTTGTAATGGCCATTTAGTTACCGAGATCGTTCACCCCCTTAACCGTCTCCTTTGTTTTCCACTCTCCACCATCGATGTGGGTATTATTTCAACAGACTAGTCTATTGTAAAAAAACATAGCCCTTTTTATAGTATTTAATTAGGGATACGGGTTTCTTTTTCTTTTCGATGTCAAAACGATTCTTCAAAAATAGAACAAGTCCACATCGTCGAAGAACTGTAAACAGAGAACTTGCAAAATACCAAGAAACTTCATTACTGTAAAAAAATCTTTATTCCAACTTGAAATGTACCATGGTTCCGGATGTACGAGGTATGAGGTCTTCTCTAGTAGTCAGTAATATATATTTAATAAACTAGGACTTTGTAGAACCATGAAAAACAGAGAATATATCCCACCTATTACAATTGTAATAACGAATCTTTGTATACTAGTACCCTCTATCAAAAATCTGATAAATGTCCTCGGGTATAGTGAAGTGAAGGGGACAAAAGGTACCGGCACTATCCATAATCCCTTTCCTTTAAGAGAGAACTCAACGTATGGATTCTCCTCCTTAGTTGTACCCCCTTCATCGATCTCTCTCAGTGGGTATATTGTCGTTACGGTTCAGAAGATGAACTCTTACAATTAAAAAAAAAAAATCAAACTGAAGACTTTGGTAGTACATTCAAATCAGATGTCAAGGCCTTCCAGTACGTAAAGGACAATAATCTCTCCATATAAAAAAACTTCGAATTTATAAATGACACTGATATCACACACGTTTTAATTTTTCGATATGGGACAGAAAGTCAGAAAAGTAAAACTAAAATACTAATTTTCTGAAAAATCTTTTCTTCTTAAAGACTCCACAATAAAAAATACATACTTATTTCTACGTAGATATAGACTCTTCAACACCGGAAAATAAAAACGAAATAAACAATTACAATTAATCGAATAGACTTCGTCCGTTACAAAAACTTCTCTTACAGGACATTTCTAAATAAGATTGGTCAGTCTAGTAACACCCCCATTTCAGAAAGTTGGGTTGAGTGAACGGTCTAAAAGTAATTGGGTTATATTGACGTTTATAATTGATAAACCCTGAAGGGACCGTCAAGTCACCAATTCTGAGTATGAGGGTTACGTTCCCCGTAACCAAACTCGGGACTAACCCCTTTATTATAAGGAGTACGGTGTATCGAGTCGGAATTTATTTTTTAATTGATAAATAAATTTTGTAAAAAAAAGGATTCAGCGAAGTCAGCACAGGTTGAGACACGTTGGGGTATCTGCCGTCGGGTGGTCCGAGGAGGCAGACACCCTAAGAGGTCCGTTCTTGTGACCTCACCCGACGGTAAAGGAATTCTGTCTGTTAAACCTTTACGAGAATTCTCGTGGTACCGAGTTCTCCCCGACTGTGATCGAAACATCGGTTATAAAGTACCAAGACGTATAACCTTCTAATATACTGTCAACACCCAAAAAGGACCCAACCAACTAATACTCTAAGACACCCAAAACGAAAAACAAAACTCCCCCCAAAACAAAACAAAACAAACGGAAAAGATCAAAGTTTAAGAAAGTCTTTCGTATATAAGAAAATATTAGGGTCCCTCTTTACTCGAAAAACAAAAATTCAAGATTAAAACATAATGTATCACAGTCTTTGATTTGAAGATCCCTCTGTCCTGAGTCCTAAAGAGAGAAGGAATTGACCCCTTCACTGGTCTCCTCTATGAACCGTTATGTTTTCGATTCGTAATTTACTATCCTTAGACCTGTATCTTATAGTTCCTTTCTCTCGGAAACTCAAGAGTCTAGTAAAAGGATATCATTCATAAAGAACTCCTTTATAACGTGAACAAGTAAGTCATTTGTAAACAATTTATGGGCCCACATAAGATCCACGATTCTTGTTTCACCACTTGGGAACAGGTACTTTCCTCCAAGACACGATCAGTGATGTCTCACAAGTGTCCATGCATTGGGTCTAAGGGACGCAGCACTATTCACCCTCTCGTCTTCTACAGTAAATTTTTCATCCACGGGTACTACTATAACTGAATTTTTTTATTTCGTATTGTACTCTCAAAACTCAATTCAAAATAAACTCCGTTATACTCCTGCTATCGGGCCCTCTACCACAAAGTCTATCGAGACTCTTTGACGAGGTCATTCCATCCCCCTTCCAGTCATACATCCACTAAACCCACTACCCCCTCATGTACGCTGATTTCGTACATAAAAACGTCGTCCAAAGACGTTCAGAGTACTTCCAAGGAAGGTCAGGACTCGTCGTCACCTCCTACTTCCTTTTTTGGTACTTCATAAGAACACGAAAAGATCTATACTCCTCTATGTTCTTAACCCAAGTATTTTGGTCGAGGACTTTTATTGATAGACTTCTGGACAAGACGGTCAAAAGGGGTCTCGTGTCTCACGGAGTAAAGACGCGAAGTGGGACTCGAAGGTCCCCCACAACTTCCAGTCGTCGACGTCGTCGTGGACTAGACCAGAAATATCTCCACCTACTGTTCACGGTTAACGATTATTGACGACACACCATCTATCCTTTCGTTTCTCTCATTTAGGATTTGCAATAGAAGTGTTCCTCTTAGGAACAAAAGTACAATAACACGGATATACTCTTCTACCCACAATCGGCTAGGATAACACAGTAAAGTGTTATACATTTAGTCTCGTAGCACGACAGGTGGTATTTGAGTGTACCACTACATACAGTCGATGAGTTATTTTGACCCACCCCCCTCAGTGTATGACATCATTCACAATATTTCTTTTGTCGCACCCCGTGAGGGTTGTCCATTGACTCCTACTTTTAGGATGGACTCTTTTCTCTCTTCCTTTCAGACTTCTCTACAATAAATTCGACTTTGGATTTTTTACTGTTCGAATCAAGTCAAGTCAGTGAGTCAACACAGGCTGAGAGACACTAGAGTACCTGGTGTCGTGCGGTCCGGAGGGACAGGTAGTGGTCGAGGACCTCAAATGGGTTTGAGGGCAGGTATTACAGCTACTCCGGTAGGTTGGTAGAATAGGAGACAGTAGGGGAAGAGGAGGACCGAAGTTAGAAAGGGTCGTAGTCCCAGAAAAGTTCGATCGTCAAGTTTTTTACTGGACAATGATTGATTTAGTTCAGACCGACGAGTAGTCATATTTTTATTTATGAGTCCTTTCAACGAAAATTAGTCTTACGACCACTAGACTCGTCTGTCACCTTAGTCACGGGGAGATTTTGGTGGAGACTTATAAGATGAGTCAGCACTTTCAAAAATTCTCCTTTTTCCCTTCATTGGAGTCAACTAGTAACTCTGACCCTCAGTCTCAATAACGATAGGGGGTGACGTATGTCTGACACGCGTCCGAACAACTACCATAGAACAAGTGGGTCAACCAAGTACTCTAATGACTTGCCCTTCGATCCCTTCTCTAGTCCAGTAGAACGATTAATGAATCAAAAGCAAAGATAAAGAAACTGGATACCCTTCTTGTCCAATCCGTCCCATAACACACTAGTTTTCTAAACTTTCTACACGATCCCGGTCTCTACTCGTCTCGTATCGCCACGAACCAAATTCCAATGACTGTTCTGTTTTCTCAGGAGGACGTCTCTCCTCCTCCGGACAAAGGACAGATTTCGACGAATGTCGGACTGGTGTGTACGGTTTTGGGACTTCGTAATCAAGGCACCACAAACTTCTTAGCGTGGTCGCACCACCATATGTCACCCTTTATATTAGTCCTAACCAGGGACTCAGTCATCTATTTGATCCTTCAGGCCCCTTAACGTGAATTGGGGCCAAAATCTTCGATTTACCTCGGAATGTCTTCTCTCACCGAGAACCAGTGTAATATTTGTAGTGTATCCTCAACCGGACTACCTAGGACTGTGGTTTCCAGATGGAATGACCGGAAGCTCTTAAGAGATATTTGTACAGACTCAAGTAGGGAATCTGGGAATGAGATATACCACTCAAATTCTGGAACGAGACATACCAGACTCTTTTGGACATACTTTGAGGTGATTATTGCCAGTAGTCAATAGTCTTATAATCAGGTAACTTGAGGACGGACGGATATAATGGTTTTAACGGTAATAAATTTATCTCGACAGACCCTAAAAACAAAAACAAAAGAGTCTTAAACAATATTTAATAACAAGGAAAGGAGGAGAATCCGGATTAATAACTCCTAATATACGTAGGAAAAATTCTCGATTTATCGTGGTCTAATTAAGTTGTCTATAGTCAACTATCGTTAATTAGAAATCTTAAGGTCCTGTACTGTCTTACAAAAGTAAATTCGTGACCTCTTGTGTCTAGACACGGAATTAAACATTAGGAACTTGGTGGAGGTAGTCTCAGTGGATCCCTCGAACAAATTTACGTCTAAGGGTTTCGGTGGAAATGACTTCCCCTTGGACTCCAATCTCAGTCTTCAGAGGTAAAAGTTGTTAATAGAGATTACTAAGAAACAGTTCAAACTCTTAGTGAGGTGAATAATACATACAGGGACATTTGGAAGGGGAGAGGGACTATTGTCAGTGAAAGGATATAATTTATAATAAATTTTGTATTAGTAAAATACAACGTACCGATATTAGTGGTCATGACTATTATGAACGTAATACTTCTCACCTTATAGTAAAGCTGCCTTATTTAACTACGAATTTGTAAAAGTAAGAAGTTTACAGAAATGGTCGGTCGACGACGCCCCAAATTCTAATATGATAGTTACCCTTAAGTCGAAGTAATCTGAAATACAAGAGAACCCGGGGAAACTTTTACTCTTCCAGGGACCCTCGTTATCAATCCAATATTCTAGAGACAGGAACCGACGGACCCCGGGTCCTCTAGTGACTTGTGGGACCTTCATGTCTTGCAACGCTCCCATTCACCCGAGTCGTCCTACGATTTCTACTTTAAGTCTCACCCACGGAACACTGATAAAAGGAGTCCCTTTAATTAGTCACTTACAATGACTTCATGAGACTCCAGAATCCCTTGACGAAACCGTTGAATTCATAATAAAATTGATTCGATCGGTCCAAAGTAAATCGATAGTTAAAGACGAAACGATTATTTTCTATCGATATCTATTTTCTTACCGTTGGTCGTTTCCATGCACTAATGAAGTTCGGACTTTTTACAGTTCTTGGATACGATCTTATAACCTTTCGTAAGACTTCGAGTAAACGTTCAGAGAGATTAGTGGAGGAAAGGTGACACGTCGGAAAATATCTTGAAGGTAACCCAAAGGAGTCCTACCCAATTACAACCGACTAGTCCAGAATACTAGTCCATAAATCTTGATTTTAAAAGGGAAATATATTAGTCGGGAGACTCTATTTTTAATTGAACAAGGAAAATAGTGACCTGTGTTTTCCTCTTTACCTCGACGGTTACATATATTGAATTCTACTAAAAATAGAAAAACTCATTACCGATTTTCGTTGTACAGAACGAGGGGATTCTTATGTATTATGAGAATTATGGAGTCGGAATGTGTAGTGTGAGATTCTTTCGTTAAGTAATTGGACTCGAACGATGAAGCCTGTCGTCCAAGATACTTTAACCGGGTTTTTTTAGTTAGATCTTTAACACCGGTAAAAAGTCAGAAGTTCAATCGATCTATAAAATACCAGAAAATTTAATCAGAAAAAAAGAAAGGTTGTCGGAATATGTGACCATTATTTTAACAGTATCAACCTTTTACTCTGAGAATCTCAATTTTTACAAACGGTCAGTTTACACAGTTATTTCTGTTCTACTCCTAAGTTGGGGTAGTCGAATACAATCAACTGGGTGAGCAATATGCCACCACGAAGATTCTATTATTACACTTTTCTACCCAAGTCTCTTAAAGGAAAATGGTCGATTAGTATTTCTCGAAAAAAATTTTTTTTTTTTAGTGTAAATATAAGAACAATTAATCACACAGAGTTATGGGTCTTCCTGACGTAGAAGTCAAGTCGTATATAGTCTTGACTCATTATGGATGTAAATCCCCTCACTCCCCACCATCAACTTGTTCGTACTACACCTGGTTAAATCTGTTGTTTTTGGAGACCCAGGCACACAAACTTCGAAGTCGCAAGTAGTCTTAGGGGACTCTCGAATAATTTTTATATCTACGGAATCGTCGTCGTAGTCTCTAAAACCAACCTCGAGTCCGTAGACAAAAACCGTTCGAAAGGTTCGTTAAGATTGCGTGAAGTCTCAAACCAAACCAGGTTTCTACCGTGTAATTCTAAAGATCTTAGTTTTTACAGTCTAACGACAGTACGACACCGGTGACTCGGAGTACTAAGTTTCCTGTCTGTTGTCCGGAAGGGACCACCAGGTCACCAGTTCTTAGGTAGAACGTTACACCCTTTACGTTCAAACTAGGGACCAGTCCCTTGATCCTAGGGTGTAAGACGCCTCGTTGATTCGGTTTATTTACTTATCACTACTACCCCTCCCCTCTCCATCGTCCGTCTTGAGTAAAGGGTCGGAGGGAACGACGATCTCGTGTTCGTACACACACAGAACCCGAGACGGTCAATCCCCGTGGGTGCATCCTAGGCCTAAGGTTCTTCTCTTGTCATTTTTCATTTCTTCGTGCACGAGGGTCTTACTAGAATGCGACCACCTCCGATCTATTGGACCGTACAACCTCCGGACATTGTACCATACTTCGCCACCGCTGTGACCTCACAGCGCCCCTCTAGCCTGTCTAAGGACTAATATATCGCAGACCTGGATGTATTTGACCGGTCTATCTAATCAAATAAACGCTGATTCTCGAGGCTCATTGTGTTCCCACAATGCGAGACGATCAATTCTCGTATTTAAAGCCTTTGTCGTTGAACTTTAGTTTAGGGCCGGAACATTGAACTCTTTCATATTGACATTTGAACTCTGTCAAAGAATTTGATAGAGTCTACCTTAAACAGAATTTTATCCCCTGTGACTATTGAGGTTATGAAGTCGGTGGACTACGCTTCTTGACTGAGTAACCTTTTCTGGGACTACGACCCTTTCTAACTTCCGTCCTCCTCTTCCCCTGTTGTCTCCTACTCTACCAACCTACCGTAGTGGCTATGTTACCTGTACTCAAACTCGTTCGAGATCCCTCAACCACTACCTGTCCCTTCGGACCGCACGACGTCAGGTACCCCAGCGTTTCTCAGCCTGCGTTGACTCGCCGACTTGAGTTGACTTGACTATTGGAGTGTCCACAGCGATGACATTTCTTGGGAGACGGTCATGTCCTATGTATTCTCTGTACCCAAGTTAGGGATCCAGTCCTACTCGAGAACCTCCTCCCGTACCGTTAGGTGAGGTCATAAGAACGGACCTCTTAGGGGTTCCTGTGTCCTCGGACCACCCGATGTCAGATATCCCAGTGTTTCTCAACCTGTGCTGACTTCGTTGAATCGTGTGTGCGTGTGGAGTGTCTCACATTACTCTTAATGTACTCTTCTGTGTAGATTTGTTAATCGTGTTTTAGGTTGTTATTACTACCAATAGTAATAAGGACCTATTATCGGGATCAGTAAAGAATGCTGGAGTCTTTTAAGGATGTAGATAGTCCTCAGAACCGTCGTTCACTCTCTTTGAATTATATTTATTCGTTAAATAAGTGAGTACATTACTTTTCAAGTCTTCCATCGACCCGAACTCCATGCTGACCTACACCTGTGGGTCCAGTGCAGTGGTCCTAAGACAGGGACAGGGAGTCGGACGAAAGGAACACACCTGAAGTAGAAATCCGCCCGAATCCACAACTGTGTCGTGACTCTCAGTAAAGGATCCGTCCAACTATTCTTCAGATCCCCAGGGGTTCCTCTCTCCTCAGACGTCAAGGGTCCCTCCTTCTTTCATGTTTGTAAAAAGGAAGAGATGTAAGGAATCCTAATATATTGTTGTTACATAAGACGGACTCCTGTCAGAGACCTAATTTGGAAGGCCGATTAAGACAATAGAATTTTACATTTAATACCCTCATCCAGACCACTCCAGAAATGTTGGAGGTCTGTAAGAAACCTAAATGACCTCTCATATATTGAAGTAACGAATGTGATTGTTCGCCCATGAGGAAGACGGGGGAATACTACGGATACAGTCTTCGAAAGAGACAGAGGAAATACGAAAAAATAATGTGTTTTCGAGACTCGCTAGTTCGGAGCAGAGACCGGGGCCTAACTTAAGAAGAGGAGACCCCCGGTTCTTAGGGTCACAGCACTAAGTTGTTGTTGGAAAATCGTGGGGAAGATTTGACCGTTGGAATCAAGTCAAGTCAGCGAGTCAGTGCAGGTTGAGAAACGTTGGGGTACCTGGCGTAGTGCGGTTCGAAGGGACAGGTGGTGGATGGTCGAATCGTTGCTTACTTTTTTTTAGGAGAGAAAGGATGATCAAGGTCGGCTATTATGGGTTCCTGACTACGATTAACCGAGATCCCTAGTTGAAGCCAGTGAACAAATGGGGACTTAGTTAGTATGTGCCAGTCCTCCAGTCAGTGGGTCATCGGGTCCGACCAAGTATAAAGGTGGACATTTTGGTTTCCCACTCAATTTGGGCTAGGTTTGGTGTCTCCGACTCTTGAAGACTCTTGAACACTCCCATCAAGGGATTTTCTTTCACTTTCACGACATTGACTGCTCTATCGGGTACGATGTCTCGTGTCATAGGTATGACTAAGTGGAGGAACATGTCACCTTTGGTTGTTTTGGAACATTTCGTTAACATGAGGTTAAAAAAAATTTTTTGACTACGAACGTTATCGGTAGATTAAAAAAATAAAAGTGATTAAGTTATTATTCTTATAGTCAAAAGACAAATGGTTTTACCCTATAGTGAGTAGATGGGCAGATAAGTGGACACCCAGTGGTAGCACTTCGGGAGAAGTAATCCACAGACAAGAAAAGACAAGGGCACCAATACTCAAAAAGTACCCCCGATTTCTCACTCTCGTTCGTGTGTGACTAGACGAAGGCTCTACTGAATCGGAAGTCTCTACGAAATCTCTACTGGATGGAAGCCCATCCAAGACGGGTCAGTCAGTCGTGACGAATAAGGGATAAATAACCGTAGGTACTTTAGACCGTAGTTCTTCATGTAAATCGTGTTTCTTCTATTCTTTATACCGACAGTGCCAAATAAGTGGTGTAAGACGACGGTATATATTTGGGGTCATGTTAAGGTTTACTAACTAGATCGGGAAGGTAAATGTTTGTTCCGTTCTTTTTTCTACTCTTCCGTTACTTTTTTTCCTTTTCTTAACGGTGGGAGTTGGGTTCACTCTTCCGAACGAACTGTAACGGTTAAATAGTATATAGAACTAACTTCCGTAGGTCATAAACTCCGTCGGGAACTTTCTCCAATCGGTTTCGACCCTGGGGTCTGAAGGTTTAGTGTTTTGATCCCCTTTCCTCCTTCCCTTTATCCTCTACGAGTCTAAAGAGAGAACTCGTAGACCTCTCGACACAGACCTCACAGCCCCCTTTTCAGTACCCAACCTATCATCGGGGGTTTTATACGCAGGTGGGTCTTGGAGTCTCACACTGGAATAAATCTTCTTCCCAGAAACGCCTATATTAATGTACTTCCTAGAGTTCTACTTTAGTCTACGAGGGATGTAGGTTGCTGGTCACAGGAATCTTCTCTTTCTCACTAAATTCTGTGTTCCCGTGTGACTCTCCTTCCAATGCTCTTCTACCTCTGCCTCTGACTTCAATGCAACGGTTCCTCGAGGCGTTCGACGACCTTCGACCTCCTCCGGTTCTTCTTGACAGAGGACCTCGGAGGACTGAGGACCTAAAATCTGAAGACGGGATACGTTAAACCCCTCTACTTAAGATTCAACGATTCAGACACCATCGAAAAACCATCGTCGTTGATCCTTTGACTATATTGTTCTATCCCCCGAAGTGACCACCAGGTGACTTCTTAGGTGGAACGTCACGTCCCTTGTACCCAAACTAGGGACCAACCCCTTGGTCCTAGGTTGTACGACCCCTCGTCGATTGGGACACACGGTGTTGATTTCTCAGGTACACTTCGTTACTTTCTAGGGTGCTCGGTGTCGATTCTGGACTGTGTCGATTTATTTAATTAAAAAAATTTTTTTCTATCCTCTTTGTTTAAACGGAAGTGTAGGAGTTCGGGTTCCACTTCGGATCACAATCGTTGAAGAGTCGTCGGTAGTAACCACCTCCCGGACCACCAGTCATCTAAACAGTCCCCGTGATTTCTAAGACCGGAGACACTAACTACCAAGGGATTCTCTTTGACTCCCTAACAATCTTTTCTTTTACTTAAGACCCGTCTATTTTTAAACTTTTTTACTTTTTGCGGTGATAATTATTTTCCGGACCATACTTTATCAATATATACCTAAAAAATTTTTTATTCACAACAGTTTCCTTCCATCAAGCAATTATTTAACGACAAATTTTAATCGTTAGCCTATATAACGGTATCACGACGACCGGAGGATATGTACCGCCAATCTAGTACACATTTACACAGTAAGATTTCTCCGTTTTCCACCTCATAAAAAGGAATGTACCCACTTCATTTCAGCGAGTCAGCACAGGCTGAGAACACTGGGGTACCTGACATCGGATGGTCCGAGGAGACAGGTACCCTAAAAGGTCCGTTCTCATGACCTCACCCCACGGTAAAGGAAGAGGTGGAATGTACCCATTGATAAAGATTTACTCGAAACAAACATGACGGAGTGTTCGAATTCGAAGTCACACCCGTCATTACTGCAATTAAATCCGCTATTATTATGTCTAATATGAATAATCTTATACTCGAAACTCAAGAGTCAATATTCCGTCTTTTCCCAAGTCCTCAGTAAGTCTGGTTGAGTCCCGCATCAACATCGGGGGTTTCGATCATCTCATAACCTAGGATGTTCTCTCTTTTCTTTATGTTCCCTTTATCAACATGACGACGGATAAGATCAAAGATATTGAGTTCCTTTCTGTATTATTCTCTTCTTCCTTCAGATGTCTTCCTTTTAACATAACTACTTCAGGACACTTGTTTATAAAAAACTCGAGGGTGTTACAAACTCGGGGACCAGAGTCCTACGTTTCTACTAATTCTGCTCCAGGAGTTGAAGTGTCGGATTTCTCTCTCTCTCTGTCTTTATCGGTACTATTGAGTTGAGTGGTTCATGTTCTGTTTCTATGTGCCTCTTGTGGTCCTCTAGTGTCTCCTCCGGTCGACCTGGTTGTCCCGCCTCGACTCTCGTTTCGTCTGTCTCCCGCTGTCCGCGAGCCCGTCACTACCACGACAACACACACAAGTCCTCACTCCCGCGGGCCAGACTTTCCGTTCTGTCACCTCCCCTCTGTACCCCTTGATTCCCTTTTACTAGAGCGACTTTCCGACCGCGATCTCCTACCATCCCTGAACGGATCTCCAGGTCTCTGATTCTGGGGTGTGAGGGTTACGACCCCCGAGTCCAAGCTAGGGACCAGTCCCTTGATCCAGGGTGTTCGACGTCGATCCTGGGTCGTGTCGGTTTATTTAATTATTTTCCTACTACTTGTCCCTAATCGGACCCTACTTCTCCTTCTCTTTAGGTGTGGGAGACTTTCACCCCTCCTCCTTTACTCCCGCCAATACCCATAGTTATCCAAAATCCATTTCAAGGCTTCCTATTCCTTCTAATAAGGACCGTATGAGTTAAACGACTTTAACTTCAAACAAAAAAAAAATTGGAACCCGACACAACTCTTACACTACTTGTGAGACCTGCAAAATGGAGAATTTTTACGTGTAATGGGTCTAAGAATGGATCTTAAAATCAAAGGGTCCGAAGCTTAAGGTTGGTACCCGAGACCTCTTTTCTTGGACATTAGGTGGGTCTTCTCTCGGCAGTAAACGACTCTCCTTCCCCAGTCCCCGAACGTGCAAACCTTAGTTGGGACTCCCGTTTCCTCTACCGGGATGAGTCTTTGGTCGTTTTCTACTCAGCTTTGTGTTCACTAATTATGTGCTATGTGTAAAGTCCCGAAGGGACCACCAGATTACCAATTCTTAGACGGACAGTTACGTCCCCTGTACTCAAACTAGGGACCAGGACCTTCTAGGGTGTACGGCTCCTCGTTGATTCGGGCACACGGTGTGGATGACTTTGGGTGCACGAATCTCGGACACGAGGTGTTGGTCTCTTTGGAGGCGTTACTCTCCAGGTTCGTTGTGTTGGAGGAGCGGTGTTGATCTCGTTCGGGAATACGTCGTCACTTCTGGGGTACGTCGGTTTTTATTTATTTTATTTAGAATTTTTCTTTTTGTGTAAGGTCTGACTCACCCCTCCTTCTCTCCGGTACTCCTCTGACTGTTCGACCTCCCCCACGAGACACTCGACCTTTCCTTCGACGGAGGTCAGAACGACCCTTTTAAGGGTCGTGCGTGAGGGGACGGTCTCCACCCGTGTGGCAGTCGAGAAACCTCGACGAGATTTAACGGGACTAAGGGGAGAACCGGGTAAACACGAAGGTGACTTGCAGACGTGGAGGATGAAGAGGGAGTTGTATGTTTGAACGAGTTCGGAGAGGGTATTAACTTTCGTTTTGTTGTCGTTACTCCTAAAGGACCTCCAGATGACCAATTCTGAGGTGGAAAGTCACGACCCCCTCACCCAAGTTAGGGACCAACCCCACCCCCTCTACTCTGATTCTAGGGTACACGACACCCAACGTCGGTTTTTCAATTGTTGTTGTTGTTTACTTAAGAAGGAAGTTCCCGTTCCAGCGTCTATCTTAAGTTCGAGTGGACAGTATCCTTCAAAACTTTGTCTGTGTTTACGTATCTTCCGAAAAGTTTAGTGGACCGACCCGCTTATCTAGTGAGTTATTTTCTACAGCTCTAAGGACCCATCTGTACACCCTCTTTTCTATTCAACCTGGAAAGTGTGACATCTCGTTTTGTTTAGGGTCTTTATAGTTTATAAATATACACTTTTTTTACTTTGGAATTTGTATGGTCTTCTTTTACATTCTGTTAAATAAAACCATGAGAGTCTTACCCGTTTCGAATTCCTATTGTATTGTAGGTCTTCGGGATTTTATTTTGTAACTATGTAATCTGATATAATTTCTTTTAAAGAAGTATCTTCTGAGTCAGTCTTCTGTTTACTTATAAACGTTGAGTGTAGTTTTTCGGAATAAAATCGCAAACTTATTGACTATTTTCAGGTATTCTTTTCAAGTTTGTTCGTTTTTAATAGTCACTCGTTTCCTATACTTGGGGACTCAAGTTTTGGATGGGTATTGGATACCCAATACGAACTAGATTCGGATTCTTTGTTTTATCAAGAATTTATGTACTTTTCTTTACGTTTTATTTTGATGTTACTCTTTAGTGAAAAGTTGATTAACTAATCGTTTTCAATTTTTATAGGACACAACCGTTCCGTCTACCCTTTAAGTAAGAGAGTATGTAGGAACCCTTCTTACCTTAAATTACACCAGAAAAACCATTAAACAACTGTAAACATTTTTAACGTATGGTGTCTTGGAATTAAGATGACGATCTTTAAATAAGATGTTCATACGAGTGTATTCACATCTTACTGTTCAGTAAAAGTTAACTCGTAACAAATATTATCGTTCTTTAATTACAGGTACCTCCCAACCAATATTTATTTAACAACGGAAGTAAGATACCTCGTATTCCGACAACAAATTTTCTAAGTCAGTCAAGATATATAAGACTGTACCTTGGTAGAGATACTCTATAATTCACTTTTATGATTCCTCGTATTACCATCTGATGTTTTTTCTTTTTCCTTTCTTCCTTCTTTTCCTCCCTCCTTTTACAGGTATACACACATATACAGACACACACACACACACGCACACACACACACGCACACAATAAATCTTATAGAGACATTCCCATCAGTTCCTTGGGTATTATCACAACGAAGACCCAGAGATCTCTTCTTTGAAATTATTGGCCCCTTGATTTCACACTCTCTAAATAAAAAATGATGTATAAAAATATGAAAAGTTAAAATATTAAACAATTAATATTATTTTTATCTTTGAGTATATAGGAATCATCTACTCGGGACATGAGAGTACTTTGAAAGTATTACAAGTTTATTTTTATTTGGACGAAGTTAAACGGTAGGGATTAATCGGGTAATTTTAACAACAGTAATCCTAAAAGTCACTGGAAAAACTTTGATTTAGATTACCAGAAAAAGTTGAAAAGACGTCAAAACCTCACTACTGAGGGAAGAACTTGGGGAAAGGGAAGACACTGGAGTGAGACATCTAAACAGAGGATGTCCAATGCGAACCAGATTCAGAGATATCATAATCAGTTATCAGAACAATCGTTTCCCGTCTTTAGGTTCAGCCTGATTCTCAAAACAACCTCTTTGGGAATCGGTAAGCATCCGACCTTCTGCCATTTGTGTCCCGAGTCCTTTCCGTTCCTCCAAGGACCCAGCGACCTTGGACTTTGAGGTCGGGAATCCTGACCAAGACGACAAGAAACCCCCGCCCCCTCATGTGACACACCGGTTACCTTAGAATCAAGGGACTGGTCCCTAGTTTGTGTGCGGGTGACGTAACCTGCGCACCTCAGCGTTGGGGACCTGGTGGTCCTTTCAGGGTTCTGACCAACACAAGAGTTAGACGAGGGGAAACTCAAAGACACAGTAGTCAGAGTCAGGGACGTCCAATTAGAAGAGGTGCACCACCTCTCGCGTCGACGACTTGAACTGAAAATGTCAAAGTTGGAGTGGTCCCTCTGACCGAGAAAAAAGTAAACCCGCACTTTTAAGGGCCCCCTCAAGTTGGACCGGGAGGAAGCCGACAAGGGTCCGGGACCAATGACGCACGGGGTAGGTGCGACGACCGGGTACGGGACCCGATACCGGGAACGCGAACAGTTGGGGAAGGGGAGGGTCCTGAGGTTCTGGACTCGGTCGTCGGACGACCTCGCACGACGTCCCGCGACCCGAAGCCCACCCGTCCTATGGTGGGGAGACGGTCATAATCGAGGGATTGAGGTGGGAGGGTGTCCCGAGACTCGAACAGGGGTCTACAGGGGACCCGTAGTTGTCGTGGGGGTCTTTGACTGGTGTCCCCACGAGTTTTTACCCCACAGTCGTGTCACCGAGGTGTATCTTTCTACTGGCGAAAGAGGACCCCAAGTGGTCGTCTGACGGTCGGGACCGGTCTCTCTCCCGAAGTACAGAGTCCCACTCTACTTCCTCGTCTTCAGAACGGAAGGACCGTCGTCCAGTAAACTCGAAGAAACCCCGTCCCACTCGGGACCATAGACCTAGGACTATAAACCTTGAGTCGTAGACGGGAAGACTCTCAGACACGACCCTTACTTCCCCACTCAGTCGAGAAGTGGGGGACGGACCCCTGTCCCGTTCGATCCATGTGGGACGAGACAGGGCTCCAGTCCCATACACTCACGAGGTCGACACATAACTCACAAAACAATTTTTTTTAAGGTATCCTCTTGAGTCCGAACCGAACCCAGTCGAGTCGGCGGGTGGGGACCCAGTTACTTGACACCGACTTGTCTTCTCCGTAAGAACAAGACCAAAACCTACCCCCGGGTGGTCCGAAGGGATCACCGAGTCTATCATTTCTTCGACTGGCGATTACGTCGTCTGGGTTCAAACTAGGGGCCCAGCCGTTCTAGGGGACCTCTTCCTTTACCGATGGGTGAGGTCATAAGAACGGATCTCTTAGGGTACCTGTCTCCTCGGACCACCCGATGCCAGACACCACAGCGTTTTTAAGTCTGTGCTGACTCGTTGATTGTGAAAGTGAAAGAAAGGAGACGAACGGTCGGCAGAGGTGAATCTTCAAGGTGTCCACGGAGTTTGGGTACTGGTTGTGTCTGAAAATAATAGGTGAACTTCAGAAACTCTCTTGTGCACTCCTAGGGCAGACGCCGGCGTCTCAGGGTCGGAGAAGATCTGGCAACAGAGAGAGACACCTGCCGTGGTGGCAGTTACTTCAGCGGGTTGGGTCTCGGGCCCTCGGTAAGAACTGGAGCCAACGCTTATATTACGGCATCTTTACTGGACATATTATACGTTTGAACCAAGGTAGGGACGGGATGAATTTAGAAAGTTACTGAGGTGTCGGAAGTCTAATTGCGCGGTAGAGAAGACTACCCGAGTAACAACTCCCCTTCTGTTCCTCATAGACACAGAAGGAGGAGTAGACGTAAACACGGTGAGAAGAGTGTGTGCGCGTGTGCGTGTGTGTGCGTGTGTCCGTGCGTGTGTGCATGAGCGCGTGCGTGTGTGTACGTGCGCGTGCGTGCGTGTGTGTCGTGGGAGACGGGTGACTTGTCGGACCTGGGAGGCCCTCCATGGACAGCGGAGACGGGGCTACGGGGTATCGACTACGACACGACTACGACATAACGTGGCTCAGATTATAACCGTCCAAGAAGAGTCGAGAAAAAGTTGTCGTGACTCAGAAACATGGACGAAGACAGTTGTCTCTTCGAAACTCCATCGTTCATGTACTTGAGCCTATTTCTGTCGACAATGATACTAAATATGAGACCAAATAAAACTACTGTCTTTGGGGAGAACTTACTTTGTGACAGTAAAAAATTTTAGAACGCTTGAACTTGTAGGTCGGAATGTTACAGAAGATCGAGGTATCAACTGTGTCGAAGGGGTCGGTCGCCCAGGGAGGGGCAGAAAGAGCGTATCAAGAAACATGAAAATCCTCGACAAGTTAATAAACCAGGGGAGGGATGGGTAGTGAAACGGTTGTTTCCAGGTCTATCAGTTCCGATACCAAAAAGGTCTGCCTACACTCTCAACCTGGTATTTCTTCCGACTCACGGTTTCTTAACTACGAAAACTTGACACCACAACCTCTTCTGAGAACTCTCAGGGACCCTGTCGTTCTTCTAGGTTGGTCAGGTAGGATTTCCTCTAGTCAGGACCCACAAGTAACCTTCCTGACTACGACGTTGACTTCGAGGTTATGAAACCGGTGGACTACGTTTTTTGACTGAGTAAACTTTTCTGGGAATACGACCTTTTTCTAACTTCCGTCCTCCTTTTCCCCCACTGTCTCCTACTCTATCAACCTACCGTAGTAACTGTGTTACCTGTACTCAAACTCGTTTAAGGTTTTCCGTCACTTCCTGTCCCTTCGGACCGTACGACGTCAGGTACCCCAGTGTTTCTCAGTCTGGGTTGACTCGCTGACTTGTTGATATGGGTCTAACACTTAAGACACTTCCTTTATCGGATATAAAGAATAATCATAATAACGATCCCAGATCGACTTTATATTATCTATGTGTCATTTCAAACACCCTTTCTCTCCCAACCCACCTTCCTATCTACCTGTCTACGTAATTATGTACTCTTTTCTTATAAAAACGAAGGATTTACTATCGTTCATTTCCGTCGAAAAAGGCCTCACTTCATCTCTACCTTTACAATTTAGATGGTGTTCCTCCGTGATCTCAAGGTGTACCCAAGGAAGACGGTTCTTTTCGGTCGAGGTTCATTGAACTGGGTCCGACTACGGAAGACTGTCTACAGACTACTTCGGTTTTACCCGGTCCTCCCCAACAAACTTTACTCCTGACACCCCCTTTAATTACGTTTCACTAATGTCGTGACGATACCGTTTCTCCCTTCTAGTGCAATTTTCCTGAGACTGTGTCTTCCTGAGGGGAGTGGAAACCTTTTGTAGGGGGTGGAGGGTGACTTCGGTATAGTCTACAAGAACGGAGAGGGTAAAAGGAGGAGGTGATTAATTCGTTTTGTGAGGCCGAGTACTATGTCGTTAAAGTAAGATGACGGTACTATAAAGGGACAACTTAGGAGAGAAGGAGTGAGTCACGCTTACTCCTTTTATCTTGACAGTGTTTATAATAGTGGTAAAGAGGGGAAAAGAAGGATTCTCCAGTGACTCTACAAGTGGGGTCTGGCATCTTGGGACCTAAAGACACATCCGACCGTTTTCTTTTCTTTGTCTTTAGGAAAATTTAAAGTTCATATATAGAGATTGAGGACACTCCCTGACCCTTTGCAGTGGTACCTTTGGTCTCGTACGGACATTGGTACCGCTGGGTAAATTTGGTCGACCCGGTAATGGCAGATCTTCGGCCCTCCCGAAACTGACAATCTTCCTGTCAATTATACCAACCTACTAAAGTCAAATCCACTCACAAAATGTCTGTAAATTCATTAAAGACCCATCAGAAAAAGGTAGATGATTACATAGGTAGGTAGGCACGTAGGTAGGTAGGAAGGTGGGTTGGGAGAGCAGGATGTTTGAAATGGTAGATGGATAGTATAAAATCGATCCGGGGTCTTTATTGTGATTATTCCTTATATATGACAAAGGAAGTGCCTTCACCTTTAGACCCATATCCCTCCCCTGTTAATCCAGATTCTCACTATCCCTCGGTGACAGTGAGAGGGAGTTTACACCGAAAAACTCTCCTAAAGGAGACAATCCGAAAGAATAAAAAAGGTTTGAGCACGGGTGAAGTCACCTTCACACCTCAGAATTGGTGACCGAGTAGTCCCTTCAGGGAGGTGGTTAAAGACCACCTAGAGGGCGTATAAAAAGGGAGTGGGAGGACTCGGTAGTGAAATAGTCGTTCGTTTGTAATTAGTGGAACCACACGGTCCGTGACGACCTAGGTGGTACACACATAGGGTCTGTTCGACAGTGCAGACGAAATTGGAACTCGGTTCAGGAACTTATTTCCTACGCAAATGGTTTCTCGAAGCTATGGTAACAACCTCTTCCTTTACCGTCGGGTGAGGTCCTAAGAACGGACCTCTCAGGGTACCTGTCTCCTCGGACCACCCGATGTCAGGTACCCCGACGTTTCTCAGCCTGTGCTGGCGCACTGATTGTGTGTGTCTGTGTGATCACAATCAGCAAGTCAACACAGGCTGAGAAACGCTGGGGTCCCTGACATCGGACGGTCCGAGGAGACAGGTACCTTAAGAGGTCCGTTCTTAGGACTTCACCCAACGGTAAACGAAAAGGTCCCCCCTAGCAAAGGTCCTTAGCTTTGGAAATCAGGGAACGTAACGTCCGTCTGAGAAACGGTAGACTCGGTGTCTGAAACTGAAACACAGAGGTCCTTCTCTCAACACTTGATCGGATAAAAGTACAACCTCCTTTGACAGTGATCGGTCACAGTATCGGCGCGAAGCGTGTCAGGTATTTGTAAGACAAATAGGCAAAGAAAACAAGAAAGGGACACACACAATGTTGGGGTAATAGTGGGGACGTTGGTGTCGAAGCTTCCGGACTACTGTCAAGCCAAACAATCGACGGAACATCGTACAAAAGGTGTGGTCCCCCAATTTTCCACCTCGTGACGTCAGTGTAGGAAGTACAGACAGTGAGTGGTCGCACACTGGGTTCCGATTACGGACCTTGAAAGATTTGGTGTTCACACGTAGATCTTTTCCCTTCATTTTAGGACGGAATATCCAACATACACACACAATTCAGCGAAGTCAGCACAGGTTGAGAAACGTTGGGATGTCTGGCATCGGGTGGTCCGAGGAGACAGTCACCCTAAGAGGTCCGTTCTTATGACCTCACCCAACGGTACGGGAGGAGGTCCCTCAGAAGGGCTACGTCCCTAGTTTGGGTCGAGAGAATTCAGAGAGGACGTAACCGTCCACCCAAGAAATGGTCGACGTGGTGGACCCTTCGGGGATAATGTCGAAGAAGTCACCACTGCAGTGTGTCGACCCTTCTAAATGTGACGACCGTTCGAAGTAGAAGACCAGAATAGACATAGGGTGTCATATTAAGTCGTTAGAAAGTATAAGAAAAAAAATTATATTAAAATACATAAATAAACCGACGAGACCCAGAATCAACATCGTACACCCTAGATCGAGGGACTGGTCCCGAGCTTGGACCCGGGGGACGTGACCCTCGAGTCTCAGAATCGGTGACCTGTTGGTCCCTTCAGGGTCAGAAAGTATAAGAATGAGGGAAGATAAAACGAATAGTCGACCTGGTTTAGAAGTGTCGGAGGTCGAACGTACGCTTTGGGAGATTGAGGTGTTTCTTACCCCCACGGCTTCTGTCTTTGTTGTTATCGACAATATACCTCGGACAAGATACGGGTCCGACAAGATTCGGGAAACGTCTAAGATTGAATAAATTAACAATGTTACTACGTCCCTGTAGGGACCACCGGGTCAACAATTGTGAGACGGAAGGTTACGTCCCCCACGGCCAAGTTAGGGACTACAGTCCTTCGATTCTAGGGTGCACGGAACTCCGATTTTTGTTGGTCTTGTATTGTCTTTGTTACAACATTTTTTTTAAGTTATTTCTGAATTTTACCAGGTGTAGTTTTTTCAGAACGTTGCCTCATAATAGTAGAGGCGACATGTCTACTCTTTACCTCTGTGTCTCCCAAGGTCATTTAGAGAGTTCCTGTATTCGACCAGTCACCGTCTTTCTCTTACACTTGGGGTGACACGGAGACCTCCGACGTAGTGACACTCTACCAGGACACACGCACACGCGAGTGAGTACAGACTGAGAAACGTCGGGGCACCTGACATCGGGTGGTCCGAGGAGACAGGTATCTTAAGAAGTCCGTTCTTATGACCCCACCCATCGGTGAAGGAGGAGGTCCCCTAGAAGGACTGGGTCCCTAGCTTGGGAGTAGAGGACGACTAGGACGGAACGTCCACCTAAGAAATGACGACTCGGTGGTGGCGGGAGGGAGTTTACTCTACAAAGGATCGAGTGAATCACATCTCAGGTGCCCGTATCAGAGGGAGTTTGTAGAGAGCAACTTGGGGATGTGCACGGTGACGAACGTCCGAATGAGTAGTCGTGGACAGGGGTTCGGGAAGGAGACACCAAACTTCCCAGTCGGAAGGAGGTCGGGTGGTGACGTGGGATGGAGGTCGGGGGGTTAGGGAAGTTTAAGGAAGTGTGGAGTTAATAGGGGAAGAAAGGCCTAGGAGGAGAGTAAACCGTAAAAGGAGAGTTGTATGTTCGTCCAGGTTTAGATAAAAGAGGATAAATTTTTTTTTTTTTTAGAAAAAAAAAGAAGGACCACCAGGTCACCAATTCTGACGTGAGGGTTGCGTTGTCCCCGGTACCCAAGTTAGGGACCAACTCCTTCTAGGGTGAACGGTACACCGTGTCGGTTTTTCATTAATAAATCTTTTGTTCAAACAAACAAACAAACAAACAAACAAACAAACAAAACCGACGTGTCGCACACCGTAGAATCAAGGAACTGGTCCCTAGTTTGGACACGGGCGGTAGGGGGGCTGAGGGGGCGTAACCCTCGTACCTCAGAATTGGTGACCTGGTAGTCCCTTCAGGGGCTTTTTTTTAAAAAAAAAAATGAGAGGGACTAGTAGAAGAAGAGAAAGGAAAAGTGTTGGGTTAAGGATCTTTTTCAGAAGATGGAAACAGGAATCCGAAGGACTGAGGGGAGGTGTCGTCTGCTCCCTCTCCCAAGGTATGTACCAGTCGAAGTCCTGTAAGACGACTGACTAACCACCATTCCCCTGTTCTACCATACAGGTCACACTTGAAGTAGTCAGAAGACTAAGGACAGCCAGAACCCCGGAAGAACGAACACCAGTTGTGCGTCAATTGAAGAAGGTGGACCACCCCCAAAATTATAGACGTGTTGTTAAGCTCCCATACCAAGTCCTATAATAGATATAGGGACCTTCTCCTTGATTTAGAGGAACTGAAACAAAATACCGATTTGAGGGTAAAACAGAACGAACGGAGAAAGGGAAACGAAGACGTAAAAGAGTGAAGAGACCAATTTAAACGAGAAACCTTGAGTCACTTTCGGATCCTCTGATTTCGAAGAGACGTTTATTCTCTACCCCCTATACCGGGTCCCCTTACCCCCCTCAGACAAGGGTCCTTCCGGGGTCTCACGAGATTAGTCAAAGCACAGCCCTCGACCCCATATTGCTACTCTTAGTGCACAAGAGACGGCAGTCGAACGAGTACCGGGTCGCTCCGTCTGTCTGTACATTGGTAGTTTGTGTTTTCCGTTCCCTTTGACGACGCTAACTAAGACGGACCTCTCCCTTGTGTCCAGAGTTATTTATAGGGTCTACACCGTAAACCAGACCAAAAGCTCCCCGTTTACACAAAAAAGTTCACCACTACCCCCTCTAGGTGTGGCTCCCTTCACTTACTTGTCTTTGGGCGTCCCAGACTTCGACTCCGTGGAGCCTTTGGTAGCTAAAAAGAGGTCCTGTGTCTGTCGTTGTCGGCTCGACGAACGAGTCTTGAGGTACCCCCGTAAGGTCTCGGGCTCCCTACTACGCTCCCACCGAACTCCCTCACTACTCGTCACGGGACCCCGACTTCGTGTGCTACACTCAACCCTCCATCCCTTTATCTCGTTCCGTTGTTTTTCAATTGACAAATTCTCAACCTGGTGTCTTAACTCGCGGGTTCTTAACTACAAAAACTTAACGCCACGACCACTTCTGAGAACTCTCGGGGAACCCTGTCGTTCCTCTAGTTTGGTCAGTTAGGATTTCCTTTAATTGGGACTTATAAGTAACCTTCCTGATTATAACTTCGACTTCGAGGTTATTAAACCGGTGGACTACGCTTCTCGGTTGAGTAACCTTTTCTGGGACTACGACCCTTTCTAACTCCCGTCTTCTTCCCCTTCCGTCTCCTACTCTACCAATCTATCGTAGTCAATGAGTTACCTGTACTTAGACTCGTTTAAGACCCATTATCACCTCCTGTCTCCTCGGACCGCACGACGTCAGGTACCCCAGTGTTTCTCAGTTTGTGCTGAATCGCTGACTTGTTGATGGTGACTAGGTCGGAAGGAAGAGACGGGGTGTGGAAACGGTCTATGTCTTCTTAGAGATATCGATTGCGTTGTTAGACTGGTAGGTACACCCATTGGACACCAAGGGTCTATCGAGGAGAACGAGAGAGGAAGAGAAGGACTTTCTCACAACTCAAGGTGCCAAAAACGATTGAACAGTGTCAGTCCTTCTCGACCCCTGAAGTCCTTGGACCGTGTCATCGAGAAAAGGGACCCCACGACGGACGGTACGACCATAGACTCAGACCTTTAGGTACGACTGAGATCAGATTGAGTCCACCTGGGTCGGGTCGTCGTTCGGGACCTACTACTCCGGAGTAACTGGGTAACAAGACTCCAGTAAGATACTGAGGGGTAGTTGGGTCCGAACCCACGAGAAGGGACGTGCGCAGAATCGACGTTTTTGTGGAGAATAGGTGGGTAGTTCGAGGAGTCGATGTGACATCTACCATAGACCCGGTGGGCCCTCAACTCCCTCCGAAACCTGTCGAGTTGGAGGTGTTGAGGAAGACGGAGTGGTTCTGCTTTGCGAACGTGAGTTCTCGTTAAAGTTCTATAAGTGCTCGGGAGCTTCTCGAGAGACGCGATAGTACAAGTATGTGTCGCCGGTTCTCGACCTTCGTTGGGTTCACAGGTGACTACCCCTTACTCCCTTCTTTTACACCAGGCATCACGTCCCCCTCTAATAAATCGGAAGAGTTCTTCCTCTGGGACAGTGTACGATGTTTACACCTACTTGAAACTCCTCTAATATAACTCACTTTATTCGGTCTGTGCTTTCCTGTTTATCACATACTCGGTTTAAGTATCTTTGTCTTCCCTCGACCTCCCACCCTCCCTCAAAACAGAGTACCCCTCCCTCAAAGTCTAAAGGTTCTGATTATTCAAAACCTCTAGACGAAATGTTGTCACGCTTCCGAGACTTATGACGACTTGAGTTGGATTATTATTACCCGAAGGGAACACCGAGTCGACCATTTCTCAGGCGGACGTTTCGCCCATCTGGACCCAAGCTAGGGACCCAGCCCTTCTAGGGGACCTCTTCCCTTTCCGACGGGTGAGGTCATAAGACCGGACCTCCTAAGGTACCTGACATGTCTAGGGTTTCTCAGCCTGTGCTGACCCGCTGAAAGTGAAAGTTAGATTACTACCAATTGTACCGTCGAAAATACAATACACAAAAAATTGATGTCAAAATCTTTCCTTTTTATTTTGCTTTTATAAACTTACGAATTTCTCGAGTTCGTGCTACGTCAGGTTTACCTGTGGGTAGGAGTGTTAGGGGTAGTCCGACAGTCTTGACCGACGTTTGGGGGTCCGTCGAGGGGCTCACTTCTGACCGTGTTCTCATGGGAGGGTCCGGAGGTGGGGGGGGGTTGAATGACACACGGTAGAGGAGAGGTCTGTGTCAAGACGGGTGAGATAAGAGAGAACCCGGTAAGAGAAGAACGAGGAGAAATAAGAAGAGAGGTGTCAAAGAGCCCAGACTTTTCCGAATATAAAGTGGGAAGTACCTGCTACGTACGCGGGAAAAATGTACGTTCCCTGTCTTGACGGAGACTGTATCAATTCCTCGTTTTTCGGGAGTAGTCTTCTTGCAACCGTGGAACGTCCCAGGGTTCCCCGTGGTCTTGAGACGTGGTCCGTGGCTTCCGAGACGTCGGTCCTTACCACGAGTCCTATTCCGGAATCTGAATTCCGGAATCTCTGAGACGACAACGATACCTGCGACCTGGGGTGTCGAAGGAGGTGACTGTTGTGACCTGTAACCCACGTCGGTTCCAGTGACGGTAGTGGGTTGTGGTCTTACCTGAGACACATCGCGGACGACGAAGACTTACGGTCGAAAGCTTAGTCTCAGTCCCATCTACATAAATTCCTTCGGACCCTTTAGTCCGGAGAGCACGAAAGACTAAGATGTGCCTCGTGTACGAGACGAGTCCCTTTTCCCGACGGTTCAAACCTACCGGTCATACTTACCGAACGGGACTTAGAGGGAGTGGAGGGTAAAAAGACAAAGACATCCTGTCATGAACGGAACGACAGGACATGGAATCCCCATGTTAACAGTCCCAATCGTTTATTTTTGTGTTCTACGGGTCAATTTAGACTTAAAGTCTCATTGTCACTTATTCGAAAATCATATTCATACAGGGTACGTTATAAACCGTGTACGAAATATGATTTTATTCACCAGTAACAAATAGACTTTAAGTTTAAATTATCCTTTAAATTTAATTTACATTACACAGAATAGGTCACTAAGAGGATTCCTATAGAAAAAATATAAAAGACCGAAGGGATCACCGAGTCTACCATTTAGACGGACGTTACGTTCTCTGGACCGAAGTTGGGGACCCAGCCCTTCTAGGAGACTTCTTCCCTCACCGATGGGACCTTAAGGACCTCTTAAGGTACCTGTCTCCTCGGACCGTCCGATGTCAGTACCCTAGTGTCTCTCAGTCTGTGCTCACTCACTGATTGTGAAAGTGAAAAGTGAGAGAAGATGTGATATGGTTCCGGACGAAGGACCCAAACGATTTGTACGATTGTATGTTTTAGGTATAAATTTTGTTATCAAAATCGACTGTTTAGGACCCAAAAAAGGATACACACACACACAGATCGGAGTAGAGCCCCACACACCTTAGAATCAACGGACTGGTCCGTAGTGTGGACGTGGGGGACGTAACTTTCGTACCCTCAAAATTGTTCAGGGTTAGGAACAAAACTTAAGGGTTTTAACCTTTGATAGGACAGAAAGAGAGTCGAAAGGAGGGTATTGTCTAAAAGTAGAGGAGGTTTAGTCTATGTGTGAAAACGTTCCCCTTCCAATACAGGAAACCTTTCGTTTCCTCTCTTTCGTGTAATTTTGACCTTCTTTTTTTTTTTTTTCTGGTTAATGGGCCAACGTTATTCCTCTTCACCTCATTTGTCACGTCTTTCTAAAGTACTTAAAAAATATGACCCGAGAGAGTTTAAGATCCTGGAGCGCAAATGATACTGAGTGTGAATTGTTCCGAAAGTAGCCTCCACTNTCGTGTAATTTTGACCTTCTTTTTTTTTTTTTTTCTGGTTAATGGGTCTACGTTATTCCTCTTCACCTCATTTGTCACGTCTTTCTAAAGTACTTAAAAAATATGACCCGAGAGAGTTTAAGATCCTGGAGCGCAAATGATACTGAGTGTGAATTGTTCCGAAAGTAGCCTCCACTTTAATATTTCATTTACTTTGGCTAAAAGGACTCGTCACATACCTTTACTCAAAGACACTCAGTTTCTAATAACGACGAGAGTGGAGGGTGCACCGTTCCACCTAAGCAATGGGTTTACGGTTACACAAGGGAAGTACTCTTTTCCGTTTACTAAAAGTTTCGTGGTTTAAAGTTATCTGATATCTGGACAGGGTAATATGGTACAGGATTACAATGAATTTCAGGATTTATTGTGTTAAAACAGTTTAAAAAGGTCCCTTGTGTGTGTTTCTGAAGTGAGTAAACGAAGCCAGAAGACACTCTTTATTAATCTGGAAGGGTTTGGTCGTCGTCTAAAGAGACCCCACGGTCTGCTTGGTGTCACCCTATAAAGGTTTGGTGTCTCTTATTTGTCACAGAAAATCCGGTAATCCGTACGTACAATCTTATCTAAAGTGAGGCTAGGAACCCTTCTCTCGACTAACTGTATAAACGAAGTTAATGCGGAGAAAAAGACAAGGAGCTTACGGAACATAGAGAGGAATCACGTGCGCTAAGAGACGAGGACCTCGGGAGAAGGAACAAGGTAGATTAGTTCAGGAAGTCTAGAGACGATCTTTTACAGTCAAGGTACTACGGGTTCTGATCTCGCCCCGAGGAAAGAATAGGAGTCTCAAGTGAGATGGTAACGAAACACCCGAAATATTCAGGTATCGACACCCCCAAACCCGAAGTGCAGACAGAGGGACACCAGAGAGTCTTCAAAACCGACACACGTACAGTCGGTCTCAGGTGTAGAAGGTCCGAGGGAACGTCGATCTACACTGGTATACTGATCTCACACCGGTTACCCTACACAAGTCGGAGACTCACATCGGGAATCTTCCTTACCTCGTGTGCAAGAGGTAAGAAGAAGGAGGGAGGACGTTTGACCTTCCGTTTGTATTACTACTTGCCAGAAATGACCACGTCCCTACTTTTCCTACCTTCTTCTCGTCCTACTTTCACCGTTCGTAACGGGGATCTTGGTGGTCTAGTCGGGAGTTGGTCACTAGTCCTAGCAATGAAGTCTTTGTGACTTCGATAAACCAACGAATTCGGTGACACGACACAAGGAAAACTTTCGTCGGAGATAGGTCGTTTGCGTCTAAACTTGGGTTCCAAGACACTGGGGTCCAACGTTCGGACCTTTGTGGTGGGGTACTACAAACGAGTGTGGTACGTGGAGAAGAGAGATGTGGGGAATGTAGCATATAGTGTCTAGTACCTCACCTTGTGACTACTCACAGAATGAGGAACCTAGGCACAATCTAGAGTCTCACTTATGTTCTACCATGGGAGGTCCTCAAACCCAAAAAAAAAGTATGAAGAAGGAGAGTGAGGTAAAAGTACAAAAATGGCGACCCTCGAAGAACATTCCAGGAGTCCTGGTGGAATTAAAGATAATAATATTTATTCATTAAAGTCAGGGGGGTACGGTCCGTCGTCCGGGAAGGGGGTAGTGTCGACCCTCTCTCCTTTCGGTCCGTACTAGTTCTCAGAACTGAAGAGAATCTCTATCGAATTCCGACAGAAAGGTAGACAGTGATTATACTTATAAAGTCTTTACTACCGAGTTTCGATTTCGCGGCGTGAACTGGATCTCTTTCTGGACGTATTAAAAAAAACCGGTGTGGCAAACCGTGTGTCCTAGAATCAAGGGACTGGTCCTTAGGTCGGGTAGACACGGGGGACGTCACCTTCGGTCCTTAGAATTGGTGACCTGGTGGTCCCTTCAGGGGTGTGTTAAAAAATTTGAATTAAAGTAGATATACCGTATATTAAAATGTAGTTATACATAGTACACGATAATAATTATAAAACCATGTTACGAGAAAAAAGAAAAGGGGGAAGGAAAGGGGAAAAAGAAGAAGGGAACATTGTGGTCGGTAAGGAAGTGATTCTGTGTGTGTTTCGTCTAGTGGTTGGTTCATGGGTTGGAGGGTATAAAAGGAGGTACGAGTGTCTTAGTGTGTGTCTCTAAACCTCCCCAAAACAGTACCCCACTTCATTTCATGAATCAACACAGGTTGAGAAACGTTGGGGCACCTGACATCGGATGGTCCTAGGAGTCAGGTACCCTAAAAGGTCCGTTCTTATGACCTCGCCCAACGGTAAAGGAAGAGGTCCCCTAGAAAGGCTGGGTCCCTAGTTTGGGCCCAGAGGGCGTAACATCCGTCTGCGAAATGGCAGACTCGGTGGTCCTTTCGGGCTATTACTATGACTGTCTCTTTCCCTCGTCTGTGTTTCCCGTTCAGGAAGAGAGCAACGTTGTGGGGTAGAGGGACATCAGTTCTATGTAAAATGGTCTCCTCGGACCACCCGATGTCGGGTACCCCAGTGTTTCTCAGCCTGTGTTACCTCGTGTGTGTGTGCCTACAGGTAAAATCCAGATTGCACGATTTTTTACAGTCAACATGAATCGACACTTTTATTTTATTTATCATGTTTTGACTCCCCTTTTTTAGTCAGTAAAATTTTCGAAGTACTCTTTCTTCGGGATAAGACGTTCCCTGGTTTACTAATTCTTACACTGATATCAATACATTGTACGAACAAAAAGGATAAAGATATAAATTAGTTCTAGTCAGTCAGTCAAATCAGCGAGTCAGCACGGGTTGAGAAACTCTGGGGTACCTGGCGTCGTGTGGTCCGGAGGGACAGGTAGTGGTTGTGGTCGAACGAGTTTGAGTACAGATAGCTCAGTCACTACGGTAGGTTGGTAGCGTAGGAGACAGTAGGGGGAGAGGAGGACGGAGTTAGAAAGGGTCGTAGTCCCAGAAAAGGGACTACTCAGTCAGGAAGCGTAGTTCAGTGGTTTCATAACCTCAAAGTAGAAACCGTAGTCAGGAAGGTTACTTGTGGGTCCTGACTAGAGGAAATCCTACCTGACCAACCTGGAGAAACGTCAGGTTCCCTGAGAGTTCTCAGAAGAGGTTGTGGTGTCGAGTTTTCGTGGTTAATAAGCCACGAGTCGAAAGAAATGTCAGGTTGAGGGTATAGGTGTATACTGATGACCTTTTTGGTATCGAAACTGAGTTGTCTGGAAACAACCGTTTCATTACAGAGATGAAAAATTAGACATTATAAAAATTAGTTCTATGTACGAGTGTTTGTGGTCCATGATACCGTTGACTTATAATAGTCATCGTTTAAAGAGTCAGGGGACAGCCAAAAAAGATCCACCGAGTAATATACCTTATGACGAAAGGACTTCGTATGAGACGGGGGGTTTAGGGTGAGGGTTCTGGTAAATAAGTAAACTGTTTATAAATACCTCACTGAGGTCATACGATCCGTGATAAATGATGACACTTATGTGTCATCATTTGTTCTACCTCCTCTTCGGTGAGATCGAGATCCCTTTCTATAATTGTTGATTAATGTGTACACAAACCTATTAAAAAAATTAACACTAATTTTATGTATATTACTGTAGACCAGGGTAGTGAAGTACCCTTTATCTACCCCTTTGTCACCTTTGTCACAGTCTGAAATTAAAAACCCCGAGGTTTTAGTGACGTCTACCACTGACGTCGGTACTTTAATTTTCTGCGAATGAGGGACCTTCTTTTCAATACTGGTTGGATCTGTCGTATAAGTTTTCGTGTCTGTAATGAAACGGCTGATTCCAGGCAGATCAGTTCTGACACCAAAAAGGACACCAGTACATGCCTACGCTCTCAACCTGACACTTCTTCCGACTCGCGACTTCTTAACTACGAAAACTTGACACCACAACCTCTTCTGAGAACTCTCAGGGAACCTGACGTTCCTCTAGGTTGGTCAGGTAAGACTTCCTCTAGTCAGGACCCTAAAGAAACCTTCCTTACTACGGTTTCGACTTTGAGGTCATGAAACCGGTGGAGTACGCTTCTCAACTGAGTAATCTGAGACTACGACCCTCCCTAACCCCCGTCCTCCTCTTCCCCTGCTGGCTCCTACCCTACCGACCTACCGTAGTGACTGAGCTACCTGTAACCTCAACAGGCCCTCAACCACTACCTGTCCCTCCGGACCGTACGACGCTAAGTACCCCAGCGTTTCTCAGCCTGTGCTGACTCGCTGACTTGACTTGGCTTGACTTACATTTTGAACAAATTCGGTGACAGGACACACAGAATTACTTCGTCGGACATAGGTCCTCACATCTCAATTGGTAAAGATTCACATGCTAAATCACCATAATGCATGTAGGTGTGACACCAAATTGGTAGTTGTTGTAGGTAGAAGTATTGAGAAAACAGAACGTCTTGACGTTTAGGTATGGGTAATTTACTGAAGGGTGAGGAAGGGTGGACGGGGTTGGGGACCTTTGGTGGTGAAACGACAGACAAAGATACTTAAACTGATGTGAGTCTAAGTTTGTGACATTCACTTTACCATGTCATACACAAGAATACTCACTGTAAACTGACTAGTATACAGGAGTCCCAGGTAGGTATAACATAGGACACTATCTTAAAGGAAGGAAGTCCTCCGGCTTGTTATGGAATAACATACACATTTATAAAATAAATAAGGGGTCACCTCTGAACCCGACAAAGGTGGAAACCCTATTATAAAAATTTAAACAAAGGGAACTGAAAAACTGAAAAAAAAAAAATTTCTTTAAATTAGAGGGTGTGATCTGAATGTCTCGGTCATTCCTGACCGTTTAGTATAGAGGGTGCATTGAAAGTGTTGTGTAGGGGTTTCTCATTTATATACAAACTTGATGGCAAAAAAATTTATAAATGGTCACAAAAGAGAGAGATCACTAAAGGAACGGAGAGGAACGACAGAGGGAAACTTTTCCAGTCCGACACAAGTAACGGGGACCCGTGGTGTGAAAGGTTCCGAGAGAGACTACCGACAACAAGTTGTCGACTCCCCGGATTCCTTTGTCTTGGTCCGTCCTGAGACCCATAGAATCGCCTCTCGAAGTCCCTGTCTACTGTGAGTTCCGTTTTACTGGTGGGAGTCGTGAAGGAAGGGGGGTGAAGGAGAGAGGTTGATATCCGGAAACGCACTCGAGTCAGTACAGCCTGAGAAACGCTGGGGTACCTGACATCGGGTGGTCCGAGGAGACAGGTACTCTGAGAGGTCGTTCTTATGACCTCACCCAACGGTAAAGGAAGAGGTCCCCTAGAAGGGTTGGGCTACTAGTAGGAGTGTCGAGGACGTAACGTCCGTCTAAGAAATGATGGCTCGGTCGTCTCTTCGGGATATCCCGAAATCGGGAAGTCTTGATGACTTTGAAACCCCTGGGGGTCCAACTGACTTTGACATAAAGATGGTGATACTAACTTATCCTAGAACTTTATATTTAATTCAGTATAAAGACCGAGTGGACTCGGCTTCTGATAGAGATGTGGATATGTGTTACTTACTAAATAGAAAGATTTAAATGAATAAAAATGTTGAAACCGACGGGACCAAGAAACAAAGTCGCACGTCCGAAAAGAGACCAGCGTCACGTCTCCGAAGAGATCAACGCGGACACGCCCGGGAATCAAAGGTCTGGTCCCTAGTTTGGGGTCAGGGGACGTAACGTTCCACCCAAAAATTGGTGACCTGGTCGTTCCTTCAGGGGTGTTACCTTCTAAATTAATGTTAACATAGTGTACGACACTTTCTTCCTGACCCAAGAAACTTGTGGACGCAGTCCCCGGAGTAGACTTACTCTCTTTCCCCTATCGACCACTATCTCAATCCAAAGGAACTTCAAATCGACTCTCGAGTTCTTACTTATCCTTCATAAATTTCTCCTACACTTTTATTAAAAAAAAGTTATTTAAATTTTTTATTTTACTTATTTTACCTATACCCAGTTCGTGAAGAATAGAAGTTAGGACGATCTGGGGTATAAGGGTACAAGAGATGGATCCCTTTTTTTTTTAGGGTGGTAACGAAACAATGGTCCTTTTAAACAGGTCGTGTAGTGGAACGTTATTGGGATCAAAGGGTTAAGAAGAATAATTATCATAACAACTCTACGGGTTTCGAGGAACACCTACAATAGTAAAAGGTCCTCAAAATTAAACTCTTAAGAGATCTACGAAATTCTACGATAGAACCAGAAACGTCGTATAGACGATTTGTAGACTCGTAAGAAATGTATTATGTCTGGATAGTCGAGTGAATAAAAGGGGGACACCGTAAGTATAAGTTAGAATTGTGAGGAGATAGGAAATAGTACGTTTCGGTAGTACAACTTTTCGTTTATTTCCTTTTTATAAAAAGGGTGTAGTAATTAACGAGGTAAAAATTCGTCTGTGTTTGTGAAAAGGACAAACCGAAACTTTGTCGATGATACCGACGGTCGACCCTGAGGACCTCCGAAATTCTTACAATTAGTGATCTTATTCGAAACAAAAAAATTCCTTTTATTCTGATTTAATTTCCGTGTGAGTCTATAGGGGGAGGGGAGGGGTCAATCTCATCTGTGTTTTACATCCATTAATTAAAGAGTTATGGGTGGTCACTAAAAAAAGTCAATGATAATTATATTAAAATTATTTAAAAATAACTTTATAATTGTTTAATGTTAAATTGATAAATCGGATTTAGATAAAAGACTCGAAGTCCGAGTAAAGGTCAATGGATGTTGTAGAGGGGAATCTATAGAGGACTCGTAGATTTTCCTCTTTTTCTTAAAGACCTGAGCGTTATGAAGACTGTGGTTTCCAGATTCAAGGAAAGGGTGTGGTTAAAAGGTCAAGAGACATCTATAGTTGATCCATAGGACTTTAAGTAAAGTTGAGACAATGAGATGGACTTCAATCGTAGTCTACGGTGTCAATTCCAAGTCAGGGGGTAAGTCTGTGGTCAGTGTTCCGGGTCCAATGGGGCACAACAAGAAGACTGGTTAGTCGATCTTCAGTCCAAGAGTCCTGGAAGAAACTCCACACACTGAACCACCTTACCGAGTGTCTTGAGTCCCTTTGTAAAATGAATGACCAACTAACATTCACTACGTCGAGTCCTTGTTAACTTACCTTCTCTACGTCTACCGCTCCCCTCCTCACTCCCCACATGCACGTCGAAGGTACGGGAAGGACCCACACGGTGGGAGGGACACTTTGACAATTGTCTCTCCCCGAGGGAAATCCTGGGCTCTCACCCGAGAACAGATTGTGAGTCTTTACTTAACAGGATCTTCTGTGTGCATGACTGCACTGTTTCGGGTTCTGAAATAACCTTTCCCCATGCGTCCACCTCTTCCCGTCCAATTCCCTTGGGTCCTCTTGACGAGACGGTACACCGAGTGTCGGAGTCCAAAAGACCGTTACCGTAGTCACAAGGACCAACAGAAACCGGTTAGTAGAACGATCAACGGGGATACACCAGCCTGAGTCCAGGAAGGACCACCGCGTTCGTAGACAGTCGGTTCCACTTAAGGTCGCACTCCCAAAGACCTTCCGACCGTCCTGTATAATACCCGAGTGCAGAGGAAAGAGGAAAGCCGGGGAGGACTTAAGAGGGAGGCAAACACTCTGTTGAGTACGTTCGACAATATACCACGGACCGGTTCCGTCTGTTAAAAGACAGTTACCAAGGGATTGTTTTGACATAGAGTCTACTCTGCTTGAGTCAACGTAGAGTAGACCCTGCGTTTGGGTGTTAGAGGCGTGTCTTTGTTGTGCTCAATAACTTCGAGTCCAAGAACTACAGAGACACGTCTTTCATATTTCACTCTCTGTTTCACTATCCAATCTTCACCTAAATAAATCTCTCTATGTGTAGGATATCCGCCTGGATATCCGCCAGGTAGAGTCTTTCACTCTCGTCGGAACCCTTTTTATGTGAGGTGTCTCGAACCCGGTAGAGACTTCCGTTTTTCCGGGGTGTCGCACCTCTACCAATCAAAAGTATCCGACCTGTTAAAGTATCTGGTTGTTCATGTTCCTAATAAGTTTGATAAAACTCCCGTCCCCGTCTCTATAGGACCTTAACCGGAAAGTACCAGTTGCAGTTCTTGACAGTACCACGACCGTCCATCGTAAATCGTATTCGATCATTGTTCCTCTAGGTTGGTCAGGTAAGACTTCCTCTAGTCAGGTCCCACAAGAAACCTTCCTTACTACGATTTCGACTTTGAGGTCATGAGACCGGTGGAGTACGCTTCTCAACTGAGTAACCTTTTCTGGAACTACGACCCTCCCTAACCCCCGTCTTCCTCTTCCCTTGCTGTCTCCTACTCTACCGACCTACCGTAGTGGTTGGGCTACCTGCACTCAAACTCACTTGAGGCCCTTAACCACTACCTGTCCCTCCGGAGTCAAGTCAAGTCAAGTCAGCGAGTCAGTACAGGCTGAGAAACACTGGGGTACTTAGTGTCGTGCGGTCCGGAGGGACAAGTAGTGGTCGATGGCCTCAAGTGAGTCTGAGTACAGGTAACTCAGTCACTACGGTAAGTCGGTAGAGTAGGAGCCAGCAGGGGAAGAGGAGGACGGGGGTTAGGAAGGGTCGTAGTCTCAGAAAAGGTTACTCAGTTGAGAAGCGTACTCCACCGGTTTCATGACCTCAAAGTCGAAACCGTAGTAAGGAAGGTTTCTTTAGGGTCCCAACTAGAAGTCTTACCTGACCAACCTAGAGGAACGTCAGGTTCCCTGGGAGTTCTCAGAAGAGGTTGTGGTGTCAAGTTTTCGTTGTTAAGAAGTCACGAGTCGGAAGAAGTGTCAGGTTGAGAGTGTAGGTATGTACTGGTGTCCTTTTTGGTATCAGAACTGATCTGCCTGGAATCAGCCGTTTCATTACAGAGACGAAAACTTATACGATAGATCCAACCAGTATTGAAAAGAAGGTCCCTCATTCGTAGAAAATTAAAGTACCGGCGTCAGTGTCCCTCCGGACCACACGACGTTAAGTATCCCAGTGTTTCTCAACCTGTGTTGACTCGTTGACTTGACTTGACTTGACTTATATATTGTTACTCACATATTACTCTAAGTTTCAGATGACCTTCAGTCTAGGAGACGGTAGAACCTGGATCAATCAAGATTGGTCAAAGACAGTATAGGAGTTTCCGACGGTAAGAAAATTACCAACACGGATCTTTTTGTAGATGAAGACGAAATGACTGATANCATTCGCAGAAAATTAAAGTACCGGCGTCAGTGTACCTCCGGACCGCACGACGTTAAGTATCCCAGCGTTTCTCAACCTGCGTTGACTCGTTGACTTGACTTGACTTGACTCATATATTGTTACTCACATATTACTCTAAGTTTCAGATGACCTTCAGTCTAGGAGACGGTAGAACCTGGATCAATCAAGATTGGTCAAAGACAGTATAGGAGTTTCCGACGGTAAGAAAATTACCAACACGGATCTTTTTGTAGATGAAGACGAAATGACTGATACGGTTTCGGAAACTGACACACCTAGTGTTGTTTGACACCTTTTAAGAAGTTCTCTACCTTTATGGTCTGGTGGACTGGACGGAGGACTCTTTAGACATACGTCCAGTTTTTCGTTGTCAATCTTTACCTGTACCTTGTTGTCTGACCAAGGTCTAACCCTTCCCTCATGTAGTTCCGACATATAACAGTGAGACGAATAAATTGAATATACGTCTCATGTAGTGTGTTTTACAACCCGACCTCCTTCGTGTTCTACCTTAGTTCTGGTGGTCCTCTTTATAGTTATTGGAGTCTATACCTCTACTGTGCTGAGAATACCGTCTTTCACTTCTTCTTGGTTTCTCGGAGAATTACTTTCACTTTCTCCTCTTACTTTTTTGATCGAATTTCGAGTTGTAAGTCTTTTGCTTCTAGTACCGTAGGCCGGGGTAGTGAAGTACCGTTTATCTACCCCCTTGTTACCTTTGTCACTTTCTGAAAGAAAAGAACCTGAGATTTTAATGACGTCTACCACTGACGTCGGTACTTTAATATTCTGTAAACGAGGAATCTTCTTTTCGATACTGTTTGGATTATTCATTCATTCACACTCAACGAGTCAGTACGGGCTGAGAATATCGGGGTACCTGACGTCGGGTGGTCCGAGGAGACAGGTACTCTAAAAGGTCCGTTCCTATGACCTCCCCCAACGGTAAAGGAAGAGGTCCCCTAGAAGGGTTGGGTCCCTAGTTTGGGTCCAAAGGAAGTGACGTCCGTCTAAGAAATGGTTGACTCGATGTTCCCTTCGGATTGTCGTAAAATTTTTCATCTCTGTTATGAAACGGTTGTTTCCAGGTAGATCAGTTTCGATACCAAAAAGGTCACCAGTATATACCTACACCCTCAACCTGATATTTCTTTCGACTCACGGTTTTTTAACCACGAAGACTTGACACCAGAACCTCTTCTGAGAACTCTCAGGGAACCTGACGTTCCTCTAGGTTGGTCAGGTAGGATTTCCTCTAGTCAGGACTTATAAGTAACCTTCCTGACTGCGACTTCTTTGAGGTTATAAACTGGTGGACTACACTTCTTTACTGAGGAACCTTTTCTGGGACTACGACCCTTTCTAACTTCCGTCCTCCTCTTCCCCTGCTGTCTCCTACTCTACCAACCTACCGTAGTGGCTGAGTTACCTGTTCTCAAACTTGTTCGAGACCCTCAACCACTACCTGACCCTTCGGACCGCACGACGCCAGGTACCCCAGTGTATCTCAACCTGTGCTGACTCACTGACTTGACTTGACTTGAACGGGGGAAGGGAGGACGAAGTGGTTGTGGAGGTACATAAGCGGTTGAATCTTCGAGAGATTTGGGACAACAAATCCTTAAAAATAATTCCGAAGTAACTAATTAACTAATTAATTAACCGGTAAACTAATTAACTAACTAATCAATTAACCGGTAACTACTTATTCAGTTAGAGGTCGGGGTGTGGAGAGGGGTTTCTGCCCCTCCTCGACTTTCAAGGTTGTGAAACCAGTGTTCCAAGCAAGGAGTCGTCGGTGGGGATAGGAGGTTCTTAGTCACGTAATCGTGTTTACGTTCACTCCGTCTTCCTGACTGACACTTAATTTTCCTTCAATACTTCTAAAATCTTCGAGACACGGTTCTTGGCCCTCGTCTCTGGTTTGTGCATCAAGAATAAAGCAGTGCCGTAGAGTTACATTAGCACAGATTTGGACTCTGGAGCTAGAAAGGGGTATTTAATTATTTATAAAAAATGTGGGGGGTGCATGTGTGGGGTAGGAAGGAAGGACGCAGAGGAGTGAGTCATGAAGCAACCGAGGATAGGCAGAAAGTCTGAAGTCGAATTTATGGTGAAACAGTTTTTTCTAGAAGGGACTGAGAGAGGGTCAGATTCACGATAAGAGAGTTCAAAGGACGTAAAGAGAAAGTAGCGTGAATAACGTCAAAATTTATTACACAAACTACTAATAAACTCATCACAGACCGAGGGGACGACCACACAATTCACACTTTTTTTTTTTTCCTCTGGACTGAGAAGGTTGTTAGAGGGGCGTCTCACGGACGATGAATCACCCGCGAGTCGCAAAAAACTACTACTCAATCGACAGATATTGACATTCGAGGTATCTTCAACAAGAGTACTGCTATATCAAAAGTACTGTCTTCCCAAGACGTTAGTTTATTCAGACTACTTATTGACTCAATTTGTCAAATCGTCTAAAGACATGACGTCCTAAAGAGGGTCGGATATTAAACAGGTTCTTGTACACTTATGTCATGTACTCTCCCCTTACTCTACAATCTCGAGAACATAGTGTCGCGGAAAGTTCTATTCGTTTGTCATTACTAAATGGTAAATCGAATTTTTTATGAGGAAATTTTTTTATACACATACGTATTATAGTGGTAAGACGCCAGTGAAAGATTCGGAAGACATTCGTAATAAAGTAAATGACCAAAAAAAAAAAAAGAAAAAACTCCGAAATAACAAAAGTTTGTCCAAATTCAAATATTGTTTCAACTGTCCTTCTATGTCTATAAAGAGTATATGGGATGTGTACGTATCGGAGGGGACTAGTTGTAGTGAGTGGTCTTATCATATAAAAAAATTGGTTTTACTTCGATGTAACTGTGGCGTACTAGTGGGTGTCAGGAATCGAATGGAAAAATAAGTGAGGACCACGACATGTAAAATACCCAACCCTAGTTACATATTACTACATATACGTTAATTCAAAGGAGGTGCAGAAACGGACTGAACTGTCTAATAAAGAAAAATCACGATTTATTATAAGGTACCAGACCTTCATGATGTCAAATAAATGGGTAAGTGGATAATTTCCTGTAGAACTAACAAAGACTCAAAACCGTTAATACTTGTCTCAAAGATATTTATAGGTGTTTTGGACCACGGATGTTTGACTTAAGATACTATACGTTTAACTGTCACCGGAGAGAATTCTGACACCGACGTCGATTGTTCTTAGCTAAGTTCGATCGGAGTCGTTATTCTAGTCTTCATCCGTTTGAGCGTTTCTGACGATCGAAGGAGAGGGTCAGGTCGGGACGGGAGTATCCGTCCTAATGTTAATAGGACTTTGTTAAATCATTTAAATAATTTTAATTTTCTCGAACTGTAAGATTATCCTACTCTGTATTATTTTTTCATTTTATATATCTTACAACTACGATTATTTACGATATCTCTTTATTCACATACCTGGATCTCTGGATATTTCTGACAACTCTCGAGAACAGAAGGAAATGTTCTCTCTGTCTTTCACCAACACTAAACCACGAACTCCTGTGTGAGTCTTTCTCCCTCCCTAGAGGAGAAAGAAGACTACTGACGTTAGGACATGATTTCAGTCCACTAGGGGTCACACGACCTCTTCCTTCATCCCAAACGACCTTTGGTTGGTCTTTAGTTCTTATACCATAGTATGACCAGAAAATACACCTCCTTTCTATCTCTAAAATAAACACGTTCTTTCACGATCCCCTTTCATTTATATTAATTTCTAGAATTACGTTAAATGGGTCATCTTCAGACCTTTCCTCTCTACTTAGACCTTTCGACTTCATATCTTTTATATTCTATCTTACCGGTCTTTTTTTTCGGTCTCTCTTCGTTTACTTTTAAAACTTGAGTGGTAAATCTTCCGTCTCTGAGAGTCTCAGAGTTTTTTTAATCAGTCTAGTTCATTACAAAGTCGATGTTATTCTCTGCGTGAAACTTTCCTAGATCTATCTACTTTGTATGTCACTACCCTTTTCTAATTCCGTACTCTTGATTTTCTATTGTTTCTACCGTTAGACTTATAAATTTTTTACCTAAGTTTCAAGTTTACAGTGTTCGTTATTTGTTTTTACAATGTATAACTTCTGTCCTTGTTATCTGGTTGTTTTATTACTAGTGTCTAGTCGTTATTGGGGTTACATATATTATGTAGTTAGGGTCCCTCTTTGTTTGTATAGTTGTCCATAAAAATCTCTAAAATTTGTGTTGTAGAGATCTTTGACCATCTAGTAAAACACCCCCCTCTATTCTAATAAACTTTGAAAATAAATTGTTTATCAATAACTTGTGGACAATACATGGTAACGAAATCTATGACCCCGATACATAAGCGTCGCTATGAACGAGTCAACATAGACTGAGAAACACTGGGGTACCTGACGTCAGGCGGTCCGAGGAGATTTCTAGGGGACTCCTTTCCCCTAAGGTCGTCAGAACGGACCTCTTAAGGTGCCTGTCTCTCTCCCCGGACCGTCCGATGTCAGGTACCCCAGGTTTTCTCAGTCTTTATTGATTTACTGATTGTGAAAGTGACCCCGATACGACGACGACGATTTAACGAAGTCAGCACAGGCTGAGACACGCTGGGGTATCTGCCGTCGGGTGGTCCCAGGGGGCAGGGACCCTAAGAGGTCCGTTCTTGTGACCTCACCCAACGGTAACGGAAGAGGGTGACCCCGATATCGTCACTCGTTTTGTCAGTTTTGGGATTGAAGGTTCAAATATTTCTGTCTTCGTTTAGTCACCAACGGACCCTTTCCTTACCTCCTCTTTAATGATATTTGTCCTGTTCCTTTGAAAGACCCCACTTCTTTTATAAGATCTATACTACTACTAACTAGGTATTTAAATGGTTCAATTTTCTTGAGTGTAAAAATCTTTTGTTTAAATAACTTTATATCAACTAAATGTTACAACCCAATCAAAGTCCATATGTCCTTTCACTAAGTCAATGTGTGTATGTGTTCATATATAAGATAATAAGAATAAAATTTATAAATAAACCGACGCGGTCCAGAATCAACGTCGTAAACTCTAGATCAAGGGGTTGGTCCCTAACTCGGGGGATGTGACCCTCACGTCTCAGAATCGGTGACCTAGTGGATCCTTTAGGGATATAAGAAACAGAAGTTTAAGAAAAGGTAATATCCAGTAATATTCGATAACTTATATCAAGGGGCACGATATGTCATCCAGGAACAACCAATGGATGAAATATATCATCGCACGGGCCTCTTCCGTTACCGTTGGGTGAGGTCATGAGAACGGACCTTTTAGGGTACCTACCTCCTCGGACCACCCGACGTCAGGTACCACAGCGATTCTTAGTCTGTACTGACTCGCTGAAGGGAAAATGAAATATGAAAGTACGTAACCTCTTCCGTTACCGTTGGGTGAGGTCACAAGAACGGACCTCTTAGGGTCCCTGCCCCCTCGGACCACCCGACGGCAGATACCCCAGCGTGTCTCAGCCTGTGCTGACTTCGCTGAATCGTCGTCGTCGTCGTCACACAGACAAAATTAGGGTTTGAGGATTAAATAAGGAGAAGGGAAAAGGAAAGTCATTCAAACAAGAGATACAGACACTCAGATAAAGACAAAACATTTATTCAAATAAACATAGTATAAAAGTCTAAGGTGCATATTCGTCATAGTATACTATAAACAGAAGGAGACTAAATGAAGTGAATCATACTAATAGAGATCCGGGTAGGTACAACAACGTTTCCCGTAATTTTTATTGAGTGTAAAATTACACCCCGTTATCTGTTATTTATTTCTTCCTTTCATATATGACACAACTACCATTATTCACGCCCTCTCTTTCTATTTCTCCCCTCTCCCTCACCCCTCCCTCCTCCTTAACGTTCAAACTTATCTCACCCGTCCCTTCTGTCTACTCTTCCTCCCCTTTCGTGAAGCGTCTCGGTAGACCCCCTTCTACAAGGTCCGTCTTTTTGCTCTTTTGTTTGTTAGTTTTTGGCTTCATGACTTTTGTTTGTTCGAATTCTTCAGTCTTTTATTCGTTGTCCAGTGTGGGTTTCTTTAGTCTTCTTTCTTTAGTTATTTTCACTTTCGTCTCTTGTAGTTGAAAATCTTTTGATTTTCGACCAAAAAAATTTTGACTAGTTCTTTTGTCATTTGTTCTTCGGTGATTTAGTGTTTTAGTTTTTCTTTTTATTGACGTGTGTGTCGTCACATTTTATTTTTATTTTACTCATCGATAAACTGTTAGATCTATTCTCTAAGAAAGACTTTTGTTTTTGTACAGTTTTGACTATGTTCTTCCTTTTCTTTAAACTTCTCTGATTATTGTCAATTTCTTTAACTGTAACGATAGTTCCTGTAGGGGTTAGAATGGGAGTTGTTTCTCCGGACGAGGTGTACCAAGATGACAATTTAAAAAATTTCTGACGAAATTTTTAACAACAATAATAAAAATTATAAATAAACTGACCCGACCCAGAGTTGACGTCGTACACCCTCGATCAAAGAACCGATCCGTAACTTGGGTCCGACGGACTACCCTTCGAGTCTCAGAATCGGTGACCTAGTGGTCCCTTCAGGGATGACAACTCAAAACTACTAAAAGCTCCTTGTCTTTTATTGGTAATATGTTTAGTAGGTCTTTTGTCTTTTTCTCCCTAGTGGAGAAAAGGACTAACCACATTAATTAAAGTTTGGGTCCGTCATAGTCCTGTTCTTTTCCTTTGGGCTCAGGAAACATGAAGACTCGTGCTTACATTTTTTAAAATTATTCGATAATTGGTAGACTTAGGTTGTTATATAATGTTTACTCTATATGGTACTGGTTAATCACAAATAGGATTCTTACGTTCTCTTCTGTTTTAATTTGAAGATGGTCACTCACTGACGGACCTTATACTACTTACGATCATTTATAATAACCAACAAATGACTAATGCTCTCGACTGAGTAAACTTTTCTGGGACTACGACCCTTTCTAACTCCCGTCCTCCTCTTCCCCAGCTGTCTCCTACTCTACCAACCTACCGTAGTGGTTGAGCTACCTGTACCCAAACCCACCTGAGGCCCTCAACCACTACCTGTCCCTCCGGACCGCACGACACCAAATACCCCAGTGCTTCTCGACCTGTGTTGACTCGTTGACTTGACTTGACTTATAATCTACCACCCTCGTGGTCGATCGTGTTACTCAAGTCTTTTATTAAACTGTAACACATTTCAATTTGTATGTTCATTGAAGGTGAACTTCGATTTCTAAGAATTAATATACGTTAACATCTGTAAACCTTCTTATAACAATCGTCGAAAGAAACGTTATCGTTTTTTCCTTTAATTTAAAAAAAACCTATTTGTTGAACACAATATTAGTATTACTTAACGATAAGTTACCACCCTAACTCCATTCTTTTACCTCCGAGTTCTACTTTCTCCTTTTCATTAAATTTTGTCCTCTCTTCTCAACGTGGTAACACTCGAACCACACTATTAAGTGTTGACTGGTCCTTTCTTTACTTTTCCGTTCCTTAACAACATTCCTATGCCACAATAAAGTACTTGGTCCCTATAATGACCCGACCCGAAGTCGTTCGTTGACTTTGATTCCAGATGTTTCGAAGGTCTAGAGAAAGAGTAAGAGAATAGAGACGTAGAGGTACACTTAAACAATGTGAGAAGAGAAGTTCCTAAATAAAGGACACGTAGTGGACGTCTCTACTAGTCACTTCCACCGACGGGGTGCCAACAATTTAAATTTTCAAAGTCGAGGTCGGTGGATTACACATACTGGATTAAGAAGGACCTAGGGTCAATGTCTAAAAGTCTTTTTCTCTAAGGAAACGTCCCGCAGTTCGTGATCGACATTTTTGACACCTAGGATACTACGTTTATGTCGACGTTCTCCAGGTAAGGACTCTGGACACCTAGCTCTACCGTTAAGGGGTTTTGTCTCTAGGAACACTCGGTTCGGCCATAGATGAGTGTTTATTGGTCCGAGTCTTAGTTTCACTGTAAGCGTATGTCCACTCTCCTGTTTCTCGAACTGAGACTACGGGTTTTAGACCCGAACGTTCGTGTTTGTAAAACGGATGTGGGAGTTGATTAAGTAGTAAACTTGACTAGGTCCCTGTATAAGGTCCCTCTAGTCATCCCGTCAAAGATTATAACAGTCTTTGTTCCTCCGTAATTTACTCGTAGGGTCTACTCCTCACCGTCCCGGGGACCACACCGGGGACGTGGCTAAGGTAGTCAAGTCAAGCCAAGGTATGACTAAGGCATGACCCCCAGGGTTTACGTCCCCTATTCTTTCCGTCTCATCCACCCCAGTCTAACATTTAATGAAACATACGGACTGAAAACTTAAATGAAAACCGACACGTCTCTCAGGGATTTCCAAGGTCTGGTGTCCCCACAGTACACAGAAGATGGTAATTCCTTTTATTCAAGTCTCCTGAATCGTAGTAGGGACCCGAAGGAGCCACCGAGTCACCATTTCTTAGGTGAACGTTACGTCGTCTGTGTCCTCTGCGACCAAGCTAAAGACCCAGACCTTCTAGGGGACCTCCTCTCGTACCGTTGGTGAGGTCATAAGAACGGACCTCTTAGGGTACCTGTCTCCTCGGACCACCCGATGTCAGGTACCCCAAAGTTTCTCAGTCTGTCTTGACTTCTCTGAAGCGTGTCGTAGTAGGTATTACAGCTTGTTACTTTTCGTTAGCACTAAGGAGCACCTTTAATAAAGAACTTAAATAAGACAAGAAGTGAATTAAGTATAAATAACCGTTTATAGAGAACCTATGTAGACCCTTCAACAATTCGTTGACAACGGGACCCGTCATCTATTCCGTCAAATAAGTGTCTTAGGAGGAGAAGTGGTGGACGTCTTGTCTTCCATTTTGTGACGTGGAAGTGGGAGACTCACCAACCTCCTGCAATATTTATCTTGGGCGCCTCTTCCGAGTAGCGCAACACAGAGGGTCCCTTTCAGTCAAGTCAAGTCAAGTCAGCGTGTCAGCACAGGCTGAGTAACGTTGGGTGCCTGACGTTGTGTGGTCCGAAGGGACAGGTAGTGGTTGAGGGTCTCGAACGAGTTTGAGTACAGGTAGCTAAGCCACTACGGTAGGTTGGTAGAGTAGTACCAAAAGGAGTACTGTCCCTTTCCGTTGTGAAACGTTTAGGTTCTGTCATGATACTCATCCTCCACGAGACTTTCAGTCCCTATACTTACTCAGTGTGAAACTTACCCAGTCATAAGAAAGGACCTCTTAGGACACCTGTCCCTTGGACCACCCGATGTCAGATATCGCAACGTTACTCAACCTGTGTGGACTCAGTTGAATCGTACGTTCGTGGAGGGCCATAAAGTGTATTGGTAGACCGAGTCTGTCATTTCTTAGGCGGACGTTACGTCCTCTGGGTCCAAGTTAGGGACCCAGTCCTTCTAGGGGGCCTCTTCCCTTACCGACGGCTGAGGTCATAAGGACGGATCTCTTAGGGCACCTGTCTCCTCAGACCACCCAATGCCAGGTACCCCAGCGTTTCTCAGCCTGAGCTGACTCGCTGACTTGTTGTTTCATGACGAATGGAACCCCGGTTGATATAGGGTTAATGCAAGTCTGTGATTCCCCTTATTTCTTCTTCTTTCTCTAAACGTTCTTCACAAGACGAGACTGTAAGTTTGGTGACAGAGTACTCTCTTTTGAAAAGTAGAACGATCAATTTCAATGGGACAAGAGACGACCAACTTTTGGTAGAGAACACACTTTATACCTTTCAGGACAAGATTTTAAACTAAAGTACAAATGAGTACTTATCGTCAACGGGTGATTTCGACAAGTGAAAAACTTATTTAATATTCAAACGGAGACCCGTGTATTTGTAGGGTTTCCAAATAAAATAGAACACAGAGTTCTCTTCGTTCACTCTGGTTTACTCGACCGACGACCAGCCCACCGTCAGACCTCCTTCCCCGTCACATCCCTCCGTCCCGTCCCCGGGGTAAAGACCCGTAGGGAGACGGACCTAGGTAGAGGTCTAACGTGGATTCGTCCCCGCACTACCTAAGTCCTGAAAAGATTCTCGTGAACTTTTGTAGGATCATAAATGGGTCTTTGTCTGGGAGACGAGACTTTAGAGGGGGTTCGAAAAGACCAATAAATTTTGGAGAGGGGTAGGGGGTGAAACCCCTCCTACTTCCCTCACGTCGGGTGTACCAGGGGGGAGAGGATGCCGGGGACGAGAGACGGAGTGGGGAGTCTTGGGTTGTCCTACACAAAAAGGAAGGGACAGACGGGTCTTCCCTAAAGGGAGGACAGGTAAGAGAAGGAAGGACTTAGGAGATAAGGGGAAGGGGAACCCGCACTACCGGTTCCCCGACGTCACCTTCTTAGTGTCCGCGACTACTTCCCCGTTATCCTCCTCACTTAACTTTTGAAGATTGGAAACCAACCCGGAGGGACCATCGAGTCAACCATTTCTTAGGCGGACATTACGTCCTCTGGGTCCAAGTTAGGGACCCAGCCCTTCTAGGGGCCCTCTTCCCTTGCCGAGTCAGTTGTCAGTAGAGAAAGGACAGACCCAGCGAACGTCCCGTCTCAACCCAAACAGAACCCCTGATAACATAGGGGTCGTGAATCGGACTACGACACATTATTTAGTGGACCCTAGGTCGTGGGATTATATGTATAATAAATATGTACAAGTAATCGAGGGTCAAAGAGACCTAGCCCTCGGCACCGTATCGACCCAGGAGACAAGGTCCAGAGCGTTTCGAGGTTAGTCCGTAGTCACGATACTCTACCAGAGTGGACTCCGAGGTTCGCGAGAAGGTCGGAGTGGACCGACGGCCGTCCTAAGTAAAGGAATGTCAATATCTCGGGTACTACCAACGAAGTTCAGGTCATCCTCTAGGATTATGAAAGTCCTCAAAGGGGACTAAGTCTAGGTGGGTCCATTAAAGGGAGAACTAATTAAATTTTAGTTAACTACCCCTTTTTTTTTTAGGGAATTGGAAACACCATTCATGTGGAGTAGTGTCCTTACTGTGGATAATATCAGTGTCTAGGACGGGTGGAAGTTTCCCTCCCTAATATGTTTCAGTAACCGAACAGTAGAATTTTAAAACGGATGGGTTTTATACACGCAAATTAATACGTGGTCTATAAGAAGTGGAACAGACACAGACGGGATGTCACCGAAGAAAAGGAGGGACGGAGAATTAAAGAGGAGCAGACAAATACTAGAAGATATTCGTTATGTGAAAAGTTGACGGAAACACAACTATCTATGCAAAGATAGTATGCCTTTGAGGCATAATGTATAGTTTCACGAAGGAAATACGTATTATGTACGTATTATGTTTTCGTTAGTAGGGTGGTGTCAAAGTGTCGAACGGTCCGTATTTAGGTTCCGTCTTCGACAACCCAACGTACAAAAATATTAAGTGAAATCCGAAATTAATGTTACTTCGTTATTTTCTTTCTATCTTCCTGTGACTAGAACACCGACCACAGAAATAGTGAGTGAGGTACAACTGTTAAGGGTAACTTTAAGTTTGTAAAGAGGGGAACTGACGACAAGAGAGTCAGATGACTTTCACAAGTTTTCTTCAATGGACGTCGGAATACTTATAGGTCGAGTAAGAAGGGGTGAATGAAGAGGACTCTGGGCTTTGTTTTATTTGGAAATCCTATAGATACAGGAGTCTCTGTTTGAAAATTAAATGAATTTTCACTTGGTGAAAACTCTCGTCGACGATAAGTACTCATTTGTACTTTAGTTTAAAGTCTCTCCTTGAGAAGTATACAGTGTGTTTATTTGGAAAATTAACGTTGAATGCATTTCGGTCTGTTTCACCACTTCCCTGGAGGTCCTGTATCGATCCAACAGGTCTCCTTTGAAAATGACAACTTTATACTTATAGACCCGGACTGTCAGGTCACCAATTCTAGGGTGGGAAGACGATGTCCCTCACTCCCAAGCTAGGGACCAGCCCCTTGATTTTAGGATGTACGACCCGTACGTGGGTTTTTTACTTTATACTTGTAAACCTTGGTACCTCAGACAAGTGTAATGGGACATTTGGACGAGGGATGTTGGTAAGGTAGGACAACTAAAAGGAAGGTCGTAGGTTGAACTAAGTAATTTTACCTTTTTCCTTTGTTGTAAATGTTTTCGTACCTCCATACCCTTTAGGAAGTAAACACCTTTATCTTCGTTGATTAGTAGCCAACTTCAGTCCCCTTCATCACCCACTACCCTTCATCACCCACTACCCTGAACTTTCTATGACCCTAGTACCAGTAAGTACTTCCTCAAACACAAGAAGGGTCTCTACGAGACTTACTCACGGGAGACACTGCCAACTTACCACCAGGGGTTGGGGACCGTAGACACTTACAATGGATTAAACGACGACATTAACTTTACAGAATTCTACTCTAACACGAGTCAGTAGGTCCTCCCGGGATTTAAGTTGCTGTCTACACGAAACTTCCCTGTTCTCTCCTCTTCCGGTGTACTTCTACCTTTGTCTGACCTCACTACGCTGGTGTTCGGTTCCTTTGGTCGTTGGTACTCTTCCGCCTTCTCCGTTCCTTCCCTCAGAGGGGGACTTTGGTCCCCCACCCTCCACCCTGGAACGGTCGTAGAACTAAAGCCAGTGGACCGGAGGTCCGACACCCTCTGATATAAAGACAACAATAGTCGGAAGGTCAAGGGCCAGCAAACACTCACGACGGGATCCCTCGTGTAAGTGGGAAGAGGTGTGGGACGAGAAGCACCTCCACACGATAAGTCGGAAGTCCGAGTCGAGCCCCCGACGCGAGAGACATTTCCGAGGGGACTGGTCGGGTCCACCTCCACCGGGAGGGACGAGAGTCAAGGACCCAAAGAGTCACCGAGAGTGTGAGGGGGGCGACAAAGAGGGTAACAAGAACAAAGTAAAAGACCCCTACGAGTCGACAGGAGCCAGTAGAGAAGATGTGTCAACGGATTTGGGAAGACCCTACGAGATCGACCTAAGGGTCCGGGGTAAGGTCTCCACACTGACTTCGGAAGACAAATTCACTAGGGGAGTGGAAGTGAACGAATACACCCAAAACTTCCGTCCCATTTCGTCAAAATCTTCCCAGGAATTTTAACATGGGTCTCGTTCGGACGTCAATACGAAAGAAAAAAGGGAAAATTTTTTTATAAGTAAAGTTAAATTAACTAAACAGACACGGTCCAGAATCGACACCGTGTGTCGTAAGGGGTACAAGTAACGACGTAATCCCTAGAAATCAACGTCGTATACTTAAGAATCAACGTCATACACCGTAGATCAAGAGACTGGTCCCTAGTTTGGCTCCGGGGGACGTGACCCTCGACCCTCCGAATCGGTGACCTGGACGTCCCTTCAGGGTCTATGGAATAGGAAGCCACCGTTGGAAGGGAGTGGAAGATGAGAACGGTAGTCTTTAACCAGGAGCACCGGTTAAAGAGAAGAGACAACTACTTTGTCGAGTACTTTTGACATGTCGACGGAAGGACCCTGTTTCCGGTCTTGAGTGGTCGAGTGTTTTAGAGATTAGTCTCCCATTTATAGTTATGTATAAACCTTCAAGGTAACTGTGTCATTTCTTATCTTAAGCACTTGAGATCCTTTACCATATAAGTGAAGGTTTTAGGAAAGATGAACGGGACACAGACCCAAATGGAGGTCGGGTCCGACGAACAGAGACCGAAGACCCTGGAAGGAGAGTCTCAGGGGTAAGGTGGACCGTGGAAGTTTAGGAGAGGAGACCTTACGACTTCCAAGGTAAGACCGAGTCCCGAAAGAGACTTTACGTTCGAGTTTTTTCGGTCTTCAGGTAGGAGGTCTCCCCGAAGGGTCCACCGCGATCACCTCTTCTTAGGTGGACAGTCGCGTCGTCTACGTCCTCTGCGCACAGGACGTAGGTCTAGTTAACAAACTAGGGACTCAACCCCTCTAGGGAATGTCAACCTTTACTTCGCCGTTGGGTGAGGTCATAAGAACAGGCTTTTTAGGGTACCTACCTCCTCGGACCACCTGTGTTGACTCCCTGATGTGTGTGTAGGAGGACTCCCTCAAAGAGTGGCCTTGTAGGGTCCCTTCTTAATGGAGGGTGGGGTTCGTCGATGAGCATGTGGAGGAAGGTCGTCCGTGTCGTAAAAGGAGCTCTCCAGGCCACTTCCTTTAAGGGAGGTAGAAGACTTTGTGTATATGATTATTGAAAATATTGGTCCTTTTACAAATGGTTTTCAATCTATCGTACACACTTTCGCACATAGTATGGGTACAACTTCAATCATACTCCCGAACGGAACCGACAACTATCTTAATACCGTACTCTTGTCAGAGAATCCTTCCAACGTTCCTAGATAGTCACCAACTTCTACGGAGGAGAATCTGGACCAGTAGGAGGACGATTCCAAGAGGGTCCTCTTAGAGAGTCTTCCTGTAGACCTACATGTAACTTCGACGACCATATTATCATTTATGATCTTTCTCCCACAAATGACTATTTAGCTTTTTGTTCCTTGAAGAGTACTAAGTCACCGATTCTAAGGTACTAGGGTTACGTCCCCCGGTCCCTAACTAGGGACCAGTCCCTTGATCTAGGACGTACGGTGTTGATTCTCAAGTGTATGGTGTCGATTTTTAGGGCGTACGGTGTGGTGTCTAGCTTCTACGACGCACGGTATTGATTCTGGACCTCGTCGGTTTGAGTATTTATTTACAAAAAAATTTATCAATGTAATTACAGTCATGTAAGTGTATTCTTACGGGATCTACACATATAAGACTGGACTTTCCTGCACAGATGTAACAACTCACAGACGAGAAGTGGACACGGTCCACTTAAGTGAGTGCGACGTGAGGGGTGGCATATGGTATGGTTTAGACTAGAATACTTGAGTGCAGTAAACCCCATTGTGCGACGTGAGGGGTGGCATATGGTATTGTTTAGGCTGGAATACTTGAGTGCAGTAAACCCCATTGTTCCCATTTTTAAATCAGGTTTCAGAGTCAGAAGTAGGTTAGGGTACTAGAGTTATTCGTGAACTCAATGAAAGAGAGACGAACCCATTGGGATACCAGACCGAGATGCCCTTCCTCGTACCAAACCCCTTTGAGGATCGAGACCCCTCTTCCCGAGACCGGAAGACGAATGAGACTCCCAGAGTGTCTCACAGGCGACTCACGCCAAACGGTAGGCGAGGATAAGGGACCTGGGAAACGACCGTAGTTCGAGAGGGGAAGGGAGGTTGGACACGGTTTTAACGACAGTCTCAGTAGAAAAAATTTTTTTTATAAATAAACATAAATAAATAAACCGACACGACCCAGAATCGTATGTCCTATAAGTTAGAAAGAACGTCGTGCGTCCTAGAAATCAACGCCGTACACTTGAGAATCAATGCCGTACACCCTAGATCAAGGGACTGGTCCTTAGCTTGGGTGTAGGGGACGTAACCCTCGAGTTTCAGGATCGGTGACCTGGTGGTCCCTTCAGGGGTCTCAGTAGGAAAGTCCAGAGACGTAGCATATCATTTGGAATTGTGGAGGCGTAACTGGACTCCTCTTTCTGTGTTTTGGACTTGTAGGAGACTCACGGGAACGTGCACGGAGTGGACACGTTCGGTCGAGGGTGGGGGCTGGGAGAAAGTCAAGGAACTTGTGTAGGCGAAAGCACGGACGGAAGGAAGACGTAGGACAAAGGGGAGTAATTAAGGAGAAAAATGCGGTCAAGGAAAACAGTCGAAGTGTAAGAAACTAGAGGAAGTGCGAAGGGACCACCAAGTCTACCATTTCTTAGACGGACGTCACGCCCTCTAGGTCCAAGTTGGGGACACAACCCTTCTAGGGGACCTCCTCCCGTACCGTTGGGTGAGGTGATAAGAACGGACCTCTTAGGGTACCTGTCTCCTCGGACCGTCCGATGTCAGGTATTCCAACGTTTCTCAGTCTGTGCTGACTCGCTGTCTGTGAAAGTACAGGTGTCAGAGAAACTTCGTATCAACATTCAAATATAATACTGTGGATAGTAGCGACATTGAAAAAGTGTCATGATTGAAATAAACACCGTGATTGCACGGACTTGGTATAGTCTACGACCTAATTACAATCAAAGAGGAAGGACTACATATTAAATCCGACCACGTGGAGTTCCCTTACGGACAATAAGACGGGCAATAAAGGGAGACGTGTGATTATTCAACTTCAGACTCAAATATTTCGTCAACCGTTTAAAACGAATCTTACTTAGTCGAGGGGTTTCGGGTCGACTTGTCCTGTGGCGTTCCGACACAATCCAAGGACCCCGGTGACACCGTTTAGTGCTATTTGAACCTACTGGATCTTGTTGTCTTTAAATAAGAGAGGATCAACGTCTCTGGTCTTCGGGTTTAGTTCCACAGAGGTCCTGTACGAGAGAGACTTCTCTTCCAGGAAGGAACGAAGAAAGATTGAGGACCACCTAGACGGTCGTTAGGAGCCATGAGGAACCGAACTTCTGTGACGTGATGCTAGAGACGGAGGCAGTACTGTAGCAGAACCGAGTCACACGAGAACAGGTTTAAGGGAAGAACATTCCTGTGGTCAGTAAACTAATTCCGGGTGGGAGGAGATCTTTCTGGAGTGAAATTAAACTGATTAATAGAGACGTTTATGGAATGAAGGTTTATTCCAGTGGAAGACTCCAACACCCACTTATACGTAAACCCCCCTGTGATAAGTTGGATCTTGTTTACAGGTATTCAGTAATAATTAATACAGAGTAAAAATCCGAAAAATTGCACGAATGCTGGTTTCCTCATTATTTGTTTCTTAAGGAAAGAGATCCATTATTTGAGTCTCATATTCAGAGTTTTGTTTGACTTCAGAGGAAATTTTCATTGTCGGTATTGTAAAAATTTTTATTATAGGAAGAAAACGAAATCGAGAATTTTTTTTCTTTTTGATGAATAAATAAATAAACTAAGACGGTCCAGAATGAACGTCGCATATCCTAGATCAAGGGACTGGTCCCTAGTTTGGGTCCGGGAACCGTAACCCTCGGGTTAGAATCGGTGACCTGGTAGTCTCTTCAGGACTTTTCATTATTGGTATCACAAAACAAGTGCACTTTCTTTCAAACACTTTGTGACAAGTCACAAACGAGAGGAAACAGCATCGACAGTTAGGTGAAGGCGATGTGAGTCTAGACATTCATGTCAGAATGAGGTGAAGGTAATTAAATAGACCAGATGGATTGTTCGAGTGGATGACGGGGATACTATACTTTCTCCTTTGCAACTTTCTTTTTCTGACTTTTTATTTAGTTTTTTCTTTTGTAGAAGTCTGATGTCTAAAAAGAAGGAAACGCACTCGACTCAAGAGTAATCGATTGAAGAATACCGAATTCAAAAGGGAAACAGACGAAATCTGTATATGCCGTTCGTATAAACATAAACTATGAAATATATAAATTAGTTACTACTCGAAAAAAAAAAAAATTGTTTTGGGACTCCGATCCATTAAATAAACGTAACGTTTTCTCTTCTACTTTCGTACCTCTCCACTAGCTGGACTTGTCGGTGCAGGACTCAGTGGGCAGGTCCAGGTGTCTCCACGTCCGAGAGTGACGACGGTATTCTTACTGGAGACTCGGAAACCTTGGAGTCGGTTTATAAATGAGAACTGTGTGAGGGCTCCAGTTGTAATTTCTGACTATAAAAGAAAAAAAAAAAAAAAATCCAATTAAATACGAAAATAAACGGTCGTATTAATTGGTGTCACCGGACGTCCGAAGAAACTAGATTTTTTTTATGTAAAATATAGTGTTAGGTTGTTTGTGTGTATGTATATATTATACATATGTATGTACTTTCACTTTGTTCAAAATGGTTTTCACAGATGGGACTCACAATTTAAAAAAAAACCTCTAGAAAAAGAAAAAAATTTCGTCAAAATCCAAATGTTATTTTGAACTGTCCTTACATGTCTTTAAGGGGTGTATACCGGAGGGGAATGTACTTGTCGGTAATAGTTGTCTTACCATGGAGAAGAGAAAAAGAGAAATCTGGTTCCTACTGACGCGACTGTGTATTAGTCTTGTAGGGGTCCAGTGGAATCCCGAGTGAGGTTACCCGTCTCGTCACAAGGTATGAGACACCCAAACCTGTTTTCATACTGGTGTATATAGGTATTACAGCGAGGTTCATGAAGGTGACGAGTACTTTTGAAGACATGAGACATATAAGGACAGACGTTTGAGGACTGTTGGTGATTAGAAAAATGACAGAGGTGTCAAAACGGAAAGGGTATGTCAACCTTAGAAAAAGAAAGAGGAACTTTACTCTCCAAGTCTGGGAAATACTCTGGTGAGCACCGGGTAGGTCCGTCCTTGATCTGTCCGAGATCCACCGTTCGAGGGGGTGATGCACGACGCCGAAAGGAAGGTCATGACCGGGACGGGTCGTCGGTACACCTCCAGTCCCCCTGTGCACAACCCAAAGACAAGTATCCTTCCGGTGTGCAAAATACGGGGAACAGTGTCACTTGGGTCTAAGGACAGCCCACACAATATTTGTCTGCTCGGTAAAGAAGTCCGGGGGACGAGACTCGTGTGGGGTTTTTTGACTATAAAAGAACGTCTCTTGTCGACACACCTGTGCCCAGTCCCTTCCCTTCCCCCGCCCCTACTTGACCCTCGAACCCTGACTGTGAATATGTCGTGGTCCACATTTTGCCTATCGATTTTTACCGTTGGGTGAGGTCACAAGAACCGACCTCTTAGGGTCCCTGCCCCCTTGGACCACCCGACGGGCAGATACCCCAGTGTGTCCCAGTCTGTGCTGACTTCGCTACGTCGTCGTCGTCGTCGTCGCCTTCGAACGACATTAGTGTGTCTCGAGTCGAGCGACGAGACATCACTGGATCTTCCCACCCCACCCTCTAGGATATCCCTCCCCTGTACACATATGTATATCGACTGTGTGAAGTAACATTTCGTCTTTAATTATGTTGCACCATTTCGTTGATATGGGGTTATGTAATCTTTTTTTTTCGAACCATGAAAGAACGGTACGATAAAGAGTGGTAAGTTGTAATACTAGAGATTCCTTCTTTTCCCTCAATCTCCTGCATCGTTGGTTAATGTTTATAGACTGAAACCCGACTTAGAACCATACCTGTTCGTTTGAGATTTCCTGTAAAGACCTTTACAGGTCTTTTAATACCCCGAAATACGTAGCATCGCCTCTTCCGTTATCGTGGGGTGAGGTCATGAGAACGGACCTTTTAGGGTACCTGCCTCCTCGGACCATCCGACGTCCGGTACCCCAGAGTTTTTCAGTCTGTGCTGATTCACTGAAGTGAAAGTGAAAAGTGAATTTACGTAACCTCTTCCTTTACCGTTGGGTGAGGTCACAAGAACGGACCTCTTAGGGTCCCTGCCCCCTCGGACCACCCGACGGGAGATACCCCAGCGTGTCTCAGCCTGTGCTGACTTCGTTGAATCGTCGTCGTCGTCGTACGTACTTTGACGTGCATTTGACCCACAATCTGTTAAAATTCCTTAATAAGAATTAAGATTCCACGACTACAATAAAGTCGTTGGATCCTTTCGTCCTTTACAAAATTTTGAAAATCGGTACGTATGAGTCTGTTTTTTTCTTTGATAAAAATTCGTTGTAACACTTCAAGATTTTCCAAGATTTTTAGTTCAACGATTGTAAATACCACTTCCACAACCTCTTCTAGGAAAAATAAAGATGAACTTCCTGAAGAGACAAACTTGTGAAACGTTGTATGTCCAATATATATATATATACGTATGTATATATATACATACATATGTATATATATACAGAAATTTTGAGAAGACAGTTTTTTTGTGGGTCTATTTAGGTTTTAACTCATTGTAAAATTCTTATTAACAGAACATATGAGTTTTTACAATTCCAATTCTGTTTCGGTCCGATTTTTAGACAAGGTCAATTCCCTCTGATTTGACCGACGTCTTGACTTACGTTCAACACTCAGACTTAACTCAGAACCTGGTCTTCTTTTCTAAAAAGAAAAAAAGGACTATTCCTGTAATAACCTTATTGTCCGTCTCGTCTCGTAGACATCTAATCTCCCATCATACCATAGACACAATTCGAGGACTAAAACTAATACCATGACATCAATACATTCACTTACAAACAAGAATCTTTTATGTGTGTCTCCAAAGTCAAGTTAAGTCAGTAAGTCCACACAGGTTGAGAAACGCTGGGGTACCCGACGTCGTGTGGTCCGAAGGGACAGGTAGTGGTTGAGGACCTCAAATGAGTTTGAGTACGGGTAGCTCAACCACTACGGAAAGTCGGTAGAGTAGGAGACAGCAAGGGAAGAGGGCGGACGTTAGAAAGGGTCGCAGTCCCAGTAAAGGTTACTCAGTCAAGAAGTGTAGTCCACCAGTTTCATAATCTCAAAGGTGTAGTCAGGAAGGTTACTTGTGGGTCCTAACTAGAGGAAATCCTACCTGACAACCTAGAGGAACGTTAGGTGCCCTGAGAGTTGTAAGAGGTTGTGGTGTCAATTTTTCATAATTAAGAAGTTGTGAGTCGAAAGAAATGTCAGGTTGAGAGTGTAGGTATGTATTGATGACCTTTTTAGTATCGGAACTGATCTACCTGGAAACAACCGTTTCATGACAGAGACGAAAAATTAGACGACAGATCCAACTAGCATTGAAAGGAAGGTTCCTCATTCGCAGAAAATTAAAGTACCGACGTCAGTGGTAGACCTCACTAAGACCTCGGGGGTTTTTATTTCAGACGGTGACAAAGGTGACGCAGGGGTAGATAAACGGTACTTCACTACCCAGACCTACGGTACTAGAATCAGAAGACTTATGACTCGAAATTCGGTTGAAAAAGTGAGAGGAGAAAGTGAAAGTAGTCCTCCAAGAAATCAAGGAGAAGTAAAAGACGGAATTCCTACCATAGTAGACGTATAGACTCCAATAAATATAAAGAGGGTCGTTAGAACTAAGGTCGAACACGAAGGAGGTCGGACCGTAAAGAGTACTACATGAGACGTATATTCAATTTATTCGTCCCACTGTTATATGTCGGAACTGTATGAGGAAAAGGACAAACCTTGGTCAGACAACAAGGTACAGGTCAAGATTGACAACGAAGGACTGGACGTGTTTCTAAAGAGTCCTCCGTTCAGTCCACCAGACCATAATGGTTGAGGAATTCTTAAAAGTCAAACACCACTAAGTGTGTCAGTTTCCAAAAACCGTATCAGTTATTTCGTCTTTGTCTACAAAAAGACCTTGAGAGAACGAAAAAGGTACTAGGTCGCCTACAACCGTTAAACTAGAGACCAAGGAGACGGAAAAGATTTTGGTTGAACTTGTAGTTTCAAGAGTCAAAGTACATGACAATTTCGGGCCGAAACTCTTAAAACTCGTAATGAAATGATCGCACACTCTACTCACGTTGACACGCCATCAAACTCGTAAGAAACCCTAACCTTACTTTTGACTGGAAAAGGTCAGGACACCGGTGACGACTCAAAAGGTTTAAACGATCGTATGACTCACGTCGTGAAAGTGTCGTAGTAGAAAGTCCTAAACTTTATCGAGTTGACTTTAAGGTAGTGGAGGTGATCGAAACAAACATCACTACGAAGGATTCCGGGTGAACTGAAGCGTAAGGTCCTACAGACCGAGATCCACTCACTAGTGTGGTAACACTAGTAGACCCAGTACTTCTAGAAAAAACATGTCAAGACACATCAGAACGGTGGAGAAGAAAAAAAAAAAAAAGAAAAAAAAAAAATTTAAAATTTTAAAAATTAAAAATGTACACAAGGGTTTGTACTTGGGGGGAGGGTGGAGGGAGGGGTATTGTAGAGAGACCCAGTAGGGGTACGTGGTCGAGGTTCGTACGACGTGGGACGTAGTCTGTATCTGACCGCTAAGTTAAGAATGTACTATCATATGTACTATCTTACGGTAAGAGGGTTTAGAAGGGTGGGAGAGGGAGAGGGAGACTCAGGTTTTCAGGTAATATGTGTAGACACAGAAAAAAGGACAGAACGTATGTCCCAGCAGTAACGGTAGAAAGATTTAAGGTATATATACACAATCATATGACATAACCACAAAAAGAAAGACCGAATGAAGTGAGACATATTAGCCGAGGTCAAAGTAGGTAGAGTAGTCTTGACTAAGTTTACTTAAGAAAAATTGCCGACTCATTATGAGGTAACACATATACATGGTGTCGAAAGAATAGGTAAGTAGACGACTACCTGTAGATCCAACAAAGGTACAGGACCGATAATATTTGTCACGACGCTACTTGTAACCCCATGTACACAGAGAAAGTTAAGACCAAAGGAGCCACACATACGGGTCGTCACCCTAACGACCCAGTATTCCATCAAGATAAACGTTAAAAAATTCCTTAGAGGTGTGACAAGAGGTATCACCGACATGATCAAACGTAAGGGTGGTTGTCACATCCTCCCAAGGGAAAAGAGGTGTGGGAGAGGTCGTAAATAACGAACGTCTAAAAACCTAGTGTCGGTAAGACTGACCACACTTCACCATGGAGTAACACCAAAACTAAACGTAAAGAGATTATTACTCACTACAACTCGTAGAAAAGTACACAAACAATCGGTAGGCATACAGAAGAAACCTCTTTACAGATAAATCAAGAAACCGGGTAAAAAACTAACCCAGCAAATAAAAAGACCTTAACTCGACGTCTTCAACGAACATATAAAAACTCTAATCAACAAACAGTCAACGAAGTGAACGATAATAAAAGAGGGTAAGTCTTCCGACAGAAAAGTGGAACGAATACAAAAGGAAACAACACGTCTTCGAAAATTAAAATTAATCTAGGGTAAATAAATAAAAACGAAAGTACGGTGGAGAAGAATTATAGAAGACGAAGACAATCCAGGTATGGTAAAGACAGGAAATAACACGGGAAGAAACGTACTTAACAAGGGAACCATAGAGATTAAAAGAACTTCTCTAGAGATCAGAAAGGGTAAACAACAAAAGGAGATAAAGAAACGTGACTAGTGACTCCTTCCGAAAGAATAGAGAGGAACGATAAGAAACCTTGAGATGTAAGTTTACCCTTATAGAAACGAAAAGAGGAAACGAAAAGTGAAGAGAAGAAAAGTGTCGATAAACATTCTGGAGGAGTCTGTCGGTAAAATGAAAAAACGTAAAGAAAAGGTACCCCTACCAGAACTAAGGACGGAGGACATGTTACAGCACTTGGAGTCAGGGATCAAGTAATCCGTGAGACAGATAGTCTAGATCAGGGAATTTAGATAAAGGGTGAAGGTGACATATTAGTATTCCCTAAACTAAATCCAGTATGGACTTACCAGATCACCAAAAGGGGTGAAAGAAGTTAAAATGAGACTTAAACCGTTATTCCTCAAGTACTAGACTCGGTGTCAGTCGAGCGTCAGAACAAAAACGACTGACATATCTCACAGAGGTGGAAACTGACGTTTCTTATCTTAGAAATATATGGATAATAAATTTGTAGTTTTACAAATTTAACCATATTTAACATCTCCGGACGAATTTTCAAAGATATCACGTCTCGTTGCAGGAGTCGACGACCCAATGAGGACACAGTGGTATGACGTGTAAGCCTTATGATTTAGTAGTGAGTGAAAGTTCACTTCGACCCTCCGACCGTCTGAAGAAAAATCGAGACGGTTGTCAGGAACCGACTACCCCTACCATGGTAATGTCATATTTCGAAAGGAAGAAGAAATTAGCATTAACTGAGTATTTCTGAGCAAAAGTTGAGGGCTAGAACTTCTAGTCATTGAGTACTATTACGTGAAAGTGTCTTCGTGGAGTGGGTGACTTCGGGACACGGGTCGAACTTTCACGAAAGACGCATAAAAACCTCCATCTGTAGTCTAATCTCTTCACTAAACACGAGAAGATAAAGGTAAACCCGTACTAAAAAGTCGAAGTTTGTTGGTGAATCCTTTTAGAATAGGAGTTTAGAAAAATAAAATTATAAATAAATTATAAATAAATAAGTCGAAACGATCCAGAATCAACACCGAACACCCTAGGTTAAGGGACTGGTCCCTAGTTTGGACCCGGGAGGACCAAACTCTCGGGTCTCAGAATCGGTGACCCAGTGGTCTCTTCAGGGACAGGAGTTTAGAACTTTCATCTTTTAAAAGTCCCCTGTCATATTGAGAAAACTGATTACTCTTGTCTTGTAGAAAGTCTCTGTAGTGAAAGAGCTGGGTGAAAGAAGAGAAGACCTATGGAAAAGATAAGAAGAGATGTGTACCTAGTGTTTACGAACAGTACTAGGTACGTTAAAACCTCCCAAAAACGGATATTTTAAAACTCTACCATCTCAACTATGAGATGAAATTTTAATTTCAAGACGGAGTGTTTTACACTTCTTTATAGATTATACTGGAAATTTTTTTTAGGGACATCGGATTTGAATCAATTTATGTTTTTTTTTTAATATCACAATGGTCAGTCTTGGTATCAGAGTTGGTTACTTGGTGGGTTTTTAGGGTCTTGGTCTTACCTGAAGTCTAAGTCGACGGGTGTCGAGTTTTCCGGTTATGACCTCTCTGTGCACAACTAATTTTTCCTTTACGACAAAATAAGTCCTTCGGTCTTTGGACCTTTCTACCACCTGATTACAGGGGTTTTGGTAGGGGAAACAACCTCCTGTTCCCAAAATTCAAAGCCACCACATGTCCGTCCCACCGATGGACGTCTTGTCGTGTTAACCAAGACTATTGGTAAATTTCGATCGACACGTCACCCGACCAATCACAGTAGGCCTACCAAAATACACATTAATTAGAAGATGAGGTTTCAGTCGAGTGAGGGCAAAGTGACTCCGGTCGCGGACCTTGACACGTCTGGTGTTCACGTCGTGGCGAATTCTGCCTCCACGAAAACAGGGCCGAGGTCAGACCGGTAGTACGTCAATCGAAAAAAGGAGACCACCGACAAGATCGCAGACGTTCTGTCGAGTCCTTACAAGTAGTCTGTGACAATAGATACAGGAAGTTCCCCCTTCGTTTCTAGGACACAGTCGATATCTCGACTAGAGAACAAATTCAACAGCGGTCAAGAGGACGGGGTTGACAATAGAAAACAATGACGTACAAGTGTAAGAAGGTTAGAATTTGAGAAAAATTTTTTAATTAATTAACTAACTAAAAACCGACGCGTCCCAGAAACAACGAGGCACACGAAAGCGACCGACACTGTTCGCCCCCGACGAGAGATCAACACCACGTTCCCGAAATCATCAACACCGGGTGTCCGAAACGACGGACCGTCGTCCACCCTAGAAGGACCTGTTCCTTAACTTGGACACAGGGGACGTAACCGTCCGCCTAAGAATTGGTGACCTGGTGGCCCCTTCAGGTCAGGAATTGAGGACTCGTTCGGAAGACACTGAGTACTTTCCGGACTGGCTGATTTCGAAAAGACGTTTATTCTCCATACGTCTCTTATACCACCGTCTCTCCAATCCCACCCCGTCCAGACAGGTCCCTTCAGAGGTATCCCGAAACGAGCTAATATTACATCTAAGAATTTCCTTTGTGTAAACGGATGGTAGTACGAAGTCGGGCGACACCTTCCCCTTCTACTCTTTTTCATTCCGTCTGTCCCCTCACCTTCTACTAGTCTGTAAGTAGGGACCCCTCGATCCAAAGTCTTTCGTACTCCACGACTCGAACGCGAACTCTTATTACGTAGGCGTTTAGTACTCGCGACTCGTAGAACGAATGGACTGAGATCTAGTCGTGAAGACTCAAAGGGAATTATACACACGTCGTTTGTCTGTCCCACTCTCTGTCACCAGAAGACACCTAGAGCAACGTTACCCCGTTAGTGGGGTGCTGTCTCCGACGTTCACATAATGACTCTTTTCCTTCCCTCATTTCCTATCTCTAAGTCCCTTGTCCTTTCCTATGACTCGGTTAAAAGGGTTATCGAAGAAAAGGGGGGAGAACATAAGAGAGATCGTCAGAACCAGAAGGACTAGGTTATACCTGGTTAGAGAGATCGGTCTACATCTCGACAGTAACGCAGAAAGTTGTGGAGGAGAGGACACAACCCATAGGAGAGTGGTCTAGAATACACGAAGGAGAATGACCACATAATGATCTGATAAGACCTCTCATAGGAGGTGATCGAAGGACTTGTTTTTCCATGTACCTCCAATGAAAGACTTTGAAATGTCCCGACTTTGTAAAAAATTAAAGTCATAGTTTAGAGTGACTATTAAACCGACCCTGATCTTGATACGTAACTTTCAATGTAAGAATGGAAAGATATATATATACATATATATGTGGTTCTCATTTGAGGAAATGTTTTTTAAGACTTCCTGAACCTCTGTCCCGTTCTCCATTCCTTGTCTTTTGTTATTTTGTATTTTTATTTAATACCAGAGACCAAAGAGTTGTTGACATAACCTTTCCTCACAACGGAATTTGTAATACATTCTTACATTGAAAGTTACGTATCAAGATCAGCGTCGGTTTAACAGTCACTCTAAACTATGACTTTAATTTTTTACAAAGTCGGGACATTTCAAAGCCGTTGGGTGAGGTCACAAGAACGGACCTCTTAGGTTCCCTGCCGCCTCGGACCACCCGACGGTAGATACACCAGCGTGTCTCAGCCTGTGCTGACTTCGCTGAATCGTCGTCGTCGTATGGAAAGATATAAATAAAACGACACATTAGACTCTCATAATTATTTTTTATGAATTTCAAAAGAGAATTTAAGGAGAAAATTTTTAAGAAATAAATCCAGAACCAGTAAGTACAACCTCTAGAATCATTTTATGAATCACTAGGGTTCGACGGGTAATTATTATTTTTTACTCCGTAATTTTATAGACTAACCGAAGGAAAGGAAAACCGGTCTCACCTCATTGTCCCTGGTCTAAATAAGAAGATGAACTTCGTTTTAATTCGTTTTTGGTCTTTCTATATATTTTGTTACGAAAAAAACTGTCCATCGTGTCCTGCTACCAAAGACTCTTGTCCTTTTTATGTATTGTATTCGGGATGTTTACAGGCAAATGACCCAAATCGTTCCAACGTCTTAAATTCAAGTTCTGTTTTTTTTTTTTCTTAACATAAACATGTATGATCGATATGTGTCTTCTACTTTAAAATTTTGTTACGTTAAATGTCAGTTTATACTTTATAAATCCCTTTTTTTAGTAGTTACCTACACTTTCTGGACGTATAACCTTTGAGTTTTGTGACCACTCTCTTTAATTTCTGAATTTATTTACCTCTTTGTATGATACACACGATTAGTCTTCTGAGTCATGATAGTTCTTCCGTTAAGGAAAGTTTGACTTAACATCTCAGTTACTTTAGAGTTAGTTTTAGGGTCGTCCATAAAAACGTCTTTAACCGTTCAATAAATATTTCAAGTCTACCTTTACGTCTCTGATCCTATCGGTTTCGTTAAGACATTTTCTTCTTGTTTCAACCTCCTGATTCCTGACCTAGAGTTCGGAATATTATTTGATGTCAATAGTTCTGTCACTCGATAATTCCGTTTCTATCAGTATATCCAGTTACCTTGTCATCTCTATACCAGTATGTACTGTATATACCAGTTAACTAAAAACTGTTACCACAGTTTCGTTAAGTCACTCCTTATCTAATCGGGTTAATTAATAGGACCTATTTAACCTAAAAGTGTCCAGTTTTTTTTGAAAATGGGAGTGGATTATGGAAATTATTTTTAGATGATTTTTAATTGGATTACATCTCAATTTTATTACTTCAAAGATATTCTTTCGTATTCTCTTTGAATTATTGGAACGTATCTGTTTCTAAAGTATTCCCTGTTTTTTATACTTAATATTCTCTTTTTAGACAATTTAACCTAAAGTAGATTTAATTACTGAAAGCGAGAAATTTTCTACGACAATTCTTTTACTTTTTGTTCGATATCTCATTTTCTATTATAAGTCTTTTATGCATAGACTGTCTCCTAAACATAGATCTTATCTAATTCTTAAGAGTGTTAAGTTATTGTGCTCTGTTTGTTGGGTCAATTTTTTACCCGTTTTATAAACTTGTCTGAGAATTGTTTTATTCTATATGTCTACCGTTTATTCATGTATTTTTCTACGAGTTGTGATAAGTAGTAATACTTTTGTGTTTAATTGTGGTGTTTCTTTATGGTAATGTATGGGTGATCTTACCGAACTTCATATTTCTGGTAGTATGGTTTACAACGTTCCTATATCTCGTTGACCTTAAGAGTTTGTTACAACCTTCCTTATATTTTACTTTATTAGTAAAACTTTTTGTCAAACTGTCAGAGAATTTTTCAATTTGTATGTAGATACAATACTGGGTCGGTAAAGTCAGGACTATAAATAAGTTTTCTTTATTTACATATATAAGTGTGTTTCCGAACTTGTGCTTACAAGTGTCGTGAAATACAAATTATAAGGCTTACAGGTAGTTAGTCACTTACCGACTTGTTTGACACCATATAGGTATTTTATCTTGTGATGGGTCGATATGTTATCACTTAATAATTATATACGTCGTTGTACCGGTGTAGAGGTTTAATAATACCACCTATTTTCCCTCAGTTTTCTATGTACGATACACTAAGGTGTATATACTTTCACATCTTTCACGTTTAATTAGACATCCAGTCTTTCGTCTGATTAAAACGGACCCGTCTCTTTTCCACCCAGTCTCTCCTAGTCTAGTGGTTTCGTGTTCTCCTTTGTAAAATCCTACTGACTTTCCAAATAATAGAACCAAAATGTTCACATCTGTAACTCTTTTTTATGTTAACATGTAAACTTATTTACGTTACATAGTATACAATGATACCCGAAGGGTCCATCGAGTCGACCATTTCTTAGACGGACGTTACATCTTCTGGAGCCAAACTGAGGACCCAGTCCTTTAAGAGGACCTCTACTTGTCTGATGGTTGAGGTGGTGAGATCCTAAGAACCCGAAGGGACCACCGAGTCTACCGTTTCTTAGGTGGACGTTACGTCCTCTCAACTCAAGCTAGAGACCCAACCCTTCTAGGGAACTCCTCCCGTACCGTTGGGTGAGGTCATAAGAACGGACCTCTTGGGGTGTCTGTCTCCTCGGACCGCCCGATATCAGGTACCCCAGCGTTTCTCAGCCTGTGCCGACTTACTGATTCGTGTGTGTGCAGTATACAATTATATGGAATTATTTTGAACCCTCCCTTAAGGGACCGTTAAGTCACCAATCCTGAGACGTGAAATTGACGGTCCCCGGACCCAAGTCATGAACACCCCTCTCTTGATGTTAGGGTGTTTCGTGCAACGAACCGGTTTTTTTAATCCATTTTGCTAACCAAAGAATCACACACGTCTAATTAAGTTTTCGAGTACACTACCTTGAAGGGACCACCAGGGCACCGATTTTGAGACTCGAGGGTCACGTCCTCGGACCCAAGTTAGGGACCAACCCCCCAACCTCCTTGATCTAGGGTATACCCCGTTGATTTTAAAGCTTACATCGTTACTTCAAACTTCTAGGGTTCACGGTTTTGATTCTGGTACCGTGTCGGTTTATTTAGTTATTTTTATGAAATTTTTGATTTTTCGAGTTCACAATTTACCAGAGACCTTAAAAGGGAGGGTCTCTCTTTATAAGTGACAATGAACGTAAGTTAAATAGTTATTAGAGTTCAAATAATTATAAAGTCATTAATCCCAAGGAAATTCACACACACATGATGAATGTATTGATTATTTTCAATAATAAAACGTTTACTTGACAGAAGTTCTTAAGTTTGTGGTCAGCGTTTAAATCAGTTAATTTAAGAAACGTTTAGATTACGGAACCTAAGGAAATTTACGTCGTCAACCAACCCTTCTAGGGGACCTCTTCCTTTCCGATGGGTGAGGTCGTAAGACCGGACCTCTTAAGGTACCTGACATATCAGGTACCGCAACGTTTCTCAGCTTCTGCTGACTCGTTGAAAGTGAAAGTGGAATTTCCGTTCCTTTTATAAATATATTATCAAGTTATTAATGTTTTACTAGTCGTATGAGTTTTTGTACCACTTCCTTATTCATGACAAAACAGTGTCCTGGATCGTCATTCCCTGACCCCTATGCGCTTTGTCACCGGTTGTAAGTTACGTGCTAGGGACCCAACAACCGGTGTCGTCTTGTCCGATCAGTCTCATCCCTTTCGCCCCTTACCTGTGAGGTCCCTCTTCGACCCCCTCCCGGCAGAGTCGTATTCGACACCAGAGACGAGCCCTTTATCCAAAGGGGTTTTCGTACTCACCCTTAAGCGGAAGACGAGGTCGTCCTAGAGCCGTCACAGACAGACCCTACCCAGAGTTGTAGTACTGCAGTCAGGAAGTCGTTCCTCGGAAGTTCAGTGGTCCAGATCATCAGAGGAAAGTTCTTCATTGACAGTAGAGTTCTCTCCCCTGGGACTGGGATAGTCAACGAGGAAGACAAGGTCATTGTATGTAACGGGTAGTTCAGGTCAAGTCAGTGAGTCAGCACAGGTTGAGAAACGCTGGGGTACCTACCGTCGTGCGGTCCGAGGGGACAGGTAGTGGTTGAGGGTCTCGAACGAGTTTGAGTACAGGTAGCTCAACCACTACGGTAGAGTAGGAGACAACAGGGGAAGAGGAGGACGGAAGTTACTAATCAAATAGTTTTGATTATTAATATAATAATAATAAAACCGATACGGTGTGCCGAGTACCCTAATAAAATCCAAGGGATGGTCCCTAGCTTGGGTCCGGGAACCGTCACTCTCATGTTTTAGGATTGGTGACCTGGTGAACCCCTTAGGGAGTGGTGTCAAAAATTTTTATGTATTTTAGATATTTTGGATTCCGAAAAGAAAAAGTAATTGTGAATTTTTTTTACTGTTGTTGTTCTTCATAGTCCTCCAGACAAGAGACTACTAAAAGGGAAAAAAAATCCTTCCTTCCGAAGGTGGAGGACGGACTGACCATGGGTCAAGGATCGTAAGGTCCTCGTCCCGTTAGAGGTACCCCAAAGTGGTGAGGTGCACGTCCGAAGGGTACTAGGGGGAGGAAAATTATGTCTAGAAGTGAGAACGGAAGACGTCTCGGATGACAGGAAACTAGGTCTCGAAGAGAAGCAAGTCAAAGAGATCCCTTATCCAGAATAGAGGCATTCCCTCTCTCCCCCGTTCCGATCCACGACCGTCCTACCCACATCCTCTGTTAGACGTCTCCACTGGGGGACCTAATCGTTGTACAAAAATTGTCTAGAGTTCCTAAAGTCGGAAAAGTAGTAGGGTAGGTACTGGACTACGGAAAATCCGTTTAGGAAGTGGATAGTACCCATTTATACCGGTTGTGACAGTCTATGTATGAGCTATGGATCATGTAGGAAACAAGAAGTGAACATCCCGTAGTCAATGGAAATTCTGTTGGTCCACGGGTCACTGTCTACTCCATACGTGACAAGGTCGGAAGGAACATCGGTGTCTCTGGTTAATAATAGGAAAAAAACCATCCGTCGTCAAACGACCTCTCTACAATTTTTACACACAAAAAGGTTATTCTTCCCTACCTACACTGACAGTGCTCCGAAGAGATGGGTAAAAAAGAAACTACGTTTGTACTAGGGACCTTGACGTTTCTAGTCGAATACCGGTAAGTCGTTTGTTTTCAGTGGGTCGATTCCTGACGGTTCGTCTTTCTGTCTCGGGTCGTATCTTTTGATCGCCTTGGTTAAGACCTTTGGTGAAAGGAGACCTGGAGAAGACTCTACTCTTTTTATTTGGGACCTATAACTTCGGAGACGAAGCACATATGAGGTAATACACGTCGACTTGTGTCGGGATTGACTACAGAGAAAGGGGTCTGTGAATCTACCCTGGAAAAGAGGTACGTCGACTCAGTCAGAGGTAAGAAGGTAGATAAAAGATCGAAGGTTTTGCCCCGACTTGAGAAAGGAGTAAACGATAGAAAGATAAGAATCTTATATATATCATTCAGGGGATATATACTTGTTCAAAGTAAGGTTCTCACTCAAGTATTCAGGTTAAACAAGTGTTCAGGTTGTTTTAATAAGAGTCAAGTCAAGGCAACGATTCAGGACAGGTTGAGAAACGTTGGGGTACCTGACGTCGTGCGGTCCAAAGGGACAGGTAGTGGTTTAGGACTCCGACCGAGTTTGAGTACAGGTAATTCAACCACTACGGTAGGTTGGTTAGAGTAGAAGACAACAGGGGAAGAGGAGGACGGAAGTTAGAAAGGGTCGTAGTCCCAGAAGAGGTTACTCGACCAAGAAGTGTAGTCCACCGGTCTCATGACATCGAAGTCGAAGACGCAGTCAGGAAGGTTACTTATAAGTCCTGACTCAAGGAAATCCTACCTGACCAACATAGAGGAACATCGGGTTCCCTGAGAGTTCTCAGAAGAGGTTATGGTGTCAAGTTTTCGTAGTTAAGAAGTCGTGAGTCGAAAGAAATACTAGGTTGAGAGTGTAAGTACTGATGATCTTTTTGGTATCGAAACTGATCTTCCTGAAAACAACGGTTTCATTACAGAGACGAAAAATTATACGACAGATCCAAGTCAAGTCAAGTCAAGTCAAGTCAGCGAGTCAGCACAGGCTGAGAAACACTGGNGTCGTGCGGTCCGGAGGGACAAGTAGTGGTAGAGGGCCTCAAGTGAGTCTGAGTGCAGGTAGCTCAGGCACTACGGTAGGTTGGTAGAGTAGGAGCCAGCAGGGAAAGAGGATGACGGGGGTTAGGGAGGGTCGTAGTGTCAGAAAAGGTTACTCAGTTGAGAAGTGCACTTCACCGGTTTTATGACCTCAAAGTCGAAGTCGTAGTAAGGAAGGTTTCTTTAGGGTCCCAATTAGAGGAAGTCTTACCTGACCAACCTAGAGGAACGTCAGGTTTCCTGAGAGTTCTCAGAAAAGGTTGTGGTGTCAAGTTTTCGTAGTTAAGAAGCCACGAGTCGGAAGAAGTGTCAGGTTGAGAGTGTAGGTATGTACTTGTGACCTTTTTGGTATCTGAACTGATCTGCCTGGAATCAACCGTTTCATTACAGAGACGAAAACTTATACGATAGATCCAACCAGTATTGAAAAGAAGGTTCCTCATTCGCAGAAAATTAAAGTACCGACGTCAGTGGTAGACGTCGCTAAAACCTCGGGTTTTTTTATTTCAGACTGTGACAAAGGTGACAAAGGGACAGATAAAGGGTACTTCACTACCCTGGCCTATGGTACTAGAAGCAAAAGACTTACAACTCGAAATTCGGTTGAAAAAGTGAGAGGAGAAAGTGAAAGTAGTTCTCCGAAAAATCGAGGAGAAGTGAAAGACAGTATTCCCACCACAGTAGACGCATAGACTCCAATAACTATAAAGAGGGCCTTTAGAACTAAGGTCGAACACAAAGAAGGTCGGGTCGCAAAGAGTACTACATGAGACGTATCTTCAATTTATTCGTCCCACTGTTATATGTCGGAACTGCATGTGGAAAAGGATAAACCTTGGTCAGACAACAAGGTACAGGTCAAGATTGACAACGAGTAGTTCTCCGAGAAGTCAAGAAGAAGTGAAAGACGGTATTTCCACCACCACAGACGTATATACTCCAATGACTGTAAAGGACTGTTAGAATTAAGGTAGAACGCGAAGTAGGTCGGACCGTAAAACGTACTTCATGAGACATATATTCACTCTATTCGTCCCACTGTTATGTGTCGAAACTACATTAGGAAAGGGATAAACCTTGGTCAGACCACAAGGTACAGGTCAAGATCGACAACGAAGAACTGGACGTATGTCTAAAGAGTCCTCCGTCCATTCCACCAGACCATAAGGGTAGAGGAATTCTTAAAAGGTGTCAAACAACACTAGGTGTCAGTTTCCGAAACCACATCGGTCACTTCGTCTTCATCTACAAAAAGACCTTGAGAGAACGAAAAAACTACTAGGTTGTCCACAACCGTTAAACTAGAAACCAAGGAGTCGGAAAAGATTTAGGTCGAACTTGTAAACCTTCAAGAATCAAGTGCATGACAACTTCGGACCGAACCTCTTAAAACTCGTAATGAAACGATCGCACACTCTACTCACGTTAACACGTCATCAAACTCGTAAGAAACCGTAACGGAAAGAAACCCTAACCTTACTTTTGACTGGAAAAGGTCAAGACACCGGTGACGACTCAAAAGGTTTAAACGACCGCATAATTCACACCGTGAAAGTGTCGTAGCAGAAAATCCTAAACTTTATTGAGTCGACCTTAAGGTAGTAGAGGCGATTGAAACAAGTATGACTACGAAGGATTCCGGGTGAACTGATACTTAAGGTCCTGTAGACTGAGATCCACTCACTATTGTGGTAGCACCAACAAAGCCAGTACTTCTAGAAAAAACATGTCAAGAAGACATATAAGAACGGCAGAGAAGAATTATCCATACTGGATTTAGTTTAGGGAATGTTAATATATCACTCTTACTGTTTATATAAGTCCCCTAATATAGACTATCTCACGGACTTCTTAATACCTGTTTCTAAACACTGTAACACGTGTCCTCTACTAGTTCTAGTAGGGGTTCTTTTTGTTTACGTTTTTCTGTTTTACCAACAGACTCCTCCGGAATGTTTATCGACTCTTTTCTTCTCTTCGAGTTCCGTTTCCTCTTTTCGTTTGTGTACAGGTAGACTTCCGTCTCAAGGCTTCTTGTCGTTCCTCTCTATTCTTTTGGAAGGATTCTCTAGTTACGTTGTTGTTGTTGTTGTTTTATATCTCTTTTTTATTATCTTACCCCTTTATGATCTCTGGAAAAGTTCTTTTAGTCTCTATGGTTCCCTTGTAAAGTACGTTTCACTTTCAACGAGTCAGCACAGACTGAGAAACGTTGGGGTATCTGATATAACAGGTACCTTAAGAGGTCCGGTCTTATGGCCTCACCCATCGGAAAGGGAAGAGGTCCCTTAGAAGGGTTGGGTCCCTAGTTTGGGTCCAGAGGACGTAACGCCCGTCTAAGAAATGGTCGACTCGGTGTTCCCTTCGGGTTCTTATGACCTCATCCATCGGATAGGGAAGAGGTCGCCTAGAACGGCTGGGTCCTTAACTTGACCCCAGAGGACGTAACGTCCACCTAAGAAATGGTACGTGTTATTCCTGTCTTTCTCATACCTGGATTGCCTTCGTCTTCTATAATTCTTTTCAATCGAATCCATGGGTTGATTGTGTTGGCCAATATACCATGATATGACATTATCCAAATATTATGAAAAGTGTGCTTATTATGTACTTTTCGTTTGTGTTTTTTATTTTATAAAAAATTAGAATATCATGTCTCGGAACTTTTCATATCGTCAGGTTATGTTGTCGACCGTATCTCCCCGACCATAGTTCACTGGTCCGTTCTTCTCAATGACTGACCTCCTCCCTCTCCTCCACCCACTTCCGTCTCGACCTCCCAGTAGTCGTTATCCTCTACCTCCCGTTCGACGTTAAAACGAGTGTGGACTGTGACTACCGTGTCTAAGACCAAGGGACGACCTGGCTATACGTACAGTCGTAGAGACGTTCAAACGTTGAACTTCCAAGCATACACCCCTTGAATGACATAGGTATGTCCATCGTAGGAAAAGTACCTTTAAACTCTCTTCTACTTTATCCTTTATTTAGACATCAATTGTGAAAGTCACAGACTGATCTTCAAGACATAAAGGAACGAGAATGAGTAGGGGTGGACCAGGTGTAAGATCAAACTCTTTAGTAAGATTTAACGTTCAGAATAGTGTCACAATTAGACGACTTTAGATAAAGGAAAACAATGTATTATCCTTGTTACTCAACGGGGTTCTGAACTTTCATTTTCGATTTGAGGGTCGTCTTACCCACGCTAATCAATAAAAAAACGTTCTAGGAAGATATAACGGTGCCCTCCTTCATGCTCGGGTATCAGGTGGTAAGGGTGGGTCCCTTTTAGTGTCCGATAATTATGGACTACGTATAACATAGGTACCTACGTCACGTCTACTTTTCCGTTAATTCTTGGTGATAAAATAAATAAAAAAAATTAAATAAAATTAACCTCCGATTAATGAAATGTTATGACATAACCAAAACGGTATGTAGTTGTACTTAGGTGGTGTCCACATGTGCACAAGGGTTTAGGACTTGGGGGGAGGGTGGAGGGAGGGATGTGGTGATAAAATTTTCTATGACACGGTTTCTCTGTCCTCACCTCGGTTTATCTCTACGCTATTCACTTTACACTTCAGTCATTACTCGAACAATAAAGACGGACTGTATTTGATCGACCTGTCTTACCCCAAAGAGCAATCCCTCCTCACTCTCTATTGTTTTCACTAACACACAGGTGACACTACCCGTGGGTGTCTACCGGAAGTCGATTGGTCGGGAAAGTTCCCTAATGGACTCGAAACATCTGTTTTTGGGACGACGAAGGACGCCGCCAAGTCAAGTCAAGTCAACAGTCAGTGCAGACTGGGAACCGCTGGGGTACCTCACTTCGTACGGTCCGGAGGGACAGGTAGTGGTAGAGGACCTCGAACGGGTTTGAGTACAGGTAACTCAGCCACTACAGTAGGTTGGTAGAGTAGGACGGAGCAGGGGAAGAGGAGGACGGAAGTTAGAAAGGGTCGTAGTCCCAGAAAAGGTTACTCAGTCAAGAAGTATAGTCCACCGGTTTCATAACCTTAAAGTCGAAGTCGTAGTCAGGAAGGTTACTTATAAGTCCTGACTAGAGGAACGTCAGGTTCCCTGAGAGTTCTCAGAAGAGGTTGTGGTATCAAGTTTTCGTAGTTAAGAAGCCACGAGTCGAAAAAATATCAGGTTGAGAGTGTAAGTATATACTGATGACCTTTTTGATATCAAAACTGATCAGTTTCGAAGGACCCCGTCGGGTGTAGGTTATTGACTAACGGACTCCCATAGGTTCAGTTGGACCCGGTGACATTGTTTACGGTGTCTGTTCCATCGAAGTTGTTGTCTGAAAGTAGAAGAACGACAAACCCTTGTCTTCGGGTTCTAATCCGACGATCGTGCCAGTCCAAGAACCACTTACGAGAGAAGGTCTAAACGTCTACCGACGGAAGAGTCACATAGAAGTGTGTCGTCCCTCTCTTTTTCGAGGTCAGAAAGAAAGAGAATATTCCTGGGTGATTAGGGTAGTGTCCCGTGGGAATATTGGTGTAAAGTTAGATTAGTGGAAGGTTTCCGAAGTGGAGGTTTAAGGTAGTGTATCCCCAATCCATAAACTGTTACTTAAACCCTTCCTATGTTTGTAAGTCAAGTGTTATCTCCCCTTTCTTCCGGACCGACATAATCGGGATAGACCCTACTAGGACTTCCCAGTAAGATCGAAGTTTCGATTATGCCCAAATACGTTTTCGATGACAGGGGACTTTATCATTGAAAGTGGACGAAAAGTTAAATGTTCATCCAAAAAAAAAAAGAAATGTTCATCGAAAACTGGTGTACGAGAGTAATGGGAGAGATTAGGGGTATTTGTTGTAACACTTCCTAGTGATAAAAAGACGAAACTCCTATTCCATTGACTTCCAGTCTCTCCCATGAAAGGGTCCCGGTATACCGAATAATTTTTGTTCCACCACCACCCCTAAAGGGACCACCAGGTCGCCGATTCTGAGGTACGAGAGTTACGTCCATCGGGACCCAAGCTAGAGACCAGTCCTTTGATCTAGAGTGTCCGGTGTTGATTCTCAGGCGTATGGCGTCGACTTTTAGAGCGTACGGCTTTGATTCTGGACGACGTCGGTTTAATTTTTGTTTTTGTTTTTTTGATCCAACCTTCACTGTATATTCCTTCCACTCATCAAGACTTTTGTTGCTTTCTTTTTGTGTTTCCTTTTACTTTACTTTTGCTTTCTTTACTTTTACTTTTTGTTTGGTCCTTCCTTTATCGTTGGGTGAGGTCATAAGAACGGACCTTTTAGGGGACCTGTCTCTTCGGACCGCCCCATGTTACCCCAGAGTTTCTCAGCCTATGTCGATTCGTTGACTCCTGTGTATGGTATCCGTCGTAGCCTCTTAAACCGTGGGTGTCGGTCTGTTGAGTACGAAGATAAAAGATATCGTTCCGACGTGACAGTAAAGACGCTCACAAGAGTAAATATACGGTTGTACAAGTGTTCAATCTAAGGTTCCGGTCTCCGTGAGTTTTGTAGGTTCTCTGGATATCTTAAAATTTCACAACAGACGGGATTACTCAAAAGTCCCAAAAAAAGAGACCCTTTCATTGTTCGTTTCGACGACATTAAGAAAGGGTTCGTTATACCGTGGATCCTGTGTCTCTACGGTTATCAGAGGAATCGTTGGTGGGTTTTGACTCAACGATCTTCTATTTTAGGACCAGAGATAAGCACGTCGTCTAGTGTACCCCAGTTCCATGACAAATAGAGAGCTCGTCTTTGGTGTTCAGTGACTCTAAAATTAACGTAGGAAGTCTAGTCATTCTTTTCTTTATTTGGTCTCTTTACTCCCGTCGGTGATTGTTCGTACGTCACTCGTATTTTGGAACGTGAGCGAAGAAACTTCGTACACGAAAACGTTTCGCGCGAAGTCTTCGGTGACGAATGTGTGTGTGTGTGTGTGTGTCTCAGAATCCCGAAGCCTGTAACGGAGGAGAAGTAATATTAAGATTTCGGTGTTAGGTTCGAATAATCCACTTACAAACGAAACCCTTCTGAAAAGTCAATGTATCAGTATACCGAACGAAGTAGGTCGTAACGAAAATTGTCAGGACGAAGGAGTTTTCGGTATTATAACTCGTTAGAACCTCGGTTCCCTACAGAATATTTAGTTACGATAAGGAAAAGTAATTTTATCCGAACGACTCCATCGTCCACCGCTGACTCGAACATTGGTTGACGGCTCAGGAACTATCTACCCCTAAATTTAATGTAAAAGACAACAGAAAGACTTGAGATAAAGTACAAAAGTAAGTGACCATACAAGAACCATTTCATATACAGTCCACGAGTAATTCTAAATTTTCCTAACTATGGGTCACCAAATTAATCAAATTGTTTTTTAAAGGGGGTTGTTTATACTGGGTATAATAAATTAGTGTACACACATCTAAATGTCCTGACCTCTACAATGTCCGCTTTTCGTCGGACGAACAGTATACGTATTTGTCTCCTTAGAATAAACGTTCCCAATTTTTTCCTCGTTGGAATATTTTAACTGTTTCCTAAAGCAGAATTTTTAGTTAAAAAGAAAGTTGGAAACTTTTCTCAGTAAAACCTTTAGACTGGAGACTCTCTTTCCTTTACTGTAAAATTTTATTATCGAAATCGAAAACGAAATGACCGACGATTTTACTTCCTTAGTCTGGTTTCCGTCCGTCGGACCCCGTGGACCCTGGTCATTTATCTTTGCCTCCAATCAGGAACGCGACATGAAGAAAAAAAGTATGAAAGAAAATGAAAAAAAGAAAAGAAAATAAGAGGAGGAATGAAACAAAAAATGACGGATTTCCGGATAAGTACTTTAAAATTTCTGTCTTTACAAAGATCAGGACACCAATCAAAAATTCCTCGTTCAAAACCGAAACAACCGTATCTACTCAGAGACGGTGAAAGAGATCGGGACACCGAATGACAATCTCTATGTTGAAACGTTCTGTGCTGTTACCTACGGACCGTTCGATAGTCTTAGAGTGACAAAGACTTCATGACACTTGAACGGGTTACTAAACACTTCGTCAAAACTTTCACCTCAGTCTCCTGGAACCTTAGGAATTCCTCCGTTAAACAGCGTTCAACAGTCGCCGTCACCACCCACAAAATAAGATGAGACTAAAATCTCTTTATCTCAAGACTAGAATTTCCTTAGAGATGTGTACGGGATGGGGTGAAAGAGATCGTGGACGAAAAAGAGAAACCTCAAAGTACTACGAGAGTAGTACATTGCCACCCTCTTTTCCGTCTCTTTTTATTAAGATGGACAGTTTCTTAATCGAAATTTTTTACGTTTTAAACTCTCGATCTTCTCTTAACTTTCAAAGACTGAACGGAACAAGTGACGAGATAGGGACTACGTTACTTATAAGTTCTTTATAAACAGCTTATTTACTTACATACTTAATTGGTGGGGGTAAGGTGGAGGTAAGAGTTTCAAAGTTCACGTATACTTGGTGGGCCCCTACAAATTTTACGTCTAAGACTAAGTCGTCCAGATCCCATCCCGAAAATTAAGACGTAACGAATGTCTCGAGATCTACACTATAACAGTCAGACCCCTTGTGTGAAACTTATAGTTCCAAGATTTGGTATTCAGAGTCCGAAAGGACCACCAAGTCTCCTATTTGTTAGACGGACGTTACACCCTCTGGGTCCAAGCTAAGGGCCCAACTCTTCTAGGGGACTTCTTCTCTTACCGAAGGGTGAGGTCATTAGGACGGACCTCTTAAGGTACCTGTCTCCTCGGACCAGGATATCAGACACCTCAACGTCTCAACCTGTACCGACTCCCTGATTGTGTGTGTTTGGTATTTAGAGTTTGAAGGGTAATCACAAAAGTAGAATTTTATATGTGTTGACTGGAAAGGATGCCCCCGCCGATAAACAAAATAAGCAATCTCTAAAAAATTAACCTAACACAATATTAATAACATAAATGTTTACTCGTAAACCCCTGACGGACGTACGAGTCAACGAGTCAGTACAGGCTGAGGAACACGGGGGCACCTGACATCGGGTGGTCCGAGGAGACAGGTATCCTAAGAGATCCGTTCTTATGACCTCACTCAACGGTACGGGAGGAGGTCCCCTAGAAGGGCTGGGTCCCTAACTTGAACGCAGTGAATACAGAGGACGTAACCGTCCGCTCAAGAAATGGTGATCGCGGTGGACCCTTGGGGAACGTCCGACATACACACGATCTATTTGACTAAGTCGATCAACGACTCTCTCCTTGTCCACCTTTTGATCGGAACCATAGGATCCTTACCTTTAGTATATTAAAGTGAGAGTAGTGCAAGAGAAACTTCACTCAGTAATATGTTCGCCTTGCCCAGGATCCGAAGTGTAAGTGTAAAACTTCCTTCCTCGTAGTTTCTTAACCCTACATCAAATGGAATAACAACAAAATTATGATAAAATAACTTTAAATCAACTAAATGTTACAATTAAAGACAACATGTCTTTTCACTAAGTGATATGTATATATATGTCAGAAAGTTTTATAAAGTTATGGAATTTATGAATATTATAGAAATTTTATAATATTTAATTCTATTATAATTTGTTTTATGAGTATTGTAAGGTTGTAAGAAAAGGTAATACCAAATAGAACCTTATAACTTATATCAAGAGACACGATATACCACCCTGGAACGACAAATAGACAAGAGACATGTCTTCAAATGTAGACGATTGGGGTTGGAGGGTGCGGCAGGGAAGGGGTTGTGGAACGGGGCACCGTTGGTGGTCAGAGAAGGGATACAGACACTCAGATAAAGACAAAACATCTGTACAAGTAACACTGTATAAAATCTAAGGTGTGCACACTATAGTAAACCCTAAACAGAAAGAGAAAGACTGAATGAAGTAAATCATAGTATTAGAGATCAACGGAGGTACAACGTCGTTTACCGTAATAAAACAGGAAAAAGTACCGACTCATCATAAGGTGACATGAATACATGGTGTAGAAGTAGGTAAGTAGACAGCCACCCGTAGATCCAACGAAGGCACAAAGTTGATACCACTTACTACGACGATACTTGTATTCCCACGTACAAAGAACAACTTAATCTCAAAACAGGTCCATATACGGAGTCTGACCCTAATGACCTAGTATACCATTAAGATGAAAATCAAAGACTCCTTAGAGCTATGAGAAAAGGTGCCACCGACGTGACTAAATGTGGGGTTGGTTGTCACATCCTTCCAAAGGAAAGCGGTGTGGGAGAGGTCGTAAACAATAGACATCTGAAATATTACTACCGGTAAGACTGTCGACATTCCACCATGGAGTGACAGCAAAACTAAACGTATTATTAATCACTACCACTTGTAGAAAAATACACGAAAAACCGGTTTACGTAAAGAAGAAACATCTTTACAGATAAATCAAGAAGACGGGTAAAAAGCTAGTCCAACAAACGAAAAACAACAACTCAAGATACTCGACAAACATATAAAACCTTTAGTTCGTGAACAGTCAACGTAGTAAACGTTTATAAAAGAGGATAAGACATCCAACAGAAAATCAAAACAAATACCAAAGGAAACGTCACGTTTTCGAACATTCAAACTAATCCAACCCTATATAAGATTTTGGTGATACCTCAGTATCGGTTTCCGTCGTTGTCCTCAACGAGTCCTTCTATCCGTCATTGAGTGTAGGTTTTCAAACAAGACCGTAAGAGAGTTATCCTCATAATATCAAAAGGAAAAAGAAGGGATCACCTTAAATTTATCGTGTATCTTTCAAGTCGATTTAAGTTGTATCATTGTATCGTCGATGTTGTATAAACGGAATCAGACGGAGAAGCGTGTTCTTCTATAATCAATTTCGGCGGACTTATACCTCTCCTGAAAAATGGAGTCGTAAACAGAGAGATGGTGGACAGTTGTAGTAGAGATCTCCGTTATGTCTTTTAGTCTTGACACTTCGCGTGAAACATTTAGTAGTCACTGGGTTCTTTTCTCTCTGCTTCTTCCTCTCTCCCTGGCTCTCTCTCTTTCTCTCTCTCTAGAAAATCAGTGACTCCCTTCTTTAAGAACCTTTCTGAGGAGTCTCGTTTACTTATTATACTCAGATTTCTCAGTGTCACTAATAAAGTAAATCTTCTACTATCTTCTCTTTTTCAGGTAACTTTTTGTTAGACGTAATCTCAATTCACTTTTTACGAGTTAATATTGAGAACATTCTGACTACCAGTTAAGAAGAAGACCCAAGAATCACTGACACCCTCAGTACTAAATGTTTCTCGCACAAACTGGGGTCCCTTTCGTTAATTGTAGGGAAAGTGTCGTTTCGTAAGTGCCGAATTCCAGAGACGTTCGACCTTCATTTTCTTAGTTACGTTATTTCAGTTAAATTTTCACACTAAATGCATTACGAGAGACCTAAGTCCTTTGTCCGTTTAAGACTAATAAAAATAATTACTCCCGATGTATCCTTGTTTTCCTATATCTTATTATTCATTAACGATTCCCGAAAGACAGGACGATCTCAACTTAGACGTGGAACTTCGGTCTTTTTATTTTGTCTTTTCCTCGTCTTTGTAGTGATTGATGACTGAGGAGAGTCCTCAGTAAGGTAGAACTAGTCACAACAGAAGGGTCTCCTGTCATTTGTTTATTGAACAAATAACCAAGGTTCCGTAACGTCACTACACGGGTGTACCCCGTCGATGAAGGTCTTGGCTGAACGATGGGTCGGATCAAATGGGGGTGCGTCTTGGTTTGAAATCACATTTAACTTATCGTAATGAACCGTGAACTAAGAGAATCAAATCGTTTCTGTCACGGAAAGAAAGACCTACAAACTCTCCGTTTACGACATCTTTAGGTAATACACCCCCCTTGTTTTTGGTAAACCGTTAGTTGGTCATCGTTCAAACCCTCGAGGTCAAAATTGTCTGAGAAGAACTATCCACTAGTTTCCTGCGACACCCTTTTTATTTTGTCTTTTCCGATATTGAAACCCCAATTTTCCCTTTCTCCTACGTTCGGACCCACAGTCTCTTGACGTCCCCGTAACTCTCGGGTTCAGGGACCTCATGAAGAGGTCGCGAGCCCTACATAAAACCTTAGGTTCGTGAGTAACCAGTTGACGGGGTGGAAGTGTACTACTTTTGGAATGTGGAGGAAGTGAGTCCAGACACGGTCTCAGGTCAAAAATGGAAGACAGAGTACCCTTACTACAACCCTTTCAAAAAAGTTTCTTCTTTACTATCTTAAACTAATATTGGTAAAACGTTAGGGATTACTTAGTGACCCGAAGGGACCATCGAGTCAGCCATTTCAAACTGGACGTTACGTCCCCTGGGACCAAGTTAAGGACCCAACCCTTCTAGGGGACCTCCTCCCGTACCGTTGGGTGAGATCATAAGAACGGACCTCTTAGGGTACCTGTCTCCTCGGACCACCCGATGTCAGGTATCCCAGTGTTTCTTAACATGAACTGACTCGTCGATTCGTGTTGTGTTACTTAATGACCGACATTCGTTATGAGCAGTTACCGACGGTTATAGTGTTTTCTTTCTTTCGATCTGCACTAGATATAGAATGACCATCACGTATTCTCGTGTATCATTCCTTCAATACAAGTGGAGGTGGTTTTAATTCGGGCTCAGACTGGTGTGGAGTTCTAGATTGATCGTGAAACATCTTTTATTTTCCCTTCCTCTTTGTAGTATTTACTATGGGACTTCTGTGTTACTCATTTTACGTCTTACATCGTTTCACATATGAACCTCTGAAGGGACCACCAGGTCACCAATTCTTAGGTGGAATGGTGAGGGACCACCGAGTCTCCAATTTCGCAGACGGACCTTACGCCCTCTGGACCCAAGCTAGGGACCCAGTCCTTCTAGGGGACCTCTTCCTTTACCATTGGGTGAGGTCATGAGAACGGACCTCTTAGGGTACCACCCTCTTCGGATCATCCGACGTCAGGTACCCCAGCGTTTCTCAGCCTGTGCTGACTCGTTGAAGTGAAAACGTCACGTCTTCTACACCCAAACTAGTGACCAACGTCTTTAGTCTAGGGTGAACGATGCTCCGTTGATTTGGGTACTGGTGTTTTCTAGAACGTACTGAGTCTCTTAAGGAACACACGATGTTGATTCATGGTTACGTCGGTTTACTAAAAAAAAAATTTTCTTTTCACATATTTCTTGATATAGATTCTTTGCTTAGATTAAAGAAATTGTTACTCTGTCTCCATCTCTTACTCTTCCTTCTCTGTAAAGTTGGTTAGTGTCACATACCAAGAGTAAACCTAGGGTTAAGTCTGCTATTTGTAAAAGCAGAAATTCACAAAAAATTTTGACACCGTTTTATATGTCTTATAAATAAGAAAGTTTGTAACATACATTAAAATAACTATAAACCCGGTGTAGTCTAGGATCAACGTCGTCACCCGAGAATCAAGGGACTAGTCCCTAGTCTATACGTGGGGGACGTAATCTTCACGTCTAAGAATTGGTGACCTCGTGGTCCTTTCAGGATCTTAGAAATGAGAATTGGTACAATTTCACCTGGTGAGTCGCCGTCATTCCGGTAAGTGTAAAAACACGTTGGTAGCGGTAGTAGGACGAGGTCATAGGAGAGTAGAACGTTTGACTTTGAGGTGTGAGTAATTTGTTGAGAGTAGGGGGGACGGAGGATTGGGTGATAAGATGTCGAAAAAGATGATACAAAAACACTTAACCTGATGAGACCTATGGAGTACAGTCACCTTAGTGTGTATAAAGAGAAAAAGACTGACAGAATAAAGTGAGCCGTATCGCAGTAGTTTCAAGTAGGTATGACGCCGTACACTTTCTTAAAGTAAGGAGAAAATTCCGACTTATTATGGTGTAACATTTATATCTGGTGTAAAACAGATAAGTAAGTAGGGAAGAACCTGTGCACCCAACGAAGGTGGAGAACCGAGAACATTTATTACGACGACACTTTTTTTTATAAAACTTAGAGACTGGTTTCACTACATATTAAGAAACGGGGAAAGGGAAGAAGAACGACCAACCTTCTACGTCTGAAACACCAGGTACTACATCTATTCCTGTTGTAGGGTCTCTACCACTTTATTCTACCTTCTTGGGATCCAGAGGTCGTTCATATACCTCGTCAACAACAAGTCAGTGATTCAGTAAAGTCTGAGAAACTCTAGGTACCTGACACCGTGCGGTCCGAAGGGACAGGAAGTGATAGAGGACCTCGAACGAGTTTGAGTAAAGGTAACTCAGCCACTACAGTAGGTTGATAGAGTAGGAGACAACGGGAGAAGAAGACGGGAGTTAGAAAGGGTCGTAGTCCCAGAAGAGGTTACTCAACCGAGAAGCGTAGTCCACCGGTCTGATAACCTCGAAGTCGAAGTCGCAGTCAGGACGGTTACTTATAAGTCCCAACTAAAGGAAATCCTGACCAACCAAATAGAGGAACGAGAGGTCCTCTGAGAGTTCTCAGAAGAGGTCGTGGTCTCAAGCTTTCGTAGTCAAGAAGTAGTGAGTCGGAAGAAATACCAGGTTGAGAGTGTAGGCATTTCCTGATGACCTTTTTGGTATCGAGACTGACGACGACGACGACGATTCAACTCAGTCAGTACAGGTTGAGACACACTTGGGTACCTGACGTCGGGTGGTCCAAGACAGGTACCCTAAAAGGTCCGCTCTCATGACCTCACCCCACGGTAACGGAAGAGACATCGAAACTGATTTACCTGGAAAAAGTCTCGGTAGTAGTTTAGTCAGTAATGTCTTCTCTACTCATTTCTATTGTGACTGTTTCGATAACGTTCTCGAGATGGACATCTTTCCTCGGAATCTGACTGGAAAACAAAACAAAACAAAAATTTTCTATATATGTATAGATAAATAAATAAACTGGTGTGGTCCAGAAACTACACGAACACCCTACAAAATTAACGTCTGACACCCTAGATCGAGGGAGAGGACGTACCCCTCGAACTTCAGAATCGGTGACCTGGTGGGTCCTCGAGGGATGTGACTTGAAAAGAACTGAGATGGTTACCTATCTCCTCCGTGTCGAAACGAAATCGATTATGAAAGTGGAACGGGACGTACACCTGTACTAGGACGGGGACTACAAACATCTACACCCACCCTTCAGCCTAGGTAGTTATTCCTTCGGAGATCGAAAACGGGCATCGTCCCTATACCTGTATTGAGGAGTAACTATAAGTCGGGTGTACCGAAGGGACCGAAACTTTAGTCGTATGATCACTCCTAGGTAGACAAATTATACTATAAAATCCTGAATTGACAGTAAACACTAAAAATAGGTCCGTGAAACTAGTTCATAAAGTCACGATAAAGGATTGATATTAAAATAAATTATATATGTCATACTATACTGACAAAACCATTTAGTATATACTTTTGTTTAACTTAAAGTAATAACGTTACTGTTTAATTTAAAAGAGTACCAAATAAATTGTGAAATAAGGGTCTCATTAGGGATTACCCGTTAATTTGACTGAATGACTCTGACTCCCGAAGATCATCCGGTGTCATTGGTATACAATGTAGTCTGTATTCTACGAATTGTTTTCGTTAAGGGGACTTAATACAGTAGGCAGTCCGTTTTATGTACGTCTCAGCACAGAGTAGAGGGTCTTCCCCGTTTCGTTACACACAAATACACAAAGACAAAACAAGACAAAAGACCATGACTCAATAGTGAACCATTTACTAGGATAAAAAAAAATTTAACATCAACTAATTGTTTTAAAGTAATCAAAGTCTATATATAATGATGATGATTCAACGAAGTCAGCACAGGCTGAGACACGTTGGGGTATCCGTCGTCGGGTGGTCCGAGGGGGCAGGGACCCTAAGAGGTCCGTTCTTGTAACTTCACCCAACGGTAAAGGAAGAGGTTACGTACTTTCACTTTTCACTTTCACTTCAGCGAGTCAGCACAGGCTGAGACACGCTGGGGTACCTGACGTCGGGTGGTCCGAGGAGACGGGTACCCTAAAAGGTCCGTTCTCATGACCTTACCCCCGGTAACGGAAGAGGTAGTCTATATATTGTACCAATATATAAAAATATCTAATAGAGGTAAATTTCAAAAATATCTTATTACTGATATAGAGGGACGCGATATGGGAACAACAAATAAAATATGTATCATGAAACATAGAGAATTAGGGGAGGGGGTAGAGGGGATGGAGAGAAGAGAGAGGGACAATTAGGAATTAAATAAGAGTCATAGACACCCAGACAAAGACAAAACAATGTAATCAAAATAAAAAATCTAAGGTCCATATTCACTGTTGTATATCATAAAGAGAAAGAGACAGACTGAAAAAAGTGATTGAATTATTGGAAGAACTAGCTAGATGTAACAACGTTTTACCGTCTTAAAGTAATAAAATATACTGAGTCATCATAAGGTGAGGTCACAAGAACGGACCTCTTAGGGTCTCTACCCCTTCGGACCACCCGACGGTAGACACACCAGCGTGTCTCAGCCTGTACTGACTTCGCTGAATCGTCGTCGTCATAAGGTGATATATACATATGTATGTGTGTGTGTGTGTGTGTGTGTGTGTCTGAAGGGACCACCGAGTCACCATTTCTTAGACGGACGATTACGTCCTATGAGTCCAAGTTAGGGACCCAGTCCTTCTAGGGAGGCTCCTCCTTTACCGTTGGGTGAGGTCATAAGAACGGACCTTTTAGGGTACCTGTCTCCTCGGACCGCCCGATGTCAAGTATCCCAGCGATTTCTCAGTGTGTACTAAATCGATGTTGTGTGTGTGTGGAAGAAGTAGGTAAGTAGACGACTACCTGTGTCCAATGAAGGTATAAAACCGACAACATTTATTACACGATTCTTGTAACTCCACGTACATAGGAAAAATTTTTTTAATTAAATAAAAAATAACTTCCTATTAACGAAATGTCTTAAAACGACAAAAGACAGTTTGGAGGTGTACTTAGTCGGTATCCATGTGTATATAGGGGAGGGGGAACTTTGAGGGGGGTGGAGGGAGGGGTCGTACATAGGAAAATTTAATCATAAAAACAAAAGAAGTCGATATACGGGTCCTCCCCTTGACGACATAGTATACTATCAAGAGCCTCTTCCGTTACCGTTGGGTGAGGTCATGAGAACGGACCGTTTAGGGTACCTGTCTCCTCGGACCATCCGACGTCAGGTACCCCAGAGATCCTCAGCCTGTTCTAACTCGCTGAAGTGAAAGAGAAAAGTAAGAGTACGTGACCTCTTCCGTTACCGTTGGGTCACAAAAAACGGACCTCTTAGGGTGCCTGCCCGCTCGGACCATCCGACGGCAGAGACCCCAGCGTGTCTCAGCCTGTGCTGACTTCACTAAATCGTCGTCGTCGTCGTACTATCAAGACAAAAATCAAAAAACTTCTTGTAGATATGACAAAAGGTCTCACTGATGGGGTCGAATGTAAGAGTGGTCGTAACATATCAGGGGAAGGAGGTGTAGGAGTGGTTGTAAACGTAAACATCTGAAAAACTACTATCGGCAAGACTGTCCACACTTCACGATAGAGGACCACCAAAACTAAACGCAAAGAGATTACTAGTCGTTTCAACTCGTAGAAAAGTACACGGTTAACCGAAATACATACAGAAGAAATCTTTTTACGTATAAGTCTAGAAGACGGGTCATTTACCACAACAAAACGATGTGTCGTTCCTTAGTGTTTTGGAACAGTTAAACTAGAGGGTTTAGATAGATATAAAGGACCAAGTAGAAGAGTAGAGGTGACGGTCGAAGGATTACGTTTGGTGATAGGGGCGGATGTGCCTAATCACGTCATTACAGATCAGAGAACCAAAGGTAAGACCGGAGAAGGATAGGTGGAAAAAGGGGGGTGTTATCGATCTCTCTAGAAAAATTTTTTACATTTAGACTAATAAAATATGAGTTCGAATTTTGAGAAGAAGTCCCTGAAGGGAACATCAGATCACCAATCCTGAGGTTCAAAGGTTATGGACCCCGGACCCAGCCTAGGGCCCAGTCCCTTGATTCTAGGACGGTGTACTACACTGGTTTTTTTTTTTTTGTTTGGTTTAGGTGAGAAGAAGTCCACACATAAACCCGACTAGATAAGAGAGAGGTTGACCACCGTGTCAGTGGCGGAGGGGTAAGTGAGTGACACGGGACGGACGACCGTAGGGGAGACGAGGTGTCTGTGGTTGTGTGTTCAGGGACGTCTCAAACGTCTACGTGGAGGAGAAAAACGTCTTGTGATTACTAGTTTCGATCACCTCCACTACCTTAAGGTCAACTCGATAAAGTTTAGTACTTTCTACTACGACACTTTCACGACGGGAGTTATACGGTCGTTTAAACCTTTTGAGTCGTCACCGGTGTCCTGACCTTTTCCAGTCAAAAGTAAGGTTAGGGTTTCTTTCCGTCACGGTTTCTTACGAGTTTGATGGCGTGTTAACGTGAGTAGAGTGTGCGATCATTTCATTACGAGTTTTAAGAGGTTCGGTCCGAAGTCGTTATGTACTTGACACTTGAAGGTCTACAAGTTAGACCAAAATCTTTTCCGTCTCCTTAGTCTCTAGGTTAACGGTTGTAGGCGACCTAGTATCTTTTTCGTTCTCTCAAGGTTTTTTTGTAGATAAAGACGAAATAACTGATACGGTTTCGGAAACTGACACACCTAGTGTTATTTGACACCTTTTAAGATTTTCTCTACCCTTATGGTCTGGTGGATTGGACGGAGAACTCTTTGGATATACGTCTAGTCCTTCGTTATCAATCTTAACCTGTACCTCGTTGTTTGACCAAGGTTTATCCTTTTCCTCATGCAGTTCCGACATATAACAGTGGGACGACTAAATTGAAAATACGTCTCATGTAGTACTCTTTGTGACCCTACCTTCTTCGTGTTCGACCTTAGTTCTAACGGCCCTCTTTATAGTTATTGGAGTCTATACGTCTACTGTGGTGGGAATACCGTCTTTCACTTCTCCTTGATTTTTCGGAGAACTACTTTCACTTTCACCTTACAATTTCGAGTTGTAAGTCTTTTGTTTCTAGTACCGTAGGCCACGGTAGTGAAGTACCCTTTATCTACCCCTTTGTCACCTTTGTCACAGTCTGAAATAAAAACCCCCGAGGTTTTAGTGGCGTCTACCACTGACGTCGGTACTTTAATTTTCTGCGAATGAGGAACCTTCTTTTCAATACTGGTTGGATCTATCGTATAAGTTTTCGTCTCTGTAATGAAACGGTTGTTTCCAGGCAGATCAGTTCAGATACCAAAAAGGTCACCAGTACATACCTACACTCTCAACCTGACACTTCTTCCGACTCGTGGCTTCTTAACTACGAAAACTTGACACCACAACCTCTTCTGAGAACTCTCAGGGAACCTGACGTTCCTCTAGGTTGGTCAGGTAAGACCTCCTCTAGTCGGGACCCTAAAGAAACCTTCCTTACTACGATTTCGACTTTGAGGTCATGAGACCGGTGGGGTACGCTTCTCAACTGAGTAACCTTTTCTGACACTACGACCCTCCCTAACCCGCGTCCTCCTCTTCCCCTACTGTCTCCTACTCTACCGACCTACCGTAGTGACTGAGCTACCTATACTTAGACTCACTTGAGGACCTCAACCACTACCTGTACCTCCGGGCCGTACGACGCTAAGTACCCCAGTGTTTCTCAGCCTGCGCTGACTCACTGACTTGACTTGACTTGACTTGACTTACTAGTTTACTTAATATAACTTGTAACTCTATTATTTTGGGGTTGTGAGTAGTGAAAAATTAGTAAAATGACACAGAATGTTAATAGATACGAGAGATGAATGTAATTACATGAGTAATCTACGATTAAACGTAGATGTGGTTGACATGTGACGTTTAGTTCGTTTCTAATATTTCGTTCCGAAAAAGATCAACAGTCTTTTTCGGTCAACAATCTATAAATGATCGTGTCGTGATGGACATTATTGCGAAAACACGAAATAAACTCGGTTATCTTAATTACTTTAATGGTTTATCAAAAGTGTAACATCTCAGAGAAGTTAAAAGAGTAAATCAGTACGAGGTTGAGACACTTCATCCATATTATTAGAGTAAAATATTCGATCCTTTATCCATCTCTCTATTACTTTATTAATCCCGTCCTCCGTCGTCTCGATATGAACTTCGATACTGAGGTGTCACGTACGAGTTGTCACACGAGGACGATTGTTGTGCTTTTGATAGTGTCCCCCACAATAACAAACATACACACACACACTGACCCCTTCGTTCCTGAGATAGTCCCTTCCACCCATAAGACATTTTCTCTCTTGACTCCCCCATTTCCTCTCCGTCCCTCTTCAGTCTCTACCCCAGAATATCAGAACCGTACTATGATTTCGTTTTAATAGTTGGATGTGGTAATGATTACAATGAATGAATGGTAATGATTACGTCCCTTTTAGATTAATTAATGGTGTAACGGTATAGGTCAATATTAAAAACCTACTTTTAGAAGTGTGATTATTGGTTGTTTATTATTCAGACCGAGTAACTCTTCCTAAAACACTTTCAATGGTTTAAGGTCAATATTCATTCGTGAACCCTATATTATATGTTGTACTATTTATATTAATTGTGACGATATACATATACACTTATAACAGTTCTCTCATTTAGGATTCTCACGAGTAGTCTTCCTTTTTACAAAAAGAGACAAAGAAATTAAAACGTAAAACATACATAAACTCTACTACCTATCAGTGATTTGAATAACACTATTAGTAAACGTCCTATACACATTTAGTTTGGTAATACAGCCCGTGGACTTTGAATGTGTCACAACATACAGTTAATATAGAGTTATTTTGACTTTCTTTTTTTAATCGTTTCCTGAAACACTATCACAAAAAAGAAACAAACAAAACCGGCACGGGGTACCGTACACCCTAGAATCAAAAGGTTTGTCTAACTTGGACGTGGTGGGGGGACGTAACCTTCGTCTCAGAATTGGTGATCTGGTGCTTCCTTCAGGGTCACTACCACGATAAAAACGGATACACTTACGGGGACCTCTATTATAAAGAAGAACCATCTTACAAAGACTCATTGATATTTGATTCTCTTAAAGACGGGATCTCCCTGTAACCCGGGTACACCCTGTCGGTTCCTGTTCTTAGTCTTAACTGAGCCGAGAATAATTATAGTAAGATTAAGAGAGTTGAGTGAACTTTGTAGGGGAGACTATGACGAATAGAAGATTACCGATGGATTATCTTGACACCACAAGACTTACATTTTCCGACCTTAGTTCTAACGGCCCTCTTTATAGTTATTGGAGTCTATACGTCTACTGTAGTGGGAATACCGTCTTTCACTTCTTCTTGATTTTTCGGAGAACTACTTTCACTTTCACCTCTCACTTTTTCAACCGAATTTCAAGTTGTAAGTCTTTTATTTCTAGTACCGTAGGCCAGGGTAGTGAAGTACCCTTTATCTACCCCTTTGTCACCTTTGTCACAGTCTGCAATAAAAACCCCCGAGGTTTTAGTGACGTCTACCACTGACGTCAGTACTTTAATTTTCTGCGAATGAGGAACCTTCTTTTCAATACTGGTTAGATCTATCATATAAGTTTTCGTCTCTGTAATGAAACGGCTGATTCCAGGCAGATCAGTTCCGATACCAAAAAGATCACCAGTACATACCTACACTCTCAACCTGACACTTCTTCCGACTCGTAGCTTCTTAACTACGAAAACTTGACACCACAACCTCTTCTGAGAACTCTCAAGGAACCTGACGTTCCTCTAGATTGGTTAGGTAAGACTTCCTCTAGTTGGGACCCTAAAGAAACCTTCCTTACTACGATTTCACTTTGAGGTCATGAAACCGGTGGAGTACGCTTCTCAACTGAGTAACCTTTTCTGACACTACGACCCTCCCTAACCCCCGTCCTCCTCTTCCCCTGCTGGCTCCTACTCTACCGACCTACCGTAGTGACTGAGTTACCTGCACTCAGACTCACTTGAGGCCCTCAACCACTACCTGTCCCTCCGGACCGCACGACGCTAAGTACCCCAGCGTCTCAGCCTGTGCTGACTCACTGACTTGACTTGACTTGACTTTAAATATTTTGTACCTCCTAAGGGATAACAGAAGAACTTTTTAAAAGTCGGTTGTCACTCAAGAGTTCGGAAGGGAGGAACTGAACGTAAACACGGAAGTCGTTAATTTATTTTGAACTGATCAATCAGTAGACCCTTTCATTTCACCACAAAAAAACCCCCCCCCCCCCGCGGTGAGACGTATCGTACACCCTAGAATCAAAGGGTCAGTCCCTCACGTGGGAACGACGACGTCTTCGTTCACAGAATTGACGACTCAGTGGTCCCTTTAAGACATGTGTCTTAAAACGTCAAAGAAAGACCCACGACTCGAGACATAGACAGACACTACTAATTGAAATACACAGCTACACTAACCCGGAGTCCAACGGGTTTATAAACCAGGTCGTAGTAAGACCCACACAGGAAACTCCCATAAACACTCACTTAATTGTAAACTTAGTTGTCTGATTCATTTAATCTAACAGGAGGAGATAGATCCACTCGGAGTGGGTTAGTCAACTTCCGGTTTGATCTACTTTTCCAAGTCCTTCTCTCTTACGTGAGAGAGCCGGACAGAAGTTCGACTCTGTAAATAGTAGAGGACGGAATCTAAACCGGACCTTTAATGTAGTCGTAGAGAGGACGGAGAGTCCGGAAACTTGAGTCTGATCTTCGTATGGAAGTCGAGAGGACCAGAAGTCGAACAGTTGACGTCTAAAATCCTGAAGAGTCGGAGGTATCCCGAAGGGACTATCGAGTCAACCATTTCTTAGACGGACGTCACGTCCTCCGGGACCAAGTTAAGGACCCAACCCTTCTAGGGGACCTCTTCCCCTTTCGATGGGTGAGGTCATAAGACCGGACCTCTTAAGGTACCTGACATGTCAGAGTTTCTCGCTGAAAGTGAAAGTGAAAGTCGGAGGTACACTCAATTAAGGATATGTCATTTACGGATAGTAGGTCGATCAATCGATCGATCGACACATAAAGAGACCTCTTGGGACTGATTATGTCTCTAACCACGACTCTCACTAGGATCTCTTGGTCTTATAATTCCTATCCAAAAGACTTAGCCAAGTCCCAAAGACCTTAACCGACAGATTAGAGTAATCTAAATTTCTACGATTACTGAGATAAAGGTCATCACTTCTATTATGATTACTAGGGACCGTACTAACGGTTACACACCAGATACGATTCAGTGAAGTCAGGGTCGACAAACACTGCGATACCTGACATCGGGCGGTCCGAGGAGATAGGTATCCCAAGAGGTCCGTGCTTATGACCTCACCCAACGGTACTACGGGAGGAGATCTCCTAGAAGGACTGGGTCCCTCTCTCGGGCACAGAGAGTACTTACCGTTATCTCTATGGATTGTATAGACGTGACCTATATGAATTGACTGACGTTCGTCTTTAGGTCCCTCCCTGAAGGGACCACCGAGTCGTCATTTCTTAGACAGACGTCACGTCTTCTCCGTCCTGTGTGTCCAAGTTAGGGACCCAGCCCTTCTAGGGGACCTTCTCCTTTACCGTTGGGTCATAAGAACGGACTTTTTGGGGTACCTGTCTCCTCGGAACGTCGATGTCGGGTTTCCCAACGATTCTCAGTCTATGCTGACTCGCCGACTCGTCCTCGGACCGTTAGGGTCCTTGGACACGTTCTTAGAGCACAATTCCCATATCCCAGTACCACCTCCTTGTATTTCGACCTAGTCTAGACCGACGTCCTAGACAAGGGTACAACCAGAGGTTTCATTTAGACACTTGGGCAAAGTGCCTCGGGGTAGGAGAAAAGGAGAGCGCCGGGTAATCGTAAGAGAATTTCGACCTTCCTTTAAACTTTTCCTGCTTATCCTCTTCAGACAAGAATAAGTTGTTACAGACTCCTACTAACAAGATGGGCTAGGGACATTTGTGTGTGCGTGTGTAAAATTCTGAAGGTCAATCGGTATCTAGTTTCGGTTACAGGATTAGGAAATGAGACTTCAAGTAATGATCCCACTAGATCCAATACAATTAAGAGAAGAGTATACCAGAATATAAAGTTAAATAAGGAAGAAAAAATAAAAAATTTCTTCAGTTTGAGAAAAAATTTTAATAAATAAATATGTAAATAATAAAAACCAACCCGACTCAGTAACGACGTACACCCGAAAGAGATCTACGTCACTCGGTCCCGATGAGAATCAACTCCAAGTACCTGAAGAGTGACGTCGCCGCAGAGAACGACGCCTCGTGTCCGAGATCCGTGTTCTCGAAGTCATTAACGTCGAACGTCCGAGTCATCAACACCGAGTACCCGAGATCTCGTGTCCGAGGCACCAATACCGCATGTTCGAATCGACAGGGCGTCGTACACCTTAGAAGGGTCTGATCCCTTGCTTGGATACCGGGGAACGTACCCGTCCGTCTAAGCAAAGTATAGGTGACGTGGTGGTCCCTTCAGGTTAAATAAGGAAGATAAACTGGTTTCGAATTTCGTCGAGAGAAATGGGTGAACAGGAAAAATATAAAAATTCCGGTAAAGAACTCGGAATTTCTTGTGTGTTCTGACACTAGAAGGAGAAGTTGTGCAAGGACTAGAGGACAAAAAGGACAATCCAAAGGGGTCGACTAGAGTCTCGGGACTGTCGAAAAGGGTCGGGATCCGACGTATCTGTACCTTAAAGAAGTTAAGACACATACCAAGACTACGTCCTAAGTTATGCAGTGAACGGTAAGAATGTTATAGAATGACAAACAAAGAAAAGTACGTTTACAAGTAAGTCGGTTTCGGATGACTTTAGACTACACCACAGTCGAAACACGGTCTACGAAACTAATTTGTTGTTCTTTTGGGTGGTAAAGACGGATCCTTCTCGCGTATCAGATCTTTCGTTTCCGTTATACATTTACTCATGTAATATCGAGTAGCACGATTCATTGCGTGTGACACTGCCCTTCTTTTTTAATAGAAGGAGACCCCCTCAACTATCTTCCAGAGTATCCTTCTCTGTAAAGGTAATTAGAACTTTGGATTCATCCACAGACGGTTAGTCTTCCGTCATGCCCTTCTTATCCCGTAGACTCATTTCCCTTAGGTCACACGTCTCCGAGACTTATTGACTCCTTGTAAGACTATGCAAGGCCCTCCAGACTGCCCAATCTACCCGAATCTACGCACCACGTAACTCACGTGGTGTGAAACTACTCCAGTTTGACACTCCCGGATACACCTGTCCTAACTTAAAATAAGATCTCCGTTCTTCTCTCTCCCCTCTGAGAAATTCGTCCCCTCAACTTGTTAGTCTCAAAAGACAATGTACAGATAACAGTAACTGCAGTACTTTGCCGAGGTTTGAACGCCTGTGTCGGCCCTTTCCTCTCCCGCCCTGTCTGACGGTCGCATGGTGACTGTACATATGTGATGGTACACATTTTTCGATAATTATCGAGCACCCATCAACGACATCGCGTGTCCCTCGAGTCCGGCGCCAAGAGACTGTTGGATCTCCCCACCCTATCTCCACCCCAACCTCCCCCCGAGTTCTGCCTCCCCTGAGTACATGTGAATGTCGACTAAGTACAACAGAATCTCGTCTTTGATTGTGTTGTAACATTTCGGGAATATGAGGTTAATTTTTATTTAATTTTTGTTATCGTTTGTTTGTTTTTTGTTTCCCGAGACCCAAAACCTCAGAATTTCCCCACGCGGGATGACCAAAATGACTTCCACGAGTCCCATCGGAAAGTTATTTCTGGTGAGACGATTAAGTAAAATAAGTAAAGAGGATGGACAGGAGGTTTACGACAGAAAGAGAGGAACCGGACCTAACCTGTATGTGACTGTCGGAAACAGAGAAATTTGGGGCAAAAAGACAAAACTGTGAAAGAAGACAATGAGACTGGACCAGAAATATACATGACGACTACAAACGCGGGTAGGGTTGGAGCAAAAATTAATGAGTCTGTGTTAGGGACCTTCATCGGTGCGGGTGAGTTCTTCCACGGGCGGCTACTTCAAACAGGAGTCATCGCGCGGCATGACTGCCGGCGTAACGCGTCCGCGTCAAGGGGCGACGGCCGGCACACACAAGAAAGGGTCCCGAGGGCCGTAGGGCCTTCAACCTGGCGCCCGAGAAGTGTCAGTTGGAGGCCGGTCCCAAGCGGCGCACGAAGCGAGGGAGCAGGGCGTCAGTGGTCGAGGGCCCCGTCGACGAGATTCAGGCGTCCAGAGGCGGCCGCTGTCTGGGTACCGGCTCGCGCCTCTTGAGCTGGACTGACCGCGGTTCGTCTTGTGGCCTCACACCGACCAGTTCCATTCCAAACGCACCGAGGGCGAAAATTTCATCAAATTCACTGAACTCCCCTCTTCCTTGACCGTTGGGTGAGGTCATGAGAACGGACCCTTTAAGGTACCTGCCTCCTCGGACCACCCGATGTCAGGTACCCCAGAGTTTCGCAGCCTGTGCTGACTCGCTGAAGTGAAAGAAAGATATCAAGGAAACCCTCATCCTTCACCGTTGGGTGACGCCACAAGAACGGACCTCTTGGGGTACCTGTCTCCCCGGACTACCCGACGTAAGATACCCCAATATTTCTCAGCCTGTGCTGACTCGTTGATTGTATGCGCGCGCGCGCGCGTGTGTGTGCGTGTGTGTGTGTGCATTGAACTCTGGCAGGGTGAAACACGTGGAAAATTTCGAGTAATCCCGAGAGAGCAAATCTTGAAGCGAATGGAACTCTCCGTCCCAACCAACCATCCGAACAAACGTCTGCTCCTGTAATCAAGTCCCTGTGGGTCGCACAAAATCGGTTGATTCTCAGACTTGCACGGACCTTACCTAGAGGAATAGGGTGCTGGACCAAAAAGACCCGAGGACAGAACTACCGGGGGGTCAAACTCGTAAAATAGGGTCCGACTTCTTAAAGAAGTGAGGTGAACGACTTTGACTAAAGTCAGTAGTCAGAGATATTCTTTCAACTCGCAAACGAAAGACCCATCAAAAGACTCGGTCTTTCATCTTGACAAGAGACTCATGGGACCACCGAGTCTACCATTTCGTAGACGGACGTTAAGTCCTCTGGGTCCAAGCTAGGGACCCACCCCTTCTAGGGGACCTCTTCCCTTACCGTCGGGTGAAGTCATAGGAACGGACCTTTTAGGGAAAACTTCCTCGGACTATTCAATGTCAGGTACCCCAGGGTTTCTCAACCTGTCCTGATTCACTGAAGTGAAAGTGAGCATTCCACAAGAAAATCCAACTACCCAGAATACCTCAAGGGTCCTCTCGACTCTCACGAGACTTGAGTCCCTTCCTCTCTGGCACCTGACCTCACAAGAAAATCTCAAGCTAACACAGAGTCCACTTTGACAGTCATTAAAAAAAAAAAAAACCATTTCCGTCGTAAAACTAATTGGGAATCATTCATGAATGACTCGAAGGGAACACCGAGTCGACCATTCCTTAGGTGAACGTTACACCCTCTGGACCCAAGCTAGGGACCCAACCCTTCTAGGGGACCTCCTCCCTTTCCGATGGGTGAGGTCATAAGACCGGATCTCTTAAGGTACCTGACATATCAGGTACCCCAGCGTTTCTCAGTCTGTGACTCGTTGGAAGTGAAGAAGTGAATCACTCATGTGATAAATAGGGAATGAAAAAGTTTAACCCCTGACAACAAAGAATCCTTCAAAAGTATTCTGTACACATATAAGTTTTACACTAATACTATCAGAACTTTTGAGTTCACTTTGCATCTCTGGAAATAAACAATCTAAAAACCTTTCGAAAATAGTGTGCAGACTCACAAATAGTCAATTTAGACTCTCCGGGAAGATCAGAAGGAGACTACATCGAGGGAATACTAAGTCAAGCCAGCGAGTCAACACAGACTGAGACGCTGGGGCGCTTGACGCCGTGTGGTCCGAAGAAACAGGTAGTGGCTAAGGGTCTTGAATGAGTTTGAGTACAGGTAACTCAGCCACTACGGTAGGTTGGTAGAGCAGAAGACATCAGGGGACGAGGACGGGAATACTAATAAGTGATCGTACAACTCGGACATAATTGCAAGAAGTTTCGTGTACGTGTCAGTATAAAGCGCTCTCATCCGTAGAACGGACAGTGGGTCTTGACACAAACCGCATTCCATTTATCGAGTCTATTACACTACATACGTACTTACTTACTTGAGAATAAGAAGTTGGGATCGGAATTAGAGACCGTGACTAAACTGAATAGTGTCACTATAGTCACACTAAATTTTACTACCTCATTGGTTCATAGAGAGAGGACGTACGATCTACCTCTCTACAGTAATCCCTCCTCTAGAGGAAACGTCTACCTTTCTCGAACTTTTCTACCGATCTCGAACTCCACTACACAAAGACGAACCTCGCGTCATCTATGAGTTATTTACAAACGGAATGTCTCCAAACCTACCCCCCGGGTATCATAGAGGCATCGTATGGTACCTCTCACCAAGACTTTACGTCCTCACTCTTACGTGTCATTACACCACACCCGACCTTTTGTTTCTCCTGTAGTACGGACCTCATCGCCTAACCCTGGTATATGACTGTAGTAGTGTAACACTTCACCCTTACAAAATCGTGACGACGACGACGACGATTCAGTGAAGTCAGCACAGGCTGAGAAACACTGGGGTATCTGCCGTCGGGTGGTCCGAGGGGGCAGGACCCCTAAGAGGTCCGTTCTTGTGATCTCACCCAACGGTAAAGGAAGAGGTTACGTACTTTCACTTTTCACTTTCACTTCAGCGAGTCAGTACAGGCTGACAAGCTCTGGGGTACCTGACGTCGGATGGTCCGAGGGGACAGGTACCCTAAAAAGTCCGTTCTCATGACCTCACCCCACGGTAACGGAAGAGGTCAAAATTGAGATCAGATGTCCTTTACTCCTCTGAGAACCTCCCAAAACTCATTCCGTCCCTATGTTTACTAAGAAATTCGCCCCACCCCGTCCCCCCTTCGAACTTCTCTTCTATTGGCCTCAGTTTTAATCCTTTAATAGTGTCCTAGGATCTGTAAACTATCACTTCAGAGTCCTCAATCCCTTTGAAAAAGTCGTTTTCAACAGTCCTACACCACTGACTGATTTACTCCTACATTCTCTTTCAATGTTTAGATTTGATTTCTTTAAAATCACAAGAGAGAATATACCGGTAAACTTATGTAAAATAACGAAATTTTTCTTCAGAATGATTACTATCAAGTTTAATCTCAAAAAGACAAGTTTAATCTTAAACTTATCTTGACGTACGTTAAAATTTAGAAAAACCATATGCAAGTATAAAGAATAATATTTAGTACGAAACTCGAGACTAGAAACTCCTAGTAAACAACGTTTTATACACTCGAGGATCTCATAACGTTCAAATACCCGGTAAAGACAAGTATTAATTAAACAAGTAATAATTAAAGTAGCGATCTGTTCCCTTTCCTATTGATGTCATTCTCAGTATGTATGTTCGAGAGAGTCTCAAAATCCGTCACTTTTTCAATGGCCCACCTTAGTCCCTTCTGAAGAACCCCTTCGACCGTAAATGCTTCTCGGATACCTCAACTAATCAACACCCCCCTTTATCAAGGTCCGTCCCGACTACTCACACAAGTCCCTTTCCGTTTATCTCACCTTCTACCACATGGTCTTACAGGTGGTGGACATAGAGAAGACTGGTCACTTCACGACATCCCTCTCGTCACCGGGTCCACCACCACCGGTCCGAGAGAACGGGGTGAGGTGAGTGTAGGATGTCGACCCTAGTAAACACCGCGACGCGTGCACGCAGCACGACACCAGACATATTCGTGGTGGACTTTTCGAGGACATCAGCTCCACTCAGATCAACTCAGCCCGTCAGCAACGACGACGACACAGTAGGTAATCTTTTATTTCGTACAGGCGCAACGACGACGTCTATTTCCGGTAGACGCCAGGGACGTCACGGAGCGTAGAAGGAGGTCGGAGGGGCGAACACGGAAAGGATTGGACCCCAGTCGTTTGTCACTCTATGTCGTTCTGTTTCCGGTAAAGACCTCAAGACTTATGGAATTTAGACGTTCTCTTACTAGATTTATTCAAAACTACCTATTATCTGCACTAACTTAAATTGAAATGCTATAGCGGACGAGTTTTTTTGTACTCGTTGATGTCAGAGGGGGACCAGCCCCTCGAGTAGGGAACATCACCCGCAATGGACCAAGGACAACGAGTGAGTCCGGAGCGGTGACAGTCCAACGGTCGGCCAGTGTCCGGACGACAACGTGTGACATGTGGTTTAGGTGCCAGATTTGCACTATAAATTCTTGTGAAATCGTATCAAGACAACAAAGTGAAGGTTGTAAATCTGAAAACCTTTTCAGTAGAAGACATCAATACCAACCGACCTCCCATTCCCATGGACTACCCCTTCTTCTCCTCTATTTCGAGGGTCGTAAAAATCCTCACCACCCCAAAAACATTCATCACTTATCGGATATTCTCGAACCTACTACTTTGAAAGAACCTCCTTTGCCTGTCCACCTCCATAACTGTTCGTAACACCATCCAAGTAGGTTGTTGAAAGACCGGTCGTTTTTCCACACAAAGTCCAGGGTGGTCGGAAGGAGGACACTCGTAAAACTAACTACAAACAACCTCCTCTCTTAGTCCTGGCTTCACTGCCTGTAGTGGGGGACACTTACAACCCAGGAGGTAAGTTATCGAGTCAACCATTTCTTAGGCAGACGTTACGTCCTCTGGGACCAAGCTAAGGACCCAGCCCTTCTAGGCGACGTCTACCCTATCCGATGGGTGAGGTCATAAGAACCTGAAGGGAACACCGAATCGACCATTTCTTAGACGGACGTTACGACCTCTGGACCCAAACTAGAGACCCAACCTTTCTGGGTGACCTCTTCCCTTTCCGATGGGTGAGGTCATAAGACCGATATGTCAGAGAGGTCTCTGATATCAAGTACATATGGTACATATGTGCCTGACATATCAGGTACCCCAGTGTTTCTCAGCTTATGCTGACTCACTGAAAGTGAAGGTAAGTTGTGGAGTCTTCGGTAGTTCGAATCGAAAAGAAAAAAGTGCCTGTTTATTCGTCAACCTGTAACCGTCGGTCTCACTTTCGATAGATAGTCCCTCTCTACTTTGACCTTACCCACTATGGGGTTTCGGAACGTCCTCTTTTTCTTTGAATATTACACGGTTCATAAAGTCTTTCGTTTGGACACTTCATCCATGATTAATAGATATAAAAAGTCTATCATTTTAACTCCGAATCCCCACAATTAATAGGACGAGTACGTACCTTGTCACTAAGTCTAAATCCAGATACACCGATGTTTCGAATTCGGTCCCTATCCTTTACACGAAAGGGGAGTGGCGTGCGGGGGGCGGTTGGGGAACCCAGAGAAATTACTCTGAAGAGGGACCTCTTGTCTTCACTCCCTCACCCCTTAAACAAAAATACCGGAACCCAGAACAGTCGAGTTATGTAACTGGGAGTCCTGTTGCACACTCATTTTCGACGGACTACGTACAACCTAAGGGTCCCTTCGATCAAGACTCTACTACTCGACGTCCCCAAACAATACGTCACGACAACCCTAGTAGGGGACACCTTCCTTTTTCTGAATGCGTCCTAACCCGTGTCCCACCAAAGCGGGTCCTCCTCACACACTAGCACCAGTTGAGAAGTCACCTTCGTGAAGGTCTCTCTCGATTCCTGACGTCCGACAGACACCGGTGTGAGGGTCGTCGAGCCCCCTATCCGGAGGTAAGGATTTTCTTCTTTACCCACGGTGCGGTCACAGGTGTGTCGCGAGAATTAAACGAACACATGGGACCCTCTTCGTACCGAAACCTCCGATCAACAACCCCTTGATCTATGATCTACTTCGTTTCGACCGTTTGTTCGAATCCCTCATTCGAGACACACATGGTGGAACCGGGGAACCGAAGTTTCCGCGTCAACGGGACTGGTGAGACATCGAACTCACTCACCCGCCCGTCTACCCAAAGAAGGTGTTCGAAAGTCACTAGTGGTCAGTAAACAAGATCCGAGACTCCCGCAATGCACTCGTTCTTTCCTGTCCCAGGCATGAGACATTTGACCTCAGACATCACGCGAGGGACTCTGTCTGGAGTCCGTTATGACCGGGATTACTTTTGTCAAAGTGTGTCTATCTATTCCAGTGACTTCTATCTTTATGACAAAACACTCACACTTATTGTTTCCCTGCACCAGATCTCCAGTTCCCTTAAAGAGACTCTTTTATTACGACGTCACTCAGTAAACGACAGTGCGAGGGACCAGAACCCTTTGGACTCTTTTGTCGGGGACAACATGGACAAGAGGACAGAGGTAGAGGCAAAGAAATTACTTACGCCTCTGTCACCTTTGCTGTGTCGATAGAGTGTTCACTGTTCAACCGCTCTCACAAACCCCCTTTAAATGAGTCTTATCGTAAGTCCACAAGAGTAGATCTTTGTTTCCATTAATACACTTCTCTATTATACAATTAATCGAACTGACCGAATCAACAAAGTACACGTATATTTTGGTACAACATGTGGAATTTATATGTTGAAATGAATTTCTGTTTTACATTACAAAATTAATTTTTATAGTCGACAGGTTTTTTTGAAACCTCGGAACCTTGGTATATGTGGTAATAGACAAGGAAGAGGAAGGAAAAAAAGGAAATTTACACACACATACATAAAAACCGACACGACCCGGAAGCGACGACACACGTCCTAAAGGGATCACCACCACGGGCCCGAAGAGTAACGTCACCGAAGAAACCAACGTCTCAGAGACGAGATCCCACCTACCGGAAACCATCGACGTCAACGACCGAAGCAACGGGACCCCGTACACCCTAGAAGGACCTGGTCCCTAGCTTGACCACAGGAGACGTAACGTTCCACTTGATTGGTGACCTGGTGGTCGCTTCCGGAGAAGGGTTGAATTACGCAACCTCGAAAACCCTTCGGATAAAGGTATTAGAGCACCATATTTTTCAATATATACTAACTGTATGATAGTAGTAATATAAAATGATCAAAAGTAATGTTCCTATATCATAAAACCGTTGGAAAACTTAATTTATTCGGTCATCCGAATGGAATCCTTGAAAGTCAAAATAAAATTATTACTACTGTTACATCATACGTAAGGTCTGAAATAGTCAATTAAAGTCCGTGTATTAGAAAAGAAATTCAACCGGTCAACGAACATAATCTAAGTTAATAACATGACTGATACTAAGAATTAAAATAGAATATTATGCATTAATGAAGTGAATCTTGACAACAGAACAAACTACCGGATTTAACACCAGAGTCCGTCAAACTGGTGTCCCAGAAGACTGGACCAATACATGACTTCTTGACATCAGAGTCGTCCTCGAGACTTTGTAAGAACAGAAGGGAAATGGAATCGTCGGACAGTCCCTTGGTCGTTATTCCCCTGTCACCGTCCGACCTTTTACAAAGTGAGATACCCACAAAAGGGGAAGAGGGGGAATAAAATTCCATCTAGAGACCTCATTCCAAAGGGAAACTCTTACGTTACTCTAAATAATTTCACATTAAGGTATCGGACCTAAATAAGACTGTTGTGGTAGTAACAGTAATGTAATTGTCATCGATTACAAAGAAATTGTCACAGGTCAGTAACCTTATTATTGCGACAACGACGGCGCACGACCAGACAGGAAGACAATCCCTACACCGTCTCGTTCGCTGTGTCTGCCTTGCGGGCGGAGCACGTCCAACGTAAGACTACCTCTCCCTCCTGCTGTCGTCTGTCTTCACGCATCGCTCACGGCTCTCGAGGCTTCTTTCTATCTAGTCCCGCCTCCGACGTCCTTCCTCGCCTCCTACGACGAAGTCAGTCCACCCTTTCCCGGAGTGGGTATTCCACCCGGAAGTCGTCTCTGGACTTCCCTCAATGCCCTTACGGGAAGTGTATAAACCTCCTCCTTGCAAGGTCTGTCTTCAATTGTCGTTTAGTTTCCGGGAGTCCACCCTACCACGACCCTCACAACCATCTAGACTCACCAATCTCAGTTCACTCGCTTTCACCATCCTCTACTCCGGCACCTAGAGTCACCTGACATAGTAGACTCTGTGGTGTCCCAAAAATGGCACTTACGGTACCCTCCGACCATCGGTATCTCTCCTCCGTACCTACCACTACCCCCTCGGGCTGACGGAGCCAATCTTAGGACCGAAGTGGTGATCACTAGCACTCCGAAACCTGCTTACTATTGAAAAACTACGTAATGAACGAAGAGACACTTTACCCTATTATTATTTCAACAATACTCCTAGTTCACTCCATTTAAAGATTTCACGAATCTTTTCATAGACCGTGCATCATTCGTGACACATCTACAGACAATTTATTTGACTTTCCGAAACTTGTCTTGTCACAGTAGACTGAAGATAAAATTATACCAGTGAGACTAACATCGGTACTTTAATTTTCTACGAATAAGGAACCTTGCTTTCAATACTGGTTGGATCTATCGTATAACTTTTCGTCTCTGTAATGAAGCGGTTGTTTCCAGGTAGATCAGTTCCGATACCAAAAAGGTCACCAGTACATACCTACACTCTCAACCTGACACTTCTTCCGTCTCGCGACTTCTTGCCTACGAAAACTTGACACCACAACCTCTTCTGAGAACTCTCAGGGAACCTGACGTTCCTCTAGGTTGGTCAGGTAAGATGTCCTCTAGTCAGGACCCACAAGAAACCTTCCTTACTACGACTTCGACTTTGAGGTCATGAAACCGGTGTAGTACGCTTCTCAACTGAGTAACCTTTTCTGAGACTACGACCCTCCCTATCCCCCGTCCTCCTCTTCCCCGACTGTCTCCTACTGTACCGACCTACCGTAGTGACTGAGCTACTTGCACTCAAACTCACTTGAGACCCTCAACCACTACCTGTCCCTCCGGACCGCACGACGCTAAGTACCCCAGCGTTTCTCAGTCTGTGTTGACTCGCTGACTTGACTTGACCAACGACATAACTCTGATTTCACCTGTACCTGTTGTTAGTGTGTTCTCTACTTCCACCGGACCTGATCCTACCATCGGGACCTTAACCACCCTTCCTACACCTCAGGTCCATATTAAACTTCCATAACGACTGTCCGACACAGCCAACTAACCTACACCTTACACTCTTTTTTCCTCGATGAGTCCCATTCAGGTACCAAAGGCTGACTCATGGACCTTCCTACCTCAACTGAAAATGACGCAACACCTTCCAACGGTCTCCTTATCCAAGTGCTCATTCTTAGGCAAGAACTCACCTTTAAAACTCAAACTTTGCAGAGGACTTGTAAGTCTACCTCTCAAACTTATTCTTCGACCAACATATTAAACCTTGAACTCCCTTCTCGACATTTAAACTCTCAACATCAATGTGTCTACCTTAAATTTCGGAACCCTAACCTACTCCAATGCATTCTTACTCACACCTGTCTCTCCTCTCCGAACTCCTGGCTTTAGTCCCGGGAGAGTCCAATTTTCCAGTCCTTCTACTCTTAGATCTACACACCTCTGGCTTTTTCCTCTCAGACCTCTTCACCGTCCTTTTAGCGCTCTCTGACACCACTGGACTGCGGTTCACTTCTTCCGCAAACTTCCTCCTCCTCTGTCATCTCAGAGTCTATAAAGACTATCCAGACGTTCTACTCCTGACTTGCAACCGAACTGTAACGTCTCTCGAAAAATTGGTGTCCGTCGGCACAGACACCTCACCACCTCCCCTCTCGGACAGATCTCGTCTTGGGTCACCGTCTCCTCCTTGACACCAGTCAGTCGTCTCTGTCGAGTGAGTCTCGGAACGCCACCTCTCTCCGTCTCTGTGCCCTGTCACGCACCCTTCCTACTTCCTCGGACGGGAAAGGTCCCCACACTGGCGCTCAGGTAAACGAGTGAAAGACACGGAGTCAAAGGAGTGAACATTTTACCTTTTTTATTTGTCTAACACACTCTTAATTTACCAATTAAATAAATTTTGTAAAATTATATGATTTACAGTGTATTGCACAAACAATAGATAACGATATATTGTATAGTGGTGTCCGTATTTTATCGTGTGTGAAGACTATAGTATCAAAGACACCGAGTCCTCAAAGGACCGCACCGAATCAACCCGACTACGTCAGTCCCACAATGTATTCCTACGTCCATAGTTTCCTACCCCTAATAACTCCCGGTAGAATCTCAGAAGACGATGTAAACCATTCGAGCGACAAGGTACCATCGAGTCTGTCATTTCTTAGACAGACATTACGTCCTCCAAATCCAAGCTAGGGACCCAGTCCTTCTAAAAGGTCCCCTTCCCTTACCGATGGGTTGGGTCACAAGAAAGAACCTCTTAAGGTACCAGTCCCTTCGAACCTTTCGATGTATATCAGGTACCCTAACGTTTCTCAGTCTGTGATGACTCGTTGATTGTGAAAGTGAAACCCGAAGGGACCACCGAGTCTACCATTTCTCAAACGGACGTCACGTCCTCTGGACCCAAGTTAGGGGACCCAGTCCTTCTAGGGGACCTCTTCTCTTACGTCGGGTGAGTTTATAAGAACGTACCTCTTAGAGTGCCGGACCACCATCATCATCATCAGACCACCCGAACCCCAGGTGGTCAGGAACCCCAGCGTTTCTCAACCGGTACTGACTCGGCGACTGTGTGTGTGTAGTAGCAACACTAAGACAACCCTCTTATTTTTTCCCTCACCTCCCCCTCTCCCATCGTAACTTCCTTTCTGCAGGATCCAATCTGATGTCCGTTTTTAGGTCGCGCGCACACCTCCCTCACCGGTGGCACGTAGACAATTCTCCCCTCTCGTCTCATCTTCCGAGGGGACACCGATTCACCATCTGAATCTTCGAAAACTGCCAAGTCACCTTCTCCTTCAGCCCAATAGTAGGACCTCCCTTCTCCTCGTTCTCCACAATGTCCAAGTCCTCGCTTACACACCGGACAGACGTCACCGAAAGGGCGACGTCCACTGCCAACTGGTCCCTCTCCCTCAATTAACGGGTCGTAGAACTTCCCGAATGAACTACAATCAGTGGTTCCTAAAGTCCCCTCTGGTAAACCGTACCAACAGAAAGAAGTCTACGAGTCCACGTTCACACCTCCCCCTCATCGTGTTAGTTTATTTTGTTATGTATCTAATTAATTATTCTATTCACTATAATGATCATAGTGAACCGAAATTAGTCCCAATCTAAGACGGTCCGGTCATACTACCTCCCTCAATCCCTGTTCTCTTACTAATATTACTGCCCGATACTTTACATCAAGGTAAAGTCTCTCCTCTCCTGCATTCGTCCGTCCCCGTCTCAGTCACTACACTTCCTACCTTCTTAACAACCTCGGCTTCATGACTCCTCTCCCGGTCCCTCAATCCTCTGCCACCAGTTTTCCCAAGGAACTTTATGTCAAATACCTTTCCCATGACAAGAACTATTACTCTTTCAGAATTGTCATAAACTTAGTCTTTGCACCTTATACTACTTCTTTTTGGTGATAGAAAGGGGATTCCTGAAATAATCCCTTATGTCGAGTGGTAACTAACAATCTCGTCCGACGATAGACATCTTGAGGCAAAGGAGAAACACAATCTCATTAACTGTTCTTCTAAGGGAACCCGATTTTTAGTCTGTTTCGGTCTCCGTTTCCGATTGTACAATCCGTCCTAAAGTTCTAACTCCGGTACTCCATTATTAAATGTGTCAGACTCCTAAGTCCCAAAATAAACTACATTGTCATAAACGGTCTAGTCAAAGTGTAGAATATAAATCAAGACTGTCCATTACAACTGTAAACGAAGAAACTGAGTGGCACTATCGTGGAACTCAAAGGAAACACCCGTGGTGACGAGGCGGAAAAGTCAGACCACTAAGATTCCACAACTGACAGGAAGGGTTTTCCACAGTGACCGAGTCCGACCGTCACGTCTTTATAGAGACCAAGTCATTGTCCGGTCTGTTTCCTGGGCACTGGACCAGTCTCGGTGTTCTCTTTTTGCTAAAACGACCCCTAAACCCCTTCTCGAGTACAAGAAGTCCTCACCGAAGTCGACAGCACGATGCATCGCCCCTTCCGACAGTTTCTTCATCAGTCACACCACTCTTCTCGGCTCTCTACCACTCTTAGGACCACTACCATAAACTCGGGAATTAGTCCGGTGGAATTGCGAGGAAGACCTTATAAATCAATGAAAAAGGTCATTTAGAAGACATACGGACTCACCCAAAAGAAGAGTAGACATAAGTTTCGTCTGGATTATCCATCCATGTCAATAGGATTCTTTAAACGGTTTAGGACATTCGCACACACTTATCACCTCGCGTCATATCAACTTTGAAATTCTATACCTGAGAAGTTTTGAGGAAAGGAAATCTCCTAGACATCAGACACTTCCTATCACATGTAAACTGGTCAGACCTCAGACTGATTATGATCGATTGGCACAATAAAGTTAGGAGACTCGGAGCCAAAACAGCAGATGTCTTACTCCTCTCGCCACGTCAAAACGCCCCACTAACCCTCCTACTTTACCCAACACCTACGTTTCACATATCGTACCGTGGACTGTGGCGCCGAGGAAGGGGACGCAGAAGAGGTCCGAAGACCGCGTCAAAACTGCGCCATCGACAAGTCAAATAAAATCACATCCCTTACTTGTTTATGGTAATCCCAGAAGAAAAGAATTTAAAAATGAGCTAAGTCTCGTGACGTCAAGTTGATTGTCAGTACACCAAGAAGAACATTTACTTTGAAACAATCTACCTCAAAAAAGGAAAGGTCGAAACCTTCGAGAGAAACTGAGACAATGTGTAAGTACAATAGTAAGGTCTGAATGACACCTTTTATTTTTACTGGGGACTATGAGTGACTCGTGAACCAAACACACTCCGTAACATGAAGTATGAAGTACACCTCGTAGAATGAGGAGGTCTTATCCCAGTAGAATTTGCATATATGACTAACGGCTCAAGGTTGATACAGAATCTTCTTTATTGTCCACCGGGTATCATCCAATATACGAGAATTGGAAAACTCTAAAACTAACGTATATAGACTAACGTGTGTGTTATATCACATAACCAATTTTCGTATCCGTAACCTTGATCTCACGGACGTAAACTTAGGACCCAGGAGTAAACGGTTAATATACGGAAACCGATTTAAAATATTAGGGACCCACGAGGTCTAAGTATCAGACACGTCACCACTATTACTTGTCATGGATGGAGTATATCTGCACTCCATGTTTACAAACTTTTCACGTATAGTGTCACAGTCCCTTCATCACAATATATTTACGATCAACAATGTAACTTATCAAAGAAAATAAAGTCATCTAGGAAGAAGTATAATCAATAGAATATGTATTATTTTGTACTGAAAAGTTTAGTAGAATTCGAGTCATCACAGAGATGTATTGTACAGCCACAATAAGAGGTTCTTCGGAAAAGACCGTCGGAAAGAGTAGAGACTTGAAAATAATCTGAATGAACCTTTGTATTTAATCGCAAAGTAATAACAATTCGATATACTGGTCAAAATCAAAACACAGTGACTGAGTTAACCACAATTTGTGAAACTCTCGATTTTAGCAAAGAATGCATAGAATCATAGAGAAATCACGTTTTGTATTAGTCTCGAACGATACCCAGTCAATACTGTTTGTCATTTTGTCTTCGACATATAGTGAAATACGAATTTTCCTAAACAATCGAACAAACGTAGGTTTTGGTTCAAAACAAAACAAAATCCAAGGATTTATAAACAGTGTCGTTACCCGATTTCGGGGACCTTCTCCACTTCAGCCCTTCGACTCCTAACGGTTCATTCAATAAATACTTAAAAACTGTAAAATACTTTGAACAAACTTAAATAAAATGTTCACGAAAATTTACATTAATCTCAAGAAAAAGTTTGTCTCTTAAATAGACCTTTTATTCTTTACTCGAACGGTTCCGAACAATTCTCGACCACCCCACGGGACATTCCTAAGCACACGCACGTGTGTGCGTGAGAAGATTACTGTCCACATTTATGTTCGTGTCAAACGACGATTTTGGGTGACCGTCACTTCATCGTCTCATACATCAGGGGAGTAGGCAGGCAGGAGACGTAGAAACTCCTCGATACGAACTCAACCGGTATCGACCTACGTGGTTCATTCACGAAGTCATCTTCCTAAAACGGTAACACGGTGGCATGGATAAATATCTCCGAAACCTTCTCCCATCCCTTATGGAACGTTTGTCGCGTCCTCACAAACCACAAAGGACCAACTCCTTGACCGGAACAAACTTTCCCTTCGGGAACATCGAGTCGACCACAGTCGGTGTCCGGAGCACAAGGGAAGAAAGACAGGTAAGTAAGTATCAGGTCGAGATTAGTCTATGGGTGTGGGCGAGGAGGTGACTTTGTCGAGAAAAGACGGTGGTCATAGGAGGAGAAAATGACTCAAAAACGAACAATTGTCTGGTGGGGTTTCAAATCACCGAATCTTGTTTTGGTAGAATAAACAAAAAGTAAGACACCCCCGTCAAGATCTGTCAAGAACACCACCGACTGGACCGACCAGAAGGGCCGACCTTACTAGAGCGGACACACAGACCCGAACCAAATGACAGTGGGTCCCGGTACCGGCGGACACAGAGTAGAGGTAACACAAGTAAGGGTACTACCACTTTCTCAAGGACCATCGCTTCCTCCCTTCGGGGTGACGTGTTTGTGAAACGTTTGGACACGAACGTAGTACAAACGGTCTACATTGAACGTCATCTGAGGCGGAGGTCCCCCCTAAACGCCATTTCTTAAACAACGGAAATTTTTTTTTTGTTAGATGGTGAAAGTACCCGAAGGGACCACGGACGTCACCTCCTCTACATTCTCTGTTCTCAAACTACGGACCCAACCCTTCTAGGGGACCTCCTCCTTTCCCGTTGGGTGAGGTCATAAGCACGGACCTCTTAGGGTACCTGTCTCCTCAGACCGCCCGGTGCCAGGCACCCCACGGTCTCAGCCTGTCCCGACTCGTGTTCGTGGTGTAGGCATAAGATTTTAGGTTCTCAGTTGATCGTCGGGAGGAGTCAACGGGAAGTCGTATTGAACTGTCACTAGTGAAGGTGGGAGTGCGGCATGACAAAAGTAGAGTGAAGACTCTGTAGAGAGAGAACCACCGAGGAAGAGTAGAAGAGTCAGAGACTTACAATAAACTTGGGGGAGACCTCGACAAGAAACCTCCTCGTTGCGACACAAGAACCTACTGCAGTACAGAAATTTCATTCTTTGAAACTGTGAAAAAACACAAATACGGAGGTTCATGAAAAACAAGAAATAGAATGAATGGAAACAAAGTCTGTCTAGAAAATCAAGAAGGAAAACTAAAGTGTTCGGTATAACCTTTGTCCGGACGAAAATATAGGTCTCAAGACTTTAATCCATCTCTGGCCATCATAGAATTCTTCGATGATAAGTAAATTATCGTCTTGGTCGGAACTTAAGTCAGGAAGCTCACCATTCCTTTGAGTCCGTCGAAGGTCAAGACCGGGACAGTGAATGACAGGCACTCTGACACCTGTCTGTGAATTAGAAGACTCGAATCTCAGGGAAGGAAAGGGATGGTACTCATAACGAGAGGACTTTTAGAGACACATGTCCTTTGTGGATCAAATCCTTGCATGTCAGAAAACCAGACTCCTTCTTCCTCGGTCATACCCTTCATCTCAGTTTCCTTGACTCGACATCCCCAGCACGTTCGGGACTCTCACTTTCACAATTCAGTGAGTCAGCACAGGCCGAGAAACACTGGGGTACCTGAAGAGGTCCGGTCTTATGACCTCACCCATCGGAAAGGGAAGAGGTCCCCTAGAAGGGTCGGGTCCTTAGCTTGGGTCCAGAGAGCGTAACGTGCACCAAAGAAATGGTCGACTCGGTGTGCCCTTCGGACACGTTCGGGATTCATAACGAAACTACGGATTTCGTAGATAATTTCTATCGGACGATTTATCAGTCATTACCCATACGACGCTAAAAAGAACTAGTGAGAAACAAACCTTCTTTTAAAGTTTGCACAGGAATCAAATTTCGTCCACAAAATATATCAGTGTAGGTCATACGGATCCCACCGGTACAGGGGTACAATACCGGTCAAATGCACAAAATGTTAAATGCATCAAGAGACACGTCAATAATTATCACAGGGAAGAAAGTGAGGGTCTCACAGGACCAAAACCGTTATTTGACATACATTGAAGGGACGACCGAGTCCACCATCTATTAGACGGACGTTACGTCCTCTGGAGCCAAACTAGAGACCCAATCCTTCTAGGGGACCTCCCTTTTTATCGTTGGGTGAGGTCATAAGAACTGAAGGGACCACCGAGTCTACCATTTCGCAGACGGATGTTACAGCCTCTGGGCTCAAACTAGGGACCTAGTCCTTCTAGAGGACCTCTTCCTTACCGTTGGGTGAGGTCATAAGAACGGACCTTTTAGGGTACCTGCCTCCTCGGACCGCCCGATATCAGGTACCCCAGTGTTTCTTAACCTGTGTTGACTCGTTAATTGTGTGTGGATGAGAATTATTATTGTCTACATACACATAGAAGTCAAGTCAAGTCAACGAGTCGGCACAGGCTGAGAAACGTTGGGGTACTTAGTATCGTGCGGTCCGGAGGGACAGGTAGTGGTTGAGGGTCTCAAGTGGGTTTGAGTATAGGTAGCTCAGCCACTACGGTAGGTCGGTAGAGTAGGAGACAGCCGGGGAAGAGGAGAACGGGGGTCAGGGAAGGTCGTAGTCCGAGAAAAGGCCACTCAGTTGAGAAACGTACTCCACCGGTTTCATAACCTCAAAGTCGAAGTCGTAGTCAGGAAGGTTACTTGTGGGTCCTGACTAGAGGAAATCCTACACATAAAATATACATTTAATTTTCGGATGGTCTAAAAGATAGATTGCACCTTATATCTTCTTGATCTACAACAATTACTACTCTTGTCTATATATCACTAACCAAGGGGTTCTGACGATATCTTTACGAACTTTTCTCGAACAAGACCTCATACAGAGGACTGATAGAGTAAATACAAAGATTAAATGAGTAAAAAGTAAGAAGAATGACTAGTGATCTCAGTGATAATTTATTCACATCCTATTCGCTCTTTACCAAATCGTCACGTACACTGATCCAATAGTTCTGAATTAAAGTCGATTTATACTAGTAGTTTCAAAACACCGATATTCGTTTTCCGAAGTAAATAACCCGCTAACAACAAAGCTCACCTCACCCGACTATTGGGGTGAGGAGAGACAGTCAGTCGAATGTCCCGTCTGTAACACAAGGTAAAAGTCACGACACGAATCTCTGTACCTGTTTATTCAAGTAAGTCACCTCACTCTGATCCTGTCACCCTTTTGCTTTTAGTTAAAGGACACTCCTCGTAAACTTCCCTGACACCGGCAAGTTCTCTTCTAGATCCCGTTTGGTCCACTTTGATAGACCAAAAATTTTCGATCTTCTACATATTAATTCATAAACTACAAATCTCCGTCTCATTGGGAAATACCCAATAGACACACCAAGTTTTTTGTATATAAACCCATTTTTTTTACTTTTTTGTCGATTCCAAAATTTTTTCGTTACACGGTATGACTATTCCTCATACCTGAGTCCTCAGTCAGTCGAGACCCAAATTAGGTCTGGAACAGTAAATGGTCGGTACACTGAGACCCCTTCAACGAATAATGGGAAAGAAAGGAGTAGACAATTTTCCTCTACCATAATTATGGAGTACCTAAGTCACACACATTTTATGAATCATTCACAAGTGCATGACAGTATAGGGTGTATGATGGGTCATGTACGTATCTGAGACGCAGTACAGACTACAGAAGAGAGGGTGAGACTAGAGGGTCTCAATTTGTCGTCGTCGTCGAAGGACACGGTTCTCGACCTTCTTTACCACACCTGCAACCAAGATCGTCTCTGTCCCGATACCTCATCTCCTTAGTCTCGCCGTCTCTCCCCTCCCCCTCTGTGCGTCACACTTACGTCGAGAAGGAGTCACACCAGACAATTGTGGACTCTTTTCCCTCTCAGGTCAATACTTATTCGATTCTCATCGTCGGACGAAATTGTCAACCATTGCAAACCCGGCAAACGTAGTTCGTAAGGGGTGGTGCAGGGATTTAGTAACATGAACGTAAAAAATTTTTTATGGAAACTTGTAGACTACCCATAACGTAAAATTAACCAAATGACAAAAACGAAATCAAATTAAAATTTTGGTCGGAAAGATGTATTGGTAGGACGGAGTCTTTTGAAGTCAAAAGTTTTAGAAACTATTCACAGTACAAAATGACTGTCAGTATCAGACACTATTATGTCGAAGAGAGTCTCTACACATTAAAGATCAAAATAAAGATTTGTGTAAATTGTAAGTTCTAGTACACTCCCGGGTGATTATTACCTTTTATACGTTTATTTTTAGTCACTCTATTAAAAGACAAAACTCATTCAAATCTTGTCACAATGTGACAACTATCCTCAAATTTAGTCATGTTTGAAAGACTTCCCGTCAGACCGTCGTGTGTACATATAATTACGTGTGTATATATACATGTGTGTATACATGTATATACATGTATAGAGTATGTGGGTTCGTGTCTATGTGTGACGACGAGTTTTGTTTCGTCTTGTTGTCAGGTGACAAAAGAGACGGTCAGTCGAGTGACGTGTTCGCAATACAAGTCAAGAACCATGACGGGAATGTCTTTCTGTAACTCTCTGAGTAGAGCGTCTCCCCCTGAGTCTGTTACTCTTTCGACCCTATAATTATTATTTTAGGAGCACGGAAACTGGGTCGTTAAGGTAGTTAAAGATTTTGGATAGGACACCTTTATTTTCAATCACTACGTTTCTGACTATGTGTTTCTATTAACAAAGTCATAACAAACAATACCTCTTTTTACTCATCGTAAGAGTTTAAAAAATCATTCCCTAAGTAATTCATTTGACCCCTGTAAAAATTTAACAATTTATAACAATTAAACTTTTTTTTCAAAAGAAAGTTAAACTTTGTCAGAGTTCGTCGTCTTTTCAACCTTCTTGTTATATTTCTTGAACGGGTGGTCTATCCAGGTACATTATGTCGTAAGAGGACACTGAAAAGTCCTTATATTAAACTTATGCAAGGACAGAAGATTACATAGTACGTAACTATAATTGTTCTCTAGACATATTTCAATCTTTATAGTTTTCGGTGTAATTGACAAAGTAAAAACAATGATAAAATTATTTATAAATTTAGAGATTTTCTTTCGTCATTCCAAAGGGAATCCCTATATAGAGGATTTAAGTCTTACACAATTTCATCCATGGAGTGACCCCTTTTATTTCTCGATGAAAGACTGTCCCCCTAAGAGAAAACGTCAGTGTCAAGTGGGAAAGTTTAGATACTTAATTGTTGGCTTATCATGATGATGGATTAGTAGTCCGAAGTGAATTCTAAACGGTCAACAGAGTCACTACAAAATGTCGTTTTCCCAGGTCAGGTGTCAGAACGTACTGGAGGACAACAGTCTAGAGAGATCAAAAGGAATTAGATCCTTAGGACAATATCAATATTTTAGGACAAACATTAACAAGTACCTAACCTTGACCAAAACAAAAGGGTAATTTGACTCTGGAACTCCTATTTCTCGATGTAGTACAGCACGCAAACAGAGCTCCGGGACCTACACGGCGTTTGCGACTCACCGTCACTCACTTGCCTGACGACTTTCTTCCGTGTCCAACCTTGAGTCGGATCAAAACGTCTCTTTATCACGAACGGGTGGACTTCAAAGAATCTAGCACAGAAAGATGAACAATATGAAAACAAGAATTAGTGAGTCGTTTGAGTCACTAACTAGTAGTCGTTTATTTATCGAATCCCTCAAATTGTCAACTTCAAACTTATATTTACAATCTAAACCTCCTTGAAACTTATACCAGGAACAATACTTGAAGCATGAACAATAAGAAAACATCGCAAGGTAACGGATTTCTTATTTCCGACACGAGACTATAATCTCTAGTAAATACCAGACCAAGGTAAAAAGGAAACATCAAGTAGAGGATGATAAGGAATAAAACATGAAAGGGAGGGTCGGTTTAGACTAGTGTAAAAAGACTAGTCTGAGAAGGTACTGAAACGAATCGATAGATGAAAACTATGATCAAGTTTTCACCGGAGAACGACTCGGTTATGAATGGAGAATCTTATCTTCTCTACCACAAGAGGACAGACTAGGACCGTATAATACCGAGAGAATTAATTTCAAATAGAGTAAAATACCAATACCTAAATCGAAAATATAGAAGACGACCGACCGTTTCCCCGGGACGTGAGTCATGAAACTTATACTGTCCATAAATTATGTATAAAAAATTTTTTAATCCGATAATAATCCCTCATGTAACTAGGGTATAACCATTTTTTTTGTTAAATTTTTGTACGTTAAGTTTATTTATTTTTGATCATACCCTGAAGAGACCACTATATCACCTATCCTCGGGTGGACGGTCATGTCCCCTGTGTCCAAGTTAGGGACCAGGTCCGTCTCCGGTGCACGACTCCTCGTTGACTCGGACACTCGGCGGGGACGACTCCGGCGCACGACGCTGATGACTTCGGGTACAAGGAGCTCGGCCACGGGACGCCGTTCTTCGGTGACGCGACTCTTCGAGGCGTGAGGTGTCGATCTCTCACCGGGGACGAGAGACGTTGATCTCCTTCGGACATGTGTCGTTCCCTCTGAGTCACGTGGGGTTTTGGTTTTCGTTTAATATTTTTTTCCATCGTATTTTCCTATCAATGACATCGATTATCATGTTCTACAATCGTCATCTTAGAACCGATTAAATTTTAAAAAAAACCGAACAGACATCATTTTAATAAAGACATACTCGTATAATAAATTATCGTCTCTTATAACGAATATTAAAATTTTATTATTAAAAACTAGAAATTTTAAAACAATTTACTTTGAAGAAATCGACCTGTTTTATTTATCATTTTAAACGACATGAAGAGATATAGACCATAATTTGTACGGTAAGTGTACGACGACTTGTGATTTTTATGTGTTTTTAATCTTATTCTTAACATTATTCTAGTAATAAACCGGTTTTATAATAATCCCGTCCAACAATATAACAATTCTCTGTACTTGAACATTGTAGATTTTATAAGTGACCACCCCGAAGGGACCATCAAGTCACCAATTCGGAGGTACGAAGACCAAACTAGGGACCAGCCCCTTGTTTCTTGGGCGCACGTCACGTCACGCCAGTTTTTTATTTTACTTTATAAGCGCACCCTAATTACACTTAAAAAAAGAGGATATCCTAATATTTATCTTATCAATCCTCTTGGTTTCCATTATAATTAGAGACATTTACATTATAAAATTACATGTATACTTCAACACAAAGAAAATAATTATCAAGAATCGAATGTAAACCTTTTTTGTACTTTAATTTATTAACCTTACAAAAGAAAGGAGAGAAAGTCTTTAGTTCCTTCCTGGCTCCATTCTAATAAAGATACCTTTAAAATAAATTTTGTGCTCTAATAAAATGATACGTAATCTTAATCATTGTTCTCCCATCATAAACGAGACCTTTTGAGGTGTACTTTGACCACCGACCGGCCCTTTTGTATCACATTTACGACGAGAACACACTCACTTATCCGAGGAAAGATCAACGAGTATGACTCGTAAAAAGATGAAACTAAATTTATAGGGGAGAGAATCAAGATACTTTTGATCATAACGAAGTCATTATGAAATTGTAATTAAGTCTCACCGTTTACATAAACTGTGTCTAAAAACTTCCGGAATCCAAAATTGGGTAACTCAGATCCTGTATTAAACGCCATGGACAGTGTATGATCGACGACGACGACGACGACGATTCAACGAAGTCAGTACAGGCTGAGACACGCTGGGGTATCTGCTGTCGGGTGGTCCGAGGCGGCAGGGACCCTAAGAGGTCCGTTCTTGTGACCTCACCCAACGGTAAAGGAAGAGGTTACGTACTTTCACTTTTCACTTTGACTTCAGCGAGTCAGTACAGACTGAGAAACGCTGGGGTACCTGACGTCGGGTGGTCCGAGGAGGTAGGTACCCTAAAAGGTCCGTTCTCATGACCTCACCCCACGGTAACGGAAGAGGTCAGTGTATGATCTCTCTATGAATTATAAAGTATTAGAAAGATACACTAACTCTCTAGTCGTGAGATTCAAATATTTAGGGAAACTACTTTTTAAACCCCTCTATACCATTTTTCGTAAAACTTTCTAACCCAGAAAGTTTTTTCTGGACGACCCAGAAAAGTAAGATTTGGAGTTATAACTCAATAGGAATATTTATAAATCAACATAAACAACTTTATAAACTTTCATTTTGTCGTGGTACATGAGTACCATTAGTAACCTAGATTTTTTCTTTCGGTAGGAGACGAATACCCTCACAAATTCGAAAGACTCATTTATCTAGAGAAGGGGGACGAAGTCTATCAACGAAAGAATTATGAATTGCAAGTGAGTAAGTCGTTTATGACAAAAAGAAGACACACGGTCCGTAAAACGAACCTCTACCCACCGACTTGCTTACCTACCTACCTATTAAGACAAACAGATAGGTAGGTATGTGGATTATAAATAAATTAAATAAATACCCATATTTATATTGTTCTGTGTCAAGGAACTGACGTCTATGGAATCCCTTTGTTCAATGAAGACAAAATGTTTATCTTAAAAAAGTCGGTATCTGGTCTCCTTTGTAAACTTTCGATAGAAATATTACCATCTAATTGGGGTAACAAGTCTGTTTATCCTTATCTAAGAGAAAAATACTGATTAATAATTTCGAATAAACCATTTTGAAAAATTTCACGAAGTATTTTACTAACCTTTTCTAAGTGTAATTTTATAAACTAAATATCAGTGTCAAAGACATGTCTACGAAACTTATGTTTTCATATAACATTATTCGAGAGCAATTACACAGATGATCCAAAGTAAATGAAACTTACTCCTAGAACGTTTATAAGTACTATAACCACCTTTTGGGCGAAGTCAGTCACGGGGATCTCTTGTAGGTAAACACAATGTTTCACAGCCTCCTGTCTGTAATTGGCACAAGTGACTCTCGAGGAGTCCATTCACCCGTATCTCAGTAAATTTACGTTAAGGACCTGCAGAACACATCTATTAGAGAGAGTTGCGTGAGAGTTTCCAGTAATGGTCCCGACAAGATGGACACTAAGAAAGATGGAGATTAAGTACAGTAGACGAAGAGACGAGCCACGAGCTTCAGGAAAGGACACTAACTACCTAAAAACTGACAATGACCTTCCCAAATTGAAGGTAAACCCCGTACTTCTTTATCTTGTTTCGTCTACCTTCTCACACCACGTAGTTCGACCGAAGGTCCTACAACTCCTTTGTCATAATACTCAAAACGGTTCTATTCCAGTAGGAACGGACAAAACCATTTAACTATAAGTCGTTGACATTTAACACAAAATTTTTTATGACGTATTATGATCCCTTATAAATCAGTTTTATATCCTTTATGAAACCGAGAACACGCGAAATAAAGAATTACGTATCCCTAACTGAAGAAAATTAACCATAGCTGAAGATTCTTCGACACGTACCAAAAATTAAAACAAACGAGAATTTACAAAATTATCGAGTCATTTTCCCCTCGTCCACAAAGTCGAACACTTAATTTATATCTCCCCTGAAAAAACCACCGTATACATTCTCATATACAAGTAAAAGTAACAAAGAACCAACAATTCGAAATGACTTAAACGTCATGATGATCATTTCGTTGTCCGGTGGAGTAAAATTGTTGATTAAAGAGTATGGATTAAGTCTTTCAAATAAACCAACATATTTTCTTTTTGTAGGTACCAAAACAACATAAAAGTAATTTGTAATGTTTCTTTCCACATTCTTTAATTTACAATTTTTGTAATAACAAAATTGTCCTATATGTCAACTAGGAACTTTTTACCCTTCCAATTCCCGTGCTTGTGAGTGTCAACCTTTGTGTCCATATCAAATGTCACCCGACAAGCACAGGTCCCAAGGAGGTACAAACGTCAACACACATGAGCTTCAGTGGTTGATATCTAACTTATCATAACACCAAAAATGGTAACCCCTTTTGGACGTAAATTCACCTGGGAACTTTAAGTTTAGGTACAAGAAGTCCCCAGTCGACATGAAGTCGTTTAAAAATACAACAGAATCTAACGGTTATTCACGTATTTGACTACAGTCTTTTAGTAACCCAAAAAAAGGGGAACCTACATCTTAAAATTTTCACCATTTAACATTTAAAAGACAGTACACCAAATTTCAATTCCTTCCACTTTAACAATCACTGAGTCAACACAGGTTTAGAAACGTTCGAACACCTGACATCGGGTGGTCCGAGGAGACAGGTACCTTAAGAGGTCCGTTCTTATGACCTCACCCAACGGTAAGGGAAGAGGGTCCTTAGTTTGGACCCAGACGACGCGACGTCCGTCTAAGACATGGTAGTCGGTGGTCCCAAACAAAATAAAGTAATAAGACAACGGTATTAAACATCACATTATAATACCCTTCATCTCTGACAATTTGTATACGTAAAAGAGGACCTCTTCTAAGTCGGTAAGTTGTTTATGACACACGATGTAACACGTCCCGTGTCGTATCCGTGTTAATCAGATCGTTGACCAACCTAAATTATTCTGGACAACTTGGACACTCCAAAGGAGATGAAGATACGAACAAGGACCTCACCTTCTCCGCACCGTGGTTCTACTATTTTTCCTTCGTCAGACCTTTTTTTCGGACTCCGCCCCTTGGAACATGAAGGAACCATCTTTTTCCACGGGATAAAGTCTGAAAAATGGAGGATAGTCCAACCATCAAAAAGACTTCACACTGAGTAACGACCATGAATGTGTTTTCTGTCATTAAATCTTTCGACTCCAAACAATAGTAGTTTTAATTAGAAAGTATAAATTAGAACATTTAGGAAAGCAATCACACGAGAAAGACTTGTAAAACATAAGTGTAAACCCCAATGTCACATGAGGTTTCACTTATACCGAAATACTTCTAATAGAACGGTCCTTATACCTTTTCCTAGTTCTAGTAGGAAGAAGACCTCAAACATGTCACACAAGAAACACCTTGACTCTATTACGTTCACTCCAGATTCAACGGCAATCTACCACGTGTGAGGTTCCCTTCAGAAACCACGGATTACAGTCAACAAGGTAGAGTAAAGTAACAAGGGATTGAGAGAAACGTGAAAGAAAAAAAGAGAGAGATATAAAATAAAATAAACCGCCGTAACCCAGAATCAATATCGTACAGCCCAGATCAAGGGACTGGTTCTCAGATTGGACCCGGGGGAGACAACCCTCGTGTCACAGAATCGGTGACCTGGTGGTCCCTTCAGGGAGAAACGTAGAAAGGTACCAAATTAAGGGAACTCCTGTTCCCACCTTCGACCTCCGATAACGTCATTAGGTCCCTTCCCTACTGTCTCTAAACCTAGTCGCACCATCGTCACTGTTTCCAGATCAGAGAGTAGACTACAGGGCAGGGTAGGAAGTAACAGAATTGTCTGTCAGGTGAACCTAAAGAGTAGTGGACTTTACCTCTTCTATGTTTTAGCCCAACTGAAGAAGCAAGGAAATAAGAGGTACACAGGTATAAAGACAGTCCCTGTGTAACGAGACAAGACTCGGCGGAGACTGAGAGTGTACGTCAGTCAACGAACAATCCAGTAAAGACATCATCCTTATGTGTAAAGGAGGACAAAACAAAAAAACAAAAAAAAAATTTATCAGCAAAAAATAGGTAAACCAAGACGACCTAGAATTGACGCCGAGCACGTCGTTCAAAATCAACACCGGACACCCTAGACCGAGGGACTGCTCCCTGACTTGAACTAGGGGGAGGTGACTCTCACACCTCAGAATCGGTGACTTAGTGGTCCCTACTTGGCGTATGTGTAAAGCACTATGGTGAATTGGGTGACAGGAGACTTGTGGAGTCGACAGGAGAGATGGGAGGTTCGACGATCTTAGGGAAGAGGGAGGGGTCTCGGAGGGCTGTGACGACGGAGAAGAAGAAGGGAACAAAAGGAGACGGTCCCTACACAAACGAAAAATATCAACGTTGGTCGAAAGGGAAATACAGAGGTCGAAACAACTAAGAAGGAAGTAGATCTGAAAGACCGTCGTTCCAAACATCACGAGTAAAACAGGGACCTAATTCGGAATACCCGTCCCCTGGTGCAGAGTACGAAGAACGGTCTCACAGAGTACATCCTGACTTGTGTCGTGCACCCGAACGATTTTGTTTATGCATAACTTTATCAACTAAAAGAGGACTCTTAATGACTATAGGATTTCCATGAGAAATCTCACTAAAATTCACTCTACCGAACAATCACTGTTTCCTATCTAAAAGAATAAAGTTTCACTTCAGAAAAAGAATTCTGGGAACTCTAAGTTTTACCTTATAATTTAAGGAAACAAGGGATGCAATAAAGAACGAGTAATATCAAAATAGAACCGTGCTTGCTAAGAAGATGAAAAAGAAACGGTTAGTCTAATCAAGTCACGACACACTACACCACGAACCAACTGGTGATCTGTGCAATGGTATAACGAACCACGTAAAGGGTACACGACTCTTAGTCAAGATACTAAAAGTCTCCAAACTTAATTCGAAATACACATAGACACACACGAAACATTGTAAGTCTGATGTCGACAAAAGAAGACAACTTAAAAAAAGAATAGTGACGAAAATGTACTTAAAACGACAACACACTTAATAGTGGTAGACGTATAACGATCAACGGTAACGTTACCTTGAGACTCCAAAAAAAAAAAACTTCATATCAACTAAATGTCACAACACAATTAAATGTCACAACACACAATTAAAGACGGTATGTCGTTCACTAAGTCAATATCTGTGTATGTAAGAAAATTTTTAAGAAAACCAAATACCAATAGTATCGAGGTACACGATGTGACAGCCTGGAAGAAATAGTTAAGATACATATTACCAAAAGACACAGACATTCAGAGAAAGACCAAACATTTATTCATAGTATCAAAATCTAAAGTGCATACTTGCCAAAGTACACCGTAAACAGAAACTGGGCGAAGTGAATCATACTACTAGAAATGCGGGTAGACGCAACGAAGTCGACCGTAACAAGGCAAGAAAAACACCGACCATAAGGTAACACGGATACATTTATGGCGTAGTTGAAATAGGCAAGTAGACAATTCCCTGTGAATCCAACAGAGGTACAGAACCGATAACACTCATCACGACGGCACTTGTATCCCCACGTACGGAGAGAAACTTAACATCAACTCGATATAAGAACAAAATAAACGACACTATGTCTCATGAAATATAGTAAAATATAAGAGTATTGATAAGCCAAATCCTTTTAACTTCCTTGAAAAACAATTACAAATGTGGAAAAAACAGTAATTCGACACTATCAATTGTCTTTGCCTGTTGGATAACATGTGAATAAAACAGGTGACACAACTCATGAGGAATCGTTGATAAAGTGTGTTGTTCGGATACCCCACCTTTGGTACCAGTAAATTAACTACTTTCTTTGTCCCGAATGAATCCTATATTAAACTGGTTGTACGTCGACCATCTAGACACGGGAATTAGTAGTATGACCACCAAAAGTCTCACATCCACGTTTTAATTAAAACACTCATTGACTGTCGAAACTTTTTTTCTTTCTTCATCTTACCCCCCTTTTTACTTGAAAATATAAACCCTTGTAAAGTTTGTGTACGACTTCATCTTATTATATTTGAGTGAGTCGAAAAAATTCCACGACAACCACTAATTCTCCCCGAAGGATCCACTGAAGCCACCATTCCTTAGGTGGACGGTTCGTCCTCTACACCCAAATTAGGGACCCAACCCCACTAGGGGACCTCTTCACTTACCGTTGGGTGAGGTCGCAAGAACGGACCCTTTAGGGTACCTGTCTCCTCGGACCGTCCGATATCAGGTACCCCAACGTTTCTCAGTCTGTACTGAATCCCTGATTTGTCGTCGTCGTCACTAATTTTTGTTTAATGAAAACATTTTTCCATAAAGGGAAAAAAGTTTATACAAACGTGGGGAGTAACAGGACCACGTAAAATAAAGATTCGGAAATATTTCAGATATTTAGTGACACAAAAATAGATTTACTATGCAGTGAAGTGAATAATATTTAGAGTCAAGGAATCATTTAACGGATAACCCAAACGGGACGTCTTTGTTTTAATTAGACAGACTAGTAACAGACGTTTAATACTCATACAAAAATTGGACGGTGAAAGGTCTATGTTTCGACACAAATATATAATACATCACGTCACTAAAGGTGGACCCTCCGACGAAACGTAGTAGATCTCTGTAAAAACTCCTGAATGAAGGGACCACCGAGTCACCACTTCTTAGGTGAACGGTCATGTCCTCGACACCCTCTGAACCCAAGTTAGGGACCAAGTCCTACAGGGGGACCGTTACCTTGACCGTTGGGTGAAGTAAAAAGAACGGACCTCTTAGGGTACCTGTCTCCTCGGACCGATCGATGTCAGGTACCCCAGTGTTTCTCAACTTGTACTGACTCACTGAACTCGTGAGTGTGTCTGTAAAAACTGACAGTGGACCCACGCACAAGGACCGTACCTTATTAACCCCTACAGTGGTTTGTCGGACGACACGTGTCTTGTCGAGGAACGTCGTGTCTTGACAGGTCGGGTTTTACAGTCATCACGGTTCCTACTCTTTGGGAGGAGAACATCTTTTCTTCCATAATAAAATTCACCTGTTCGAAAAACCATATAGATGACCACTCTAATTTCAATATTTTATTTTTGCAAACAAAAAAACTACCTCGGTTGTCCTCACTACTCTTGGACAAGTGGAGGGGTCATCGACAAAAAGAAACAAGAAGAGGACAAGAAGGGGACGGGGAGGAGGACGACGACAAAAAGAAGGAAAACAACATAGTCTTCTTTAAAGACGTGAAATTCCCCTGACGAGAACTCCAAAATCGAATTGAAAATCAACCTCGTAAATAAGACAAATGTAAATTCTATTGATAGTTACACACATAAGGACAACGGTAAAAGAATTAACAAACCCCAAACAAAGACATCCAGAAAAAGGGGGGAAGAAAGAAACAGTAGAGAACACAAAGGGTGGATCTCTTCAAGGAAATCGAAACAACATTTTGACCTAACCACCACGACATAAGAGAGTCGAAGACGAACAGACATTTCGAAAACCAAAGAGGTACCTTAGACTTAACTCTCGGAACACCCAACTAACGAAAACCAATATCCAAAAAGCGAAAGTCGTGAAATTTATATAGGACGGTGAGGGAAGAACAGACGTCGAATTGAAAAGTAACACCTTTTTTAAAATTCGTATACACTTTCATCTCTTTATCATATCACTTTGAGGTGCACGGACAGTAGATTGAAGTCTGAAGTCGTAAACCAGTCAGTTTAACAAAGTCGAGAAGGGGTCGGTGACAAGAAACATGGAGTGTCCCATTAAAATTTCTGTCGGAATGTGTTGTATAGTAAGGTGGAAATTTAAGAATCATGTCCACAGGTATTCCTAAGGAAAAAATTTCTATGTATTCGTGTCATCGCAATACCATGAATTCTTTTTACCCCTCATTAACGTTTTATGGGAGTATCTACAGTGGTCACCTCTGACAAATTACGAGTGTGAGGTCACAAAGAACTAAAAAAAGGGGAGAAATGTAAGACAAAAGACTAAATACCAAGTCGACATACACTTTAGGGTCACCAAACGTTAAAATATCGGATGCAATAGGTGAACTTGTCCATGGTAACCTCTTTTATGTTAAGTAGTTCAGTAAACATAATGACACTTCCGTACCTCGTTAGAAAGACGTCTTGACAAACTCCTTAAACCGACTGTTTCTTCACTGTCTTATCTTTTAGTAAAAATCTCGACATACATGGTTCCGTGGCTACACTTTAAACATTATGACAACCTCCCCTTTTATGAATTCGCTACAAATGACTTACAGTACGTAATAAGAGTCTAACGCATTTTAATTTCAATTGCTTATGTATGTAAATCTTTCTTTTTCTAAAACAGTTACGTTATACTGGTTTGAGATTTCTTTATCTCCGAACATTTTCTTTTCAATTGTTATTTTATCTTCGTCATATTCTTAAATATACTACTGGTCTGATTTTCATAATGAATTAAGTTATACCAAACTCACCCCTTACATGATCACATAGAGTCATTTCGTCATCCCTGTATGCCAAACATATATTTGGAGTTAAATTTTATAATGAAAGAAAAATAAAGAAATTCGTATCAAAATAAATAAGTGAATGACCAAGAGGACCCAGGAACGACGACGCGCCCGAAAGGAGATCGACGCCCGTTCGTCCCCCGATGACAGATCAACGCCACGCGTGCGAAGAGAGACACCACCGAAGAGAACCACGTCCCGAGCCCGAAATCCTGCGTACCCGGAGTCATCGACGCCGAGGGTCCGAGATCTCGCGCCGAGTGATCGACGTCGCGCACGCGTGTCAACGAGGCTCCGTGCACCCCCGAAGGGTCCAGTCCCTAGCTTGGACACAGAGGACGTGACTGTCGGGACCTTACAATTAAAGAACTTTTTGATTTCTTTAACTAGTACTTCTTATCTCTTTGGTTAAAGTAGATCCAGTTTAAATTTAAATTTTATTTGGAGAACTTTCAATCCAGTCAAAATACAGAAATTACGTGTTACTGAATCATTTGTAAAATTTTAAAACCTTATTTTGGAGTAAGGAGGTACAAATATGGTCGAACAATATTTATCCGTCGACACCGGACCGGTCTCCACTTCGTGACTATCTCTCGGTCACACGAAAAACTTTCTGACACACTTTTCCTTAAGTCGACTTCGGAAGAAATTTTTAAATGAAATTCCTGACACACATGCACACAGTCAGCAGTTATAGAACGAACATGACACAGTAATCGACAAGGGTTTCTTCTTCCACCCCCCTTGGGATGTCTGTGTATCACAAACGTGTAAAAAGGGAGGAGGAAATTCTCCAAAAGACCTCTTATAAATACCAATCTTCAACGTCGGAAAAGGACGAGTGTCTCTTTTTTCGTGTGGTGGGTCCTAATAAATGTCGCAACCAAAGATAAGATATTGATGTGTGTCGAAGTACTGACACTCCTAAACCATCTATAAAAAGAATGAAACATTGAACAATACATAGTATTGATTTGAAAAAAACTCTTCTCGGGGATATAACAAGTCGTTTCCTTTTTATAGGTCACTAAACCTCGCCAAGAGTTAGGGAAAAGACGCAGAAGATCCACTTCCCACTACAAGGAATGGAACGGTTCAATCCCTGTCTGACGGCACCAAACCCTTAACACCGTATGCACAGTATCTACGAGACCCACGGGACCGACAAGGACCCGTGTGACCGGTCGCAGATTTGGAGTCGTAGAGAGACACAGAGACGACCGGCCCTCCCACCCAATCTTTACTGTCCCCAGTCGGGAGGGAGACCCTCGGCCATGGCCTTTCCTGACCCACCCACTTGTGGGTCGGGCGAATCACGACCCATCCCACCGGGTCCGTGCGCGGGACGCGACAGAGCGTCTCAAGAGTCGAGCCACCGGCGCGGACAGTCACGACACGTCGACCGCGGACAAAAGGTCTGCGTCGAGAAGTCACTGAAGCAAGGGGAAGGACAGAGAAAAGAGGTTAGGAGAAGGTCGCAAAGGACCCTAGGGGAGTGGTCGTTTGACGGACCTTTGGAAACCTCGAAGACCTCCTCATCATTGGTTCTATCTCTATCATTTGACATCGAGAGAGAAATAAACTCTTGACTTTTACTACAGAAAGATGCCCAATGAACCGTGGTGGGGGGACGAAACCGGTACGGTGAGCCAAATACCCTAGAATCAAGAGACTAGTTCCTAACCTTGGGTACGGGAGTTGTCCCTTTCGGACCTGACGATTGGTGACCTGGTGGTCCCTTAAGGGACCGCGTGTGCGGAAAAACTTTTTAGTACCTGGTTTACACCATAATATTAGGAAAAATTTAATTATAGTATGAAGTGTTGACTGGTACATATGAGTGTGATCATAAAAACACTCTCAAGACTACACAAGAGACTAGGAGTCGGAAGAGAGAACCTCCCAGACACGGAGGCTCTCCAAAATCGGGGATTACACAAAGGACCCCTGTGGTGTGTACTTCGTCTGAGATCAACCGGGTCTACAGGGCTCCGACTCTGAGTCCTTCCAAAACGGGTCCTTCAGCTCCCCGCGAAAGCCCGGTGTAGTCCGAAGGCACCGACACTACGACGGAGAGTAGTGGTGCAAGACGACGGCAGGGGCAGTCACGGCCGGCGGTCAGACCGGTGACAGCAGAGGGAGCGGACAGAGACGAGGTGGTCCCACTGCCGGTACGAGATGGGGTAGGGGCGTCCAGGGCCCCCTAAGACACGACGAGTCGGGAGGAACAGAAGTGGCCTGAGAAGACCAGGGGCGAGACTCGACACCGACACTACGACCACTTCAAACGAGTTCATGACGACGGAGAGGAGACGAAACCTAAAGTCGTGGATCAAAAAGTAAATACGTCAAAGAGACATAGGAGGTCGAAAAACTTTATTGATGGAGTTACGGTGTCTGGAAAGGGTAATCTTATATTTAATGGGTCCTTCTGTCAACGTTCCCTTTTTGTTATGTGTCATAGAGGAACCGTCTTTTCTTGATAGTAAGCAACCCCTGTTAAAATAAAGTTCTGACATTTTAAGTACTTTTCATTAAGTTTATTTAATTGACGTAGTGACTAAGTCGACCGTAAGTGAAGGGTGGTTTCGGATATGAACGAAGTTTCAGAAATTCTTTTCTTATAATTTTCTACAATTCACCCTCTTTCTCTTTAATTAACCTCGGATACACTATTGAAGTGGCCTGATACACAGAGTGTTTCTATTCGTGTCAGAGAAAGACAAATTTTTTTTTTTTTCTTTCTATTTATTTATGTTACGACCCTGGTACTGGGTACTGAGACCAACCAAAGAATTGTACAATAATCAGCAAATCTTCAAATTATAAAGACTATAACGTCATAAAGATTTACCATGACCAATACAGTTCATTCTGAACACGAACTTTCTAATTTTTTGTTTTAGACACAATCCTTCCTTTGTGTTAATGAGTTCTATACTATTCACTAATCAGATCTGTTAAGTCACAACTTAGGCACTTAAATGGATGGTAACAAAAGACAAAACTAGACTCAACACCAATGTACTTATGTAAGTGAAACACTTTTGAGTAGTTTCGACCTTTAAATACTAAACACATGAAAAGAAGTAATTTTTAAAATAATGGTCGCTTCCGTCTTTCGCGTTCTTCTTTTGTGTTAAAAGAATTTTTTAGGTCGTCGGTCGAGAGAATTAACCAAGTTTCTTCAACTTAGTGTCCACAATTTAGTGTAACACAATCAAACGGTCCCGACGGCATTGTTTTACGGTGTCTGACTCGTCGAATTTTTTGTTCAAATAAAAGAGTGACAAGACCTCCGACCTTCAGGTTCTACTTCCACGACCGCCCAAACTAAAGAAGACTCCGGAGAGAGGAACCGGACGACTACCGACGGGGGAACGACGGAGAAGTGTGCCGGAAGGGAGACGTGTGTACGTGGGGACCACACAGAGAGACACTGGTTCAAAGAAGGACATTCCTGTGGTCAGTGCACCGGGTGGGATTGAGCTTACGTCATTGACACCCCAACGTCACAGGACAGAACCAGCCAAACCAAAGAGGTCTTCAAGTGGGACACCCAATACTATGTTGTAAACCAGTCCTTGGGCTCTTACCGACGTCGCGTCCCACTACAGACGGTGTATCAAGTGCACGGTGACTTTTCATCACATATGAACTCAGCTACCTTAGTATAACCGACTTAAATATCTTAATCCTCCTCACGGTAAATTCACCATTAAAAGAGTGTAATAATCACCTCTCCCTTTACGGACAACTCGGTCTGGTAAAGACTTGCCCTTACACACATACACACACGTGCACACACACGTACGTACGTACGCGTACACGTCCCAACACCACCATTACCTTATAACCAACCTTCTCTGGAATAAAATGATTACTTCCATTAAGACTGTAAGTTTCTACCACCGAGACGACGTGTCAATTTTCCTCTCATATACCTATCTTATTTTCCAGTATCTGACTTCCCCTCAATATCATGATCCGGTCTCCACAAAATCCTGTTCTGTAAGTTCCTATATAACCAAGTAATAATTTCATTTTATCTTTGGTCGTTCGAAACCGGACAACTTTGACGATGGAGGGTCCACATTATAGAAAATTGAACCTTTTGTACCGAGAACAGTGGAAAAAAAACAAACAAACAAAAAATCCAATTTAAAGTTTCCATCTTCTCCTTCGCGAATTTTTAATAGTCTAAGTCGTTACTTGAGTGTTTATATTGAGTGTTTAACTACACACAATACCGATGATCCTATCTTATCGGACCGTCCGATGTCAGGTGTCCTAGGGTCTCAACCTGTGCTGACTCACTGATTGTGTGTGTGTGCCGATGATTTTATGACGACCATACTCTTACTTGGGTGGGATAAAATAAACCGATCCCAAAAAAACAAAAAAAAAAAAATTACTTATGACTCTAAAATCTGTTCCGTAAAGAAGTCTCCCGGCCCTATCATTGGTGATAAGGAATAATATGAATCGACAAAACGTATCAATAAAATGGACGGGGTAGAGTCTTTTGTATACCTAACCTCTGACGGATTAAAATCAAGTCAGAGAAAAAAACTCCGTCCCTTTAACAAGACTTACGGAAACTCTTCATCTTCACCTCTGGTCAAAAACAATAAGACACAGGTACAGGAAGGACGGTACCTTTCTTCACTTCTCTATTCATTTTTCGGTTCAACATATAGAAACCTGTATCCTGTCTTACTATTATTCGAGACATCAAAACCGAGATCCTCAGACCTATTTTCACTTTGTATAAATTCACTAAACCCTCTAGGACAGTCTGATAAGCAAAACGCGGAGACCTCATTCTTTGTGATATTTAAAAGGAAACAGAAACTTCAATCCCCTCTAATTTTCCTTTTTAAGGACTTCTCCCTTAGAATTATAAGGACTTCCGATGGTCTGGGTAGAATCCCCATCTTAGCATCAAATAAACCGATCCCTTAATTCTTTCGTCTGTCACTTCTAACTGTCCCACAATTACATTGACATTGAATCCCACTATGCGTGACACTAAGTGACAGACTTTCTCTTCGCACGCACGCGCGTACGAGTCAGGGCAGACTGAGACGTCGGACGGTCCGAGGAGACAAGTACCTTAGAAAGTCCGTTCTTATGACCTCACCCAACGGTAAAGGAGGAGCTCCCTGGAAGGGCTGGGTCCCTAACTTGGATGTGGAGAATCTAGAGGACGCAACCGTCCAGTACGAAATGGTGATCGCGGTGGACCCTTCGGGTACATATCCGACATTTTTGGGTAGTAAACATGTGACGAAGTGTCGTATGAAAACGTTATGATAGTGCACTCGGAGTTCTTAAGACTATCCTTTTTATTTAGTGGGTTCTACCCAATTCACCTGGTGGATGACACTCTAGCAATAAGCTGGACTCGGGACTCTTGTCTTACAAATCTTTTCTGTGTGTCAAGAACAGGGGCGTCTCAATCGTGGATATTACCTCCATCATCCCCTCCACCAAGTGACCCTTGTTTTCTCTGCTGCGTCGTTTAACAGGCCCTACTCACTCTCTTCGAAGCGGTCCTTGGGTCGAACTCAATTCTGGACTTCGTAATCAACCCCAAGACGAACCCGTTCGTCTCGTACGGACAACGGAAGTTCGTCGCACACACCTCCCAACTCTCGGTTCTACCCCAACTTTTAAACGTTCACATTTTGTCACTCCACGTCTCACTCCTCTCAACCCTGATCCACACGTACGGGTAGTCTCTCACTGGACTCGAGACTACTACTGACGAAAAGGGACGAGACCATTTCCCTTTACCATCGAGGATCTTCAAACACTTAGGATCACTTTTACGAAACTCTAGTAATTTCCAACCATCGTAGGAGTATAAAGTCCTCCATCCCCGACACCACGTCTCGTCGAGTCTGACTCGTCACGATAATCTTATTTTCAAAGTTACTTTCTTCCCTTCTTCTCTTCATTAAATTACGGACCTTAAACAGTGTGTAGCAGTAAAAGTTTGGTGACGTGTTCACGTGAGTAGAGTGGGCGATCGTTTCATTACCGAGTTTTAAGAGGTTCGGTCCGAAGTTGTCATACACTTGGCACTTGAAGGACTACAAATTCGACCTAAATCTTTTCCGTCTCCTTGGTCTCTAGTTCAACGGTCGTAGACGACCTAGTAACTTTTTCGTTCTCTCAAGGTCTTTTTGTAGATAAAGACGAAATAACTGATACGGTTTCGGAAATGGACACACCTAGTGTCGTTTGACACCTTTTAAGAATTGTTCTACCTTTATGGTCTGGTGGACTGGTCGGAGGACTCTTTAGACATACGTCTTGACCTGTACTTCGTTGTTTGACCAAGGTTTAACCCTTTCCTCATACAGTTCCGACATATAACAGTGAGACGAATAAATTGAAGACACGTCTCATGTAGTTCGTTTTACGGCCCGACCTACTTTGTGTTTGACCTTAGTTCTAACGACCCTCTTTATAGTTATTGGAGTCCATACGTCTACTGTGGTGGGAATACCGTCTTTCATTTCTTCTTGATTTCTCGGAGAACTACTTTCACTTTCTCCTCTCACATTTTCAACCGAATTTTGAGTTGTAAGTCTTTTGGTTCTAGTACCGTAGACCAGGATAGTGAAGTACCGTATATCTACCCCTTTGTCACCTTTGTCACTCTCTGATAAAAAACCCGAGGTTTTAGTGATGTCTACCATTGACGTCGGTACTTTAATTTTTCTGTGAACGAGGAGCCTTCTTTTCGATACTAGTTGGATCTGTCGTATAACTTTTCGTCTCTGTAATGAAACGGTTGTTTCCAGACAGATCAGTTCCGATACTAAAAAGGTCATCGGTACATACCTACACTCTCAACCTGATTTTTCTTTCGACTCGCGGCTTCTTAACTACGAAAACTTGACACCACAACCTCTTCTGAGAACTCTCAGGGAACCTGACATTCCTCCAGGTTGGTCAGGTTGGATTTCCTTTAGACAGGACTTATAAGTAACCTTCCTGACTACGACTTCGACTTTGAGGTTATCAAACCGGTGGACTACGTTTCTTGACTGAGTAAACTATTCTGGGACTACGATCCTTTTTATCTTCCGTCCTCCTCTTCCCCTGCTGTCTTTTACTCTACCAATCTACCGTAGTGGTTGAACCACCTGTACTTAAACTCATTCGAGGTCCTCAACCACTACCTGTCCCTTCGGACCGTACGATGTCAGGTACCCCAGTGTTTCTCAACTTGTGCTGACTCGCTGAATTGATTTGACATTACATTAAGGTTTACCCAATTAGGAAAATTCCCGTTGGCAAAAGAGTCCTCTCTGCGACATAGTAAAACTTCAATTAACGGTACGTCGGTGTTTATTAAATACATGTAAACATAAAGCAGAAAAATAACGATTACGACTTCATAATTTTCTATCGACAACTGAAAGAAGTTCACGAAGTAAGTAAGTGCTTATCACCGACAAAAGTCATAATAGAGAGTAATGAAAATAAGTCATGTCACGTGTCATGAAGAATATGACATCGTGAACTCATAAATAGTAAGAATTCAAATTAAACGAAACTCATGAAAACACTTCCTAAAGTGTAAATTACTAGTAAACAAAATGTGTCAATGGGAGGTCACTTTTCTTAAACGAAATGATCACGAAACGATAAATTATAAATTCCAGAAAGAATCAATACAATTAGTGATTGAGATAAACTTTGATCAAAAAAAAACAAAACAAAACAAAACAAAACAAAAAGAAAAAAAAAAACTAAAAAAATAAAAATTAAAAAAAAAAAATTTAAAATTTTAGAAATTAAGAATGTACGCAAGGGTTTGTACTTGGGGGGAGGGTGGAGGGAGGGGTGTTGTAGAGAGACCCAGTAGGGGTACGTGGTCGGGGTTCGTTCGACGTGGGATGCAGTCTGTACCTGACCGCTAAGTTAAGAATGTACTGTCATATGTACAATCTTAAGGGTAAGAGGGTTTAGTAGGGTGGGAGAGGGAGAGGGAGACTCAGGTTTTCAGACCATATGTGTAGACACAGAAAAAAGGACAGAACGTATGTCCCAGCAGTAACGGTAGAAGGATTTAAGGTATATATACACAATCATATGACATAACCACAAAAAGAAAGACCGAATGAAGTGAGACATATTAACCGAGGTCAAAGTGGGTAGAGTAGTCTTGACTAAGTTTACTTAAGAAAAATTGCCGACTCATTATGAGGTAACACATATACATGGTGTCGAAAGAATAGGTAAGTAGACGACTACCTGTAGATCCAACAAAGGTACAGGACCGATAATATTTGTCACGACGCTACTTGTAACCCCATGTACACAGAGAAAGTTAAGACCAAAGGAGCCACACATACGGGTCGTCACCCTAACGACCCAGTATTCCATCAAGATAAACGTTAAAAAATTCCTTAGAGGTGTGACAAGAGGTATCACCGACATGATCAAACGTAAGGGTGGTTGTCACATCCTCCCAAGGGAAAAGAGGTGTGGGAGAGGTCGTAAATAACGAACGTCTAAAAACCTAGCGTCGGTAAGACTGACCACACTTCACCATGGAGTAACACCAAAACTAAACGTAAAGAGATTATTACTCACTACAACTCGTAGAAAAGTACACAAACAATCGGTAGGCATACAGAAGAAACCTCTTTACAGATAAATCAAGAAACCGGGTAAAAAACTAACCCAGCAAATAAAAAGACCTTAACTCGACGTCTTCAACGAACATATAAAAACTCTAATCAACAAACAGTCAACGAAGTAAACGATAATAAAAGAGGGTAAGTCTTCCGACAGAAAAGTGGAACGAATATAAAAGGAAACAACACGTCTTCGAAAATTAAAATTAATCTAGGGTAAACAAATAAAAACGAAAATAAAGGTCTTAAGACCCTCCACCTAGTATCTCCTAGGACGACACTAAATACAGACTCTCACAAAACGGATACAAGAGGAGATCCTCAAAATATCAAAGACTAGAATGTAAATCTAGAAATTAGGTAAAACTCAAATAAAAACACATGCCACAATCTTTCACTAGATCAAAGTAAGAATTTCGGGTCTCTATTTAGGTGTGTGTATACCTGTGGAATAGAAACTGTTTCCTCCGTTCTTATATGTTACCTCATTTCTGTTAGAGAAATTGTTCACCACGACCCTTTTGACTTTGATCAAAAATTAACAGAACCAATTGTATGACAGATTAGCTGATACGTCTAACAAGGGACTCATATCATTACAAAATGTGCAAATTATACGAAATCTAGATTGATCTACTACGTATAAACTATGTTCAACCATTCTTGAAGGTAAAATTATGTGACGGATAACACCTCCTATGATGTCACGACAGATTTGACACATGCTTAAATCTACATAAACTTTCAGTTACCTTGGTAAAGACGTCTTGGTATCTATAGAAACATTTTGACTAAAACATTATAAAATTTTGTCAAGAACCTTCAAACCACGAATTCCAATATAAAAAGAAAGAAAGAAAAAAGACTCTACTAATTATATGACAGTAGTATTCTCAAACAGATTTTTGGAGGTCTTGATTGGTACCCCGTTGACCTATACAGTCATGGTCCATCTCTTCCACCCTGTATTCGCTTTTTACACGTGGAATTAACATAAGAGCTGAGGAAGGAAACTGAAAAGGAAGAAGGGGTTCCACATACCAGGGGATTCAGATGTAATTCACTACACGCCGGACAAATAGGTCGTAAGAATCATTATTACCTTGACCTGTTTGGACTACAGGTTTTTGTTCAATTGACCACTTCACTTAATACTGTGGTATATAATTTTATATTAATAACTAAATTCTTTTTACGACAGACGACGCGGTGGTCTTTTAGGTACATACAAACAAAAAAAATTACCTTTTAAAGTTTGTATCACTTTCACTCCAACGAGTCAGCACAGGTTGAGAAATGTTAGGACACCTAACATCGGGCGGTCCGAGGAGGCAGGTACCCTAAAAGGTCCGTTCTTATGACCTCATCCAACGGTAAAAGAAGAGGTCCCAAAGATGGGTCCCTAGCTTGAGTCCAGAGGGTGTAACGTCCGTCTGTAAAATGGGAGACTCGGTGTTCCCTTAGGGTCCCAGTTTGTATCATTTCTCTTATTATTTACTTAGAGTTATATGAATAATGAGTCGAAGTTTTTAATTGTTGTCCCTGAAGGGACCACCAGGTCACCAACTCAGGAGGACGGTTACGTCCCCTGTACCCAGGTCAAGGACCAAACCCTTCTGGGTTGTACGACACCCCGCTGATTCAGGAATACAGTATTGATGACTCGGACGTTCGGGATCTCCGACACGAGACGTTGTGCCCCTCGGTGGCACCACCCGTCGTGGCAATGATCTCTTCTCCGGGGTGGGGGACGTAGGTCTCTCTCGGGTGAGTGACGTGGTCCCTGGTCACGCCGGTTTTTATTTATGCTTCTAAATTTTTGTTCTACACATACTCTTTTGACTGGTGTCGGTCGGTCAGGACAATGTAAGAATAGAGGAAGGAATTGGAGAGAATAGGAGACGACCTAATGACGTTTCGCCTAGGGTCCAAATAGTGAAATAGACACGTATGTAACGCACAAACCAGGAGTCTAGGACCAGGAAGAAATGCCTAACGATATAAGGAAGGATAAATTTTATTATATTTTACTCTTTATCGAGGTTTCACTTTTTTTAACAGAAAAGACGAATTTGTAATATAACTTAAAGACTTAAAAATTTTAAAGGATAAAACAGATATTCATTTACACTACAGTAAGTCACCAGAATATTTGCTTTTTCATAAACATATTATAACGGAAAAAATTACCTTCTCGCAATAACTAGACATTAAGTGGATCATATGTTAAATAGGTAAACCTTCCATGTTAAACAACAGAAAATTACTTAAACGTCTCTATACACGTGGGTAGTGGTGTTGGTCAAAATCTTGTAAAAAATAGTGAAGTTCTTCTTTGGGGTTACTGGATCTACCCTTTTCGTAGACTTTTTCTCCCTTCCATACGTATTGACTATGCGAATCTTTGCTTGTGTTGTAACATTTAGTCGATATGAGGTTATTGTAAACAAAATATCTCTTCTTTGGGGTATGGACAATCGTCAGTGAACAATGAAAGTGGGGTTTGGGGGCAGGGTATCCGTTGGTGATTAGACGAAAGATAGAGATTTCACACACAATTAGCACACAATCAGCGAGTCAAGACGGACTGAGAAACGCTGGGGTACCTGATGTCAGGTGGTCCAAGGAGACAGGTACTCTAAAAGGTCCGTTCCTATGACCTCACCCAACGGTAAAGGAAGAGGTCCCCTAGAAGGGTTGGGTCCCTAGCTTGGGCCCAGAGGACGTGACGTCCGTCTAAGAAATGACTGACTCGATGTTCCCTTCGGGATAGAGATATCTAAACAGATAAGACCCATCAAGTAAATTCACTTTAGTATAATTATAAACCAGAAAACATTGTCCGTAAAAGGTGAACTGTATTACGAAGGTCCGAAGTAAATACAAAATCGTAATTAGTCATGAAGTAAGGAAAAATAACGACTTATTATAAGGTAACAGACCGAAAAGGAATAAAATGAATAGGTAAGTAGTTGACCGCCTGCAAACCTAAGATAGGTGAAAAGTCGATAATACTTCACCGCGACACTCGTAAACACATGTCCAGAAAAACACTGGAAAAGTAAAGAGAACTCACAAATGGGTCTTCATTTTACCATCGAGGGTACCATTGAAATACAATTTGGAAAACTTTTGAAAAGTAAAGAGAACTCACAAATGGGTCTTCATTTTACCATCGAGTGTACCATTGAAATACAATTTGGAATACTTTTGGACAAAAGGTGTCGTTAACGTGATCAAAAGTAGGGCGGGTCGTCTTAAACTCGGAAGACTACAAGGGTGGAGGAGTAGGTGTGGAGAATGTCGCACAGGAAAACGTATATGAGTAGGATCACTCACACTTCACCAGAGTGACACCCCCCAGAGGAAACGCAAGGGGACTGTCGATTACTCAACTTATATAAGAGTACACAAACAACCGGAGAAAAGGAAAAGCCTCTTTACAGACAAGTCTAGGAAACTCATAAATTAATTTGAGCCAACACAAACCAATGACTTAACACTCTCAACACATATACACACAATGACCTAGTGCACATCAAAAAACATCGGCGGCGGTATTAGTCATAGGTCTTTTGTGGCAGAGGCGTCTGAGGAACACAGTGGGAGATTGGTGTGGTGCGAGAAGGGTGAGGGTTCGGGACGAGTGGGGTTACTGTAAAAATAGGGGACCGTTGAAGACTAGATAAGAGGTAAAGACATTAAAATAGTGAATTTCTCATAGTATTTACAATACATTTACGAAAAAAGTGAACTGGATTTAAAGGACCTCTAAGCAGTGTTCAACACACACACAGTCATCAAATAAGGAAAAGATAGTGACTTATAAGTATCATAACTACGTAGTACCAAAACAGATTAATCAGTGAGAAGGACCAACAAAGGTCAGAAGACGACAATCTTTATTTCGACGGTACTTATAACACATATCTAAAAACACACTTGTATTCAAAAATAAAGAGACCCTATTTATGGGTTCTTACGGGAAACGACCCGGTATACCATTCCATACAATTTAAGACACTCTTTGATGGTCTGAAAGTCTCACCGCTAAAAATTTTTATTTTTATGTCTATTAATTTTACATTGATTCTTTATATTTTTTTTGAAGTAATTGTGTTCGTCAACTTTATCCTATACAGGTCGAAATCTTTAACGACCTATAAAAAGGAGATAGTGCCGACCATCGGTAATAGTGACTGTAAATACTATTAGTGAAAGGGGGACATTAAAATCGTAAATTCGGAAGTAATGAGACGTCAGATAAAATGTAACGGACAAAGACTTACAAGTAAACCTAGTATCTCATACATCATAAAAAAACCGTACCGAAAAAGTGACTTGTAACAAAAGATTCTATTAGGTACAACATATATCACCACCAAATAAGTAAAAGAAACGATATAAGGTGTTACACATAAATCGAGTCAAATAGTCAAAAATGACAATGACCTATAAACACTGAACAATTGTCATAACGACAGTTGAAAAACATGAACACGGGACCATGTATATAAAAATTTCCACATACCTGAAACCAGTGTCTCATCTGTGCAAGTGAAGGTCAACTATTACGGTTTGACAAGAGGTTTCTTCAATTGTGGTCAAATGTCGGGGTAGTCGTTACATACACTCAAGAAAAACAGAGTCAAGGAGAGATCAGAGGGGTTACCACAACTGGAAAAAAATTTTTTTTTACAATTGACCATAATACCTACACATCATTGGACAGAAACACCAAAAAAAGTTGTAAAGTGACTAAAGATTATTTCAACTTAGGGACAGTATATAAATAACAGGTAAACCTAAAAGACAAAACACTTTAAGTAAGAACAAGTCTAGAGAACAGGTAAAAAATAACCTAACCGAAAAGGAACGTGAGTGAGACACTCATATCGGAGGACCCTAAAATTAAAAAATACCATTCTTCAAAGACAATCCGAAAGGTGGAATCCGTCCGAGACCTAAAACTAAAGACAGGGGGCTGTGAACGGAACCCGTAGGATTTGTTTCTCAGTTCAAAAGACTAACCGGATACTGGTGTTTCTAAGAACAAAAGGGATAGAACCCTCGAACCACTATTAAATAATAGAACATCAGAAAAAATTTTCTTTAGAAAGAGTTTAGACAACGTCATGACGAAGACAAAAATACAAAACAGAAAAGCCGACGAAGACACCTTAGAATCCAAGGGTTGATCCCTGACTTGGACGTGGGGCACGTAACGTTCCGCTCCAGGATTGATGTAGTTCCTTCAGGGGAGACCATCAGAAAAATTATGAAAGTTCTAAAATAAGTCGAAAATGTCAACAAAATATCCTCCAAACTAGATTCATTGAATCGGGTAGTAATACCCTTTATTCTTCTTCATATCAATTAAATAACCTAAATTGTCTTCTTTCTATTGACTTCTCTCTCAACGACTCACAGTTTATTTACGAAGAAAAGATGTTTTTAGTATACTTAAGGGTTCTCGATGAAGATTTCAACTCTCAACCTTCACACCTATGAGACTCGTCTCTTTTTAATTCCTTAATCTCAGTAATGTAACAAATAAAAAAAATTGAGGTCCAAAGTGAAAAACTGTCAGAACAACTAAGACAATGCTTTTTAATCCTTTAATAAAAGGAGTGCTAAAGTAACCAACATAACAGTGAAAGACGGTATTCCCACCACAGTAGACGTATAGACTCAAATAACCATAAAGAGGACCGTTAGAACTAAGGTCGAACACGAAGTAGGTCGGGTCGTAAAGAGTATCACATGAGACGTATATTCAATTTATTCGTCCACTGTTATATGTCGGAACTACATGAGGAAAAGGACAAACCTTGGTCAGACAACAAGGTACAGGTCAAGATTGACAACGAAGGACTGGACGTATGTCTAAAGAGTTCTCCGTCCAGTCCACCAGACCATAAGGGTAGAGAAAGTCTTAAAAGGTGTCAAATAACACTAGGTGTGTCAGTTTCCGAAACCGTATCAGTTATTTCGTCTTTATCTACAAAAAAAGACTTTGAGAGAACGAAAAAGCTACTAGGTCGTCTACAACCGTTAAACTAGAGACCAAGGAGACGGAAAAGATTTTGGTCGAACTTGTAGACCTTCAAGTGCCAAGTGTATGACAACTTCGGACCGAACCTCTTAAAACTCGTAATGAAATGATCGCACACTCTACTCACGTTAACGCGTCATCAAACTCGTAAGAAAACACAACGAAAAGAAACCCTAACCTTACTTTTGACTGGAAAAGGTCAGGACACCGGTGACGACTCAAAAGGTTTAAACGACCGTATAACTCACGTCGTGAAAGTGTCGTAGTAGAAAATCCTAAACTTTATCGAGTTGACCTTAAGGTAGTGGAGGTGATCGAAACAAGCATCACTACGAAGGATTCCGGGTGAACTGGAGTGTAAGGTCCTACAGGCCGAGATCTACGTACTAGTGGGCAGTACTAATAGACCCAACACTTCCACCAGAAACATATCAAGAAGACACATAAAAACAGTGGAGAAGACGAAGACAATCCAGGGATGGTAAAGACAGGAAATAACTCGTGTAGAAACGTACTTTACAAGGGAACCATAGAGATTAAAAGAACTACTCTAGAGATCAGAAAAGGTAAGATAACAAAAGGAGATAAAGAAACGTAACTAACGACTCCTTCCGAAAGAAAAGAGAGAAACCATAAGGAACCTTGAGACGTAAGTTTACCCAGACAGAAAGGAAACGAGAAAACGGAAAACAAAGAGAAGAAAAGTGTCGATAAACATTCCGGAGGAGTCTGTCGGTAAAACGGACAAAACGTAAAGAAAAAGAACCCCTACCAGAACTAGGGACGGAGGACGTGTCACAGTGTTTGGAGGCAGGTAGCAAGTAGTCCGTGGACTGCACGACGTCAGGTACCCCAACGTTTCTACTGACCTGACTTGACTAACAGTGAACTAATTCCAAAAATTCCATTCGTAAGACAAGACGTCGATTAAGAGACCAATAAATTGGAATCATAATTAAGCTATTTATCTAAACATGAAACGAAGATTAGAAAACTAGTATGGTAGAATAAGGATTTAATAAACAAAAGTAAATAGAGAAACAGAGCTAAAATTGTTATTTAGGGGGGAAAAAAAAGGGTCTTTCCCAAATACTTACTGAAATCGTTTTATAGGTAATAAAAGAAAAGTCGAGGTAACATCTTAAAATTAGAGGTAAAATCTGGACGATAAAACACAGACAAAAGTTATACATCAATATTAAAATATATATCTCTTTCACTAAATGGTATATATATTCTATATATATAGAAAATAAAGAGTTTCTGAAGATCCGTCAATTATTTACAAATGAAAATTCGGCCGTCACGTGACATCACGACAACACCTTCTTAACTAAATGAATAACTTGGTATGAAGGGAAAAACGAGGGGGGGTGTAAAGGACAGAAATAAAGGAAACTACAGGTTTAAATTAAAAATTATTCAAACGAAACAGAATTAATATTTGAGACTAAATTAAATCAGTTATAACGAATATAGTACCCTTTTACTAAGCAGGAAAAGAGCTCAAAATACACAAACATCACTTTACCTAACTTGACAATGAAGACACCCGAATATATTAACTCCGGACAATTAATAGAATTTCATAACGAAATTATTTAAAAATAAGTTATTTTTAATAAGTTAATTAAAAAGTCACAACAAAAGTCTTCCATCATACTGTACGGCTTCCGTCCTGAAGAAGAGCTTTTCTTCATACAAAAACATACCATTTAACGGTCAGAGAATTCATAATAAGTGATATACATCAGTATTCTTTTGGTTTTCACTATAAGTCTATCGGACCGTAGCTAAAAGAAGTGTGTAGAGGGAGGGAAGAACGACCGACGGAGTTTTCCCTCTCCCAATGTGTAAAGTTGATTACCGTCGAACCTTAAATAAATAAGTATCATCAAAATTCCTTTCAGTAACAGTAACAAAGCTTTATTATTTAGTTTCAGTTTTTCGGCCGGACCTCTTGAAACCCCTCTTAGAAACTTACTTATCGATATTCTGATAAATTTTACAAAGTCAATACGTATATTTGTAATGGAAGACTAAAAGAATTTTTGTGAAAAAACTGCTCAACTCGTGGAGCAGAGACTTGGTACAAATTCAACAAACTACTTGTAACAAGAAGTCTCTACCTCCTTACTTAGTCAAAAGATGAGAAGTTTCGACTCTCTTCCTACACACAACTACGTCACATACACCACCATTAACTCTTCCAAGATCTTGGATTAACGACTCACTTTTGGGAGGAGTCAAAGAGTAATCTTCGAGACTCCAGAAACTGTGTGAAGAAACGGTGTGAAATATCACAGAAGTAAACGTTTAATCCACATCGTTATTGCTATAAAAATCGTGTCACGGACGTTACTAAATTACGAGTAGACTTAGAAAATAAATAGAAATTAACTTAAAAATAATAAAAATAAAATGTACATATTATACTCGGATATTAACACGCCCGATCTTAAAACTCGTCACTACTTGTTATCTGAATTTCTACATTTCCAGAAGCCGATGTTCTTGTCAAAATTTATTTACAGGTCACATTTGTACAAAATTTTTATACTCAGAATTCTTTTACTTAACGAAACCGGACACAGTCGAATGTTATTTTAAATTTTCTTTAGACAGTAGCTACACTTCGGTCCCTCTTCTACAATAATCATTGAACTCACTCTACACACGAGTTAGGTCTTTCTACCTGGTTCCTGACTGTAACCAGGACAGGAAGAGATAAACTAAAATATTTTAAGACCATCCTTGGTCCCAACGTCGGTAGAAGGAACTAACAAAATCTCATTCGCGTAAAGAGAGAGACAGAAGTAAACAAACCAATAAATTACGTGAGACTCACTGATCTTCGATTTTCTAGGGACTCAAGATTCCGTTGGAAACCCCAAAAAAAATTTGATACAAGTAGAATCAACTGTAGAAAGTAAATAAACAAATGTCTATAAGTTTTATGAAAAGAAAGACTACTTGAAAAAAATTTTTTTTTCTATGACAAAAAGTACACCTGAAAAAAAAAAAGTTCAGAAATAACTTAAACAATGTTGTAACGAAGACGAAATACAAAGCCAAAAAACGGGAACTCCGGTACACCCTAGAATCGAGAGACTGGTCCCTAGTTTGGGTGTGAGGTATTTAACCTTCCACTGGAAAATTGGTGACCTGACGGCCCCTTTAGGGGACTACTTGAAAAAATACGACACAAGAACACAAATTCAGAAGATTATTAAATATTTATTAAACGGTGGGTACACCGACACATTTTATTCTAAAATTCGTTGTCATTGAGTTAAAATAGAAAATTTCGATACGTTATGTTTTTGTTATACGTAAATCTTCATTTAAATCCTCTTTCGTTACCGTTGAGAGAGGTCATGAGAACGGACCTTTTAGGGTACCTGCCTCCTCGGACCACCCGATGTCACCCCAGCGCTTCTCAGCCCGTGCTGACTCGCTGAAGTGAAAGTGAAAAGTGAAAGTACGTAACCTCTTCCTTTATTGTTGGGTGAGGTCACAAGAACGGACCTCTTAGGGTCCCTGTCCCCTCGGACCACCCGACGGCTGATACCCCACCGTGTCTCAGCCTGTGCTGACTTCGCTGAATCGTCGTCGTCATTTAAATTTATTTAGACATTTATACACCTACTCACACATAACGGACAATTCCTTAGTAGTTGAAACCGAATATATTGGTCTTTTTGAGTGAATAGTAATAGCAAATCCAGTAAACAAATGGACCAATAAAATTTTTCGTACACTCGATATCGTAGACACGCGGTCACAAAATTGAATTCACAATTTTTTCGATCGTCATAGAAAAGAACTAGGAAGACAATGGTACAAGACCCCCCCTTTACAGATTAATAAACTCATCAAACGGTGTTCGAATAATTAAACCTTTTAACTTCTATAATGATCGATGAATCCTTCGTTTACCGGTGGGGCGACCAATTTCGGAGTCCGGGGAGAGACACAGACTTCCATCGAGTAAGACATTGAAAGAAGAAAGTGTAGAATGACAAATATTTTTTTGACCGGTACAGACAGAGGGTCGAAGTTCAAAAGTCTGATGCAAAGAGAAAGAGTCAAAAGAATGAAGTAAGGGAGGGTCTTCTGAGACTTCGTATCGTATGTTCTACCAAAAAGTAGGTCTCATAAAATTAACGAACTATGACGTCCCTTTGTCCTCCTAATAAGTGAAGAGGTAAGTGGGAGTGTGTGTGTGGGTGTGGATTTCGTCCCCGCCCCCATCATCATGTTTTCGACTGACACAGTCTCTTTAGACATCTCAACAAGGAAACGAATGAATTATATATTCGTGGGAAGGGGAGGTAGGTAGACGTATTTCTTTAAATCAATAAGTCAGGGAATCAGTACAGGTTGAGAAAGTTGGGGTACCTGACGTCGTATGGTCCGAAGGGACAGGAAGTAACAGAGGGTCTTAAACGAGTCTGAGTACAGGTAGCTCAACCACTACGGTAGGTTGGTAAAGTAGGAGACAGTGGGGGAAGAGGACCGAAGTCAGAAAGGGTCGCAGTCCCAGAAAAGGTCACTCAGCCGAGAAGTGTGGTCCACCGGTATCATGACCTCGAAGTCGAAATCGTAGTCAGGAAGGTCACTTATAAGTCCTAACTAAAGGAAATCCTAACTGACCAAACTAGAGGAACGACAGGTTCCCTGAGAGTTCTCAAGAGGTCGTGGTGTCAAGCTTCCGTAGTTAAGAAGCTACGAGTCGGAAGAAATACCAGGTTGAGAGTATAGGTATGTACTGATGACCTTTTTGGTTTCGAAACTGATATACCTGAAAACAACCGTTCTTAAAACCGTCTTTAACCGTTTTTGATTCTTAAAAATCAAGTAAAAATCTTTAGTCCATCGATAAAAAGACCTCAATTAGACTACTACTAGGACCTAGACTCACTCCTTTTAGGCGGACCGAGTATCTCCAAAGAGAGATCCAATTTGAATAAGGGCCTGGACGGTCAATGGGGAAAAGGAAAGACACCAACACCGATGTGTGAAGAGTAGGTACCTAAGAGACAAGACCACAAGAACAAAGAAAAGACACCGTTTGACTGACCTAAGGGAAAAAGTGACTAAAACAACAGAAGGTCATAAAATTCGATCCTAAACTACATACTACAGCAGATTGCTCACCTCTTCGATTGGAACGAAGTCGTAACATAACGGACAACAGTCCCGAGTACAGGAAACGTCTCAGAGAGTGAGTCAAGGACCATACACCAGACTTTCACCACAATGCACCCTCGAGTCTCGAACCGCGAAACCGAGTCTCGAACCACGAACGATCGACACACGGACACCGTTCAACGGACTGAGACAGCCAAAGAGTAACTATTTTGTTCTAGAAATTATGACGGGTGGAGATAGACAATCTGCAGGATTCTATAGTCACTACGTTTACACAAAAAGAAACATGTCTTCAAGGTTCCATTCTTCAGGTCCAGACCACACCGCCAGGGTACCAATTTTCGTTGACAGACGGTAGTAATCAATCGCCGAAGGTAAGAGTTCTACTAGGTCTTACCGACGACACCAAGATTGGGTAGTGTAGATGTAAGGTCCGTCGTTTCCCTCCGTTATCCCGTTCAGTCTTTCCGAGTGGGTCGAAACACTCTCCTGGTATAGGTCTACGTATGGGACAGTTAAAACGAAGATAAGGAAACCAGTCTTGAACTATTAAACTGGAACGTGAATGTCTCGTAGTCTTTTATGGTCAAAAATAGACCCATGTCAACGGTGGCGTCACCTTAATCCCAAGTCAATGATTGTTTCTCCCTTCTTACCCACGACCCTTTCATCGTTAGACCCGTGGAGTCTCTATTTCCCCTGTAACGTACGTATCATGACTCACGACTATGTCATGTGGAGGCACTTGCGTCCGTAAAAGGACTACAAACGGATTTCCAGTCTAATGGTCGTCCAGGGTGCAAAAGAATAAGGAAAGATGGGCAAATACATGAAAAGTCCCATCACACCAGAAAATATCATAGTATTACGGGCTTTGGTTTTGTTGGTGTCTACTAAAGAAACTTCCCATCTCCATCCATCCATCATCAACACGGGGACAACCTTTTGGTAAGCATAGACATCTTATCCAAAGTAGAAAAAACGAAGTAAGTCAAGTCAGCGAGTCAGTACAGGTTGAGAAACGCTGGGGGACTGAGTGTCGTGCGGTTCGGAGGGACAGGTAGTGGTTGAGGGTCTCAAGTGAGTCTGAGTGCAGGTAGCTCAGTCACTACGGTAGGTCGGTAGAGTAGGAGACAGCAGGGGAAGAGGAGGACGGGGGTCAGGGAGGATCGTAGTCGCAGAAAAGGTTACTCAGTTGAGAAGCGTACTCCACCGGTTTCATGACCTCAACGTCGAAATCGTGGTAAGGAAGGTTTCTTTAGGGTCCTGACTAGAGGAAGTCTTACCTGACCAACCTAGAGGAACGTCAGGTTCCCTGGGAGTTCTCAGAAGAGGTTGTGGTGTCAAGTTTTCGTAGTTAAGAAGTCGCGAGTCGGAAGAAGTGTCAGGTTGAGAGTGTAGGTATGTACTGGTGTCCTTTTTGGTATCGGAACTGATCTGCCTGGAATCATCCGTTTCATTACAGAGACGAAAACTTATACGATAGATCCAACCAGTATTCAAAAGAAGGTTCTTCATTCGTAGAAAATTAAAGTACCGACGTCAGTGGTAGACGTCACTAAAACCTCGGGTTTTTTTATTTCAGACTATGACAAAGACGATAAGGGGTAGATAAAGGGTACTTCACTACCCTGGCCTACGGTACTGGAATCAAAAGACTTACAACTCGAAATTCGGTTGAAAAAGTGAGAGGAGAAAGTGAAAGTAGTTCTCCGAAAAATCAAGGAGAAGTGAAAGATGAAGTAATCGACCAAAATTGTAACCACCTCAACTATACAGGAAAAAGTTTTTTTCTTTTCTTTACACAAATAAAAAGTAACGTGACCCAGAAACAACGACACGAGTCCGAAAGAAATCAACGTCGTTCGTCCTCGGTGGGAAACTACGCCACACGTCCGAAGAGTAACGCCACTGAAGAGAGCAACGCCTCGTGTCTGATCCGTGTGCCGGGAGTCATCAACCTCGTCCGTCTGAGCCATTAACATCGGGCACCCGAATCAACGAGGTTCCGTACACCTGAGAAGGACCCGGTCCCTAACTTGGACACAGGGGACATAACCGTCCGTCCAAGAATAGGTGACGAGGTCATCCCTTCAGGCTATACAGAAAAAAATGAAACTAAAAATTTAGAAGTTGACGAAAAGGAAGGGTGATGAAACTTGGTTTTTCCGGTGATAATCATGTATAAGGCAAAACAAACAAACAAACAAATTTATTTCTCTTAATTAAATGAAATTTTACAATGTAGGAAATTTAACAGAATCCCACTGTGTCTTACTGTCAACCCCTACTAAAATGAATTACAAATTGGCACGAAGTAATTTGTTGGAGTCACAATGGATGGTTTAAAAATATACTTCAAAATGATAAAAAGATATATAATTTTAACATATCACTTAAAATATCATATATTTAAAAACAATATACTAACATTCTCTATATCAACTCGGAAGAACGGAGAATAATTCATGTCAGATGGAATATAGGTTTATTAATTTAAGACTATTCTATCCTTTTTCTCTCCTCACTATATATTGACCCTTGGTTTTACTGTAAAACCATTTCGGACAGAAGTCAAAAGTTCCATCGACTTATAGACATATAACGTAGGGTCACACAAAGAAAGACCGACACAACACTTTCCATTTGTACATACACAGTATTTACGGACACCCAACGTCAAAACCCAAGGCAAAAAATTATTTCGTCAGTGGACACTGAAAATCTAAGAAAACGAACCATAAAGATAGATTATTAGTAGTTGGAAATAATCATTAATAAAGATATGTGTGACTATGTCAGAAAGGAAACACACCTATCCTTTTTTACATTTTAAGTTTCATCAAAAATTTTTTATTTATAGTTACTTTTAAGTAGTTTACTATCCCGTGGACTTCATTTACGATTTACAACATCAAGAAACATTTTGGTGGAATTCAGTATCTTCAAATAGTTTGAGTTCATTAGTAATACTAATTTCAAACATAGTAAGTTGTCAAAATTCTTTGAAAGTTATAATCAATTGTTTGGATATTGTTCCATTTTAGTCATCGCACCTTAAACAATTTTTAGTCTGAACGGGTTAAAATATAAAATTAATACATCTTTTTATACATGACTTCTAAGATTTTCCGACATTAGTTTTATTGAAAACTTTCAAACCCGGACAGAAGTTTTCCCTTGAACATTTTATTGATTTAGAAAAAAATTTTTTTAATGATTTTAAACGACAATTTACATTGACTTATAAGACCTCAGGAGTCAAACCTTTTTGGACGACATGAGAATCCAATTGACGTAGAATAAATAAAAATAAAATACGACCCCTTATTAAAAAATTCTGTCCATTGTTCCTTTATATCATATTAATAAACTGAAAAATTATACGTCATACAAAAATTTTTACACATCATTAAATTTAAATCTCAATGAGATAAAATACATCTTTTACGAACTATAACGTATCATAGACGTAAGAACCTTCCTACATTGATTGACATTCAATAAATATTATCGAACATTCTGAATGTAATTATCACCACTGAAAACAAATTAACTTAGAGAACTTGAGAACACATAGAAACGTTTCTCCTCTTCATCCTTATATCAGTGAATAAGTTTTAAAGTAGAATCGATAACGGGAGAAGGGTCGTGTAGAAAGAAATAGTGGTAGGGGAACCACACACAAGTGTCTTCGTTTTATTAAAATAATAATTGAATCCGTTTTATACTAATCCTTCTATTCAGACGAGGCATGCCTTCATTGGTAATATACAAAGTCTCGATTTATACCCCCTCCCCGTCTCCCCCTACCCACCTGACCACCAAGCCCAAATCATCTGCGTTTGACAATGCATATCTGACCTATTTGTCCCAGGACGGAATGTCGTGTCCCTTGGGATAAGTCCATAGGACCCTATTTGGTATTACCTTTTCTTATATTCTTTCTTACACACACATAAATTGACTCAGTAAAACGACATGTCGTATATAATTATGTAACATTCAGTGGAGGTTATTTTTTTCAAATTTTTTGTTTTATATTTATTAAAAATTCAACGTACGACAAAACCTATCAAGTATAATGTAGAGACGAAATAAACGTTCTAATAATACTAAGGTCACGAGACTAAAATTGCAACAGACTGTGGTAACGTCGAATTCCGTAAACTAGTATTAAATAATCTGTCCCCATAGAAATTCTCACACTATAGTGTAATAAGGACTGACTAAAATAAATAAATAAATAAAAACCACATATTGTATTAGTGTAAATAATTTGTTACATACGGTTATATTTTCCGTTTCAAGTTGTTACGCTTTCATGTTTATAAAAACGTGGTTGGATTATAATGTTTATTATTGGATAAAGAGAAAGTATAATGACTCGGATGGGACACAATATTGGTCTTATTATGTCTTGTCCGTAAACTGTCTTGATCAAAAGAAGGATATTTCTTTGATGTTTACTCAAAGACGACCTTGGAAGAGTTGTCTCTAAAGTTATTCCATATTTGTTTCAAAGAATTGATCTTCCCCGATATATTGTTTCATGTAAAGTGTACGCTTCAAAGTATAGCAAGAAGTCTCTAAGGTCGTATCTTTTTGTCTTCTATAAAGGAAGTCGTTGGGTCCCCTATTTGTTCTAGTAGAGTTTTAGGAAGGATCGAGATTCCACATTCCACAGCAGTGAGTCAGCACAGGTTGAGAAACACTGGGGTACCTGACATCGGATGGTCCGAGGAGGCAGGTACCCTAAAAGGTCCGTTCTCATGACCTCACCCAACGGTAAAGGAAGAGGTGACTGACTAAAATTTAACGACTTTTGTCGACATCACTAATAAAACGAGAACATCTAAAACGTATACTTCGATCCTCTATTTACAGGATTCTTTTTAAATGGTATACATAAAAATTTGATTATTTCAACTTTTGACGTAAACGGACCTCGTTAAATTTCATCTCGGAACATAAATATCTCAAGTTGTGTCATACTTCGAACGTAAACAACTTTCAAGAGACAAGCCAAGTACAGAATTCAACTTTCGCATCAATTACATTTACACGTAAAAACACGGACAATAAGCACCAATACATGTACTTCTATGGAAACGTGACCTATTCGATTATTGGTCCGATACCTTTCAGACACTATCCACTCCGTAAAATGTACAACGACAAGTCAACGAGTTAGCACCGGTTGAGACGTTGGGGTACCTGACACCGAGTGGTCCGAGCAACCAGGTACCCCTAAAAGACCCGTTCTTATGACCTCACCCAATGGTAAAGAAAGGGGTCCCTAAAATGTACATTAAATCTTAAATTAAATTCGGTATATTTACGGGATAGTCGACTAGTAATGATAGACAAAATGACACTCCTACAACTTCAAGTTTCTTACTTCTTAGAACGAATACCAGTACATTCGTTTAATCCCCTTCAATTAACTTAAACTTGGGTCCAGACTGAGGTCTCGGGTATAAACAAAGTGACAGGACATAAAAAAGGAGTATCCTTCAAGACACCTGAAATATTCGGTATTTTTCATTGGGGGGAAAAGTCGTTTGGACTGTACACTTTTAGAGCTAAACGGTTATATGTTTAACCCTATAAGAAATAAGAACACTCTACTAAGTAGAGTACAAGAAATTTACTGTGCTGTACTGTAAATTTTATAATAAACGAAAGGGTTTTAGGTTAAATAGTGAGTTGCAAAATTCTTATGGACGTAGCACTCTAAAATGGTTCACTCCGTTTGGAGATAAAACCATAAGAAACAAATCGTACATGAAGTACTTACGGACGAGATACGGTCCAGATCCACAATGTCTCTATTCACAGGACGTTTTCGTATCAAGGACGACAGAGACCTCGACCATATTGATCCAAAGTTTATGCCCAAGGTGGAACTAGAGAGTCATTGACATCCTAGAATCGTCCAGGGAATCGGGAGCTTCAGAGAAAGAAATAGAAAGAATCCCAATAACATTCCTAATTAACTCTATTATATACAAGTATCTTACCATGGACCGTACACTATTTTGTCACAATGGAAAATTGTAGAATTCTTATCGTGAAGTTTATATTCATGAAAGGAAATTTTTTTTTTCGAATTAATCATAGTACTAGAAGTCAGACTCTGTCATCAGTAGTAAAGACATAGTAAACTCAACACATTCGTAAAGGGAAACAAGACGTGTGACGGTATGCGTAAAATCTTTATGTCATATGGAATTCGACACACAAACAAAAAATATAAAATTCCCATTACGATCTTAGTGGTACACCATATTAAGGTTTATGTGCGTATATATATAATCCGTACACCGTTCACGTCATTGGACAAAAGAATAATGGAAAGAAGACTTTTTCTTCTATCTCAGTGAAACACTAAATAAGAAACCTTGTTATACTCTTTTCTAAACTCCTTCAAACAGTAACTCGCGTTTGTTTTTACAAGACTGTTGAGACTGAATGCCATCTGTAAAACATGTTAATGAACTCAGAAAACTTACCCTTCATAAAGAGTCATAAAAAATTTCATCATCTCAAATTTGTGATCCGTAAAGGTAACGACATGTGGACTTTGATTAGGGTGTAACATTTAGTGGTTATAAAGTTATTTTTAAAATTTTTGATCCATAAAGCACACGTGAAATGTTATACGTCTGTGAACTTATACATTTACGGTCACGTTCACTAAAACTTCTCTATAAATACTTTTAAAACGTTCTCATTATTTAGATCGGTATAAAGGAAGATCTAATGATTTACAAAATCCTATAATACTATTTCGAATTCCTCCTTAATTTACGTAAAGTCTTTACTAAAAAATCTTTACAAGTTTTTTAGTCACCGTCTAAAGGATTTCATTACCAAAGGTAGTTATTTTAAAATAATATTGTCAATTTAAAAAACACTTGACTACGTTTTCGCAGTGAATACTATGAAGGTTCCTCTAAACATGTTTGATATAGAGGACATTTTTCTACACAGTCCCGATAAAAATAATAGACTTTACTTTGGAACCATCTCTTTTAGAATGAAACTGTAATTTAGTAATGGCACAACAAAAACAAAAAAAAAATTATAATGTTTCAGGTTTACGGTTCCTTTTCAGTTGAGTATTCGACCTCTCTATACATCTATCAAGTTAATATCACTGACTATTTTATCTAAAATCATAAAAAAAAAGACAAAAGTGTCAAGAAAACTTAGGACTAATTCGACAAAAATTCATGTATTCCCTATTAAACTACAATATTTGAAAAAAAGAACAATATGTCTTTCTTTTAATACGTCAACTACATCTCCAAAAACAAAAATTGTACCTAAAAATTTTCTGAAAACATGTCATCCAAAATTTTATAAAGAAAATCATATATGTCGGTTGAAAATATAATGGAATCTACAACATTACCCTTCAGTCAATATCAAGACTCACTTATAATCGAGAGGATTCAAAAATACACATTCGTTTGAAAAACGTATCTACGATTGAAGACATTAGAGTCAATTCTAAAAGTCTTTATAAAACAATTTCAAATAATTTCAGTTCTAAATTACTGCTCAAAATTACCAATTTAAAATTTCCCCACTTAATTCTACAATAAACATGAATCTTCAGTTTCTTTTATTCACCGTATCTTTATTTACTAAATCGACAAGAAACGCTCGTTTTTTACAAGAGTGGAAATTTCGATTGAAAGAACTAATAAATTAACTCTATCGGTATGTATTTTGGATTAAAATTTTTTATTGGAGAACAAATCGTACTTGATTTCTTTATTGGTGTTTGAGTGACTCGGACTCTAAATGGTAGTTTTCTCCATGACTCTTCTTAGTTATTTGAAGAAAATATCCTTATTACAAATCACAATGAGTACACAATAAAAACTCGAACTTTCTACTCTATAAATCCTATTAAGACTTTTACTTGAGAGAAGTAATAAGATTATGGTATATGAAATAACTCTTATTCAATGGGTACGACATAACCTCAAGTCAGACGTTTCCTTACTTAACCGACTAAAAACAGTGAACGTTTAGGTCGGTCCAAATGATATCGGACGTCGGACGGTCAACTGACGTAGTTACGTATTATACCATACTTCAGTAATTTTCCGTATAAACAAAATTTTCACTGTGTACTTTGAAAAATGATATTAATAATTGATATTCGTTTCTTCAATCAGTACGAAACTAAAAAAAAAAATAACAGTAGTTCGTCAAAAGATCCTTAAAAGTCGTCATATAGTTAGGTCGATATTAAGATCATACTTTATGTCTTTGATACTTATTCGAAAACCACGGACGGTAGTTTGTAATTTAGGTATCGAAACTACGAATGTTAGAGTAAAACGAAAGTGGTGTCGAGACAAAATCATCTAGACGTGTAGAGAGAACGAGAGTTACCAATTAAAATAGTCAAGTCAAAGAAGCATCTAAAAACGGTACTCATCTTTCCTAAATTTCAGAGTATCAGGGAATTTTATAAAATAATAGGAAAGGAATTTTCTTACTGTTATATGTACGAACAAGTAACATGTTCATGGGTTCTGTAAGACTAACTTTCTATCGAATTCCTTTTTATTTGTTTATCGTTTTCGTAAGGCAGAAATAAATGTCATACATCTTCTAGTGACAAAAGTGAAATTCACATGTAAAGTAATCGTCCTTGTGGGATCTCTTCCTGTAGAAATCGCTATCTTAAATGTATGGCAATCGAGTGTCATTAACTAATCGTCGTCCTGAGACTCATGTCTCGATCAACCCGTGCAATAAACCCTACGGAAACTACGGCTCCAAAAGGCTTCGAACGACCGACGTACGAACAACGGAAACAAGTACTGTGTCCATTAATGAACTATTTTACTTCACGTAGCGACACTTGTTAACTGGGAAACCTCGTCAGGTCCGAACAGTCGTCAGATTTTGGTGTGAAATTCCGGTAGTAATACCGGAGTTTGAATTCTCAAAGGTTCCACGTCTGTTTCCACAACAGAAGGAAGTCATGTTCAGCTCACGGTAAAAGTCTGAAATACTTCATAAATTTAACTTACTATAAACTGCTATATCTTTTGAGGAGTCCTTTCGGTAGGTCGGACGAAAACCTGTGGTCCTGTTATGCTCTAAAATAAAAACTATACTTTAGGCCTCGTAATGTCTTCTAAGAGTCAGGGACACTCGCTAGTACCAATAGACAATAAAGGTTCTTTCACCAGAGGGACCCACAGTCGACAAGAAAAAGGGTGGACCTGAAGTGAAGGAGGCGGTCAGGGAACTCGACTTTCTTAAGACGAAGAACACGTTCTTCAACTAAAAGAGCTTTGGGAAGCCCGTCATCTTCAAGAGGTAAAGCATCCTTCAAATCCTGCACGGACTTCTCCTCGGGCAGGGACAGATACTTTATTACTGGCAGCCGTAGTTTGCCCGTCTCTTAAAAAGGTAACTGATACGGAAGTTCCTTTCACAGACCCATGAACCAGTCACAAACAAAGACTCACTACATATTCATAGGTGGTTGCAACTCCCAGTAGTCTCACCTAAACGTCAAGAAAGGGACCAGTCGTAGAAGGTCCGACAACACAAAGGGAAGTATCAGGAAAAGAAAAAGAGAAGACAAATAAAATGCGAGGTAAAAACTTGTGCGATAAAGTCGAACAAGAAGAACCGCAACTCTAAAAATTTTTTCTTTGTGATGGTGTGTTTGTGCGGAAATAAGTCGGGGTCGGACCACTACCTTACCTTTACGACCGTCGTAGCGGACGCGACAGTCGAGCCAAAACGTCATCCACCGCATAGTCGATACATACGTCCTCGAAAGACCTCATTCTCCCTTTTTTCTATTAAACGTAAATTGGCATAGTCCCTTCCTTGGACGACACTTTTCCAAAAGTATCTATAAGAATCTGCATTTATTTTCAATGAGTCACTTAACTTAAAGGTTACCCGTCAATTCGGCAATATATATAAATTAAGAGGTCGATTCACATTTAAAAATAAGTGAAGAGTCACAGTTTTAATTCAACAATTTGTCCGTCCGAATTATAACTTGTTATGACAGTGGAAAGTCTCTTATTATATACCCCTTAACGACAGTATAAAATTTCATTTAACATTCATCCTTTGGGTTTCTCTTTCCTGGATCCACATATCTTAAAAGAGAGGACATTTTCCAGTGTGTAAAGTGTCACCACCACAGTAAAATCTTTGTGTTTACTCTTATGAATTTGGGTAATAAACACTGTAACATGAATTCAATTAACCTAAACGTACACTAAGACTAAACCCCTTAGTCATTCTCTCCTTTAAAAGAAGTACAGAAAGTCGTTTTCCAAGACAATAAAACCGAAAAATGGGATGTTCATCTTTTTTCAGTTTATATGTCCGAAATGTCACCAAAAAAAAAAAAAAAAAACCCCAATTCTAAAGGATACCTTTTAAGTACTCGAACAAAGTGGGATTTGTATGACTTGTTTCTGAACCTGACGACACCTTTTACGACATTGGCACACAGACACACAAATACACAAACACACACACGTGTGCTTACTCACGAGGGAGCTCTTCTATTCTGTGTCTGTCTAAGTTTTATTGACGATATTTTATTACAGTACCCGGTCTAATCAACCCAAAGAAGACGACGACGACAAGGGGTGGGGTGGGGGTGGGGGTCGCAAGTGTTTTTCCCTTTCTTTTCTGGTTTCGGACAACGGGGGAAAAAAAAAACTCGAGATTGTCACACTCATACCACAAAAGGGGAGGGAAAGAAAAAAAAGGAAGAAGGGAGCACTTAACGAAAGGTTTTGTAAAATCCCTAGACTCAAAAGTAAAGAACTCAAATTTCTGGGTCACCATTCTTCACACTTGTATCAGGGGTCATGTGATAATAAACCGACTAGATGGACGATTTAATAAGACTCCTTGATGTCTTAATCTGAAGTCTAAACCAGTTTAAATAAATGTAAAAATAATGTAATTTCCATAAATTTTAAAAGGTTGAAACTATCTTCACCGGAAGGGAACACTGAGTCGACCATTTCTTAGGTGGACGTCACACCCTCTGGACCCAAGCTAGGGACCTAACCCTTCTAGGGGACCTCTTCCCTTTCCGATGAGTGAGGTCCTAAGACCGGATCTCTTAAATCTGATTTCGAAGGAGAGTCGTGGCGTAGTAAATTCTTTTCAAATGACCATATAAGACTGTTAAAGTACACACAACTAAAACACCAAACCTTTAGTTCAGAATGGATACCTATACTGAAAAAGACTTTATACCCTATCCAAACCCCGACCCCCACCCTGAAGAAAAGAATCATCATTTACATAGACTCATCGTTCATGCCTTATCGTGTTGGTCGTTTCCGCACGGTCAAGGCGAATGTCCATATCAGGAGAAAATCACTTCAGATACTACCAAATCAGTGATTGAGTACAGGTCGAGAACGTTGGGACACACGACATCGGACGGTCCGAGGAGACAGGTAACGGACCTAAGAGGTCCGTCCTTATGTCCTCACCCAACGGTAAAGGAAGAGGTCCCTCAGAAGGACTGGCTCCTAATCCTAGGCCCAGAGGACGTAACGTCCGTCTAAGAAGTTGGCTGACTCGGCACTCCCTTCGGGCGGGGTCCATCACATCGTCAGGCAAAGTCAGTGTATTTGCAGACAAGATGGATAGGGTCAGGTTTCTTAGGAGTTTTTCAGTAAACACGATTGAGGAAAAAAAATTTTCTTTCTTTTTTTGAAACGGAGTAACCTCATTAACCATCTGGAAGAAACAAAAAAAGGTTCAAAAAACACCTATAAGAATTAACGAAAAAAATCGTAGACATTCCGGGTAACTCTTCTGAAGTCATTCGAAGGATTTGGTCAAAAAGAGTAAGTTTTTTTAAGAATCCAATTAAACTGAAAACAAGATATCCAGGGTTGGTTTGTCAACAAATGTTACGTGTACCCTGTGGTCTTAGTCATCTTGCGTCGACATCCTATCACCACCGCTGACACGAGTACAAAAGAAACTTACAATTTTATTTCTCTCTATCAACTTAAGACACATTCGGAACCAGACGACGTAAAATGAGAGAAACCGGACGAATGGCTGCGGAAGGACCTCCTCGGGACCTCGATCACGACGATCTCCGACCCGGAGCGCCCGACCTCTGGACTCCGTGGTGCGATTGGGGAAGTCGGCAGTGGGGGTCCCGGGGGAATGTGGACGACTGAGCGAGTGAAGACGAAAGACTAAAAGTTTGGATGACCACACACAGAAAAAAGGAAGACCGAAAGAAACTGACACTTGGTGGCATAGCACATGGGGATTGGGAACTGACGGGAAAGAGTGAGATCTGAAGTGAGACTGTAAGAACCGAAGACGTTTGGACTGTACATTCTACACAAACGGTGGGCACCGGTCCGTTGTCATCACATTGTCTTCCGAACAGAATCACGGAGCGACCTTCGACTATTCTTAGATATCCTGAAAAAAAAAAAAAAAAAAGTCAGGACATTGAGGGTTGAACGTTAGAATTCTTTCTTTTTACCATGGGTCCTCTGGGGCGGAAGAGACGCAACGAGGTGAGGTAAGTGTAGTTTCATTCTACTAACGTCAAATGTCATTAGTGTCCCGAAAACAACGAGTAACGGCGACCATGCCACGTACACAAAGGCTCCTCTTTCGGTCCAACAGAAAAAGAAAGATTCGAATATAAATGAATGAAACCCCCGACCTCCCACCCCTCTCAGTACAGTCAGTTCAGGTGTGTCGGGCTTTTGACATTTTTACCACGAAGTCATTGATAAGGCTCCTCCTGTAGGTACCCAAATACACTGGTACAAAGAGACGGAGTGACGTCTAGGTCTGACCTTCATTAGTCAATTAACAAATTCGTCTTCCCGAATTGGATGTGTCCTTTGTACTCGAACAAATTTAGGTGAACTGGTGATCTGAACTTCTACAGTACACGAAACGTCCGTCTTTCTACAAAAAAAAAAAATTCACAGATAGTATCTGTAGACATTAGTGTGTATATTTCAAACTGTTTCAAATCAGTTGAAACTTCTACATAAAAGAGTGTATATAGATATACAGACAAAAAACAACGTGCACCGTCACAAGGTAAGAAAAAATACCGACTCATCATAAGGTAACACACTTACATATGTGCGTGTGTGGTGTAGAAGAGATTGGTAAGTAGACCCCTACCTGGGAATCGAACACTTCCAAAGGTATGGAAGTGTTAACATTTATTACGACGACACTTATAACCCCAGGAACATATATCGAAAAGTTTCATCTTAAAAGAGACTTATATATGAGTCTTCACCTTAACGACTAAACATGTCATCGAGACAAAGATCAAAAACTCTTTGGAGGTATGACAAAAGGTGTCACCGACGTGGTCAAGTGGATGGGGTTGTCACATACTCCAGAGGGAAAGAGGCATAGGAGTGAGTGGTCGCAACGATTAAACACAAGGACAACCACTGTCGGTCGAACCTCCTGAATTTGTCACAGTGACTTTCCAAGAACAAGGCTCATATAAGTAACCAATCCGGGTCACGGATTGGTTAAAAATCGTTTTAGAAAGACGACATACCACTACGGTTAGAAGGTGACGGACGTAATCCGTCTTGAATGAGCTCCGGTTACCCTTAAGAATAGACGGTTGAGAACTACCCTTTACTCCAGTAACAGTCGTTGCACTAACTGTGTCTTATACGGTCTCTATAACAGAACGGTATTCCTTCATCTTGGAATGGTTCTTCTAGAGAGAGAACCAATCTTCTATTTTCTATACCATTAAGGGGCTCTGAGTTGTCTAGTGAGAAAATACTTTAAGTCTGTGAGGAAAAGTTCCTTTTCCCTACTTCGACGGAAATAATTTTTGTACCCCAAAGACCAAGAAGTAAGAGACGGAGATGGTTTAGAAAAACCAATAAAAATGGACGTACGTAATTAAGGAAAAAAAAAAAAAAAGAAAATTTTTCTTTTCTACTAAGGAACAACGACGTGATTCTTTCACTTCGGTTGATGTCTTTCTCGTCCTCGACAATTAAAAATGACTTTGGACAGTGACACAGAGCCGAGAGTTGAAGAGACATAAAAAACTCTGAATAATTAGACCCAGAAAGAAGAAGTGAACTTAAATTATGGGTAGAGGAACTAGACGTCACTATAGAAATAAACAAGTAAAAGGTTTTAGACCGATTGGAAACCGGTAGACTGAAAGTACAGGAGACTAATGAAAAACCGAACTGGAAGGATATGGAAAGTGTTCGTCTCAAAAAAAAAAAAAAAAATTTACATACGTAAAGAATAAAAAGTATCGGAGGACAATTATCGTAACTTACACTCTTTATGAGTAAAACTATGAGTCGATATTAATACAATGAAAACAAAGAAAGACCACAACTTTTTATTTTCATTTCCTCCGTCACAATACATAATTGTATCAAATTCTTAGTGCCTAAAAAGACACAATTGGATTAAGACAAATTTACGGTTTTGAAATCAAAACAAAACTTTATACTTTCAAAAGACGTAATCCACAACAGACCATGACCCGAAGTAGTCGTGTCCATGACAGAATGGGCGGAACATCTCGACTGACTGGTGTCATAGAGTGGTCGACACGTCTCACAGTTCAGGAGGATCCGGAGCAAGTACTATCGAAGACCTTCTTACCACTACACGTACACATTAAGGTAAACCTCCTTATTCGAACCTTCACAAAATGTCGCAACTTGACTCAGAAGGTTCTTCGGGTCCCTTGAAACGACGAAGTCGTCTAAAAATTTGGGGTGAACTCCTCACATCTTTTCTAATTTCGCGAAACACAGTTTTCCTCGTGTGTAATTTTACTGGTTTCCTCTCCAAGACTGCTTTAAGGTAAGGTGACAAAGAAACGAAAAGTAATGTCCCCATTAGAACTTTTGTGAAATGTTTAGTACGATTAAGTATAAATTTTACATGAAACCCTCTACTCACAACGCCCCTTTGGACACAAAATATTAAGACATTCGTCTTCAGTAAACTCGAAAATTTTACTCACACGAGAAAAAAAAAAAAAACTTCACGTCCGACACGTAATAATAAGTGACCTTTTACAATAACATTGATCTACTCGTTTCACGCAGATACTCGGCAGTTTACTTGTGGTTTTAATACAATAACATCTCTTGAGTAAAAATATCACGATAAACCGTTTTGTCTTAAAACGGAAGAGAAAGTCTTCTACAAAATTCAATTATTAGTAACAGCTGTTAGAGTTTTACTCCCCATACTGAAACTTTTTAACATTTCACTTAAAACGATACTTTAGTCCCTGGTTTTCTCAGAGACGGGGGTTTACGATAGGCAATCGTGACAGGGAACACAATGGTAGAAGAGAAATCTAAGAGGGCACAGAAATCACTACTCTACCAGTTCCCCACTTCCCCACCCCTCCACCCCCGGATTTGGTTGTCCTATCCTATACTACCAAGTGTCCTCCTGTACCTCAAAGAATGTCTCTCATCTCACTAACATTCAGACCCTACCTCTTGAGATAGTATACCGTGTTAAAAGATGTGGATTGTAAAGACATTAGCCCCACACAGAATTTCAGTAACTGAACATTTTAAAAGTACCATCAGAAAACAGAAAGAACCACCGTGTATTCCATTACCACTTGTAATGTTAACTACCGTAGAATCTAAACTACCGTATAAACTCGTTAAGACATTCGACAACAGGTGTGTGGTCGTCTTTTAAGTCAATGGTCTCTCTGTCCCCCTCTTCCGCAACCCTCTCTCCTCCTCTCTCATAGTCCCGCGGCCAAGGGTCGGGACGGACGACGTATAATCTCAACGGATCACTGACACATTGTTGTGGAGAACGGGTGTGTTACGTTAATTCCATCTTAGAGGCTCTCACCTGGGACATCAAAAATTTTTCGAGGGGGTCCACTAAGAATCCTGGTTCGTCCTAACTTCTTGATGATATAAGTCCTTTAACCACTCGCGTCCTTTCGCTTGAATGGAGTCTCCTCAAGAATTACTACTCCCGCATTAAAGATGAGACATCAATGCTCCTAGTGAAGGATAATTTCATAGAACTTTAAGTATTTATTGATTTGATGACACACCATAATCATGACAATGATTTGTACCACTTCTCTTGACCCCAATAACTCCTACTTTAAGTACTTTGAAATGAGTATCAGTCACTACTTTTTTCCACAGTAATCTAACAGAGAATTCATAAAACAATTACAACATAGAGTCGATCTGATGTCCGAAAGAATTCATGTCCCCAGACATAAAAAGAAGAGACCATGGAGAGTCGTGTGGAACGTGGTACAAACCATGATAAATGGATACGTCGGGACACCAGTTTCGGAAAAGAGGACCTCTGAATTAGAAAGGACCTTCCTAAACAAAAAGAGAAGTATATTAGTACCAACGATAACAAGAACTTAGGAGAGATTAAAGATCACGTTCACCTATCGTGGAAAACTACTTCCAAAATGATTTCGTCTGATAAAATCATGATACCAAAAGAAAAAGTAAATAATAATATTTTGTCATAATGAAGTAAAAGAGTTTACTTTCAAAATAAAGACCGAAAATAAATTGGAGAATAAGAACTTTCGACGAAAATCCAATCTCCAGTACAGACAAACATATATAGTATGGGTACAGACATAAACTCTTAAATATGAATAATTAATATATATACATTAATATGTATAACGTATATAATTAATACATATTATTCGTTTTTATCTCTGACACTGCACGTCCTCCTTTTTATTGAACACTTGAACGAAGTATTTGTAATTTTGTGTTAACAAATAAAAATTTTACAACAAGTGATTCAATAAAGAAACTAGTTTTCAAACAATACCGAAGACATCTGGGTATCTCGTTAGGTCTGAGGAAACATGTAAATTTAGCAGACAGAAACTAAAACATGGAATCCAGTGTGAAAAGAAAGAAGAGGACCCGTCGGTCAGAACAGTAAGTGTCTATGAGAAGCCACTCGTAATGTCGTAGGGAACATATCCTTACTTGACTTGACTTGACATATCCTTACATGTCTTTGGAAGAAGGAGGGTCAGGTCTCCCCTCTTCAACTTCTCGTCAGGATACTTACTCCTTTGACTCTACAAAAGATTAGGATTTAGATTAGGAGTCTAATACCAAAGTCATAAACTAAATTTTGACCCTGAAGGGTCGATAAGTCCGAACAAACATTAAACTTATAATAATGTCCTTTTGTGATATATTGTATTAAGCCCCCTTATGAATTTACCGACGAGTAAAACAACGAAAACTTCATTAATTATGTTAGACTGAGACATCCGAATGACTTTAGACTCATACTAGAAAACAAGGATTTTAAGGACTTATAATTTATCCAGTCTTGTAGTTAAGTGTTTAAACTTATGTTAATCTTTGTGGAAGAATTATTATGTCCCTAGCGTCGAAACGGGTTGACCAAACAATTCTACGGTTTATCGAACATAATTATCCGGAATAGGATTGGTGTCCGTCTTTGACGATCTTTTTCTAAAATTTACTCTTGTCACCCCTGATCGTCCTTATAATTTTTACCAAATGGAAAATTTACGAGAACTAGAGAACTTTATGACAAAGAAATCAGGAAAAGGTCTCTTCTGTCTGTGCCCACACTCCATTTCTTCTTAGTCCCTTCATCGAAGTTCCGGAGTTCCAAATCGGGTCTTAGAACTGAGATTGGAACAGACATAAAATTGAACTCAACCGTCACGAGAATTTCCGGAGGTACAACTTGACCTAGGTCTCACCAGAGCACCTTTACTTACGGACATTGAAGGACTACGGGTCGCAGACGAATTGTGTGTCGAGAGTAATGAATGTACGGTTACAATTATCCGTGGGAAGGACGAATGGACAGTGAAATCGAACAAATCTGGCCGGTCCGGGAATTGAACATTTTTCACGGGCAGTCAACGAAGACGACCCAAGACGTAGTAGGACACACACGCACACAATCAGCGAGTCAGTACAGCTGGGACGCTGGGGTACCTGCTATCGGGTGGCCCGAGGAGACAGACACCCTAAGAGGTCCGTCCTCATGACCTCATCCAACGGTAAAGGAAGAGGTAGTAGTATGTCATCACATACAGTTCAACTCTATCATCCTTTTCTTCCAACACACAAAAGTTCAGGACCTGTCGAAGAGTCGTAAAAGAGAAACAGTAAGGGTCTTTCGTAAAAAGAGATTAAAGGACGAGTTTCTTATAATTAATATAGATCCAGAAAATCTTTCATAATCCCGTTTGTTTTATCTATAACTACTTTGTTATTTTGTAGGGGTCAACCTCCCTTCCCGGTCAAAACAAAACAATTAAAATCACTTTCTCTTAACCTTCTCTAGGGTCACTGAAGGAATACGTATACCTACGACTCTGGGTCTCTACACTTCATTGAAGAGGTTTCATTGAGGTGACAAATCACTGTCTAAATCTTGACCCTACGAAGGTAAGAACAATATTCTTACGTGAAACACATTGAATCGGAAATTATGAAAGAGTATTGAAAAAAGACTTTGATCTACCGTCATATATCTAGTTATTTTATGGTAAGAAACCCGACGTTCCTCGTCTTTGGTCATTCGTTTGGTCAGATCGAGTTCTTCGCCCCCTCCACTCTTTGAAATTTTCTCCAAGACCTTATCAAGGGTCTTAGATTTCTTTTCAAACTGTTTGCCGGTCCGGATTCCTTTCTATTGGGAGGACTTGGTATTATTTAAGATGAATCATGTCATCTTAGGGTGTCGGAGATACCTTCCTGGTCAGCAGGAAGGTCATCAATTTAATCTTCCAGCCCTTAGTACTTTACTATTGTGTTACATAAGAATTACGGAATTTGTGACATTCCGGGTGTTTACGTGTAAATCAGTGGTCACACGTACCTCCTGTTCCGGAAACTAGACTAGAGAGAAAGAACACCTCTCATTTGGGTATTAAATCGAATCTAAAAATTAAAACCAAAGAACTTTTTCCTCGTTCTGAAATCTGTGTCACTCTGTCATGTCAACATCTTAGGAAGCTCTGAAAACAAAGAGAAGACCAGAGATCAACAGGGAGGTCATGGATTAAACTGTCCAAAAATCGTTGAATGGAAATATAGTGTAGAACGACAAGAAATCAACGAGTCAGCACAGGCTGAGAAACGCTGGGGTACCTGACATCGGACGACCTGAAGAGACAGGTACCCAAAGAGGTCCGTTCTTATGACTTCACCCAACGGTAAAAGAAGACGTCCTCTAGAAGGACTGGATCCTAGTTTAGGCGGGGAGGACGTAACGACCGTCTAAGAAATAGTGACTCGGTGGTCCCGTCGGGTAGAATGTTTCGTAATTTGAATCAAAAGTATCTTTCAGAGGGAGGGAGTATGAGTATTAATTATCCTAATATATTATATATTAGCTTGACGGATTAATGATTGTCATTTTGATCGTATTTGTTCAAGATCGTATCGAACTCGTCTTCACACACCCTCATTATCTCTAATTGGATGATGGGTGATCACATATCGTTCGAGACCCGTAGACAGTGGCATAAATACTCCCTCTAACTCTCGGAACCATTAGATCTTCACCCAATTCACCTCCGGATGGTCTTCACGAGGATCACACAATCTCATCAAATATATGGACAGAGTAAGGTCGTTCGAGGGTCTTTCATTAGACCTTCGGTGACCCACCTCCCGCCCAGGGACCTTTAGTCTTGGTAAAAGGATTACTATAGTTCGCAAAAACGGAAAAAGTGAGACTAAAGATTCGTAAAAAGTCAAAAGTAAAGATCAGTTATAGTTATCTATTTTAGGTGTATTTTTCAAGAAAGCCTAGGAGTGTAAACACTTACCGACGTGATCTGAGACGAGGAACTCCCGTCCTCGGTTGAAAGTATCAAGACACAATAAGGACTAGACAAACGTAATAGCAAATGTATTTTCAGTGAGTCATTTATAAACTGTTTATATACTTTTTTTGGGAGTAAAAAGTTCATAGATGTCAGAAAGTTTGACTCGGTCGTTTCATCACAATTCAGTCCCAAGGAAATAATTACTTATACTAGACATTAATTGTCGTCACCACACGTTCACTCACGAAAGTCGACAGAATTTTACATTATATATTATCGAAAGGGGACTTTAGAATTCGTCACAAAATCTCTTCGTCGTGTCAAATCACCCTTTTTTTTTTTTTCTTTCGTACAAGGACACTCCAAAATTTTCACACACTACCAAAATATAGAACGAATGCCCCGACATAATATTCATTAAAAAAAAAAAATTTAAAATAAACCTTCTCGCCCTTTTCCCGTTTCTCACTTGTCTCTACACCGGAATAAATTCTCGTCGGTCAACTACCTGTAAAAGTAACGACGACTACTTCTGGAAAGGAAAGTGAACTCTTCGATCAAATCTAAACTTTTCTTATACTACCTGTCCTTCAACACCAAACCCCTTCACTTAGAAGGACGAAACTCACTGGAACAACCTCTTCTCACTATTACTCACCCCCGGTCCACTTTCGTCCATGCACAAAATCTACGGACGATGAGAAAGTCCATAATATTAATACTTTGCAGAAGTCGTCTTCGAAAATTTATTTTTAAATTTAAGTGGGACAGGTGGGTTCTCACGACACGACACGTATCAACGAGTCAGGGAAGGCTGAGGAACGATGGGGTACCTGACATCGGGCAGTCCGGGGAGACAGGTACCCCTAAGAGGTCCGTTCTTATGACCTCACCCATCGGAAAGGGAAAAGGTCCCCTAGAAGACTTGGTCCCAGAGGACGAAACGTCCGTCTAAGAAATGGTCGACTCGATGGTCCTTTCGGGGACGGGTCCTCATCCATGACGATTTATTTACACCTTGTAAGTGTCCACCATAACTTTCCATCGAAAAATCATAAGTCGTAATCATTTATGTACCCATCCATTGATTTAATAGAAACCTCTGTCATAAGATCTAAATAAAGTAAAAAAATTTTCCTAATTAAATACAAAGTCATCACTCGAAAAGAGTACGTAAATTCCGGGACATCTAACCTTAGCAAGGGTTTAGAACACTAACAATACTGTCCTTAGCAAGATCGAACTTGAAAATCGAAGTCATCTCCCCGTACGAGTTTATATTCTAAACAAAAACGAAATTCTTTTAAGTTTAAAATTAGAATGATTTAAATAATCATTCTCCTTTAATGAAAGTCTTAAATTTAAATTATATTTTATTAAGGTCGGACGAACAAAGGAAGGACGGTATAAACCCGTATTCCATCTGAACGAAGAGTAGCAGTCAGAAACGTCAGTAGACAGTCGGACATGGAACTCCAAACACGAATACAACGTAGCTTGATAACTTAATGACACACAAACGTCAATCATGAATCCCCGACATCATTCCTCAAGGTCCTAAAATTTTCCAGTGGTATTTGAAAAACCATGTTCCTTCCGGAGTAAATACCTATACCGATACGACCTAGAGACAACGACGAACGCCCGACGAGAGATCGATGTCACGGACCCGGACAGGAACACCGCCGAGGAGAACAATACCTCGTGCCGAAGCAGTCGACGCCGAGAGTCCAAGTCGTCAACCCCGTGATTCGGAGATCTCGCACACCCGAGTCATCGACACCGTGTGTCCAAATCAACGGAGCTCCGTACACCTTAGAAGGGTCTGGTCCCTAGCTTGACTACAGGGGACGTAACCGTCCACCTAAGCTTGGTGTTCTGGTGGTCCTTTCAGGTCTTTTAAAAAGAGTATATTTAGTGCACCCGCACCAAGGTAGACGTAAAATACAAAACCAGTCAAATAGACAAACGGGTCATTTGACATACGAAGAACTTCTGTCACGACATGGAGTCAGTAGAAGCTAAGACGTCACGGATTTACCAAGGGAAACGAACCATCCGTGAATCAATTACAAACACCTTACACACTCCAGTAACCGGGAGTTCTCTACGTACTATTTACGTAACGACTCCTCGGTTTCCTCAAGGACTTAGAGAGGACCTATGAGCCCGCTTAAGAGAATCTTTATACTAACCTGGCATTGACAAGGATTGGTATCAGTAGGTAAAGGTCTTACGTGGTTCCGACCACGGTAGCACCCAGTCAGTATATACGTAATAGTTTATTCTACTCTAGATTTCACTGAACCACGGATCATCCGTGTGTTATCATCTACGATTAAAAACAAAGAGAACTTATAACATAGTCCCAGTGGCATTCTTAAGAATGATTGTCACCCTTTTAAAAAGGAAGATGAACCTGTTTACGAGTATCGTAAACTTTCGAGATCAAACCGGTGTGGGTATAATTAGTAAAACGACTTTTTATCCTCAATCTCGTTGACCGTCCGCCTTGACTATAAGACATATTTGATCCGTTCTTGGACTGATCAAAGTGCCATAAAAAATCCGGTCGACAACATCAGTATCACATAAGATCTTAAAACCAAAAACGTGTATATACACACACATGGGTGTGTAAGTTTATGCACATACATATATGGAAACTAAATCACGAAATCTGAAAAAGTCTTCAATGAAGAGACACGTGGGAAGTTTCTACTATATCGGACATGTGGGATGTTTAAAAATAAACTAAAATACGGGAAAATTCGGTGAGAGAAATCTTTCTCGATTCGACGATAACTATTCCCCGACGTCGTCAGACATTTACCCGGACTGTCCTCGGGTCAAAAAATGATATTCAAAAAAACGACAAGACTAGTCACTATGGTGATATTTGAATTTTTACAAGGAAAAGAAAGGAACTATATATAATAACTGACATAAACTAACACTAGTGACAATGACACCAATCATACAGTTTTATGTCAGAACTTTTACTATTTACAATAGATTTATGTAAACAATTAAAAAAAGAAAGGTAAGTTCTATTCGAAAGTGACCTTCCTTATCACCATGTTTCTCGACTTACGGCTGGACGACGGTTACTTTTGATGTACTCCAATTTCTCCAACCACAAAAATTGAAATTTTGCTATGGACCACACACAAAAAACAAAAAAAAATCTTAACTTTATGTATATAATCTAACGGATAACTGATGCACTTTTGTTACCAATAACAACGTTCACAAAAGAAGTTTCGAACAAACAAAAATTTTAGTTCATTTATTCTTGTTTAAAAATCAATGTTTTATTCAGTACTCCTACGACCGATATCAATTATTATCAAATAACGTGTAAACTTTCAACGACTCTCTTCTCTAGGGTTTTCTAGAGTAGCGTTCTTTTTTTTTAAAAAAAGTAGATACAATCGACAGCCTTCAATCTGAATGGTACCACTAGGAAAAGGTCACATATGTGAACTGACTTAGTAATGAAACATATGGACTTTGATTATGTCACAGTCAATGTAATTTTGATTTGAGTTTTTCAAAGAAGTCATTCCCTTGAAAGTCTTGGATCCGACAATTAAACCCAACATAATTCGATGAAACAATGATATTGGACCTTAGTTTTAAAAATTTACAGAAAAAGATCAACAGGAACATTTAGAACTAAGAGATTTTTGTACAATGTTCTAGAAACGTGGTAAAATAAAAGTTCCCGATATTAAAAGGGTACTACTTACACATAAATTTTATGATAAGTGATTTTTCGTTCATATTGATCAACGATCTCATGGTAGGAAAAAAGAATTAGATGTTTCTTGAAAATATTTGGTGACGGACCAATCTCTAAAACGAAACCACAGGGAGGAGGTGTGAAAACCTGCACCAATAATGGGAAAACATTAAGTATGAATTTCCAATACTAACGTTTAAGAACCATGAAGTTTAAAACACTGAAAGTTTCTCAGTTGTTAAAAAATTTGAACCTTCTTTGCGTAACATGAACAAAATATCAAATATAACTTACATAAAGTTAGGGGGTATATCAGAACTTAATGTGTAAAAAATTAAATGGGACATGAATTGATACACTTTATCACACTTGTTTTGTTTTCTTTTAGAGACGGCAGTACCACGGATGTAAAATCTTCCAACATCGACGTGACTTGACCATCAACCCGAGTGTGAAGGTTCTCCGTCGGTGTCGGGGAGACTTATAGGAGTAACCTATAACTTGACCTATAACTTGACCTAGTCGAGAGTTAAAGTGTAGAAAATTTGAGGGGACGGGGTGGGGAGAGTTAATCTAGCCTACAGACAGAGAACCCTCACTTTGTCTCTGATCAAAAGAACAGGTTATTGAGAAGATTAAAGTTACGGAGGGGTCCCGTTCCCTTTCCTACTGTTAGTCTTACTTTTAAAAAATATTGTCATTTATTGAAACCTTGTGTCCGTCTACAAGGAGAAACAAAAATCGGATATTTCAAATAATACATTATGTTCAGAAAAACTCTTAAATAGAAGAAGTTTATTGATGACTTGAACCTTTCACGTTTTAAACTAATGAGTCGAGAAACGGGTTTATAAAAAGACACCAGAATTAAAAGAAATTTTCAAAGATTTCTAAAGACCACTAGTCTAGTCCGTTCAGTGGACGACACAATACTTTGCCGACGAAAAAGGAATGGTTTCTTCTGTAATTTTAACAAGTCGAAAAACCTCATACGACTTTCTGGTCGATAGTATATCAAGTCAAAGCAGTCACTGAATTCCTTTGTCCCATTAAGTCCTCTACTATTCGTACACTCAAAGTATTTATCTACGAGATACTGTATTGAGAACTTCCGACTCTGAAAAAAACTGGTTCACCCTTTTGTACCCTCGTTCTTGTGAAATCTGTCTGTCCCTCTGTGTCTCTGGACCCCTTTGAAGCCCCTGGGTACATCCCTGGACACACACCAAGATGTTCGGACCTTACACCCCAAAAAAGGTTAGTCTCGTTTGTCTTCGACGTCGGAATCCCTGAACGTACCCCCGAGTCACCAACCCCTAGACGGACGGTGTCACCCCATGCACCCAGACTAGGGACCGGCCCCTTGATTCTAGGGTGAACGGTGTTCAGTCGACTCGGGTACGTGGCGTTAATGACTCCGACGCACGGGATCTCGGGTACGAGAGTTGTTCTCTTCTGACGTCACGCTTCGGGAGTATGGCGAGGATCTCTCATCGGGGGTGTGTGACGTTGACCTCTTTTGAGCCGCGCGTCGTTGGTTCTTTCTCGGACGCGTGGTGTCACCCCTGGGTCATGTCGGGTTTTTTAAATTTACAATTTTTTTTTTTTCGAGGTCGGGAAAAAACTTGAGACTTGAATTTATAGGGTTTCGGACGACCCTTCAGGTCAACTGTACAAAGTTTCTACAGTTTTTGACTTGAGGGTCAGAACGGGGGAGTTTGGACGAGACTCGAGTACGGTTCAGACAGGAGGGTAAAAGAATCAGGTTTTCGGGACCAATGTCAAAACTGAGGAGAGAGGGTGGAGTGTAGGTTACACAGTCTTTTTAGAAGGACTCGCATGGAAGGCTTATAATGTGTAGACGGTAGACTAGTAAAGGCTGTACTAGACGGAGAAACAGAGTGGACATAGTGCCGGTCTCGGAGGATCGTCTCAAGGACGAAGACGGAACGGGGTGACGACAGACGACCGTCGTGCTATCGGTCTTGTCAAGAACATTTTGGACAGCTCAGCACGGTAAGGACACGAGTGGACAGCGAACGTCACGAAGGGTATAATGAGTCTTATTTTGGGTTCAGGAACGTCAACAGACGTCCCTGGAGGCACCGGACGGGTGGGAAGAGAAGGGGAAGAGGGGTAGACTTGGACGAGAGAGGGAGGTGAACGAGTAGACGAGGTAGGTGTGACTAGAGGATTGTCGGGTGCTCGCGTCCGTGTGAAGGTGCACTCCGGAAACGTGGCCTGCCAGAAAGGACGGACCTCGTACGAAAAAGATCTATCGAGGTACCGAGCGAAGGAGTGGAGACCGTTCGGAGAACAGTTATTCCGGGCGGGACTGGTAAGATACGAACACATATCGTGCATAATGGATTACATTAAATGAATGACATACATAACGGTTGAAACGGGGTCTCGTCAAATTCGAGGGTATCAAACAAAAAACAAAATACATATGCACGAAAAACAAGTGAGCATGCATGTGTTTGTATGTGGGACTCGCAGATCTTATCAAGCACTGTACATCATCCATTTGTCCTTTATACACAACTCACTTATTTACCGTCCTCTCTGCTAATTTCTCAGAGAATACGAACAATCTGTTGAACAATTTCTCAGTATACACGACACCATTCTTCAAACCTGAACCACACGACAACGACAATTCCTCCGTGACTTCTTAAAATTAGACCTATCATTCACTTCCCTTACACAAAAATCTTCCCCGGAAGATCGGTACCCAAGGGTCCACCGTGTCACCATTTCTTACGGACGGTCACGTCCTCTGTATCCTCTGAGCCCAAGTCAAGAACCCAACCCTTCCAAGGACCTCCCCCTTAACCGTTGGGCGAGGTCAAAAGAACGGACCTTTTAAGGGTACCTGTCTCCTTGGACCTCCCGATGTCAGGTACCCCAACGTTGCTCAGCCTGTGCTGACTCACTCACTCGTGTGTGCGCACGTAAGACCGGTACCACGTCTCGTACTCTGGTCCCTTCCTTCAATCTCCGACCGCAGTATCAGGTCCATGTTTCGCAGCCTTACTGATTTGTGCCACTAAGATCCGGTTTCCCTCTACTCTCTGATTCAAACTCCTACACACCTCCATCTCAGCCGTCCTGAACTTTTCGAGTAGAGTCTGAAGGACTCAACACCCTGTCCCCGAAAGAGGCCCGGGTCTGACTAGCATCACCGAGAACACCGGTTTACGTGCAGGACGCGACTCCGAGTCCGATCGAGAGACGGTGGGACACATTACACGAGTACTTCCGTCTCCCCATCTCTGCGGGAATCTTAAAGTTAGACTAACTGTTAAATACATTTTTCAATTTCTTCGTTCTTCATGAATCCTTCTCACCCGTATCGTATCACTTCAGCGAGTCAGCACAGACTGAGAAACGCTGGGGTACCTGACATCCGGTGGTCCGAGGAGGTAGGTCCGTTCTCACGACCTCACCCAACGGTAAAGGAAGAGGTCCCTTAGAAGGGCTGGGTCCCTAACTTGGGCCCAGAGGGCGTAACATCCGTCTGCGAAATGACAGACTCCGTGGTCCCTTCTGATCCTTCTCATGGTCACCCATTTAATGGTTTTGTCTCATTAGAGTCGGAATTCAACATCGAGTACATAGAACAAATAGTAATCAGTTGTAAAAGTCTAAGGAAAACACTAGTGACCTCTTCTTTTACCGTGGGGTGAGGTCATAAGAACGGACCTTTTAGGGTGTCTGTTCTCCTCGGACCACCCGACGTCAGATACCCCAGCGTCAGTCTATGTTGACTCGTTGAAGTGAATGAATGAATGACACTAGTGATTCAATTCTGAGTCAAAATCTTTTTTTTTTTAGTGATCTATGAGAAGAACGAGATCTCTCGAAAGGTAGAAACTTGGAGTACTTTTGTGTGTCTCTCCTAATAGATTTCTATAACTGTCACGTCACTCCCTCCTTATCTTTGCACCACGGAGATAACTACAGTTCACCCTTCTGCCCACCGGTCTACACGCACGACAGTCGCGCCTTCACAAACTCTCGTCTTAGTCGTGAGTCACAAAGGCTACAGGACACGACCCGAAAGTGTGTAACTGGGTCCCAAAAATCCCGGAAGACAAAGGAAAAAAACCCGACATGACGCAGAAACGACAGGACACCCGAAAAGAGATCTACGCCGCTCGCCCCGATGCGAGCCAAACGCCACGTGTCCGAAGAGTAACGCCACCGAAGAGGGCAACGTGTCGCGCCCGAGATCCCGGGAGCCCGAAGTCCTCGACGTCGTGCACCCAAGTCATCGACACCGAGGGTCCGAATCAACGAGTCTCAGTGCACCCTGGAAGGGTCTAGTCCCCAGTTTGGCACGGAAGACGTAGCCGTCCGTCTGAGAAATGGTGACTCGGCGAGCCGTTCAGTCCGGAAGACAGACGGACGGGAACTTACTGTAAGTCCGCAAAGACCAGTAGACCGAGAACAGAGTGAAGGACCGAAGTAAAAGTCGAGTAGAGGAAATGGATCTACGGGCTGTCAATGTCGTGTGATCTCAACAAAAGGGTCTACGTGATCCGGGAGCATGTAAAATACGGACACATTGTCCGACGTGGGAAATGGATCTTACGGCATCGACGGAAGACGGCCCTCGGAAATTTTCGTCGGGTCCACAGTGAGGCTCTTTCGAGCACAGAAGGTGAGGGGTCAGGTTCGTCCGAGACGGGGGCGGGAAACGACACGAGGGCGTAAGACAAGAGGAAGCGACCATCACACGTCTGCAGACGACGACTCCACCCGTACGAACGTAGAAGATGTAGTGTCTGAAGCATTCTTGTCTCCTACTCTCGAAACAAAAAGAAGGAAAGGACAGGTGAAAGGGAAGGAGGAAAGGAACATACACGTCGTGAATCGTATCATGAAATGTTTATTTTCTATAGATCTTCATAAACAACCCAACTTTTCCTAACTTTATTTTCCCTTCCGCTTTGATCCATGTCTCTGTACTTTCAGTCGTCGTAAGTCGAAGAAACAAATTGAAGACGTACAAATACAGTGATTAAGTCGATTTTTAGGAACAGAGTTTTCAAAAACAAAAATTAAGAAAGTAACAAAACACCCAAAAGAATTTTTTGGACTGTTCTTTTCGGAGAGGGAGACCCTCGTCGCGTGACCGACGTCTCCCCAAAGTAAGGACACGATTCTGAGGCTTGTCGTCCCTCGTTCGACACTAAGAGAGGACCCCTCTTGCGTAGGACGACATAGACGGAACAGAACAATACTCCGTTCGTCTTTCCTGGGAGAGTGAGTCATCTAGATGAGACCCCTGACATAGAGTGGAGGAGCGTTGTCGGGACTCCCCTTTTCTTATAAAAAATTTTAATTAGATACATAAAATTAACCTCCGATTAATGAAATTTTATAACACCACCAAAGACGGTCTGTAACCGTACTTAGTCGGTACCCACATGTACACAGGGGATAGGACTTGGGAGGAGAGTTGGGGGGGGGTGGGGTGGGGGACCCAACAGGGTCATGTGGTCGAAACTCACGGGACAAAGTACGTAGCTTGAACCTGACCACTAGACAAAGTGTATACCATTATATGTACAAAGTTACGACAAGAGAGTTTAGTAGGGTGGGAACGAAAGAGGGTGTCTCAGCTTTTAGACAAGAAATGTAGACACAGAGAAAACGACAGAGCGTATATCTCAGTAACAATGGTAGAAAGATTTAAGGTATATATACACAATCATATGGCATAACCACAAAAAGAAAGACCGAATGAAGTGAGACATATTATCCGAGGTCAAAGTAGGTGGAGTAATCTTGACTAAGTTTACATAAGAAAAATTACCGACTCATTATGAGGTAACACGTGTACATGGTGTCGAAAGAGTAGGTAAGCAGACGACTACCTGTAGATCCAACGAAGGTACAGGACCGATAATATTTGTCACGACGCTACTTGTAACCCCATGTGCACAGAGAAAGTCAAGACCAAAGGAGCCACATATACGTGTCGTCACCCTAACGACCCAGCATACCGTCAAGACAAAGGTCGAAAAATTCCTTAGAGACGTGACAAGAGGTATCACCGACATGAACAAACGTGAGGGTGGTCGTCACATTCTCCCAAGGAAAAAACGTGGGAGAGGTCGTAAATAACAAACATCTGAAAAACTATCGGCGGTAAGACTGACCACACTCTACCATGGAATAACACCAAAACTAAACGTAAAGAGACTATTACTCACTACAACTCGTAGAAAAGTACATTTTGTCTTATGAAAATTCTTCCTTTCATCCGGATTGATCTCTCTTTCGGTATGACTCGGTTGTCACATTTGACAGGGTCCATTTGACCCTACATTTTACTGGGAATGACACCTATTTAATTTTACGGTTGAAATTTTGTTCTTGAACTTCTCAGTTTATTACTTTCAAGACCGTTAATTCTTTGTTTATGGTGTTTTAGATCTTACAAGTCGATACCGACTTGTATTCGAACTACACTCAGGGTCATCGGTGTGTTTCAACCCGTATACTGTCACAAGAAAAGTACAAATTTACATATAAATGTATTATAATTACATTTAAACATATACTTCAAAGAATGGGTCATTTTACTTATGATTTGATTTTAGTCAAAATATCATTTTGTCAATGAACAATTATTTTTAACTCGAGTACCTTCATTGAGTCTCAAGTTATTTCTATTAAAATACTGGTCCCTTTATTATCATAACCTAAAATCGAAAGACCACTAGAATAGACTTCGTGTAAAATAACTTGTCTCCGAAACTGTTTATAACTCCAATTACGAATCATTTGATCAATCTACGAACGTAAACATTCACAGTCTTTTAGGTTGCGGTTGAGCGAATTTTTATTTTCTACAAACAACCGGGTGTACTTCACTTGGGTCACCGTGACACGTAAATCGATGTCGAAATGAATCCTCAAGAGTCACAGTGGTCACAAAATCGAGACAAGACTCAAAACCCCGGGTAAAAAGAGGTCGAGGGGACAAAAGTCTGACTGGAAAGAGAACCATCGTTCTGTCGGTGAACGTCGAGGGTCCTAATAGACGGAGAAAAAAGTAATACTTCGGGGTCCTCGATTCACTGACACAGAAGTTGGGTGGGAAGTGAAGGAAGGTACCCGGTTGTACCTAAGACTCAAATAGGACCTTGGTCATTTACACAGTCACTTCTACCCTTCGCACCTGATTCCGAAGCTCGGGTGGACACCAGTACATATCCTCCCTCCCAGTCAGTGTAGACCTTGTGTACCGACGACGAGGGATGCCTCCCCGACCCCGTCCCGTCCCGGACCCCTCCAGTAGTAGTCTAGTTGTCGTTTTGACAAAAACGTCTTTTTCGTGGAAGACAGTCTTTGTGAGTAGGTTCTACAAGCGCAGGAAGCAACGAAGGAAAACTCCTTACTGGTAGAGAGAGCACTCCTCCAGGTCTAAAAATAATCTTTCGTTGAGACATGGATACTTCTTCGGAATTATCCCACTCTACCCACTCACCAGTCCGAGACCCCAGAGTGACGCACCAAAGTCTCTGACCGAAGGGGTCACTGACCGACCGACTAGAAGCCGCTTCATGTACCGGTAAGACACGGAAGCAACGGAGTATAAAACATTTTATACTATCACCGCAAATACAGTCCCAACACTATTACTAATTTATCGTGATATATTATATACTACACAGACTGTGTCTCATGAGTCATTTATAATTGATAATACAAGTACTGAATGGACTCATTCATGAGGACAGGGTCTCTATAAGGGTTGGGTATGACCAAACAGAAATCAAGAGTACTATTTTTCTCTGAACGTGTGTTTCTAAGAAAAACTTAAGGACGGGACTCCATCTATTTAATCAAATTAGTTCAAATTTAACCTTTATCTCGTCTTTCTCTCGATCTCGACTCTTTTTCTTACACTTCAAAAAAAAAAAAAAAATCTCTCAAGCACCATTATTAGGAGAAAAGTTTTGTTTTAGACATCTCATCACCAAATCTACAAGGATCTATAATAGGTCTAAGTCTGGGTTCCTAGACTCAAGCGAAAGAGACGTGTTAGAAGTAGATGGGAAAAGAAGGGGGGTTCCTGAGGAATTACACGGGTGGTAGTACATATCTAGACTTTCGGGACCTCAACGTCACACATTTATAAGATGATCTACAACTCTTAGAAATACTTTTGATATTTCCTATGATTAGAACTTTTAAAGGATTCAACGGAAACCTTTAGAATAGTAGGGGAGGACGTCACTACGAAACCGACTACCGAGAGGACTCCGTGGGACATTCAGAAGAAGTAGTTTCTAAAAAACTTCCTGACGTCCTGACCTTCAGAATTTCTCGAGTGGGTTCTTCCGTCGATCGAACGAACCGACATTCGTACGGGACAAGAGTGTAGGAATGAGGAACTTGACGAGGAAAAATTAATAATGAATTCTCACTTCCTAATACACTTTCTTCGACCTACAGAAGTAACTTCACAATTATGTTATTAAAATTTTCCATAATTATCTATCCACATCATTTGAACGTTTTTATGGTCACCCTATCTTCATGGTACTTTTCGATCAGTACCACAAAATAGGTCTCAAAAAATTTTCCGGCGGTGTCCAGGAGTACTTCTTACGTCAAACCACGTTCGTTCGAAGAATCCCTTTAATTACCATTTGTACCAGGGAAAGGGAGACTTTTCGGTATCGTCCACAGGGGTGTCGGGAACTCGACATCTGACGAGGACTTCCGAATCATAAAACTACTTTATCCTAAAGGTTTACTAACATTTTTCAACGACCCTCATATATACACATATATACCTATGTGTGTGTGTGTATATGTACATGTATTAATTTGGTAACCGTATTAATTCGTTGTTTCTAAAATATATTAAAGGAAGAAAGTTCAGGAGCCTACAAAAATGGAATTCCGACCTCCTCCTCTCCTTATAAAAAAGTAGTAGACTCATGATAAGAAAGAGGGACCTGTAGCGAACAGAAACCTTAAGGGGTGGAGAAGACGGACGAGAGAGCCAAGGAGTCCGAAGACTGGGGAAGAATGAGACGACGGTAAGGTCGAGTTCACACGTGATCACGTTTTGGTCAACGAAGGGCAGAAGGGACTCAAGAGCGGACAGGCGGACAGACGTCACGAGAAAGCACGAAAGGACGAACGGTGTGAGGACAAGTAGGAAAGTCTGAGTCGAGTTGACATTTGGAGAGGTCGGTAAAGAGGGGTGTGTCCTATTTTGTAGTAGAGGTGGTTCAAGGTCACTACGAGATGTAAACGATCCTTTGGTGATTAGCGTAAAGAGAAAAGTAAAATGAAAACGACAAAGACAAATGTAGAGATGGTCTATCACTCGAGGAACTCCCGTCCCTGATACTCGAGTAAGTAGAAACAAGGTCGTTGAACTACAAGTTATTTTTCGATCATCTCATTAACTGGTTTTCAGTCGCAGAAGTTCAATTCTTAAACGTCAAATGGAACTAATTACTTAGAGAGGTCCTACTGATGAGAAAATTTTTACGTAAATCGACATAAATTCTAAGTTTAATATCCAGGACTCTTTGTCATAACCGTACACCACGACAAAGATGTTTCGAAGTGTCGAAACGTCCTATTTTTATGGAGTCATGTGTTAAAGAGAAACAAGTGAGTGTCAACTTTTAGTTGTCCCGATTTGGAATCCGTTTTGACACTTCATACCTTTCAAATAGAAATAATAGAGTTGTAGAGGAAAGAAGTAAAGAAAAGAAGAATCATTATGATAGAAATCCGTAGACGAAAAATAGGACAAGACTAGAAAAAAGAAGATAGTTAAGACTTATGTAAACTTCTTACTTGCCCGTATTCAGTTTGACCCGTAAACTAAAATTTGGAAAAGAATGATTTACACTTTATTATCGGTAGTCCAATGGACAACTTCCATAAACTCATCCCTCAGAAAAGAAAAAAAAGTACTCCTTCACTTTAGTAACTTTAATATGGTAAATATCCAACCGCGTCATGTGTGTAACTCATCAGGAAAAGTAAACAGTCCCCCCGAATTGGAGGTCTTATTGGTAGAGACGAAGGACCGAGGTCACCCATCTAGACTGGACCGACATAAACAACCTCTAGACAGGACTCTTAAATAGTGAACGACGACTTAAAACTGGCGTTTTTTCGGTTTACCAGAATCCGTCTTAACCCTGGTGGAGATCAGGTATACCACGGCACATGTTTTAAAATTTCCACTAGGAAGGAGTTCACAAAAATAAACATAGACAGTCTTTAGTACCATTAAATACATAAAACAATTTATTCGGTAATGATGGTAGACGGTCTTTTAACGATGTCATTAATCTGTTCAGAAACGACAGAGACCACACTTACACGTCTTGGTGACATGAGTGATTTGTCTACTTCGACCCTTCCTCGAGATGAAAAGACAAAACGACGTCCGGAGGTACAGGATAAAAGGATGTTGACTAGACTTCAAATTCAACGAACGGACTAGGAACTTGCGTGACCTAAAAGTTGAGAACCAAACACTAAGGGACTTGAAATACTTTTGCTTCCTTTCAATGGTGCACACGGAAATAAATTCCTTGTTCCGAGGGTAAATCAAGTAACTTAACCATCCTTATTACTATTAGTTCGGAAATTGAATGACGATCCTTCTTGATCAGATTTAAACCCCTACTAACCCGAAATTTATAAGAATCATCAAACAGTTAGTTTCATGTTCTTTTGGCCTGAGTACTTGTAGATATATAAGAGAGACAACGAACTTCTCAGGTTACGTTAACGGTACTCTATATAACAAAAATAGTTTTTTTTTTTTTTTTCGAACCTAAAAAAAAAAAAAAATTTCTTAGAAGTTAAATATACATCTCCTTCTTTCCTACAACAAACGTTTAAATATTCTTTAACGAATCCCCTTTGTTAAAATCCCTAGTGTGTGAGAATTTACCGAAGCATTATTAATCTACAAATAAAATCAATGAAACAAAAATACAGAATAAAGGTAAAAGTCTTTACTCTGATAACTCAGTATCTCTTCAACACCAAACGGGTTCGAGATCTCAGACTTGGTTCTAGGTTAACTAAGGTCACACAATCTACCGTCCGACTGAGAGGACCGGAAATAACAAAGTTTTGCAACGGACCGAATAGTCATCCTTCTCCTTTGCCTCGAACAAGACAAAGAAAGTGCCTCGAACAAGAGAAAGAAATGAGAGAACAAGACCCACTAGTAACGTAACTACAGGGAACCTCATTTGATAATTATCATAGCAATCATGGTAGGAAGATAAAGTAATATGTAATTCAATTGTAAATACATAAATATATATTCTATATTTCAACGAAGTAACAAGGTCAAATCTAAAAAAATAGACTAAAGTCTAGGACTTTGAATTGTGACTTGCAACGATCATATTGAATTAACTTAACATTTCGGGGTACATAGACATCCTCTCTCCATCTTATAATTCACTAAAACACAGACACCTCAAATAATAAAATGAAAATACTATAAATACACTTTAAATATCATGAAACTCATCAAAACTACTTGACCATCAACTCGATAAAAATTTTAGACCAAAAGAGATTATATGGGACCATAATATCAACAGTACATGACATATATGACTACACAAACACACACACACTCTGAAACTTCTGGTGACTTACAGACTTTGAGAAGAGAATATTATACAAGACATAAACTCCTTTTGACTTTTCTACTTTACCCATTATTATTACAAGTGTGTCTTTGAAAAGTTTGGTTTGTTGTCATCTGTCTACCCTTTTTGCCCTCTTGCTACATTCGAATATGGTTTGTTTTTATACGGTTACTTACCATAAGGGTGATTTTACATCAAGGTACTCCCGTCTCGAAAAACAGACGAAATAAGTGACCACACAGAGATTACTGACCTTCTCGTGGACCGTGGATCATCCACGTGTCGCTTATAAACACCCTACTTCTTTCCTTCCTTACTCTGGATCCATAACAGAGTGTCCGACGGATCCTGAGACTAGTGTCACTCTGTACGACGACGGACGTCCCATTCAAAAGATGAGAACAGTGAAGGGGTATAGAGTATCGACGTTTCGTGACTAATAATGAGTAAACGAGTTGTCTTTGAATGGCTCGTAGGTCACATATATGAGTCGTCACATTGTATGTCACTGGTCTCGAATACGTAAAACCCTTCACCTAGTATTTACCCATGATTTATTATTAAATCTAATATACTAACATATATTATTCTCTCCATCTGTGTCCGTCATTTATAGTCCAAAGTCTTTTATAATTAAACCACTTCAATTCTCTTTCCTTAGTCTCTCAAACGGATCCACTTCTGTCCCTCCCTCTCTAAGATTCACCTTCCCGTCACACTAAACTCTAGTCAGTTATCCTCACAAAATCCTTTGTACTTAGTCGGACCGTCTAATCTGTCTCCCGACTGACATCCCACAAAGTCACAATGTGACTTGTTCGTCCACTAGTCACTTAGTGATTAGTTCGTATAAAGTGGGCCTCCCTCTAAGGATCCAGAGGAAGCATCGAGACAGGAACCGTGAGGGGAGTGAACCGGAAGTCAACTCAAGTCAGCGAGTCAGCACAGGTTGAGAAACTCTGACATTCCTGACGTCGTACGGTCCAAAGAGACAGGTAGTGGTCGAGGGTCTCGAACGAGTTTGAGTACAGGTAACTCAGTCATTACGGTAGGTTGGTAGAGTGGGAGACAGTAGGGGAAGAGGAGGACGGAAGATAGAAAGGGTCGTAGTCCCAGAAAAGGTCACTCAGTCAAGAAGCGTAGTCCACCGGTCTCATAACCTCGAAGTCGAAGTCGTAGTCTGGAAGGTTACTTATAAGTCCTGACTAGAGGAAATCCTACCTAACCAAACTAGAGGAACGTCAGGTTCCCTGAGAGTTCTCAGAAGAGGTTGTGGTGGTAAGTTTTCGTAGTTAAGAAACCGTGAGTCGAAAGAAATACCTGGTTGAGAGTGCAGGTATGAACTGACGACCTTTTTGATTCTCAGAAACATCGAGGACGAAGAGAGAAATTGAGAAGGGAAGGATGTAATAGAATGACTGACTAGGATAGGGGAAATTTGTAAATATTGTGTCTTTGAGGTCTTAAACATAGAGGTAGGGTCTGGACAGAGGACTGGAAGTATGGGTATGTACATGTCGTAAGGGGAACTATAACGGTGAACCTATAGATTGTCGTAGAGTCGAAGTGTCCGGTCTTTAACCTAAGAACCAAAAATGGGTGGGAGGGTCGGGATTGCGTTAGAAGGGGACAGAAGTGGTAAAGGTGAGTCAATGAGCCCGTTTTGTGGACCCTGAACAGGAACTCGCGAGAAAACTGTCCTTGCACGTTAGGCAATAGTCCTAGATGGTCGACATGGTCGTGGTAAGTGACTGGACGACGCATACTCGGGACGACGAAGCAACAAGACGGAAGAAGTGGACACAAATCCCGACTGATGGATTAACGAAGGGACCACCGAGTCTGACATTTCCTACATGGACGTTACGTCCTCTGGACCTAAGTCAGGGAGTCGACCCTTCTAGGGGACCTCCTCCCGTACCGTTGGGTGGGGTCAGAAGAATCTTCCTCTCAAGGTACCTGTCTCCTCGGACCACCCGATGTCAGGTACCCCAGTGTTTCTCAACCTGGGTTGACTCACTGGTTGTGAAAGTGGATTAAACGTTCCGGACAACGTTTTACCTTGATGTCATGGGGAACGAGTATTTAATAATTATTAACGTCTTACCATTGTCGTAACATAACAGTTCACGTTCCGGGAATTCACGTTCTGTTCACACTGACGTGTCCCGTGAACGATCATTTCGACCGGAAGGAAGGTACTATCGTTTACGGAGGATTGATTGCCGAGGGACGACGGGGGATATCTGTTAAGGAGTGTACCGCGAGTCTCAGTAGTCTCATCCAGTCCAATATGGTAAAGGGGCGAGTCTTAAATGTCCTTAGGAGGTGCGACACCGGAAGGTTTGACCTACACTAGTCTAGGACCTCGAAGAAGTCGGAGAACAAGGTGGCATGAGGGGAGTGTAAGGGATCCGTCGGGGGTCACCGGTGAAAGAACAGGGAGTCTCGTTCTTGTCAGGAGAAACTCCCGAGAAACTCGGATTCGCATTCAGAAAGTGGTCGAGAATTTCCTAGCAGGAGGAAAGGTCACACGGTCCACCGTACAGTGGAGGAGTCTACTCAGAAAGGACCGGTGAGGATCCGCTTCGTCATTGTGACGGAGGACAATGAATGACGCAGCAATGGGTCAAAATAACATAGGAATCGTGAATGATGAGACGCGCTAGAAATAATTGAGAATCAATACTGAATAACTGCTATAGGAACAGTGGATCGTATCGTGAACGGTGTCCTATTACAAGTTATTAATAAGTAACGTACCTACTTATAAAGTATCAGAAATCGGAGAATGTAAAACCTTTAAAATCCAATTGTCACAAAAAGGAAAAATTCGAGATTATGAAAAATAAACAACTTAAGAGTATTTTAACTTAATTAAATACAAATTAAATATCTATAAGGTTTCAATTAAAATTTTATACTTCAAAAAAAAAAAAAGAAATTTTATCGTACAGAAACCATACTGTGTAAGACATACGAGGTATCGAACCTGTCCTTCAATTTCCACGATAATCGACAACTTTCACTTCAAGTTGTCGAAGGGGCAGTCTTAGTCATAAAATGTAACATTATGTTTTCCAAAGTGTCGAGTCCGAAGTGTCCAAATACATTTTGGCAAATAACACATTTGTGACCTGTGGATAATATATGGTCTGTAGGTCCTTGTTTTTCCATTCTGTAAAAGGGAGTGGAACTTAACGAGTGAAATCTTTTGAACAGGAGACTATACGTTGTAAGAACACATCAAAGTTTTCTTTTCGTGGTGGAGATGAAATACTTGATGTGAGATAGAAGAGCGAGAATTTTTCGGATTGACGCACCAGGTTTTGCTACGATGACATATCTTCTTTGTGTATGTGAAATCCTTCGATTGTACTAACACTTTATAAATTTAAATTAAATGTTTAGACAACAAAGGGTCATGACAGACCATGTGTGTGGTCAAAACCTCCCCCACCCACACCACCACTGGTTTACGATACCAAGTGTCTTAAAAGTCGCGAATAATGTGTTAATGTAACTTACGGTATACCGTAAAATAGCGTCGAGTAATTTAATGATCCCCGAATATGAAGATCAACTCAATAGAAATCACGTAAAGGCATCGTGATAAAAAACATTATATTTAAATTTCAGAAAAAACATTTTATAAAAAGTTCTACTTTTATTAAACATCTTATGTCTTGGGTCTGAAAAAGTCTTTATTAGGGGTACACCGAAGATTCACCACTGATTTACTGTCCCATATGTGATATCTCAAGAAGTCTATATCGTTTATCCCGATTGATGGTGACTGGTACAGTTATTTCTCTATGGTTTAATAAAAAAAGATCCTGTAAACCAAAACTTTTAATGGAGAATCATAATCGTGAGTGTAGAAAAAAAAGGATCTTGAGGTGTCTACTTACCCAACAAAGATTATGAAAAGGTTTATCGATAGAGACTTAAGAAAAATTTTCAAACACTAATTTTTTTTTCTTAAAATGAAACAAAATTACTTATTAAGATTAATAAAATGTGTACTATGGACATAGGTATGGAGTACGTGTTTCAAATAACCCTTGTATTAAATCGGATGAGATTGAACAAAAGGCAGTACTTACGGATAGAAACTCAATACACCATCGACGGAGGTCTTTGGTAGCTCTTCTCACCCAGGAAATGGGAAAGCGTCCTGCCGGTGTCTCATAACATAAAACACTTAAGAAGACTAATAAAATATATCAAGAAGTGAAGGGAGAATCGTCGATAGTAAAACAGCACAACTAACACAATGACAGTCGATGTCGGGGAGAGAAACTAGACTAAATCACAAAAATTAAAGGACACTCGAACCTTTGGTCAAAATTTTAAGATAATCCTACTGACTACACACATTTTCTTCTAGTTTAGCTGATACTCACCTCCAGATTACCAGAGTGGACACTCAGTTCACGGGTCTCGACAGTATAAACCGGAACACTGTAGACAAAACCAACGACTCTACGAGAAAAACGAAGAAACGACCATGATCAATCCAGTCTACAGTAAGACAAATCAATTAGTGTTTTGTCTTTTTATGCATCTTATAGAGTAAAACCTTGGGAAGGAAGCTAGTGAACCGGGAAACATGTGACATGATAGATAGACTTTGAGTCTATATATTATTTCATAACGATTAATTTAAAGGACTGTAGAAAGGTTCACGAAACGGTACTCTGACTCAGTATGTCAAATTACTTGAGTTTTTCGACAACTAAAGGTTTCGAACAAAGAGATAAGAAATTAGTCTAAAGATAGTACCTCCTTCGAACGTCAAAGTTTTAGTCGGTTCGTAACTGTTGTATTGTTCTATGAGACGTCAATTCCGGTCACATGGAAGTCATTTAGACGTCGTACGGATTACCCTATACATGAAACAGTCCGTAACAGGAGCCATCCTCCGGATTTTACTTATTCCTTTTGTCCCAAAGACACAAATTCTCCGAATACACCATGGGTCAGTGAGGGTTTGAAAATTGATCATATACGTCTAGTGGACCCTTGAAACAACTTTTGCAACTAAGGTCCCGGGTCAGAGGTCTCAAGAACAGAGTCATCCAGAACTCAACCCTCATGTTTATGTGTAGTAATAATCCGTTGGGCTACTGAGATTACATCACCAGGACTCTTGTGTAAAACTGTCTAGATCACACCGACTACTCAAGAAGTGCTCCTCCACACATGTCAGAAGTCCACTGTGCATCCGTTTTGTTATACAAAGACACAAATTAGACTAGTTATAAAGTAGACATTAGATTAGATAGAATTCTCAGAATAAAAAATTTAGTGACCGGAAACAAAGATGAAACATGGAAATACAACTCTATTTTAATGACCTTTGTTACTAATTTACCCCAGCGTGTCTCAGCCCGTGCTGACTTCACTGAATCGTCGTCGTCGTCGTCGTCCCACTAAAGAACAGATAATTTGGAGTGGTTGTTAATTAGAAAAGGTACTGTTACTGTAACTGGATACTGTTCGACAGAGGGTTTCTATTCGATAATCTCACCATCTCATGTCTGTTTCGTAAAGATGGTTGTCGAAGAAATCTTTAGTTCACAGTACTAGTTCACCTTACGTAGAACTTCACATACACTCTTTAACCTAGTCATCAACGGAAGTCTCTCTCCTAGACCTACAGATCCTCTCTGAAAAAAAAAATCGACTTCATATTTTCACTTCACTTCAGCGAGTCAGCACAGGCTGAGAAACGCTGGGGTACCTGACATCGGATGGTTCGAGGAGACAGGTACCCTAAAAAGTCCGTTATCATGACCTCACCTAACGGTAAAGGAAAAGGTCCCCCAGAAGGGCTGGGTCCTTAGCTTGGGCCTAGAGGGTGTAACATCTGTCTACGAAATGGTAGACTCGGTGGTCCCTTCAGGTCAACTAAATGTTATAGNCTCTGAAAAAAAAAATCGACTTCATATTTTCACTTCACTTCAGCGAGTCAGCACAGGCTGAGAAACGCTGGGGTACCTGACATCGGATGGTTCGAGGAGACAGGTACCCTAAAAAGTCCGTTATCATGACCTCACCTAACGGTAAAGGAAAAGGTCCCCCAGAAGGGCTGGGTCCTTAGCTTGGGCCTAGAGGGTGTAACATCTGTCTACGAAATGGTAGACTCGGTGGTCCCTTCAGGTCAACTAAATGTTATAGTACAAAGTCCATATGTCGTACCACTAAGTCTAAAATATATATATATTATATATGTGTGTACAATATATATCATATCAACTAAATGTCACAGTGCAAAGTCCACATGTCGTACCACTAAGTCTAAAGTATATATATATATGTGTGTGTGTACGCACGTGCAAAATATATATATATATTAACTAAATGTCACAGTACAAAGTCCACATGTCGTACTACAAAGTCTAAAATACATATATATATATGTGTGTGTGCGTGTGTAAAATATATATATATCAACTAAATGTCACAGTACAAAGTCCACATGTCGTGTCACTAAGTCTAATGTATATATACTATACAATATATATAGTATATATGTGTGTGTATCTGTACAAATATATATGATATTAACTAAGTGTCATAGCACAAAGTCCACATGTCGTGCTACAAAGTCTAAAACACACACACATATATATACGAAAATTCTAAGAAAAGGGAGTATCCAATAATGTTTTGAGACTTATGTCAAGGGACGAGATATGGTATCCAAAAACGACAAAAAGACAAAATACAAACCATCAAACTAGACAGTGAGAGTCGGAGCACTAAATAGGGAGGGGGGCGGGGGAGGGGAAAGGGGAAACCATTGGTCTCAAACAAAAGACGGGCACACAGAGAAAGACAAAACATTTATTCAAGTAGACATAGGACAAAAATCCAAGGTGTCTATCCATCATCGTATACTACATACAGAAAGAGACAGACCGAATGACTCACACTATTTAAGATCTAGGTAGGTACACCGACGTTCACCGCAATAAAGTAAAAAATACCGACTCATTATAAAGTAGCACAGACATATGGTGTAGACGGACTAGGTAAGTAGAGAACTACCTGTCAATCCAACGAAGAAGTGGATACAGAGTCAATGGTGTTTATCACGACGCCACTTGTAACCTCACGTACATAGAAATCTTAATTCAAAAGAGTCTTACATACGGGTCCTGACCCTAACGTCCTACTATGCCATTGAGATAAAAATCAAAAAATTTCTAGGAGGTATGACAAGAGACATCACCGACGTGGTTAAATATAAGGGTGGTTGTCACATCCTCCTAAGGGAAAGGAGATGTGAGAGAGGTCGTAAATAATAAACATCTGACAAATTACTACCGGTGAGACTGACCACACTTCACTATGAAGATCCATCAAAACTAAACGTAAAGAGATTATTGATCGTCACAACTCGTATAAAAGTACACGGGTAGCCGGTAGACATAAAGAAGAAACCTCTTTATAGACAAATCCACAAGACCAAAAACTAATAAACTAAAAAAAATTTAATTCAACATGCTCGACAAACGTATGCAACCTTTATTAGGGAACAAGTAGTGTAGTAAACGTTTATATAAGAGGGTCAGACATCCAACAGAAAAACAAAACGAATGTCAAAGAAAAGACACGTTTTTGAAAATTCAAATTAATAATGACACAGGGACTTTTACAAAAAGAATTAAGAATGGACGAGACAGAAGGTACAGTCAAAATCTTGTTAAAAAAAGGTTTAATTTTTTAAGGTTATTTAGAAATAAAATTTGGATATTTTAATAAACCCTTTTTAATCGAAGAATCGTATTAGAAGGGTGTGTCTTTGTGTCATCAAGAGAGGTAAATAAGTCCGGAAGGAATATGACAGTCATTGTTACACATTAAAAGAAGTATATCTCACCTTGTGAAAACCATTCCCAACGGGGCACACGAACATAAAAACAACGATCACATTGAAGTAAAGGGAATTTTTTACACACCGACCTTATATTCTTTCGATGAAGACACATAAACATGGGGAAGATCAGACAGTAACAAGTCAACAAAGACAAAGAAAAATTCACATCTCAATGTAACGGACGTTTACTATGACTGTAAATTTTTATAAAGTAATCGAAATATAATGTCTCTTCCGTCACCGTGGGGTGAGGTCACGAACACGGACCTTTTAGGGTACCTGTCTCCTCGGACCATCCGACGTCAGGTACCCCAGGGCTTCTCAGCCTGTGCTGACTCGTCGAAGCGAAAGTGAAAAGTGAAAGTACGTAACCTTTTCCTTCACCGTTGGGTGAGGTCACAAGAACGGACCTCTTAGGGTCCCTACCCCCTCGGACCACCCGACGGTAGATACCCCAGCGTGTCTCAGTCTGTGCTGACTTCACTGAATCGTCGTCGTCGAAATATATTTTATTATTTTAAAGATACAAGAATTCAAGGATTATAATAACTAGTCTTTATCTGTTGAAAAAAAAAAATTAAAAAAAAAAAAATGAAATAAAATAAAATGTTATGACATAACCAAAACGGTATGTAACTGTACTTAGGTGGTGCCCACATGTACGCAAGGGTTTGTACTTGGGGGGAGGGTGGAGGGAGGGGTATTGTAGAGAGACCCAGTAGTGGCACGTGGTCGGGGTTCGTACGACATAGGATGCAGCCTGTATCTGACCACTAAGCTAAGAATGTACTATCATATGTACAATGTTACGGTAAGAGGGTTTAGTAGGGTGGGAGAGGGAGAGGGAGACTCAAGTTCTCAGGCAATATGTGTAGACACAGAAAAAACGACAGAACGTATGTCCCAGCAGTAACGGTAGAGAGATTTCAGGTATATATACACAATCATATGACATAACCACAAAAAGAAAGACCGAATGAAGTGAGACATATTAGTCAAGATCAAAGTAGGTAGAGTAGTCTTGACTAAGTTTACATAAGAAAAATTACCGACTCATTATGAGGTAACACATATACATGGTGTCGAAAGAATAGGTAAGTAGACGACTACCTGTAGATCCAACAAAGGTACAGGACCGATAATATTTGTCACGACGCTACTTGTAACCCCATGTACACTTATCTGTTGAAAAATTTTTTACTAAGTCAAACTTAAATAACTAAGAAGGCCTCCTTTTTTCTTAAGTCGCACCTCCTTGGATCCAACATTTCGACCCACTAAAAAGACTTTGTCCATAGTGTACCAAAGTATTCATACACGTATACACTTTTGAGTAGTTTAACATGTAAAGTTCATGGACATCAGATAACATATAACATACAGTCAATGTGCAATTTTTGTCATAGTGTTTTGGAAACGAACTCAGTCCAAAGAATGACTATTAGAACGGAAGTAAACGAAAGTAACTGTTAAAGACAATATCAAAAACGATTACTTGAAAGTTCCTCACGTCAAGTCATCAATGGTACCAGGGACTGTCCATTATCTGTGAGACTTACATAATCCACCTTACATTAACTCATTGTAATCTAACGAAAAGGAAATCATGTCACGAATGTCGTGAGCGGAACGTCCCTCTTGGTGGTCCGAGGTCTCTCTTGACACTCGGTAGTCATTTCTTGTCCCCTCCGTCTCTCGGTGGAGACTCACTCCCGACCGAAACGGCCCCTCCGTCACCGGGTCCTTCCTCAAACGGTTCGTCTTCTCCTCCTCACCCATATCTTTTATTCCACCGTCTACGGTGCCCCAGGAGTCTGTAAGATCTCCGAGAAGACAGACTCATCGTCGGGCAGAACGGTCCCCCGTGATCACTATTTCTCGGACGGACGGTCCTCTGCCTTCTCGGCACTCTCAGGGTAGGTTGGGTGAGGTCATAAGACCGGACCTCTTAGGGTACCTCCTCGGACCACCCGGTGTCAGGTACCCCAGCGTCTCTCAGTCTGTGCTAGTTCGTCGAATCGTGTGTGCGTGCCAGAACGGATGAGAAGGTTGTCGACCACCGGAAAAGTCCAACCAAAGAGGAGGTCATGGACTGTGGTCCGGAACGAATACAATCCAGACGTCTTGGGAGATCTTAAGTGACAGTGTCCAAGTGAATGACATGAGTGTACGACGAGACGGGGAGGTGAGTGACCATGACGTGTCGAAGAGAAGTAGGGTAGAAACAAGAGGGACTAAGGTCAGAGAGGAATGGGACGTAGTAAGAGACATAACGTCGGTCTTAGTCGGAACTAAAATGTCACTAAGTAAACGACATCCGGGGTACAAATTGTCGACTGAGGACTATCGAAACTAAACCGTATTGTTACACTAAGGTTAGAGTAAACACACAGAATTCGTTACGACTACTTTTTCGGTAAGTTTACCCTTCCTTCCCGTAGACAGAAGACCCCTCATTACCCGTGTTCAGTGACCCGATTTCTCCTGTCCTAATCTTTCAGGACCAGCTTTAGTTCTATTTAGTTCCACAGGACATTCACACCGAAAATGTGAACCTACAAATATGATCAGTTTTGTTCCTGTTTGTGTTCGTATCGTAATGGAGCTTAAATGATCTTCAGTCGGTATTTGTTCTTCCTTTTAGACAGTAAACGTCGTCGGACCTTCGTGAACCTCCCATAATATGAGTCACTTTATTCCGTCTCTTTCTGTTTATGAAAAACTATAGTGAATATACCTTAGATTCTTCATATTGTTTGATCACTTATATTGTTTTTTTTCTTCGTCTACATCTCTTGTCTGATCCCCAATAAGTACCCCTTCCCCTTCCCCGTTACATCTCTACCCTCATTCTCTATGTTTGATAAATCATATTTTATTCGATGTCCCCATACAACACACTGTCCCCCTATATGGGTTATAAAACATTATTGACATTTACCTCACATTGGAAATTTTTGACACTTAGTCGTATAACATATGGACATTGAATTTGACATGTAGTTGATATGAAGTTAAATTTTTTTAATTAAAAATTTTTCAGTCCTATATTGATTGTAGTAAAAACATTATTTGAATTATACTATTTAAATATATTGTATAGTGATACTGGTTGGATCTATCGTATAAGTTTTCGTCTCTGTAATGAAACGGCTGAATTCCAGGCAGATCAGTTCCGAAACCAAAAAGGTCACCAGTACATACCTACACTCTCAACCTGACACTTCTTTCGACTCACGGTTTCTTAACTACGAAAACTTGACACCACAACCTCTTCTGAGAACTCTCAGGAAACCTGACGTTCCTCTAGGTTGGTCAGGTAAGACTTCCTCTAGTCGGGACCCTAAAGAAACCTTCGTTTCTACGATTTCGACTTTGAGGTTATGAAACCGGTGGAGTACGCTTCTCGACTGAGTAACCCTTTCTGAGACTACGACCCTCCCTAACCCCGTCCTCCTCTTCCCCTGCTGTCTCCTACTCTACCGACCTACCGTAGTGACTGAGCTACTTACACTTAGACTCACTTGAGGCCCTCAACCACTACCTGTCCCTCCGGACCGCACGACGTTTCTCAGCCTGTGCTGACTCGTTGACTTGACTTGACTTGTATTTTTTATCTTCGTGTAGAAATATAAATTAAGGATATATCACAGTCAATTTTCAAGAATCTCCGTGACATTTCTTTTCTGTCTTTGTAACCCCAAAAAATCATACATCGGAAACAAAAATCTTCTAATCGCATTCTTATACACTTTACGATTTACTAAATTTAAGAAACTCTATTTAGACTAAAATCGTAATTAGAAAACACCGACACAATGTCTTCAAGTATAGGTCGAAAATAACAGTAAGAACCTACATTTCAAATTTAAGAAGTTTCAACTTTGTGTCCGTCTTTATAAGAAAGGGAGGAAAGATAAGTGAAAGAACTACCTCTCTCTCACTCTGGTATACCGGAGTTTGGGGTAAGTGTCGCCTTTCAGACTTCGTCACTAAGTTATCCCTGAGGAAAGAGGGAAACCGTAGAATATACCATCAGATTTACTGGGAGTGAAAAAGCCTAGTTACAGTCCCAGTGGTGTCGACCAGGATTTGTCTATAAGAACTTGGACTGGTGAGAAGAGTAAAAGGGGATCGAAAGTAAACCAAGATCAATGAGAGTGAAAAATTAAAAAGTCTCCAACGGTTTTGTCGCACAATTTTCAATAGAATATAAAAGTCTTTAAAAGAGACTTAGGGTCGGGTGTGACTACCGGTGTAGGACGGTCTATAGGGAGTAGGTCGTAAATATCAAAGTACCTCAGAGATTACTTCATCGGTAAACGAACTCAACGAATCAGAGGTATCGTTGTCATAGAACCAAACACAGACGGACCCATCGAAGAATGTCGAACTGTACTATACGTCGATTATAAAGACTAAAAAGGAGTCTTCGTTGACCTTTAAACGTCTTACTATAAAATTTTAAACGACTTATCTTCAACAAACTAAGGTGACAACATAAGAGAACCGTGGGTAGTGTATCAGTATCCTAGTATCTGTGAAATTAAACCTTTTTACTAAGTATGAACGTCATATATAGTGTCCCTGACCGATCTCTTTACGACGCAGATAGTAGTATTCGTCGAATGAATTAGGGATTGGATTTATTAAAATCCTCATTTTCTCTCGGTTCCAATCGTCAACCCCGACGAACTGCTAGAACCTACGAATCGAAATTTGGTAGAATTTATTAAGACCAATATTCATAAGTTCAACATCATATTATTTACACTTTTACCCTTTCATGAATAGTGTCATTAAAGGGTCAGAAAATAACAGTCTAAAGACAATCCAGTCGGAGAAACTTGACGTAATGGAGTAAATAAAGGGGAGGATGTGTGGGTGAGATTCAAGGAAGTCAGTGATGACTTCGATTGTCAATGTATTTAGACAAAAGTAAAAATTTTACACAAAAGAAGTCTAAAGTGTATCACTTTTGTATGTGGAACGTCTTTTATGCATAAGAGATTATACGTAATAAACCTGTTCTGTCACATCGGACAACACTATCTTAAGTGTCAAAGTTCTTAGACTAGAGTAGAATTTACTATTTTTTAATAACAACATGGTAGACAATATCTTTTACATTTTCGAGTGAATTTTGGTGGTTCAAGTAAAGTGTGAGGTATGAAATTGGGAATGGAGTATACATTTATTTACTTTGGGTGTCTACGGGTGAAGGGAAATCAATAGCAGAACTAGACATATTTTTATGTCGTTTGAGTTGTTTAAGACTGATTAAAGAAAGAACCGAGACTTATAACTTGGACTTCTTCGTGGTCGCATAAAATCTTACACAAGTAAGTTTATATATACACATGCATATGCATGTATGAAAAAAAAAAAAAAAAAGTGAAAAAGGACGGGTTGAGTTAATGACTTACTTAAGGTGATCCTCTGGTTTCAACGACAGATTCTTACAATGGGACCTAAAAAGGCACCTGTGACTGAAGTGGGAGTGGAAGTCGATCGTCGTGACCTCCCGGGATTTCCGAAGGGACCACCGTGGTACCATTTCTTAGGTAGACGGTCACGTCTGCCCTCTACACCTAAACTAGGGACTCAGTCCTTCTAGGGGACCTCTTCTTTCACCGTCGGGTGAGGTCAGAGAACGGACCTTTTAAGGTGCCTGTCTCATCGGACCGTCCGATGTCAGGCACCCCAGCGGTTCTCAGTCTGCGCCGACTCGTGTCTACGTGGGGTCCCGACTGTAGACTCGTACAAGGGACGTCTGCAAGGTACCCGTATCTGAAGTGGGAGTGGAAGTCGATCGTTGTGACCTCCCTAGGCCCCCTTTCTCGAACCATATTCTGACAATGGTGTTTCCCTCTTTATCTCGTTCCCAAACAAAGGCATTGACGAGAAGTCGGAGTAAGTCTTACAGATAGTTTCGTTGTAAATGTTTTTAATTACTGAGCCTAGTAGTATATTTGTCAAATCGTTTTATTTTACCTAAACCAGGTGTATTTATCGGAGACATTATTGAACATAGTAGGTACGTACAACTACTACGTCTTTTATAAAAATATGCAAACAAACCCCGGGTATTATCAGTAAGAGACTGATTATCCTCGATGTACTTCTTATCGGACTATAGGGATTACAAAATATCCTCAATTTTTGATATTTCATTCACTGATTTTCCATTTCGAAGAGAATTCATCGCAATCGTTACGTTCATTTTACTGTGTCTCAGACCTAGGTATTTCGTAGTCCTGACAAAGACGGGTGTGGAACAAAATCTTTTCCAAAAGGATATACGAGTCGAAAAACGGAAACAAGATTCTGGTCGATATTTTTTGGATCTGAACTAAACTTGGTCTATCACAAAATACATAAATCTTTTTGGTCTTGACTTTGTAAAGATATTACGGAAGAAGAGAGATGATTATCGTTCTTTTTAATAAAAGAATTTAAATATTTTACTATATAAGTCAAGAATTATGTAGACAGGTATTCGAGATATTTTCTTTTAAACGATCCATTGAAGTACAGTCACAAGTGTCAAGGAGTGGTTTACTATTGGATCGGCCTTCGGACAAATAGTCAGTCGTCTATTCTTCAGAATCCTCGAATGTCTTCACCCCCGACTTACAGAGAACTATCCCGACCGTTGTACTTGACGGTTTTGACACTTTTATCTCTTAGAATCCCATTACTAATGAGAGTCGTGAACTAGTTATACCATTGTACTCGTGATCACAAAGACAATACTTTGACTCAATCAAAATAATGTACTTGCCAGTAGAGATCGGCAAAGAGAAAATGAAAAATTTCGTAAAATAGGTGTTTTCATCTTGGACACACTCTGATTCGAGAGTTTTCGTTTAAGTTGAAATTTAATTACTTATGTAAAGTCAAGAATTACTTTTCCGAAAACGTAAGACAAAGAATTTATGAACTAATAACTCCACAAATGAATTACTTATATGAAGTCAAGAATTACTTTTCTTTTCCGAAAACATAAGACAAAGAATTTATGAACTGATAATTCCACAAAAATTAGTTCTACACATACTACACTAAGCTCTTATAAGTTCCCGAACCGCCGCGGGTCCTGGGGTGAGACTCGACGGTGTCACTGACGAACCGGGCGTCAAGGGAGGGGGGCAGCAGAGTCAGTGTGTAGGGACACCCCAAGATACTCGGGAACAACAAGTACCCCTGAGGTGGTCCTTCGGTTTCCGTCGTCAGTCAAGGACTCGACACCCTCTTCGAGTCCGTCCTCAAGGAGGTTAGTCATGGTTGTGGACGGGAGACATCTCCTCTCACTGGACCCTCTTCTCGACCTACCACTTTAGACTCACCGTACTCACTTCACTACTACCGTTCTGGAGATGTGCAACAGATGCACCTAGGTGGAGTGTGTTTTCAGATACTCCCAGTCACACCTATTCACAACCCGGTTCGTTAATTTTCTGTATTTTTAGATTCGATTAGTAATCTGTAATACCCGTCTTTCCCTGGGTTCTCAATAACAAATTACAGGGGACTTTCGTAATCGGAGAAACCGACTACTTCACTTTGTTATGCACACTTTATTAGATTTCGACATACCTTTTTTTAGATCTCTTTTCGTTGATTTTTACAGGTCCGTCACTTTTCTCCCGGTTCACTTTATCTGTCTCCCTTCCTCCCCTTGTCAATTGAAGTAAGTCGACATAGGCGAGATGTCAACCAGACCTTCACTGGGGTAGAGGACCCTTCTTTTTATATATTGGAAGACATTAGTATAAAATATACTTCTTCTGCCCTTTTCTAAAAAGTTTTGATAAATCAAAATTTACCAATACACAAGAGATACATTGAATTCTTCTACAAGACGAGTTCACGTAAAAAGATGGAAACAATTTGAGTCTGAGTACAAGATCAGTGACGACTAACTTTCAGTAGACACTCTCTGATTAAACTCACGGGATTCCTAATTGAGGTTTTTATGAAACTGACGTAGATTTTAAGTCATTTAAAAAATTTAAAGACTATATATTTGTCAATGGGTTTTGATATTCGAGGGTATAAAAATTATACAGAGAACCACGACATCAAATTAATAAACAAGACTAATCGTGAAAGTACTTGTAATACACAAAATGGACGTCGACTTACTGTAAATCTTTCTTTAAAAGAATAGGAACTTCTTTCACGAAAAATAGACTACATCGGTCTATGGGGATAGTCCTATTTCCTACTTGAATCAAAGGTATTTAGAACCAAAATTTTAGATTAACCATTTCGTCTAATAATAATTTTCAACACGAATAAGTATATTGAAGGTATATAAAGACAAATCACACTGATAAACTTACTAATGTCATTCAGTTTATTATTATTTTACATAACTTAACATGAAACCCTGTTCGTGAAAATTCACAAATTTCTGAGAGAGCGTATGAAGACAACGACATCAGTAGTAAAAAAGAGCACTCTCGTGGTTCCACAACTTCTCTAACCGGTTGAACCGGCACCGCTGTGGACCCTGTCTTGACGTGGAATTTTGGTCTTGGACCAAAATCTAGGACGGTACGGCACCACGTACCACGCAAGAGAGATTTGACTCGTAACAAGTCTCGGTAAGACCCACGGCACCCAAACGAAATTAGAAACTAAAAATAAAAATTACCCTTTAATAGTCGTACTTAGACTTAAATTTTCCATAAAGAAACAACGAAAAAACTTATGTCAGTAAGGACCCGTAGGTCCCCTGTAACCAAGGTCCTGGGGGACGTCTGTGGTTTTAAGGTCTACACGTACAGGGAATATGTTTTACTTTAAGTGTCTACACGTAATTTATTTTACTACAATTATCGCAACCTGGAATAATAGGTGTGCAAAACGTAGGAGTCGATATCTTCCGGCCGACATAACTCAATCTTTATGTCAAGGATCAGGAAACATGGGTGGTGAGACCCTTAGTATCGTTTAATAAATCCGAAAAATGAAAAGAACCCCATACCTCTTCTCTTTATTTTCAAGAATTTTTACTTTGTTCATAAAAACAGTAAGTAGTAGGTAACCTCAAATCCCATTAAAAGTTCTCATCGATGAACCTGTACAGAACTCTTGACTGTTTACTAGGGACTAAACGATTTGCAAAAAAGGAGTACTCAAAGATGAAACACGGACATGATTTTAAAATTGATAAACTCATTGTCCTTTTCGTCTTCGTGATTTCCCAAAAAAATGGAGTTTACGACAACGAAGGAAGACGAGGGTGGGGGAAGACGAAACGGACGGGAACAAGAAGGGGGTAGTGTGCAACTTTATATCAGAAAGGTTCCACTTTTTGTCAAACGAAAGTCCTCTACCATATTCTTTAGTACGAACTGCACCAGATTTCTCTTTTGTGTAACGTCACTTATTCAACGTCCACTGGTCAGGTATCAAGAAGTCCGTGACAGATAGTCTAGATTAGGGACTTAGATAAACAGTGAAGGTGACAGATTAACATTCCCCAAACTGAATCTAGTATCGACTTACCAGATCATCAAAAGGGATGAAAGAAGTTAATTTCAGACTTAAACCGTTATTCCTCAAGTACTAGACTCGGTGTCCGGTTTCAAGTATTAATAAACTTGTTTTTGAGGTCCGTCACACTTAGAATCCATGGGAAAACTAAGGGTCTCAGTGTTCTTGGCCCACACACACGACAGAAGACGGGGGAAGGAGGTCGAACCCGTAGACACACCACGAACCTGCGGTGGTCTCACGACCACTGACCCTTCATTGCGGTGACGTGTCCGACTTCCCCCCGAAGGGATCACCGAGTCTACCATTTCTTAGACGGACGTTACGTCCTCTGCATTCTCTGAACCTAAGCTAGGGACCCAGTCCTTTCTAGGGGACGTCTTCCCCTACCGATGGGTGAGGTCATAAGAACAGACCTCTTAGGTACCCGTCTCCTCAGACCGCCCGATGTCAGGTGCCTCAGTGTTTCTCAGTCTGTATTGACTCACTGATTGTGTTTGTCCGACTTCCATCGATGACTTGTACGGAAGTTCAAATTCTATTATTCATCTAATGAATTCCTTTCTGATACTCTCGTTTCCTTTAATATACTCTATTATTTTTATAAGACCGGAACCCATTCTATGAATATAAAACCTGATGACTCACCTCTAAGACACAGAAAATCGATTACCTCCTATGAGAGACCGTACAACCACTACATATACGAGAAGGTCTTCACTGCTAAACTGTTCTCTAACTGTCAGAATGTCACAAACCGACATTTTGTTTTTAATCCGCCATTAATTTTTTTGTTTTGGTTAATCTAGGGTAAACAAATAAAAACGAAAATAAAGGTCTTAAGACCCTCCACCTAGTATCTCCTAGGACGACACTAAATACACAGCACCACCTAAGTACAGTTACATACCGTTTTGGTTATGTCATAACATTTCATTTTATTTCATTTTTTTTTTTTTTTTTGGTTCTGTGAATATTGCACAGAAGTAATGCGAGAGTAAATAAAATGGAATGGGTTGTGTATGGGTTTTTGAACACCCACCGAACAAAGATTGATTACATCCTCGTTTCAGGTGACACTTAAAAATAAGGGAGTGGTCACTTTCTTTATAAGTTACAGACATAACAGGACATACCATAGGTGTGCGCCGACAACTTGTTTGAATTGTACCGACTGCACAGACTCCTTTACTTCAAAGTCAAATTTATCAACCTATAGCGATCACCAATGAGACAACCTATCACGTTCACCTATTACCTCAAAAAAGGGGAACAACCCAAAAAGGATGTCTCACTTTTAATTCGGAATACATAAAATGTCAGAGAAGAGAATTTACGGTCTAGATCCACAATCGCACATGACACGACACGAATTTAACGAGTCAGCACAGGTCGACAAACCTTGGGGCATCTGACATCGGGTGGTCCGAGGAGACAGGTACCCCTAAGAGGTCCGTTCCTATGACCTCACCCACCCAACGGCAAAGGAAGAGATACAATGACATTTAGAATACTATACTGCAGGTCTAATGTTAATAACTAATTAGTGTCGGATGTTGAACAGAAGAAGAGCAGAAAAAAAAGGGAGTGAACGAATAAATTGTGCAAATATAACGTACGGATTAAAGACCCGGGACCCTTATACTTGTTCCAGGGATAAAAGTACTTCGAATCTTATTAATTGTCCATAAACATTCTGTGAATTTTATGAATTAAAATCACAAACGAGAGACATTAGGAAGATCGTCAGGAAGGTTCATTCCTATACAAACTAACGAACAGTCAACGTTCACGACTTTAAAAAAGTCTAGGTGTAAGATTGTCTGTTTACACACAACCCAACCGGTTTTTCAGGCAAGTCCGAAAAGGAATTCCAACATACCTTTTTGGGTTTACTTGAAAAACCGGTTGGGTTATGACAATTATGATAATGACATGGAGACTCTTTGAGAGACAGGACAACTTCGAAGGACATTTACGTGACAGAATTTTGATCCGTAGTAGTCTTGGAAAACCATAATCATCTAGTGGACCAATAAGGGAGTGGAAGGGAAGGGGGGATCGGAAGACGGGCGGGCGAGGACTCGACCCGGAAGAAGACTTGTAACGTAGAACAAACGACTGAACCCCGGGTCTTCCGCAGGAGAGCGAGTGTCCGTCAGGGTCGCGAGACCGACAAGGACGAAGAGGAACGTCCCTGTGAAAAGAGAGCGAGTGGGACGTCTACAGTCGGAGGACGAGGGGGCACCCTTCGTGACAAATGGAGGAAGTGACGAAATGAGGGAGGAAAAGTTATTACTTTCGTTGTAGCATTCTATTAAATGGAAGAAAACACTTTGGACAGTAAAATTCTTGTCGTATTTAACGTCAGTTTACGTCGACCTCGTGTTTCCTCTCTACCTACGATTTCATTACTATAAATGTAGTATTTTACTGAGGATGTGCAACCGTCAACGACTACCTTTGTAAACAACAAGTCACTAAAGCCTCAACGAATTAAGATATGAACTGTTGGTCTAATCGATCCGTCATAATGAATCCCTAAAAACGAATCCGTCCTCTTATCAGATACACATATATTACTCCGCAATAACACCTTAAACAATTATGCCCTAAGTTGGAGAAGAGAACACTATATTAACAGGTTATTTCCACAGTAAACAAGTGAACGAATTGGTTATAAGCAACTCAATGAAAATACATTCTACGTGATTCACTCTAGTTACTTCCTAATTAACTTATTTTATATATCTGAACAGAAGGGGTCAGACGGTTGTCGAATCTCGTTATCTTTAAACCGAAAAAAAGTAACAAAATCTAAAACCGTGAATTTTATAAACCCACAAATATGATGAAAAAATAAACTCCTAACTTAAGGGTAAAGTCACACATTTAACATTATGTGACATTACTTCTAGAGATTCATTGAAATTATTCCACCTAATACTTGGTATTAATATCGGTCATCGATCACTGTAACTACTTTATCCTTAGAAAAAAGTCACAACATTTCTTCTCACACCACCCGAAGAGACCGTCAGGTCGTCAATTCCGAGGCAAGAAGGGTACGTCCCACACACCTAAGTCAGGGACCAGTCCGTGGACACTATGATGTACCACGAACCACACTGGTTTAAATTTTTTTTTTTTTTCACGAGAAAACATACACTGACACATCTTAACCTGATTGACTTTCGTCCACCCATGGAAGTTAAAGGAAAGGTTATTTCCTTTTAACGAAAAAAACTCTACATCAACAATGTGTTATAATATATTCAAAGTCTACATGTTGTTTCACTAAGTATTACAAATTTCCAATATAAGGTAAATATCAATAATGTTCTTTTAATGAACAAAAATTGATTTGAGTTACTCGAAAATTAATCTCTACAATAAGTCAATATACCGGAAAATCCCTCATATATCTAATTGATGAACTCCGAAACTCAATTTTTTATTTTTTTCTTTTATAGACTCAAGGGTGACAAAACGAAGATTCTAACTGTTCTAAATACGTCTCGAAATTGTGTCAAAGATGTTGTATCGTTTTATGAAATATCTTCAGACAACATACCAACAAAGTAATCACAAAAGTGAGAGTCCAATATATCGGGAACTCGAAAAGGAAACTAACCTTTCATTCTTTGACTGGGAAATATATTATAAGATCTTTCTGATCATTAAGTCACTTGGGATCAGAAGATTCTGACACCTGTATATAAGATTTGACAGGACTTTACCACCATCATTAATCGTGGTGTGAAAAAAAAAAAAAATCACCAAACATTTTCATCCCAGATAGACACAGGTTTACTAGTGTTTTATTATAAAAAGATAATAATAAAGAACTTTTATTGTGGTACAAAAATTTAAAAGACTTTTTCAATTCTGACAAATTTTTTTTTTTCTAAATAAATAAAAACCGACGCGACCCAGGAGCGACGACACGTGAGTCCGAAACAGGACAACACCGTTCACCCCGGATATGAGAAGTAACGTCGCTCGTCCGAAGGGTGGCTTCACAGACGAAACCAACACCTCGTGCCCGAATTACCGGAACGTCGTACACTATAGAAAGACCTGGTCCCTAGTTTGGGTACAGGAGAAGTAACCGTCCGACTAAGTATTGGTGACCTCGTGGTCCGTTTAGGGTCTGGTTAAAAAATTTACTAACCCTGTTATTTTGAAAGTCGAAAGGGGATCAGGTCGGGGTCTGGAGACACACATCAAACGACAAGTCGACACGTTTGGTCTATAAAGGTGTAACATAATAAAACATGTTCGGACCAAAATTTGGAATAAAACTGAAACTTCCGCACAACTCCAGTCACTACAAATTAAACCATGTAACAAGTCACCACTTTACCTTAACGTTTAACAAGACTGTGAATTACACTATTACAATTTACTTAATAAATCACAATTCATTTCTTGGGACGATTTAATAAAATTTGATAAGTTCAATTAATTTCATAAAATTCCAAATCAAAAAGTTTTTATATAAAAGGTAGGTATCCAATTGGAAAACTTAAAACTTAGTATTCTATAGGAGAAAATTAATTTTATTTTGGGAACATGAACTGAAAAATTTACATATTATTCTTCCAATTTAAAAATATACTCGAGAAATTTTTTTTTCAATTAAGTCACAAAAGGAAATATATAAATTTTCTAACTTATGAAACTCCTATTTTCACCGTACTGTGAGGTACCTACTACTTTAACCGACAATCTTGAACACGTAATCTTAACTTTCCTTTGGTACGGTGGATTTAGACTTAGTCCTACGTCACCGACTTTTATTTAGGATCACATTCTCATACTGTTCTTTATTCGACGGTAAATATTTTTGCGTGAATTGGATTTGTGTGACTTTAGGGTTCCTTAAAAGTTCGACACTTCATTACCCTCGTCAGTAAGTCACACCTTTCTTCGCCGGTCACGTACGGAGGGAGAAACTTACAGAGTATTCTAGTGTAACACCTCGCTCCACTAACTTTGTCTTTTCTGCTAAATCACCGTCGTATTGTCGATCTAATGGCAAATCTCTCCGGTCCGGGGACTCTACACTAACGTAATTCCCCTATCCGGATTCCAATCTTATGTCTCTCTCCACAAGTCTTTGTCCGACGGTGACCAAAAAAAGAAAAAAAGGGGGAGGTTTCCTAAATGTGTACATATCAAGAGTCAAGTCAAGTCAGCAAGTCAACACAGACTGAGAAACGTTTGGATACCTGACGTCGTACGGTCCGAAGGGACAGGTAGTGGTCGAGGACCTCGAACGAGTGTGAGTACAGGTAGTTCAGCCACTACGGTAGGTTGGTAAAGTAGGAGACAGTAGGGAAAGAGGAGGCCGGAAGTTAGAAAGGGTCGTAGTCCCAGAAAAGGTCACTCAATCAAGAACCGTAGTCCACCGCTTTCATAACCTCGAAGTCGAAGTCGTAGTCTGGAAAGTTACTTACAAGTCCTGACTAAAGGAAATCCTAACTGACCAAACTAGAGGACCGACCGTTGGGTGAGGTCATGAGAACGGACCTCTTAGGACACCTGTCTCCTCGGACCACCCGACGACAGGTAACCCAGCGTGTCTCAGTCTATGCTGATTTCACTGAATCGTACGTACGTACGCAACCTCTTCCTTCACCGTTGGGTGAGGTCATAAGAACGGACCTCTTAGGGTCCCTGTGTCCTCGGACCACACGACGGCAGATACCCCAGCGTGTCTCGGCCTGCGTCGTCGTCGTATCAAGATTAGGAAACATTTGTAAGGATATGGACAGACGTTGACAAACAAAGAAAGATTTGCAAATAGACAGTCAGTGAAACTCTGTAGAAGATCCGAACCTCCTCATCAAAGACGGATCAGAAAACCCGAAGTGGAGAATCCTTGTACCCGACAGGACGAAGTCGAATGGTTCACGTGTAGAACCTCAATAAGAAATGGAGTATCGTCGTGTGTCAGTCAACAGTATTATGGTTGGGGGACAGGGAGAAGTCAGGACGTCTATTGGTCAATATCCATCACTTCAGCGAGTCAGTACAGGCTGAGAAACGCTGGGGTACCTGACATCGGATAGTCCGAGGAGGCAGGTACCCTAAAAGGTCCGTTCTCACGACCTCACCTAACGGTAAAGGAAGAGGTCCCCTTGAAGGGCTGGGTCCTTAGCTTGGGCCCAGAGGGCGTAACGTCCGTCTGCGAAATGGCAGACTCGGTTTAAACAAATTACAAACAGAAGGTGATTCGTTCAGAAAAGAACCATCTGTCTCCGTGGGTCTTTTATAGGACTACGACCCTTTCTAACTTCCGTCTTGCTCTTCCCTTTCTGTCTCCTGTTCCACCAACCTACCGTAGTGGTTGAACTACCTGTACTCAAACTCGTTCAAGGCCCTCTACCATTTCCTGTCCCTCCGCACCACACGACGTCGGGTACCCCAGCGTTTCTCAGTCTGTGTTGACTCGGCGACTTGTTGTTGTTCTTATCCGTGGGTCATTTCTAAACGACCCACTGACAGACATTCTTCGAAGGAGACTTCAGACCCGTACCGTGTCGAAGCCGGTCCCCCTGAGTGCACTCCCTCTTGTCACCTGACTCGACCTCTCCCTCGCCCCTGATCTAGGGTCTTACTGTACGTCAGTACCCTTCTTCGAACACGTAGTGGGTTCTCGTCAATTCTCCGGTAACTTTCTAACATTTGGGTGCAGGTAGAAACCCACCTATAGAGGGAAGATCCAGAGATCGATCACGAAAGAAGGATCAAATATCTTTGAGATGAACCGGGTACTTTTGTTTCATTGTGTCATTTATGTCAATACCAATGTACATGTCATTTAAAGACTTCTGTAAAGATCTCATGAAAAAAATGTGAAGTATTTTAATACCAGAATACATCAATTTCCTATGTATACCTAAACATTTATTAACCTTCTTAATTTTATGAATATAAAATTATGACTTTATTGATATGAGTTAAACCGTTAGTGTCAATTTTTGTTTTGGTCATCATAAATGTCGAAAGTCTAAAAATTTTTTTTTCCGTTAACCACCTAGAGATTATAGAGGACTCCTTAAACCATAATATATAGTTTAGAGTTTCTTTCCGTCACGGTTTCTTACTAGTCTAATGGCATGTCAACGTGAGTAAAGTGTACGATCGTTTTAATACGAGTTTTAGGAAGTTTGATCTGAAATCGTCATGTACTTGACTCTTAAAGGTCTACATGTTCGACCTAAATCTTTTCCGTCTCCTTGGTCTCTAGTTTTAAAGATTGTAGGTGACCTAGTATCTTTTTCGTTCCCTTAAGGTTTTATATATATATGAAGACGAAGTAACTAATACGATTTCGAAAACTGACACACCCAGTGTTGTTTGACACCTTTTAAAAATTTCTCTACCCTTGTGACCTGGTGGACTGGACGGAGGACTCTTTGGACATAGGTCGTGTTCTTCGTTGTCAATCTTGGCCTGTACCTTGTTTCCTGACCAAGGTTTAACCCTTTCCTCATGCAGTTCCGACATATAACAATGGGACGAATACATTGCAGACATGTCTCACGTAGTACGTCTTACGGTCCGACCTACTTCGAGTCCGACCTTAGTTCTAACGGTCCTCTTTATAGTTGTTGAAGTCTATGGGTCTACTGTAGTGGGAATACAGTCTTTCGCTTCTCTCCTTGATTCTCGGAGAACTACTTCCACTTTCTCCTCTCACTTTTTCGACCGAATTTTGAGACGAAAGTTCTTTGTTTCTAGTACCGTAGACCAGGGTAGAGAATACCGTTTATCTACCCCTTTTTCACCTTTGTGACTGTCTGAAATAAAAGAACCCGAGGTTTTAGTGACACCTCCCACTAAAGTCGGTGTTTTAATTTTCTACGAACGAGGAACCTTCTTTTCGATACTGTTTGAATCTGTCGTATAATTTTTCGTCTCTGTTGTGAAACGACTCTCTCCAAGTATATCAGTTTCGACACCAAAAAGGTGATCAGTACATACCTACACTCTCAATCTGGTACTTCTCTCGACTCATGGTTTCTTAACTACGAAAGTTTGACTCCATGACCTCTTTTGAGACCTCTCAGGAAACCTGTCGTTCTTCTAATTTGGTCAGTTAGGATTTCTTTTAGTTGGGACTTATAAATAACCTTCCTGTCTACGACTTCGACTGTGATGTTATGAAACCGGTGGACTACACTTCTCGACTGAATGATCTTTTCTGTGACTACGATTCTTGCTGACTCCTGTTCTCCTCTTCCCTCACTCTCTCCTACTCTACCAATTTACCGTAGTGACTGAGTCACCTGTACTCAAACTCGTTTGAGGTCCTCGATAGCTTTCTGTCGTATCTGACCACACGACGTCAGGTACCTCAACGTTTCTCAGTCTGTGCTGAATCAGTGACTTGTTGTTGGTGGATTTTTATTCGTCTTCCTTTGTCTTTTCTTTGAGGTAGGTTGTTTAATTTATTATTATAATAATTTTTTTTCTTTTTCAGTGGAAAATATGACGTTCAACAAGGAAACTTCTTTAAAATTTACTTTTAATAAAAATTTCAGGGTAATTTTCTTTCACTATATAATACAAGTTGTATATAATAAAAATTTACTCGTTGTAAAAATATCGAAAATTTGATTGGAAGGTTCTTTGTTATAAAGAAAAAGGATATTTTTTTTCATATGAATGAAAAGACTAATATTTTCACTATCTACGAATAATGTCTCTTAAACCTTTTATATACCCTTAGAATTTACGGAAGTAAGACTAGAGAAGGGTAGAAAGTACAATTCAAGGTGAAAGAAATTTTCACATAGAAGAAAAAAAACAGACATAGTTCATCTATTAAAAGATTATACCAAGAGTCAAAGAAACGACCCTAGTAACGTAAAGTGAGTAAGGAAACCCCAAGTAAATTGAAGAACGACTTTACTTAGGAACTCATCAAGAGAACCACTCCTAGATACAAAAACATACTCATAAAAATAAAGTAAGAATGAGAAAGTAATCTTAAATCGATCTGTACCGACCGTTAATAAAAAGGACATCACGAAATTCAATTTTTCAGATATCCATGTTACCACGGAAAACAGGAAATTTTTATCAATGAAACCTTTTTTTCATCAGTAAAACCTTTCGATGTGGAAAAGGGTGGAATTTTGTAAAAAAAAAAAATCTAAATGACACGAGTGTATGGTCTTATTAAATTAAAAATTTTATTTATTTACCAACTTACATTCAGTGACCCATACCATTATATACAACAACAACAAGAAATTAACCATTCATCACAGTCTGAGAAATGTTGGGATTCTTGACATCGGACGGTCCGAGAAGAACAGGTACCCTAAAGGGTCCGTTCCATGAACTCACCCAACGGTAAAGGATGAGGTCCCCTAGACGGGTGGGTTCCTACCTTAGGTGCAGAGAACACAACCGTCCGCCTAAGAAATAGTGACTCGGTGGTCCCTTCGGGTACCATTATAAATCGGGTTTTGTTTTAGAGGATTCTAACGATAAACTTATACATGATCATAATATAAAATATTATACGAGATGCATCACAGTATACAAATAAAATGCCAAGAAAAAGGTTTTCGAGATAAAAATCAACATAAAACTAAATCTACCTAGTAAATAGACGTGACAGATCACTTCGTCGATGATTCGGACTCACGACTACACAGGACTAAAATATATGAAAACAGTTTACTAGCCTTCAAAACTTATTTATGGAACTAATCAAAATCTGGTATATTGAATTCTATTAAGTAAAAATGTACGTCTAAAAAAAGGGTGTTTAAATTTCGACTAATCGCAGAAACAACATTTTCAATTCCAAACTGATATGTCATATTCTAAATCTTCCTTCAACATCTTTATTTGTTCTATCAACCATACAAATGGACCACCAGACGAAAGGTGCAATATCAGTACATGTCACACAAAAACTTCATAATTCCGACTAGATAGAAGAAATATACACTTCATAATCCAGAACTATTTTTCTAATAGCCTTATGGACAAGTCCAAAGTGAGATTATTTGTTCCTTCAAACAATTATTACGGAAGACAAAAAGTCTAACGTTTATCTTCTTAGAAGGTTTGGACATTCCGATAGTGTCGTCGACCTGTTTCAGCACTGTTGGTTGATGTTTGGACAACGATTAGTAGTTATGTTACATTCAGAAGTACAACGAGAAGTAAGACCAGACAGAAATTACAGTATGTGAGAATCCAAAACTTTCCTGGAACCGTCAGGGTGTGGAACGGCAGTCCACGAACTCCATAGGTCCGAATGACCCGCTCTATTGTCAAACGGTTCGTATCTTTTCCATAAGTGAGATATCGGTTTCAGTATGTTACTCTTCTTCTGTCGGTGACAACTTTACTAAGGACTTTTCAAAAAGTCTCTTTAGTTTGTAAAGAAGTCACAAAGATTACCAAACTTCGTATCATAGGAATTTTTTATATATAATCGAAATCTCAAAAAAGAGACGGAAATATTGACTCTCATCCTAGTACTTGGTTACCAGTAAAAAGGGCAATAATTCTAGCGAAACGGATCAAAGTCGAAAATATCCTTAAAAATGTCGGAGTGTGATGATACATTTCACACGCGACGGACTTACATTTTTTTGAAAAAGTAATTTCATATAACATACATGATATAAATAATGTATATAACCTTTTCCTTTATAGTTGGGTGAGGTCACAAGAACGTACCTCTTAAGGTACCTGTCTCCTTGAACCGTCCGATGTCAGGTACCCTAGCGTCTCAGTCTGTACTGACTCGCTGATTGTGTGTGAAATATTTATATATCACATGTATAAACATGTGTATGTGTCACATACATACATATCATGTGTGTACATATGTAGAATACACATGAAACACGACCCATCAAGTTTCCAGATTGACAACATTAATAACGACACTAGGAAATAACTACGTCTTTGACTCCGTGTCTCTCCAAGCGAAGGAACTCCAGTGTGTCGGTCAGGTCTGCAACTTGGTACCTTTGACCAAATTCTCGGAATGATAAAAAAAAATTAACTTCATATCCGTTGAATGTTATAACATAATCAACAACTATAGGTCGTTTCACTACACTAAATATATATATATATATACGTACATATATGTGCACACACATATATATATATCACTATCACAATCAGCGAGTCAGTACAGGCTAAGAAACACTGGGGCACCTGACATCGGGTGGTCTGAGGAGACAGATACCGTAAGAGGTCCGTTCTTATGATCTTGCCCATCGGTAAGGGAAGAGGTCCCCTAGAGAGACTGGGTTCCTAACTAGGACCCAGAGGACGGCATGTCCGTCTAAGAAATGAAAGACTCGAAGGTCTCCTCGCTCGCTCGCGCGTGCGCACACGTACGCACGTACGCACACGACGAAAAAGTAACGTCCGGTAAAGAATATATCATCATACACAGACAGGTGGGGAATGAGGATGAAGTGAGGAGACGGGTAAAGGGGAGGCTACTGGTATTCAAACAAAAGATTCAGACACTTATCCTGGGAATGAGAATTCTTTGGGCACAACGACATCTAGGAATCGTAACGAATTTCTCGATTCACTAAACCCAGAACTTCATGGACGTCACATTCCTCTTTCACTACTAAAAGACTTTTATTTTCCTTCAGGTTCAATTCAGTTCATCGTCAACTCTCAACTACGGAAACACAGGATGAAACAACGAATTCTAAAGGGGAACTATGACTTAAATCCTTCTTTATTTATGAGAAAATTCAAACCGGAAATTCAAGGTTCGAACAGTTTACTACGTCCAATCATAGACGGGTTGGTGATGAAATACTATAAACTGATAGAATACCAATAAAATATTTCTGTCCATCGTTTACATCTGCGGAGGTACGGTTCGTCCGTAGAAGAACCCATCCTACGACTTTAAATTCTGCCATTTACCATCTCTGATACTACTTGACTTCACGTACACGGGGAAGATTTCTGTAGGTTTAAAATTTTTGACGATGTGACAAAGAGAGATAACAAATATTATCCTTTTCTGATCTTTGTTTACAGGTTTTTATTCCTAATCAAGTCATGAAATTGTCAAAAATAAAAAATCACGATCCCTCTAAAATAGTATTAAAAGAAAAAATACTTTAGAAAAACTTAAGAACCTTAACAGTCAGAAAAACTTAACAACCTTAACAGTGTTGCTCATGGATAACAGACTTAACAATGTCACTTTCAAAGTGTCACATTTCAAAAAGACAACGTTACCCTTTCCCCCCTTTCGATCCCTTTTCACAATCATGAATCGGCACTGTCACAGGATGGTGTCAATACATTCTAAACAGAGGAGACTTGTTTTTTTACAAAAAAACAAAAAAAAATTACGGTCAAAATACGGACTCTATGGACGAGAACCACTTGGTTTATTTATTTCAAAGACAGAAGTTCCTCGATGGTAAAAAAAGTCAAAGAGACCAGTACGGGAAAGTCTGGGACAAACCCATATTCGGTATAAAGTAAACTGGATCACTCAGGTGTAAAACTTTAATGTTAACGAAAAAAGAAATCAAGGTAATGTTCCCAGGGAGAACAATATGACGATGTATGGTAGTAAAGACTCCGTTTTCCTTTTAGAGAGAATCCAGTCTCGACCGTGAAAGCGAACATAGTTTCGAGACTGGAGATTAAGTACAAGTCTCACTACGACCGTGATATGGATGGACCGTCCATATCTTCCTATCTAAGGTTCACAGTACAAAAACCTCACGAAAAATAACGAGAGAAAAATGATGATTTTATTCATGTTTATGTAACATAAGACTTGGTGAACCATCCTATATTTCGACAGTGTAGGGAAAATTTCTCTGAGATTGCAGTTCACTGTAAAGTCAAGTACCATAGTTGGAAACAATTGCAACAGTATCGCGACTCAGTAATTATAACTACATTAATATCACCACTCAGTATATTAGAAATTAATTGTTTCTAACTGACATTCGGTGGTGCAATGTGACGAGCTTACAAATCACTAAAGGTGGCGGGGGGGTGAGGTACTCGCACAAAGCCTTTAACCACCTCCGTGGACGTATCGAGAGTTTTCGTATCTATCATAATATTATTTTACGATTGATATTATTCTCACATTTCGAAAACAAAAACACCAGTCCCTTGATTCTCGGGTGTTCCGTGCACCGGCCCCTTTTTCCAAAAAATGACTATCTCAGTATATTAGGTTTATATCTTAGAGACTACATATTCTAAGGAAAGTTGACGGCGGTAGGGACTGACGTCCACTCCCACGGACACATACAAGACACAAGACCAACCGAAGCACCTGTAGTAATAGGGCGGATACATTTACAGTATCGTAAGAAAATACATCAGAGGTCAGTATCCTGGAAAGAGTATTCCTTAACACGGGGGACAACAGGTCTGTCACCAGAGTTACGACCGATATCTGATTTTAGTGGACCCTTCGAAAATTTTTTCTTTTTATGGAAGTCTCTAACCAACATAACTAGATTACACCTCCGGTTGATAGAAATTTAAAAAAATGGATCAATCAAGACCGTAAGTCGGTGACTAGGTTTCTCTGTCCTTTAGACGGACAGGGAACACCGTACAGACGGTAGAGGACACCGTACCCCTCGTTTTTACTACGAATCTTCCCTCTGGTCCTTCAGAGAAAGGTGATTTGGATTCCGAAAAATCTTTCTTAATCATAGAAGAACAGAGATAATAGTAGTTGAGGGGTGGGATGGGGGGACGAAGGTCGAACTTATTTTCTGAAGAGAAACGGAAAAGAGGGGTGGGACCGTTCTCGAGGACCAGACTTTCACTATCTTGTAATCTTCTTTGACTTGATCTTTTAATCACAACCTCCCTCGTCTTGGTAATGTATTTTAGAACTTTATTTATTTTCTTTTAAATAATAGTACGTATGAGACAAAGTAAGACACCTCGCTGGTCAACACAACAGAATTAGGAGTCTTGATTCCAACAACCCACAAAAACCGAACCGAAAAAAAAAAAAAAAGTCAATTCATAAATATATATACATATATTTAAACCTTAAAACAACTAATTTCACCCACGGACGTCCTGACTTAGATTTCCGGGGAGCCGTCATAAACGATGACATAATATCTCATATCACATTCTTATGATGCACCAAATTTTTTTTTACGACGTACGAAACAGGTAAACTTAAACGTGTGGTTTCTGACTAGTTGGGATTTCTTAATTAAAGGAGGGTTCTCCATTGTTGTCTTTATCTTCGTATCTCCCACCCCCTTAGAAAGTATTCCTAAATTTTACGTTTGGTACTATAAGTTCCGACAGTGCGAGTGAAATTTTCAACCTTTGGAGGTGTTTCTGACGGAACTGTTTCGTTAGTTTCATAAAGACGTTTGTTGTTAGATCTTTAAATGTCTGTAGACATAACATTATAAAATTAACCTTCACCCACCGTAAATATTAAAATCAGTCCCTAATAACAGAGTCATTACTACCAACTTGTGGGGATACGGTGTAGGTGTTACCCACAAGTTGTAAACCAACGGCAAGTCAGAACTTATTAAACAAAATACAAAACTTTCATTTTAACATATACTACCTTAAACCCCTAATATTTTTAAACATGGACCTCTACTTTCAAGAAAGACTTAACTGTAAAGACACGTCGACCACTGTGGAATCAAATACCAGTAACCCCCGTCTATAGTCATTAATTTTAAGTATATTATGTTTTCGATAAAGATCAGATTATTGATCGGATCATCATAAAACACCACCGACGCTTGTTCAATCTTTAGACTAACGAAACTCACAGCCAAGGACTATCACGGTCACGCTTTGTTTTACGGGTTCCCCTTTCTCGATTTTCCTCTTCTTTACCGCATGGAACTTTGTCACCAGAAAAGGATCTGACCACGCATAGTACACAACAAATAAACACCTTAATTAAAAATCATGTCTCAATATGACATCAACATGATATGACATCATGTCTCAATGAGACATTGAGACCTCTAATTATGATCAGACTCATGACAACCGTCTTATGATATGATATGATATGATATTGAAATCATATTATGATATGATATTGAAATCATATTTCAATGTTATAATTCTGACGGTAAACATGTGACTACTTGAATTTTTTCTCTTCAATGGAGTCCCTAGAATCAAAACCGTACTCATATTAATCAACGATTATTAAATTACTAGTACCCTAGTAAAATCAGGGAAAAATATTAATGTACATGAAACCTTGGTGGACTATGGTGTCTCGTCTTAACCCCACTACCTAGCGAGAACTTGTAATAGTTTTTTTTCTAAATTTATTACGACATGATGTTTTTAAAATAACTCGGTAACTATCCGCACCAATTACGTCTTTCTATTCGTTTGTTCAGAACAGACAACAGAGGGGTAAAATTTCCTCCTCTCGTGGTTACAATTTACGTCACAAAAAACTCTAACTTTGTACATTTGGTTCTAAATTTTTCTTTTAAAAGACACATCTTAACCATGAAAAGAGTGACGAGTAATTGTAATGTTTAGTGTTGGATTAGACTGACAATTAGTTATGGAAGTCATAACTAAAACTTCAAAGAAAGATTAAATAAGAGTCAAGAATGGAAGTTAGGAAAACCCAGACTGGATACCGAAAATCCCAACCCTGTTGAACTATTGTTTGTGAATTCAAAAAGAAAGGTGACGGATAACCTGACATACGGGAGAGATTTCACCTGACAGAACGAAACCATCACCTCAGCGAGTCAGCACAGACTGAGAAACGTTGTGGTACCTGACATCGGATGGTCCGAGGAGGTAGGTACCCTAAAAGGTCCGTTATCATGACCTCACCCGACGGTAAAGGAAGAGGTTCCTAGAAGGGTTGGGTCCCTAACTTGGGTCCAGAGGGCGCAACGTCCGTCTACGAAATGGTAGACTCGGTGGTCCCTTCAGCATAGAACGAAATGGTCGTACAAAACAATGAACTTTTGTAAAAAGGACAAGTAGGAGGATCGAAGAGCTCAGTAAAATGTATTCCTTCTCTCCCGATTCTCACCTTCGACTTATATGGTATTGAAGACAAAGGATAAAGGACTTAAATTGAAACAGGTAGAAGAAAGTCGTATTTAATTTCGACCCTACCTTCTCGTCTATCTTATAACATGTTCACATCGAGGTATGACTCTCATGTTTTCGTACCGTGACTGGAAAACGATCCAAGGGTGGAGAGACAGAACAAAAAGAACTCCTGGTTAACAATGTCGGTGTGTAAGGTGCTGCTTTGTTTGAGTGAGTCTTCCTGTTACGTCTATCACCCCACGTCAAATAATGTGGACGCCCGGGTTCCGTCTCAGAGGAGAATCGGTCGCTGGGGTTGGTCGTAAACACTTTTAGAAAATATGGGTTACACATGCACAGACTTGGGTGGTGAGGTTTAAGGAACTCTGAATGTATTTGGTTCCTTTTATATTAGGGTTATTGGGGTAGTAAGTGTACGATACACGAGTACACGAGTTTGTTTGTTAATCGGTTATTAGTAACCGGTTATTAGTTATTTGGGTTCCAATGTGAGGCTATCTATGTCTTTTTACATACCGGACAGACCTCCTTCCCCACTATCACATACAAAAGAGAATCCGCTACTCATTGGATCTATGCTAGAAGTTCCAAGGGAACGGACCTCCCCCAGAATAGGAAGACAACAACAAAAGCATCCGTGATTTGTGTCTCAAGTCTCAGGTAACCTTTCCACCGGCTCGTACTAGTCGTACTTGTCCGGATGCTACCTCAGGTCCGGGATACTTAAGGAAGAAGTGTCACTGGAAAGCGACTTACTTTAGGGTGTGGGCTGAGTCCGGACACTCTTCCTTTATACGAAAGAGGTGAGAAGGAATCAGACTAAGATGGAGGGAGATAAAACATCTGCGGTTCAATTCAAAGAGAATAGAAGGTGAACCAGTCGCAATTCCCCAATAGCATAGAAGAAGGGTACCAGGTATGAAAATATGAGAAAGGAGGCCGGGACGAAAGATCTGACAGGTAGTGTCACCTGTCTCGTTTGGGAAAGTTCGTGTCACGTCGACACCTCCCCCTAAAGTCCTACGTTTGCCTCGTCAATATTTGCCCCCTGTATACTGTACAAAATCTGTAACCAGTCGTTTCGTTCCGAGTTTGTACTTAGTGACGTCCATAAGGTACTACAGCAAGGCGAAAAATTAGGTTTCTCGGAGGAAAAACATGTAAACGCCCGAAACAGAACCAGACAGTACGAAAGAAAGAGGTAGTATGTCGGTAACAGAATCAAGAGAGGAGGAAAATTGGGCTCTCTTTCTTTTAAGACAGAACTCACCGGGAGTTCAGGTAGAGAAAACCAGAACAGATATCGAGACGTCGGACAAAAGAGTGTCTTAACCCCGTCTTAGACATGAAGACGGAAACTGGTATTCACGTAAAAAAGGTGGACTACGACCCGACCCCAAGTAAGGAGGGGTTGTTATGTCAGACACGGGACGTAAATGCGAAAAAGGGGTTGTAGTATTTCAACAGGATCCATTGAGACACCAGAGGAAATGATGTAATGATGTAAATTTTATGAGTTCCGGGAAACATATGTAAAATTATGACTCGGAATTCTTTCCCTATGGAAAACTTTCTCTCATCGAATAAATGAGGGTATAAAATCAGGTCAACAACAACAACAAGTCAGCGATTCAGCACAGGTAGAGAACACTGGGGCACTGGACATCGGGTAGTCCGAAGAGACAGGCACCGTAAAGCGTCCGTTCTTATGACCTCACCCAGCGACAAAAGAAGTCAAAATCACGTTGTGGTTCGTAGATTAGGTACGAATTAGATAACTCCTCGACTTACCTAAAGCTCAAAATGAGAGGTCCATATGTATAGTGTTTTTAATTCTGTAAGTTAAATCGAGAAAGAGGAACAGATCGAGGATTAAAATAAATAACTTTCTCAACAGTCTCAATGAAGAACGGAGATTAAACTTTCAGAGACTAATATAAATTCCAGATAAAAATCAGAATTGTAGTCATCTTTAATCTAAAATAGAAAAATGCAGAGAGAACAATTTGATCTCTTATTCGGATTGATATACTTCGACCTTAAACACGTATTAAATCAACATGCAAAACTATACGTAGAGAGACAGAAACTTCGATCGGAGAGAGAGTATCATTAAGACGACTACGTGTTTTCTAACAAGAGGCTGTCGAAAATGGGCCGGACGGCTACGAAATAACTGGTCCACCCGACGACGTCAGAGACAACGACAAATCAGTGATTCGGTACAGGTTGACAAAACGCTGGGGTGTCTGACATCGGGTGGTCCGAGGAGGCAGGTACCCTAAGAGGTCCGTTCTTATGACCTCACCCAACGGTAACGGAAGAGGTCCCCTAGAAGAACCGGGTCTCTAGCTTGAGCGTAGAGGAAGTAACCGTCCTCTCAAGAAATGGTACTCGGCGGTTCCTTCGGGATGTCACATATATATGGACAGGAGATTGTTCAAAGATTCCGAAATAGTTCTATTTCAAACTTTTTTTTTTTTTTACTTTTCGAATTAGTTGACTGTACTTACGCTCGTTTAACGTACAAAAGTTATTTCTCAATTGAAAAAATGTTTACGTGTGTCTATACGTAAACATTTGGTGCCCTACCATTGTGGTAAACACGGTAACGAATGAAGTAAAATGTCTTCTTCGTTCAAGTTCCTCCAGTACCCCAACCCTCCTCTTTTCCGGCGGACAGTGGTGGGAACAAGAAACGAAAAATGGTTCTAAACTAAAGGGTTCGAAAAGGAGGGATCTTCTGGACAATAGACTAGACGGACGGGGAGTCGGAAGAAGGACGGGACTTTTTGACAGTAAAACTTTCTATAATGGATGGTTTACCGTAGCTCGTCTATTTGAGAAAATGACATAAAACCCATTAGTAACCTCTTCCTTTATCGTTAGGTGAGGTCATGGAAACGGACCTTTTAGGGTGCCTGTCTCCTCGAACCATCCGATGTCGGGTACCCCAACGTTTCTCAGCCTGTGCTGACTCGCTGAGGTGAACCCATTAGTCTTTGGTTCTCAACGTTCATCTGAAACACTAGGTGTACTACACTAAAGACACTTCTACCCGAAACCCCCTCCTTTACCTGTGTAATGTATTTCGAAATCCCTTGCCACTTTTACCAAATGACCACCCGTGATTGGAAGGACCTCGGCATTTCCAGACTCCTCGGGATTCTCACCACTTCCGGTGCCATGACTTGGTGATGAGAAACTGGACGACTGAACACTAAGTTTTGGATTGTCACCTCCTGCCTTTTCTCACGGACCCAAAGTCTCACTCGTGCGACTTGACTACGGAAGCCCTGAAAACGAAAAAGGTGTATCTAACTTATACTTTCCTTTTTCTTTCTTCTACCTTTTGCTCGGGCGCGACTATTTGTTGTGCAAAACCTGTACGACAAAAGTCGAAAACTCTTCGTAGTCATAATGTTGGACTTCCTGAACCACCTGTAGTGTTTTGTTGGACACCATACATATACGAGTGTGACTAGGAAATTTACCCAAATTTAGCCGAAGTAATTGTGCCGAAATGACTTCTCTTCGTATAACACTTAATCATACAAGCGAACGTGGATACGACCACCGTCCAAATCAAGGTCGTACCTTTTCTACGGAGGCGCATTAGAAGGAAGGAAAGAAGGGGAGAGAAGGAAAGAGAGACGAAGAAAAAATTAGAGTCGAAGTGACAAACTTAAAATTTATGGAAATCGTAGTCATCAAGCATACCTCTGCTCCGCCTAAACAGGAGGAAAACTGACTGGGAACCGCAATTCGGACTTCAGAGAAACTAACGTCGTAAAGATCAGAAAGCAAACAAGAAGACGGAGGGAGATCTTTTCGAGTTGAAATTCTCAGTGACAAAAAAGTGTCACTCACACATAGGGACAGAGCACTTGACAAGAGACACCTAAAAAATTTTTTAGTAGATCGTGATTGTAATCCAGGAAAGTTTAAACTCGACATCTCGGAGTGTCACGAACAACTCTAATACGAACCCAACCGGATCAGAGGTAAAAGTTCCTTTAAAAATTATTCAACTACAAAATCTTTTCAAAACAAGATATTTATTAGCAAAAAATTAGCGAAGAGGTCTGCAAACATAATTATGGATAGACGTTTATTAGACACAAAGATTAGGTACATTTTACGACCTTTGTTCCTTCCTTAACTTCGGGAAAGAGATCAGAAACCCAGTGCAAAGGAAGGTAAATCGAAAGAGTGTGGATTCGAATCGTTTCACAGTCTAACTTTATATCGTCATAAAATGAATATCCAAAAATTTTTAATCCACCTTTCGGGAAATAAAAACAGGAGAATGGGTCAAAAGGAAATAGTAAAATAGGTGGAACGGTCCTATGGGTTCTTATACAATTAAGATTGACGAGGTAAATAAACGAAGTCGTATACATTGTTCTATTGGCCAAAACACTTTATAAAACTGTATTTACCGAGGTACCAAACAAACAAAAAAAATTACATAAGTTTCGAAGTCCTTTAATAAAGACTTTGAAGTCATAACTACCACGTCAAAGGGTGAAGACATCTCTAAAGAAATGACAATGTGAAGTAGGAAAGTGATAAAGTAATTCTTTCTTTAATCTTAAGGTTTTCTGGATTTATGAAAAGAAATTGGTTTCTCTTCCTTTCACGAGTACGACCGTCATAATAGTTGAGTAGAATTACTGAAGTGAGGGAAGTCGTAGTTTCGGAATCTTTGTCGTAAGGTTCGATCTAAATTTTTAAACTTTATCTTATTAAGTATTCGATTTGAGGTAAAGAAGACGAAAATTACTTCAAATAGAAACATAAAAATATATATGTACTTTTCCGATAAGGTCTATAAGACCTACGTTTACTGTATCAGAGTATCTTATTTTGTGTGTGTGTGTCAATCTACACCCTTTTATTCACAAACATCTCCCTGTAAGTCTATTCATGATTCCTTTCGAGAAAGAAACGGAAGTGTCCCTTACTGTATTACAAAAATTTCAAATAAGTAAAACGTCGTCTCTTTTTCTTATTGATCGAAAGAGAGGCAGAACCGACAAGTCTATGAAAAATACACCGCCTTGAGTCACTGAGAGAATTGTCTTGGAGAATTAAGTACCAGTCATCCGAATCCTCTAGGTCGTTGGGGGACTTATACATGTCTTTACACACCTAAAAAGACCCCTCGTCCAAACATCAAATACAGTCTAAGAGTCTCTCGGACCCTTGGAGTTTCTCAAACTCTTGGTGACTAGATCTTTGACTTAATAAAATATCATCAAAATAATAAATCCCTGATTTAACGGAGATTTCGTAATTCAAAAACTTCCGTCCAAACATATAATAAGTGTAGGGATTTATAAGTATGTAAGGTGTTGTGTTTGTATCATCGTTAGGTCATTTATGATCTATTTAACTAAATTCCTATTCCTCTGCCACTGAAGGAAATGGAAAATCCTGGTCGCATAAAAGGAGTCCACCTAAAACTGTCTGGAGGACAACAGACACCGTCCTCGCCCCATGTTTCTCGACAGAGTCATTTCGTATCTCACGGCCTCGACGTCAATGCGAGCACATCTCCTATCCTGACCTGCACCAGTGGTACCCTAGACCAGGACGGTAAATGGAGTCACCCTAGACCTCTTCAGTGCAGGCAGCGACTTTGACTCCCTCGACCCGACCTATTAGTAGCACTGGGGAGGGTCGTGAGGTAGATACCAAGAGAGGGAAAGGACAAGGTAGAGGAGGAGAGGTAGAGGGTGAGTGTAAGCTTGGTTCGACCGTTCCGGGTAACTGGATCTTTCACCGATCTCGGGTCGAGAGGAGGCACATCCATTAAGACGGAAAATTTTCCCAGTGTCCTGTATTCAGTCAGACATGATTACCCGAAGTCATGTGGGAATAATTAAACTAAAATCAGACTCGACATGGTCCTCTTACTTCCTTGGGTCACAATCGTACTTTCAGTCACTAGGTCCTTCTTCTGAAGGACTACCTTTCTCGTGTCCTGACCCTCATTATCCTGGAGTCAAGTGCAGGGTCAGGACGGTAAATCGGTCTATCAGGGTCCATGAACTTACGTAAATTACAAAATTATGCAATATATTAACATTATAAATTAAATGAACTATATACTGTAAGAATTATATTTTAAATGATTATATAAGTTCAATTTACACATATTATAATATGAAACATTTAAACAGAATTTTTATGGATCAAATATCCAAGGACCATTATTAAAATTACAAATACTTTCAACGTAAACAGTTGTCGTTTCATAAAACGATCATAAATAAGAATCATAATAATTTGTTTAAAAACTCGGGACACATTTTACCTTCTTTTCTCCAGAAGAATCACAACTACTCAAGAAATCGGTCACGTAAATTACTGTACGAGACCAAAAGACTACCGGGGGTCGCGGAGAGAACTATGGTCCAAAGACTGGTACTACACGAGTAAAATTGTCAGGAGAAACAATAATCGTGGTGATGATATAAGAATTCAATGGTAGACGAAAGACTAGAAATCCTACAGTAAAAACTGTAAGACTCACTTAGACTTCACAAAAGAACAAAAAGGTCAAGGAAGGGAAGATATCAGAAGAAGGATTTTTGGAAGTGAGGACGTTCGCTTTAATGACTAATCTCTTTGACGGGAATTCCCGGTCGGACATAGGAAATAAGTGGTCACACACTGAACGTATTCGTTAGTCTCTCAATTTCAATGAGTAATTCCTGTTTATTCGGTTAAAATTTTCCGGTCCGAGACCATTGACTATTTTTGTTCTCAGTCTTTGTGTCGTAGGTAAATTTCCTCACAAAAGTACGTAAAATTTAAAACTGAAATCGGGGGGGGGGGTTCATTTTATAGTCTCCTTCGGATAATAAAGAGACAACTGTCAGAAACGAGAAAATGGAATTTACACAATACAGTTCAGAAGGAAGTATAAAATAACATATACATTTTAACATCGTATCGTCGTAAAGGAAGTCCTTAAGTTCGGTAAACTTCGAAATACATCAACAAGGGAAACTTTGGGGTCTGACGGTTCTGGTGATACTCGGGTTCGTGGGACAAGAGGTCGTGTCGTGGGGAAAGGGTCCCAAAGAAGTCTGTAGATAAAGACAAATTTCACAGTAGTCGGTAGTCGAGATTAACATTGACTTGGAGAAGTAAAGGAACACGAGACACAGGTAAACTAAAGTCCAGTTCTAAGTCCCTTGAAATTAATAACTACTAGGGAACATTTAGTCGTCAGGGGTTAGTACAGCTGGGTCACCTGGTAAACGGAAAATGAAGTCTCACACATTAACTTGTTAAACGTACGAAAATATTTCATTCAAGTATAGTTGTTCTTTTTACTCCGTTTCTAACCGTACCGAAACTAAAACTTCGTCGAACCATGGGTATTCGAATTCAACGGGTCGTGATTTATTACGAGTTGTCCGGCAACGAGCAAACGGGTCTTATCCGAAAACTATTTCGGTCACGTCGTTATTCCATTACAATTGGACTAGGAGTCTCGAACAAAGGTCTGTCCGGACTTATCTTTATTCACCTTAAACCGTAGTCATTCTATTTTCTTCCATTACAAAAAATTTCCCTTTTTCACCGATTTCTTAAACCATATGAATCGTAAAGAGGACAGTTTTCTATTTTCAAATAAATGTTCGTATACAAGAATATCTGGACAGTCAACCGACCCTGAACAAGTCGACGTTCTTTCCTTTTGACTCGAGTTTGATCGAATTCGTTTTTATGTTACATAACCGAGGACATCGACTCTTCAAGTCCTTACGTAGAACGAAATCTGTACCGACCTAGGTCGATGATTATGACAAATCAATCGGGCCAAGGAGGGGTAGGGAGGGATAGAGAGGAGTAGCAATACGGAATGGACCCACAACAGAAAGACGAACCCGTCCTAGATCGGTACACCATCTGTTTCACCGGAGGACGTCGTGAAGTGTCGATCGTCGGAGCTTCGTATGTCTCTTACAGACGGGACTGATAAGGTCGTCTTCGACTCCCTTCTAGAATTGACGGGGTGGTCCCCAACCTACAAGTAGGGACTCGGTTCTCCCACCCCGCCCTGGTGGGTAGCCGGTCCGGGTCACGGAGGGCGTGGGAACACGGTGCGACGAACCATCTCTCTGTCGTGGCGACTCGGCTCAGTCAGCGACAGTGGAGTCTAAGTCAGACATCTCTTGTCTCGAGAACTAAAGATGTGGGGAGGTCGGGGCTGGGGGGTCTGACGGGGTGACGTCATTGTGGTGGTACGGGGTTCAACGAGTTCGGTCTGCCCGTGAGGAGAAAAGAGAAGTACTACAGACACAGTGTGCCATACTACGTGTGTATAGTGTGGAGAGACCGAGCCTTAGCATTCTCCACTTTCACTGGAATCTCTGTCAAGTCAGTATCAGGGTCTCCTCCTCAGCGGATCACCGGACTCGGGTCAGAATGACGTAACGGAGAAGACAAGTCTGTGCACACGTATAGGCTTCTGTTTTTTACGAAGAGACTGTTACCCTTGGGGAAAAATTACTGTCCTCCCCCCTCGATTAAAGGGAGAGTCTGACGAAACTTCAAAAGACATAATAATTCTTAGTAGAGTAATTCGGTATATGTACCTTTTACCTTAGATTCGAAATACGATCGAGTAAGTCAAGGACTGGGTTCATTTTTGTCCCGTAAAAAAAGGGGGAGTCTTCGGTTGTGTTGTAACATTTCGTCAACAGGAGGTTAATTTTTTTTTTATTTGTTGGACACAAAAAACTTCAAGTCACAAATTTTAAGTAAGGGTTTACTTGACGATTTATTCACAAAAATAATATACAGAACAAGACTGTATCCGAAAAGGAAAAAATGTACTAAGGAAAAGAGAAAAAAGGGGGGCTTAGAAATAGTAAAGGAAAGATAAGTGTATAAAGGAAAGTCAAGAGAGAAGCAAAAAAGATATTGACCTTCAAAAATTAAAGTTTACCATATTGGTTTTGATTTTTCTGATGGTCAACGGGTCGTTTCGTATAATTGATCACTGTCGGGAAACACTCTGAAGGTAAAATTTTTTATTAATAAACGTCGTCGACCAATTAAGTCAACCAATCTCACATCACGATTTTTCATTAATAAACGATAGAACAATTAAACTCGGAATGAATTTTCAAAATCTCATACTTTACAGGATAATTTTATTTAATAATTGATACAACTTATATTTACCTATTTTAAATTTACGTAAATATTTTAAAATTACGAAAGGAATACTTCTCTTCCAAGATTATTGATTATCTAAACGATGGTTCAAACAATACTATACCATTATCTAAACGATGGTTCAAATAATACTATACCATTAAAAGAGAAAATTAAACAGGATACTAAATAGAGTCGGAAAAATAAAATAAAATAAAAAAATGGATTAAGACTTACTCCATTTTAACCCCCGCAGTTAAACAATTATATTGGTTAGTTCAGTAGTAAAATATACTTTATGATGTATCCATTTTCGTCATAGACTGTATCCGAGGGTCATTCGTTTTCACCCGTAATAGATGTATGTTTTAAATCTCAAAAATTAATTCGTCATCCGGTATGTTAAACATAAATAAGACCTTTACAGTAATGGGTATTTTAGAGGAAGAGATGTAAAGGTCAGGGTAAACTAAAATTTCACTTTACTTATTTCCATTCTCCATTTTTTATTTACAAATTCGAGTAATCGACGGAGGAGGGCGAATGGAATAGGGATTTCGTTCAGGGACTTCGTTTGACCTTCCGGTCTGAACAAAGTCCGAACGGCAGAACACCCTTAATAGAACCCCTTCTTCAGCAAAAGACACACAACCAGAGATGGATTCTCTTCTGTAATGGGACACCCGAATCTATTCACAGACTTCGAAGGACGAGAGAGATCGAGTAGTCCCCTTAACTATGGTCTCCTATGTGGACAGCCGTCTTTTGGAATGCCACGGACGGACCGACCGGTAGAAGTTAAGACGAAACATTGTCTTTCGCAAGGAAGATCTTACACGGTTCTGCCTATAAGATTAAGGTAGTATAAAAGGTCAGGCATACCTGACTAGGTTTCTCGAACGGTGACAATTAACCTTTAAAATGAAATGGGTACCGTTAAACCGTTATTTTTTACCACAATAGAATTAAACAACAGTCGATCTCTCCAGAAAAAAAAAGAGTAGTTAAATTTTGGAACAAAAAGTTATGTTAACATAAAAAAAATTCAATGTCAATTCACCTAAAAGTATATAAGTATATCAACATGTTGATGACGGTGTTGGTTAAAATCTCGTAAAATGAGTGGGGAGTTTGAGACCTGGACAATTGTTAATGAGGACACGTGGGTGGGGAGAGGGGTCGGGATCGTTTGGCGACTGGAGGAGACGCAGAGATTTCTAAACGGACAAGACCTGTAAAAGTATACTTACCCTAGTATACTATACACCAGAGAATACTGACTGAAGAGACTAAATCCGTATTACAAAGGAGTCCAAAGTAGGTACAACATAGTACACAGTCACAAAGGAAAAAAATAACGGTCTATACATGGCAATACTCATATGTCGTTAAACAAATAGGTAAGTGGTATCTATCAACAAAGGAGAAAAACCGATGATATTATTCCGACTATACTCGTAATACATGTTGAATGACACACTTGTATAAAAATAAAGGGAACTCTCGACTTGACGACCCAGTGAACCATCCAGACAAATTGACTCTTTGACGGGCTAACAGTAGTCAGGAAAAAATTAGGAATCCGTCGTTCTCGAAAACATATGACAACGCAATCTCATTTTGAGATGACAGATAAGGTATATAAAATTCCCGCTTATTACGGAGTAGTAGCTCTTACGAGCGATTAAAAAATTTCTAACAGACACCATTTTATTTATGGACTTCTGAGAGAACGAACGGTAAATTAAAAGATCGTCACAAAAGTCTACCTGATTATTACTGATACAGTTAACTATAGAAGAATAAGAAACATGTCAGATTTGATGTACAGTCAGTCATTGGTTGTGTTGTAACATTTCGTTAAAAGGAGGTTAATTTTTTATTTTTATCGATTTGACGAGTAGTGTGGTTTACGTGATCATCAATCAAAGACATCAAGATTTACGTTCTTAAGTACAAATATAAAGGCATCCTTGAAAAAAGTAGAAATAGATCAAAACTTATAGAAAACTAACATAAAAAGATTAATTGTAAAAATTGTAATTGATATACATATATACAAACAAAGAGGGGGTCAACCATCGGTATTATAGGCTCGGAACCTTATGAAACGTCATAAGGTTCCAATTGAATACAAATCGTATGTTTATTTGATTATGTTAAATCTTTCGTATAGAAATTTGTATCAATTTTAAGTTTCAAAACCGGGTTTCCTTCATTTGATAGACTTTATACATTCGTACACTCAGTGAACGGTGGTGACCTGTCTACTTCACAATGACTTTCATTCTACTAAATGGTCGTATATCTACAATTACGTCGTTATTTAAAGGAAAAAATCTCAAACCTAATTCCTCCCTCCCGACACCCCACCCATCCCAAATACCGAACTGGTAAAGTAATGGGTAGTAGAGACATGAGGAATCTTAAAAATGTTTCCCTCCTTACGTCGGACACCCTGGGACTCTCCTTCTGTCCTGTCTCTGATCACATTTTTGTCTCCACTTCGGTCGTCCTTTTCCCCTCTTTTTGCGACTCTACCGGGTCCACGGTCTCTACGGGAGTCGTGGCAGAAGGGAGGGGGAAAGTCCCAAGAGAGATTTCCTCTCTTTTGTATCCAACGGCAACAAGTGTCGAATACGTATTATACATCAAACAAATTAAAAAAAATTACTTTCTTGCAACACGGAACCTCGGTGATTGTAGAAGTAGTCATTCAGGAGACAAGACAGTTGGAACGAATGTCCTCAGTGTCAGTTAGTATGTTTTTAGTGCATTTATACTTCACTATGAAACTTTACTAGTGTCTTGACTAGTACCTACGGGAACGGTGACCCAGTCAAATATTTTTCGCATATTCGTCAAAGGGAAACAATTGGTCACGGTAGAAAACCATATCTAAATACATTATGTGTAAGTGAGGTGGAAACCCCTGACAAAACACTACTCTTCAGATCAGAAATAGAATGGATTTTCGTAATAATAAAGTACTAGTCGAGAGACAGTTTCTATATACAAAATTAGTTGAAAATCCTTAATCCATATCAATTAAGTAATAATCTACACCATTACGAATTGTGATTTAAAATACTACTTTACTTTGTCTATTTAGGAGGTAAACGTCATCTCCCTTTCTACTATACTTTTTACCGTCCTTACCTTCCACTATTCCTCTCACTTCTTCTCTTCGACTTTATCCGATGGCACTGATCCAAACACGGAACACTGATCCAAACAGAACTAGAACCCCCTCTTTAGTCCTTAAACTACACACTTAAAGGTCGGAAAACCGGTGGTGTCAAAGCAGAACTAGGTGTTTACGTATCGTGTAGGATGAGTCATCTGAAGACCCGAGGTCATACACGGAACGGAAGGGAACGTTCCTCCGACATTACAAGAGAGGGAAAAAAGAGACGTAAGTCTGAACGACATTTATGCGGGGGTGTGTAAGAGAAAATACTTCTGAACGACCTGAACTCGGTCAAATAATAAAGTCGAGAACAAGGCGGTTTGACGGGGATCATCCATTACTCTTTAGAAAGGTTAGGATACACTGTATTTCCACTAGAAGAGTCAAGATCTTAGGAAACAAATTTTATGTTCACCAATCCGTTTTCTAATTTAACGTCTTAGTCACAAATCCTGATAAATTGCCATTCTCCTCTTGATCAGGGGGAACCAGAGGTGCGTCTCAACGACAAATCAAGTTTACTAGTTTACAGGTAGGAGCTTTTTGGATCGCAGAACCGAGGCCGGGGAGAGGTCACGAGGGTACTACAGGATGTACACACGGGAACAAGGACTCGAAGACAAAATGAAATACCAACGGACGAATGTACGGGAACGAAGGGGGTATGTGTGGGACTAGAATTTGACACTTGAGATACTCCTACTTTTGTCTGACACACGGTGAGTTGGAGTCTATTTAGATTCACACTTCTATGCGTAAAAAAATTTTCCCTTTAGGCTAAAAAAATTTTCCCTGCAGGTTAATGGTTAATTAGCAGTCACGACGATTTTGGAAATTTTAAAAGGTGGGGTCAACCGAAACAGAGTTATTACAAAATTGTGGTGTTATATCTACAATCATCATTCAAGTCTAAGTCCATTATGTCAAAATGGTTAAAAATAAAGAGTTTGTCCGGTAACGAGATATACCATCACTCTGCTCTTTCCTTTCGTCGATCTCGATCGCCTCAAATAAGGGAACCCGGAAGATTCACTAGAGGGGGGTTGTTGGTGGTGGGGCGACGTTCTCGGTTTGGGAGGAGCGGGGAGAGAATTGAGACTTCGTATGGGCTAAGTAAGTCGCAAGTACACGGGGCACGGAGACTGTACGTCAGTCCGGGACGCCACCGACGTGTCCCAAACTACCCTCTCTGTCTGTACGTGTGTCTCTCGAGACTACGCCACTCCCGAGAGGGACCTTCAAGTGTGTCGCACTTCACATCTAGACTCTCCACCCTGGCAACCTCTTCCAAGGAGGCTCTTTTACTGTAAACGTCGTTCAGATTTTCTTACTCCTCAAGACTAGACTTCCTTCCCCTATTCGGAATTGTCCCTTTCGTTTCCCGTCCCTTGTTCTCGTTCGCCTGTGTCTTTACCGGTCACGGACCGGTTCCTCCACAATCTCCTCCTCCGGTTTCCCTTTTCTGTCTGGACCCACCTACGGACGTGGTCTCAAACCTTAAATTGGACCTCCGGTTTCCTCTTCAGTCTCTTGTAAAATTTTGTCTCCTTACTGTATTAGACTGACGAGAAATGGACACAGGAAGGAAGGTCCTAAAAGACTGGAACAAAAAGAGATACCAGTGATGATGGAAAAGACGATTACGAAACACGGTTCAATTAAGTCGACCAAGATCATCGCACCAGAATCCAAACCCTAAACCTTGTAACGGTTTGAAGGCTTCAAACGGGGAAGAGGGTGGGGTCTTTTCCCAAGACATGGTACTGGGATTAGGGTAGAACAATTGACTGTTTAATTACCTGGGGACTGATACAGAACCGTAAGAATAACAATTTTTTTTTTCTCTCTCTCTCTTACCGTAGAAATATAATTTTTTTTATGAGGAATTGAAATAATATGATTACGTTATTTTACTCTCACTTCCGTTGACTTAAACATGTGACTTCTGTGAGTCATAAAACACAAATCGGAGAGATCCGAAAAGTAGAAGACATAGGCCCAATACATGTGCCCGTACCATCCGAACTCCTACTCTGTCACAGACAGACCGTCGGTGTCACGAGGACCGAGGACGAGAGAAGTAAAAACTCCGAACGTGACACAGGGGTCAACATACTAACAAACGTGGGTCCCAGATCGGTAAGAGTGTTATTTGGCAAGAAACCTTAAAATGCTTCTTTAGTAAGTACCGTGGGTTTGACTTTTGGCTTCGGGTAGGGCAGTAAAAGGTAAACACTTAGGACAAATTGATCTTTCAGTAAATACTTGTCACAGGGTACAAAAGATACGTCAGACTTCATCGTCTACCGTCCGCACGTATAATGGACCAACAGACTTCGGATGAAGTCATTGAGCGACTGAGTAAATGTGCCCAGGGAGGAACCTCGGTCGATGTCTTCCGCACCCTCCGTCCGTCCGTCCGTCCGGAGGAGGACCCCTTTGGGTCCGGAGGCGGCTAAGTAACGACGGTGGACGACCCCACCCCTTCGGCGAGTTCGCTCTCGACTCGGCAGGCCCGGTAAACTCTCTGGACAAACATCAAGGTCACGATTGGTCCCTGGGGATTTATTTTCAATTCTGACATTTCGTCATGTGGGTAGTCACATTCCACCACAAGCCACCACAGCCAATTGTGTGTGAGAGGTCGTCGTCACTCCCAGTCTTTTGATTTATTGTGACGTTCCTGCGGTTCTAGGGTTTCGTAATCTCGGTCTTCTTCGAAAACTCGTCAACGACACCTGAAATCAAGTCAGTCAGAGGTCCCCCGAACACTTAACGTCAAAGGGTACGGACCGCGGTCTCCAAATTAACTGAGCGGGACGTCACCCCAAATCAAGTGTCCGGGGGTACTTCAAGACCACGTCCATTAGATCGTAGTGTGAACTCTTTCCGTGGTGGAAGTTGTGATAGTTCGGCAATAGGCGGTGAAATTTTTAATCACGGAGCAAGGGTACTTAATTTTTTAAATGTAGGATAATGTAGAAGGTAGTTACCCTACTCAGTGACATTACATGGACATTGACCAAGACACTTCGTATGTGTGTTTTTAAGAACAAACCGAGTAACCAACATATCACCCACCCCAGCCCCCCCCCTTAAGTAAAATTTGTAAACTGAAAAGAGAGAAGGGGTCCTTCCTTCATGCCATTAAACATAACCAAATATCACTTTACGAAAAAGTGGAACCCGTAACCGTTCGTTTCTACCGCAAACCATGACGTAAAAAGTATCGGTAGTAAAAGTACGGAGATCACTAGTAAACCCATTATGGACTTAAAAGTCCACGGACTTTATGGTACTAGGTCTCAAGACTGGAGGCAGTAAAGAATGGGGATAGGACACCACCTGGGTTCGGGTCCTTTTGACGTTGGGAGTCCCAAAAATTGTATGGAATAAGAGGGAAGGAGACAGATCCGTTGGAACCGGTACACTATGTTTGTTATAATTTATATGTATTGTTGAATGGAATAATATGTTCTTTTCGTTCACCGGGTTATCGTTTAAACTCTTGAGTGGAATCTTGACTCTTAAGACCCACAGACAGTACACGAACGAAGTATTTTTTTATTGTATACGAGGACGAAGATTTTACTGACAAAGGATAGGTTCTTATTGAGACAGACTGACACTTGAGTCACTATGGTGTCTTGAGCCCCCGAGTAATGTGAACCATATGAACATTTAATTCATGGTCGTTTACATAAAGGAAGATTTGAGAGAAAGGAAGAAGAAGAAGAAAAAAAGTTCGAGAGTTCCGACGACCGTAAGTCCTGAAGATTCGGGAAATTACGTTTATTAGTATAAATCACGTCAATAGTACATAACATACGTCTATTAGTTTTTCCGTCAAATAACTTTAAGTAATATCTCTTTAGATTACCCCGAAAGTCTTAGTATTAAAAACAATGAACATTTACATCAAACCACATAGTAAAATAAAATATAAAAACAAAGGACGGAAGAAATAGAGTAGACAGTTCAAATAAAACCAAGACAAAAAGTCAGTATGGACTTCCTGTAGAATTTCCTTTAACCACAAGTTTTACATTTTCCCTAGGTGTTTTTGTGTACCCTTGACTTCGGTCTTATGTCTGTAATAGTTCATCTTCTTTTTTCACTAATTCTTCTAACCTTCGGGCGGATTGTCTTGATTTCCTACTACTCGACTCGTCTGTCGGGACTACACACTTAGGAACTCGTGATAGATAATATCCCCCCTTTACTGACCATGAAATTAAAGAGATCCATTTAAAAAATTTGTTATTAAGAACATTTCAACGAATTTACTAAAAACTCCTTTTTCTTGTGGAAATAAATATATGAACATAATTTGGTCTAATAAGTACTACCCCACCCCTCAACTTTCCAAAAAGAAAAATTTATAATTGAAAGTTTACATTTTAATCCTTTACAAAAGATTTACTCCTGAGGGGTAGAAACGCACTTCTCAACTTCACTATATCTAGGTTTCACTAACCGTGTCGTCCTTTTTTTCATCCGTTGAGGTCTTTAAGACTTTTCCTTGATTTCTTTTCAAGGAAGAAGACTTTAACAGTGTCTCGTTCCGACAGGAAAAAAAAAAAAAAAAATTTATCCACCAACACAAAGTATAAACGTGTATAATTACTTTCATATCGTAAACCCACACATGATTCCATCGTCAAACAAAACAAAGAAAAAGTTCTATCGTCAAAAGTAGTAATCGAAAGAAATGGGATCACTGTCACTGGACTCTTCACCTTTTTCAGCACCCGTCAACGAGAAAGAAAGGAGAGAAGAAGAAAATTTTATTAACCTTTAATTTACGAAAAGGTTAAGCCCCATATGTAGGGGGCAGCATTCGAAGAGTTTCTACAAATGACGTGTGAGTCGTTCGGATATAACTGATCACACACTGTTTCCGACAAATGGTGGATTTCCTCCCAACATCCCCATTCCAACTACACATGTCTGTTTGTCCAATTACAGTCGAGGACCCCTTACTTTCACAAAGAAAACAGAAAGAAAAATTAATCAAAATTTATTTTTGTTATGGACAGGTACCATAATGTATCGTGTTTTACAATATATAAGTCAAGTCAAGTCAAGTCAGTGAGTCAGCACAGGCTAAGAAACGCTGGGGTACTTAGTTAGTGTCGTGCGGTCCGGAGGGACAGGTAGTGGTTGAGGGCCTCAAGTGAGTCTGAGTGTAGGTAGCTCAGGCACTACGGTAGGTCGGTAGAGTAGGAGACAGCAGGGGAAGAGGAGGACGGGGGTTAGGGAGGGTCGCAGTCTCAGAAAAGGTTACTCAGTTGAGAAGCGTACTCCACCGGTTTCATGACCTCAAAGTCGAAGTCGTAGTAAGGGAGGTTTCTTTAGGTTCCCGACTAGAGGAAGTCTTACCTGACCAACCTAGAGGAACGTCAGGTTCCCTGAGAGTTCTCAGAAGAGGTTGTGGTGTCAAGTTTTCGTAGTTAAGAACCCGCGAGTCGGAAGAAGTGTCAGGTTGAGAGTGTAGGTATGTACTGGTGACCCTTTTGGTAGGTTTTCGTATAGGTACTTATTCTAGTGGTTTTACTTTCTTCGAAATCGTTTGATTTGTGTTAATTCTTAAATAAAAATGAACAATTAAAACAGTCGACAAAGTCATGCGAATGTTGGTTCTTCGTCGTTTACGGTTTTAAAAAACAATACATTAATTTAGGACCTTTATCAGACAGGTGACTCTATTTATAAAAGGACATAATAAACTAAAAAATCGTCGTCTTACGACTTCGACTCTGGTCACGCAATCTAAAAAACAGGACCCTAAGGGTCACTTTATTTTGATTCCTTCCACCAGGGTAGGGGAGAGGGTGGAGGTCAACAGGATAGGACGGAATGACACGACGTCATTGGTTTGTAACATAGAGGTAATGGAAGGAAAAAAAAAAATTCCACAAACAAACCAACAAACAAAAACTACACCCGGAAAAAAAAAAAATTAAAAATAAAAATGAAATAAAATGAAATGTCATGACATAACCAAAACGGTATGTAACTGTACTTAGGTGGTGCCCACATGTACGTAAGGGTTTGTACTTGGGGGGAGGGTGGAGGGAGGGGTATTGTAGAGAGACCCAGTTACACCCGGTAAAAATTTCAAAAATAACTTAAACAATATCAAATCGAAGACAAAATACAAAACCAAAAAACTGACGTTCCGTACACCCTAGAATCCAGGGCTCAGTCCCTAGCTTGGGTGTGGGGGGCGTAACCTCTACATTGGTGACCTGGTGGTTCCGGTAGGAAGGTAATAGAAAGTTGAGGGTCAATGAATTCCGAGTCACATTCGTTCGGCTACCCATTACCACATCGTATAGACATATATCGGCTCCCAAGACCTGTGGACAATAAACGAAACATGTCTCCTATATAGAAGGGGGTTTGGACAGAAAGGCCTACATACTGTGGCGAGACTTTGTCTGGACACAGAGGAGATGGGGCCGGAAAACAAAAACGTCACCGTCGCGGACGGTCTTGAACGACGACCTTCTCAACGGTCCCGTTGAAGCAGAGTAGATTTCGACACGAAACCAATAAAAGACGGTTGAACCAAGAATTCGAACAAAATCAATGGAACATGGAACAGTGTGACTGTCATAGAATAGAGAATTTATGAATGATAGATAAGCCATCTTATCCACTATCTGACCACGGTAAGGACTAATTAACAAACTTTAACGGAAGAATAAATCATGTTTGTACGTCGAAAACCAGTTCTTCCTCTAAGAGAGAAGGTGGACCCGAGGGAAAAAGAAAATAAAGTCCTGAGACAACGAGACTATTTGTGCCAAAACCGTCGGTTTTTAGGATTTGGGAATATTGGTGACACTCTACCGCTCTCTCCTTCCGACTACTCCCCCTATGTGGACCATTCTACAGGGTAGCATTCTATTGTCCTTCCGGTATACATTAGTTACTCTAACAATTTGAGTTGGTCACGTGTGTGGAACCCCTATAAAATTGACTGTCTTACATCATTCTAACACCAACGAACCGTAACCTTTCTAAACTTTAGTGTACAATGTACAATGGTTATCGTAGGTTTCACTATGTAGAAATTTTTCATTTGGTCAAATCGAGATACCTTAGTCGTCGTTGAGAGGACCTAAAGTCGTCTCCACGTCAACAAGGACTACCAGACACTAGTGTAAAAGAAACTTCGGTAAAAGTAGTAGTAACCATGTATAATTACTTTTATTCTCCTTTGTCACGGAACGTTACATCGTTTGCGAGATTTTATGAGAGAGCAAATTTCTTAATCGTGCCTCTTCATCTATTACAGGTAAAATATCTTGGTAAAGAACGGGTTGTATAATAGTACTCATGGTCAGGGAGAAATCCTCTTAAGACGGGAAACCCCTATTTCAGTTACGATCTTATATGGAAGCGTCTTCGGGTACTCAGAGGGGGTGGAGGGGAGGAGAATGGAGGTTTGGTCCTTTTTCCGCTAGTTTCACCGCTGGTCACCAGAAACCGTAGGGGACGAACTTAGGTCTATGGGTCGGGAAGGACTGGGTGTCCTGTACCAATGTAATAGAGGAAATTTCAGTCCGAGGAGAGCGATTGACAATTAGGGACAATGCGAAGTTCATGGGTGCATCCCACACGTCGCAACGTCATCTGAGGAGCTCGAGGTACGTGTAGGTCCTAGTTCACCTTACACTGTCCTTCTGTGATCGATACCGTGGTCGACTTTCCATCGACGGAAGCAAGTCTGAAGTGAACGACTTTCGAACGGAAAGCAGAGTCGCATAACCGGTAAAAGGGACCGTAAACACACTACCAGGTTCTCCACTGTTCGGCTCATAGAAAAACCAAGTCAAAAGTGAAACTGTCAAGTCACGTACGAAGACTCGGATGATAGAAAAAGTATCATACATTCTCCTCCCTAGTCTCTAGTGAAACAATGCAATGAAAAGAAGAACATGAGGGTACGAAAGAAGAAGAATGAAGGAAAGGAAACTCGTCCACGGTGGTGAGCAATATGTCATCGTGCTACATTGTGGGCTGTCTGGCTGCCATATTCAGAAACTACCAAATAGTATCCTTTTAATTGTCGAAGATAGACTAAAACAACCTTTAGCAGATTTAATTTTTTCCTGAAAAAGTTACGACATCGAAGGTGGAATTTGACAAATAACTTGAGAATAACACACGGTCTGTGAGACGATCCGTAAACTGAGGACACTGAGCACATTAGGAGGGTTGTCGGGATGTTTTACGTTAAGCCCTCTGGGTCAAGGTAGGGACCTAGCCCTTCTAAGGGACCTCCTCCCGTACCGTTGGGTGAGGTCATAAAAACGGACCTCTTAGGGTACCTGTTCCTCGGACCACCCGATGTCAGTTACCCCAACGTTTCTCACCCTGTTTTGACTCGTGATTGCGAAAGTGAAAGAAAGTTGAGTACATCAGGATTGTTGTTGGGATGTTGTACATACACACGCACCCGATTCAACGAAGTCAGGTTTGGTTGAAAATTACTTAATACACAATCTCCAAACGCCAAGGTTAGTAAACAGTGGTGACGTTTACGATTAGTTATTCCTGTCTATCCCTTATTCTTTATTTATCCCAATTTACTGAGGAAAAAACTCCGGGTTAATGAGGATCAACCGGACCTCCCGGAGGGATTCTCGACTCCGACTTCATCTCGAAAGAGACAAATAGGAAGAGGAGTGAATCACTACTGATCGACGGTGACCATCCACAAACCGGACCGAATGGCAAACGTCCACTTTTTAGACCTCACCGACCTTCTTCTGTACGTTTACCGGCTGTCCACGTACTTTTTTATGAGTCGTAGTGACGAGTAGTCCCTTTACCTTTAGTTTCGGTGTCACTCGACAGTGGAGTGTGGACAATCTTACCGACAGGACTTCTTTCCGTTCTCCACTCACAGCCACTCTTACACCTCTTTTCCCCGGAGAACACGTGGCAACCATCTTATACGTGACCAAGTCGGGAATACCCTTTGTTGTGACTCCAAGGAGTTTTTCGATTTTTACCTTGATGACACACTAGATCTTTAGGGTGAAGACCCACACATATATGGGTTTCCTTTACTTTTGTCCTCAAGTTTCTTTATGCACGTGAGGGCACAAATAACGTTGTAATAAGGGTTGTCGGTTCTCTACCGTTGTCGCATGCACGGGTAGTCACCTACTTACCTATCTCTTCTCCATCATGTGCATCCAATACGTCACCCTACAATAAGTCGGTACTCTTCTTCCTTTAGGACGGTAAAAGTCGCACCTACCTGGAACTCTCGTAACACGATTTATTCAGTCTCTTTCTGTTGACCACATACGACAGTGTATGTACACCTTCCGTTTTTCCGATTGGAGTATTTTTGTCTTTTTACCACAAAAGGTCTCTAATTCCTACCCTATCCTCTCTACAACGACTTCCTGTGTTTGAACCTTGATCATTTACTCAGGACTCCTCGTGTCACTCATTTCTGTTGTGACGACATAATAATTGTCATTAATAGTTTGAACGAGTGTCTGATCTAGAATAAATATGGTGTTGTCTTCTTCATTAATGTAATATCTTCTCGATTGACATGGAGTGACCGTTAATATAGTTTTCTATATTTAATAGTTTGGTACAACATAAGGAACTGTCACAAAGATATAGTCTACATAAAGTTTATTTTTATCATTTGAGTTTTGTGGACTCGAAAGGTCTCCGTTCGTGTCGGATAGTACGAGTGGGTACTTGTCACCTGTAGCCCTGAGCTCTTGCCTCGTACCTTTGTCCTACTTATGTCTACACAGACTCGACAGACAGTTGTGACAATCCTTCGAAACAATTAAGTCACCTTTACCTCTTCCACTCGAAACGTTTTCAGTGTATACTACCCTACGATCCGAAGGTTTTCTCAAGAGTTCGGATGACGCGACAAGGGAGAGATCTGGTGACTACTGGAAGAGGAGTGGGGGCCCTGTGTCGGTTCTTTAATTCCTCGTAAGTAAGTCGGTACGTAAGGGAATTGTAACAGTGTACACCCAGAGGTTTCTCTCTGGTCATATCGTACTTTGTCGATTATCGTGAAGTCTTTATTTACTACCAAAGAGTAGTCACTACGACTTTCCCTCTGACTTTGAAGATATCTGTCTGAAGGAGCTGCCAGGTCACCAATTGTTAGGTGAACGGTTACGTCCCCTGTGCCTAAGATAGGGACCAGACCCTTCTAAGGTGTAAGGAACCCCGTCGATTCGGGTACGTGTCGTTGACGACTCGGGTTCGTGACGTTGGTGACTTCGGGTGTACAGTGTTACTTCTCAGGGGCAGGGGGATGGGTCTCTAGGACGTGTCGTCGTTCCTGGTTCTCGTCGGTCGTAATTCTTATGTATATATATAAGACATCTCCTCACATATAAATATTTTGTGTTTATGAATACAGATCTGACATATTTCCAGAGAGTTATTGTTTTGTTGGGTCAAATTTTCACTCGTTATTGATATGTGTATGTGGAGTGGTTCTTCGATGTTTCTTCGGGAACTTTTCGACGAGTTGTAACAACCAGTAAGTCAAGTCAAGTCAGAAAGTCAGTATAGGCTGACAAACACTGGGGTATTTAGCGTCGTACGGTCCGGAGGGACAGGTAGTGGTCGAGGGCCTCAAGTGAGTCTGAGTTCAGTGCAGGTAGTTCAGTCACTACGGTAGGTCGGTAGAGAAGACGACCCCAGGTCGGGGCCACCTAGGTCCCTTAAGCTTCCCACCTACCGCAACCGCACTTTTTTTGTAAATAACTAACTATATTCTAATCTAATTCTTTGTCATCACATCATCCTCTTAATTCACCTCCTTCTCCCGACTTATTGAACCTAATGCGCCTTCCGGTTATTTTAGGGTCTGTTCCTTAAACGTGGTAGATGCAACCCGGTGGCCGCGTGCGAACTTATAGATTCCCACGGAGCGGAATCCGAGGGAAAGCGTGCCCAGAATTGTCGGTCCCGTTCATTCATCTGAACCGCTCGGAGACACGGGGTCTACCCTTAAGTCGGACTTCAATTTCTCCTTTTTCTCTCTGTGCCCCCTTTGGTCAGGTCGCTGACCGAGGCCGGGGATAACAAGTCTTTCGGAAAATATGAAAACTATTTTGTACCCCTAGTTACCCATTGCGTTTCAACACGTCGCAATCGTCAGGTCTGAGTAGTTTTGGTCCGAAGAGAGAGACGTATGGATTAACATGTGTGTTCAGAATCCACTAAATGTAGTAGAAGACCGATTCTTCCCGGTTAATCGTAAAATGTTGGAAAAAAGACTATTCCCAAACAATTGATCTTCTGAATAAACACAACTAGAAGGGTTCCAGACCACGGTGAGAATCTTTCGTGATTTATTTCAATGTAAGAATGTATCGTTCCTATGTCGTTGAATATTGTTCATCTCCCTCATGTCACTAAATGTTGTTTTCTCTTCGTTAATTGAGTTTTCAGATCACAACGATTGTAGTTTTGATGATATAGAAAAAGATGTAGGACGAATGTAACTCATTGTAGGAAGGTCCACGGATTTTCTACTTGTTATACCTCCAGACCGTCGTTAGGAACTCAGTTGTCACTTTTGGACAGTGGTTATACTAAAAATTGAGAAATCTTTTCCGAGACACAGAAATTCTACGAAAGTTCGAAACACGGAGATCGTCAACCCCTCGACATTCGTTAAGTGTCCGACATTCTTCAGACAATCCGTTCGATCTCTCGATAGTCTCCCCCAAATTGACTTTGTAGGGAAAGTTTACGTCTTCCGATTTCGGGACTAAACTGAAAAAGGTCTCTTATAGTCTTCTCACCTTTTCGTCCGTCTAAGAATAAAAAACCCCCCACCTACGAGTCCTTTAACGTCCCCCTTTTGGACTCCAGACTAATCGGAACGGTAGTCTCGNCCGACATTCTTCAGAGCCCTTGGACAATCCGTTCGATCTCTCGATAGTCTCCCCCAAATTGACTTTGTAGGGAAAGTTTACGTCTTCCGATTTCGGGACTGAACTGAAAAAGGTCTCTTATAGTCTTCTCACCTTTTCGTCCGTCTAAGAATAAAAAACCCCCCACCTACGAGTCCTTTAACGTCCCCCTTTTGGACTCCAGACTAATCGGAACGGTAGTCTCGAGAACGGTGTACTGGAACAGTGCCCACCTTAAGGAGTGCGACCGAGGGCCGTGAGTAGGAGACAACAGGGGAAGAGGAGGACGGGGGTTAGGGAGGGTCGTAGTCCCAGAAAAGGTCACTCAGTTGAGAAGCGTACTCCACCAGTTTCATAACTTCAAAGTCCAAATCGTAGTCAGGAAGGGTTCTTTAGGGTCTCGACTAGAAGTCTTACCTGACCAACCTAGAGAAACGTCAGGTTGCCTGAGAGTTCTCAGAAGAGGTTGTGGTGTCAAGTTTTCGTAGTTAAGAAACCACGAGTCGAAAGAAATATCAGGTTGAGAGTGTAGGTATGCACTGGTGACCTTTTTGGTATCGGAACTGATCTGGCTGGAAACAACCGTTTCATTATCGAGACGAAAAATTATACGACAGATCCAACCAGTATTGAAAAGAAGGTTCCTCATTCACAGATAATTATAGTACCGACGTTAGTGGTAGACACCACTAAAACCTCGGGTTTTTTTATTTCAGACTGTGACAAAGGCGACAAGGGGAAGATAAAGGGTACTTCACTACCCTACTACCCTGACCTACGGTACTAGAAGTAAAAGACTTACAACTCGAAATTCGGTTGGAAAAGTGAGGAGAGAGTGAAAGTAGTTCTCCGAGAAATTAAGAAGAAGAGAAAGACGGTATTCCAACCACAGTGGACGTATAGACTCCAACAACTATAAAGAGGACCGTTAGAACTAAGTTCGACACGAAGAAGGTAGGGTCACAAAAAGTACTACATCAGACGTATATTCAATTTAGTCACCCCACTGTTATTTGTCGGAACTGCATGAGGAAAAGGATAAACCTCGGTCAGACAACAAGGTACAGGTCAAAATTGACAACGAAGGACTGGACGTATGTCTAAAGAGTTCTCCGTCCAGTCTACCAGACCAAAAGGATAGAGAAAGTCTTAAAAGGTGTGAAATAACACTAGGTGTGTCAGTTTCCGAAACCGTATCAGTTCCCTTTACGTTTAATTTTGGTGGTGTTTTATTACAATGTGGGGATGGCTCTGCCGATTTTAAGACCTCTGGACTGTCATGGTTCGTGACTGCACGTGTCGTGGACCGTAAGAGTGTACTCTTGGGGAGTACCCTTGTGTCTCAATATATCCGTACGACTTTTGTCATACCGTAAAAAAACCAGTTCAATTAGTATGGTGGCATATTCGGCCGTTAGAGTGAGGATTCATAAACGGGTCCTTTTTAATTATACACGTATGTTTTGCGGGCATGTGTTTACAAATTTGTCTAAACTAGGATTAACGGTTTTTGACCTTTGGTGGGTTTACAGGTGGTCGACCACTGATCCATTTGACATCACATCTGTCACTTACTTATGTCGAGTGAGTCGGTACTTTCACTTCCTGACTCACTATGTCGGCAAACCCACTTAGCACCTAGGGAACACGGTTCACTTTCTTCGTCCTGAACCATCCCCCCAGTACATGATATATGAAGATTGACCTTCATAAGGTTTGTCATATAAGACCTTTGTCCTTTTGATCCCCCTATTTTTACCCGGTCATAACCGGACCGCAACTCCCATGTACTCCAAATGATGTTTCTCCGTGTTCTCTTGAAAACGTCAGTACCTTTAATACTAGTACCACCACCAATGTACTGACAGACAATTTTGTTAGACGTGTAAATTTTCCCACCTAAAATGACGTATATTTTATAGGGAGTGATGTGGACCAAAACCCTTTAATTCGTCCTACTTTTGACCCTTTTTATCGACAGTTGTTCCTTTCTTTGAAACTGAGTCGACATAAAACCTCACAGACGTTGTCAATTTGTAACTCCGTGTACTTACGTGACGGGACCTCTATCGGGTCATAAGAATTTTTTCGCTCCAAGTATTGTCAGAAGTATCATTCCAGGTAAAGATGATTTTTGCCTCGTTTTATACATAAAGACGTACTCGTGTGTATATTTGTTCGGTCTTTCGCGTGATTTGAGAATTGTCCCGTTGGAGATCCCTCCTCCCGTTCCCCCTCAGAGAAGTGTACGTATGTCAGTCTGGACAGAATAGTCACAAGTAACATGACGTGGGAACAAATACTCCTTGAACTCGTGGGCGTCTAAAACCATAGTCTCCTCCAAGGACCTTGGTAGGGTCATGACTCCCTACCGAAAGATAGTACTCTCCCCACCGTAAAAATATCACTCTCATATATTACTCATAAACTTACACACACACACATATATATATACGAGCACGAGTCAGCATAGGTCGAGATACACTGGGGTACCTGACATCGGGTGATCCGAGGAGACAGGTTCCTTAAAAGTTCCATTCTTATGACCTCACCCAACGGTAAAGGATGAGGTCCCCTAGAAGGGCTGGGTCCCTAGTTTGGGTACAGAGGACGTAGAGGACACCACAATCAACCAAAGAAAGGGCGACGCGGGGGGGCCTTTAAGGAACGATGTGACGTATATAAAATTTTCTTCTCGTATGGAAAATACTTTATTTTCTATGAGGTAAACATGGGGTAACCCATATCCCCAATCTCTTATGGAGTTCAGAGGTGCAGTTCCTTCTTGGAAAGGGAGCTCCTGATTTACACCCTCTCTCGGACCTGGAGTAGTCTGAAAATGACTTACAGTGAACAACGCAGGATCCACGGTGGGCTCGTCGACGTTACCCCCTCGGTTCACTCCGAAGTTGGGGTAGGACGTGACGTTCGGGATCCATAGACACCTAGTGAAGACAGTCCCTCCCTGGACTCTTAATCGTGTCATGGTAAATCTCACAACCCCTCTCCGTACGAGATAACGGAAGTGGTCAAGATCCTAATTGTCTCCAGTCAAGGTAGGGGTTTTCCCTTCTTTCACGGGTACCCGAAAGGGTCCGTTCTCATAACCCCGCCAGACGGTGAAGGATGAGGTCCCCTAACAGGACTGGGTCCTTAATTTGGGTGCAGAGGACGTAGCCGTCCGTTTAAGAAATGGTGACTCGGTGGACCCTTCGGGCATGCGGGGGTCATATAACCCTTCTACTCACAGTGACTTGTTTATTTGCATACAGAAATTAAACGACTTACATACTCTTTCGTTGAAACTTACTAGTGAAGGATGGTATCATCCCCTCGATTCTCTAGACGACAAACCTTTTGTCTCGCTTGGTTCCATCTAAGAGTTGACACAGAGGTACCCTGTCACCTTTTCGACTCCAATCTCAAGCTCCGTCGAACTCGACTTCGAGTTCGATTACAGTCGGGGTGTTACAGGTGAAAGAGCACGGAGTGTGGAGCCTCACTCCTCGGGCTAGGGACGTAACTCGGGTCCCAGACTCTCCTCTAGTTCCCTGAGGAGGGCACGACCCGCTCGGTCCGAACGGTACTTGTGTCCGGTTACCTGCACAAGTCTAAGTCAAAGACCTCCAACACTCGGGAATAACGAGTGGTTCGACACATAGAAGAATCTTTTACTTTGAGAATTCAGTGGGAGTCTGTCGTGACGGTTCCCTTTGGAGTTGTCGTACAGTCGGTCGAGGTTCTAACGTAGGACAATTGGTGGATGTGTGTCTAAACAGGTTTCGGGTGTCTGGAAACGGACGTTCGGACCATGCAACTTTACCCTTGTGGAGACACATACCTACATAGCTCAGTTTACGGTAACGTCCGTCTTTGGGTCATTAGTCGACCCTTTCCTGTGCTTTCTTGTTGTGAAAAGACAACCCGGGTTGATCAAAGTACTAAAGGAGTACTTTTTTTTAACTCACACAGTCAGTTCCGATCCCGTAGTGCATACAATCTTTACTTGATCCTCTCCGGTCCTTCAGTCTTGGTCTCACGTGTAAGAGGCAGTGTAGACTAATAAATAAGAACGGTCCACAAAAGTCCACCAGTAGTGATCACAAGACCCTACCTCTTTGTACCAAATCCCCTGCACCGACGTACCTCTGAAGAGTCACCTTCACCCACATACGTGAACCACTCTTCAACCAGTTCAACCAGAGGCTGCAGGGAAGACCGAAATTCTGAGCACAAAGATTTGGTACCCGGACCGGCTCGACCGGACAGTCAGAGTGGACAGCACTCTGACCTCTCCCCAAATGGTAAAAGTGAGTTTCGAAGATGGGTATCGTGTCTGGTCGATGTTGTGCGTACGTCTCAACATGTGTAACGGTAGGACGACACTTGTCTACCGTTCCGAGATCTGTCCGCATACACAAGGTCCTTTTCTGGTGAGTGATGGACCGAAACGTCGTAGTGGCCGGGGGACCGACACCCGGGCGGACGGAGACGTGTAGGACGGACGAGGCCCTTTCTGAGGAGGTAGGGGGTCGGGAGTGACTTGAGGCGGGATGGAGCAAGAGAACCCAACATTCTCCCTCTTCAGGTGAGCTCAACCGAGTCTCCTTCGTTCTTGTCGGGAGTCGTCCCCATCCACCCGGTCCGGGAAGAAGGGAGGTAGAACCCGGTGCTCCAGAGACGGAAGCCAGACGGACGGAGGACTCCAGACACCCGACGGGACCGGGGTCTCCAGGCACAGGGGCGTCTTCATGACGAACGTGAAACGAAATAGGAGGTGAGGCCGGAGTGAAAAGGTGATGGAAAGTCGAGTCGAAGAGTGTCGACTGACTGACTTGAGACCCAGGGGAGACGTCTACAGGATGTCTTCAGACTAACGACGGGAGAATGAGAGTAGACTGGTCATCTCCCTTCGTACACACAGGTGTCTCGGGGGAGGTCACGTCCCTGTCCCCCGAAGGGTTCCTTCGTCAAGGCGATCGACTCGTAGACGCTTTCCACGGAAGACGTCTCGTGAGCCCTTGGGACCCAGGGACGAAGTCCCGCAAGGAGAGACACCTCCTCCCAGACACGGACCTCAGGGTCGACTTCTCTCTCGTGACCCCTGGTAGATGGTCACTCGGAGTCCATTATCACCTTTGAGACTCCTTTCGTGAAATGTCAAAATTTTAAGGACACTGAGGGTACATTTCTGTTTTCTTGCCTATGACGATTTGGCTACCTTCTCTTCCACTGCACGAATGCACTTCTAGGTCGATTATTTCCTGGTAAAGTGAGCGTGATAGTCGTTGTTAAAATTTCATAAACTTAGGATCAAGACTCTTCCAATTCCACTATGAACACAAGTGTGTTCCAGTCAAAAGTACGGTTAGGGTTTCTTCCCGTTATGGTTTCTTACAAGTTTGATGACATAGTCAAGTCAAGTCAAGTCAGCGAGTCAGTACAGGTTAAGAAACGCTGGGGTACTTAGTGTCGTGCGGTCCGGAGGGACAGGTAGTGATTGGGGGACTCAAGTGAGTCTAATTACAGGTAGCTCAGGCACTACGGTAGGTCGGTAGAGTAGGAGACAGCAGGGGAAGAGGAGGACGGGGGTTAGGGAGGGTCGTAGTCTCCGAAAAGGTTACTCAGTTGAGAAGTGTACTCCACCGGTCTCATGACCTCAAAGTCGAAATCGTAGTAAGGAAGGTTTCTTTAGGGTCCCGACTAGAGGAAGTCTTACCTGACCAACCTAGAGAAACGTCAGGTTGCCTGAGAGTTCTCAGAAGAGGTTATGGTGTCAAGTTTTCGTAGTTAAGAAGCCGCGAGTCGAAAGAAGTGTCAGGTTGAGAGTGGAGGTATGTACTGGTGTCCTTTTTGGCATCGGAACTGATCTGACTGGAAACAACCGTTTCATTACAGAGACGAAGAGTTATACGATAGATCCAACCAGTATTGAAAGGAAGGTTCCTCATTCGCAGAAAATTAAAGTACCGACGTCAGTGGTAGACATCACTAAAACCTCGGGTTTTTTTATTTCAGACTGTGACAAAGGTGACAAAGGGACAGATAAAGGGTACTTCACTACTCTGGTCTACGGTACTAGAATCAAAAGACTTACAACTCAAAATTCGGTTGAAAAAGTGAGAGGTGAAAGTGAAAGTTCTCCGAAAAATCAAGGAGAAGTGAAAGACGGTATTCCCACCATAGTAGACGTATAGACTCCAATAACTATAAAGAGGGTTGTTAGAACTAAGGTCGAACACGAAGAAGGTCGGGTCGCAAAGAGTACTACATTGGACGTATCTTCAATTTATTAGTCCCACTGTTATATGTCGGAACTGCATGAGGAAAAGGATAAACCTTGGTCAGACAACAAGTACAGGTCAAGATTGACAACGAAGGACTGGACGTATGTCTAAAGAGTTCTCCGTCCAGTCCATCAGACCATAAGGGTAGAGAAAGTCTTAAAAGGTGTGAAATAACACTAGGTGTGTCAGTTTCCGAAACCGTATCAGTTATTTCGTCTTTATCTACAAAAAGACCTTGAGAGAACGAAAAAGTTACTAGGTCGCCTACAACCGTCAAACTAGAGACCAAGGAGACGGAAAAGATTTTGGTCGAACTTGTAGACCTTCAAGTGTCAAGTGCATAACGACTTCGGTCCGAACCTCTTAAAACTCGTAATGAAATGATTGCACACTCTACTCACGTTAACCCGCCATCAAACTCGTAAGAAATCAACGTGAGTAAAATGAACGATCGTTCTAATACGAGTTTTAGGAAGTTCGATCCGAAGTTATCACGTACCTGGCTCTTGAAGGTCCACATGTTTGACCCAAATATTTTCCGGCTCCTTGGTCTCTAGTTTAACGGTTGTAGACAACTTCTTCCGTTCCCTAAGATTTTTTCGTAGACGAAGTAACTGATGTGATTTCGGAAACTAGCACACCTAGTGTCGTTTGGTACCTTTTAAGAAGTTCTCTATCCTTATGGTGTGGTGGACTGGACGGAGGACTTTTTGGACATACGTCCAGTTCTTCGTCGTCAATGTCGACCTGTACCGTACTGTCTGTCCAAGTTTTAACCCTTTCCTCATACTGCTCCGACATACAACAGTGGGACGAATATATCAAATATACGTCTCATATAACGCACTTCACGACCCGGCCCACTTAGTGTTCGACCTTAGTTTCAAAGGTCCTCTTTATGGTTGTTGGAGTCTATAACTTTACTATGGTGAGATCACCGTCTTTCATTTCTCCTTGATTTCTCGGAGAACTACTCCGACTTTCTCCTCTCACTTTTTCGACCGAATTTTAAGTCGTAAGTCTTTTGATTCTAGTACCGTAGGTCAGGGTAGTGAAGTACCGTTCATCTACCCTTTTGTCACCTTTGTCAGTCTCTGAAAGAAAGGAACCCGAGGTTTTAGTGACACTTACCATTGACTGACGACGGTACTTTAATTTTCTGCGAACGAGGAACTTTCTTTTCGATACTATTTGAATCTGTCGTATAATTTTTCGTCTCTGTAGTGAATCGGCTGTTTTCAGACATATCAATTTTCATATCAAAGCGGTCATCAGTACACGCCTACACTCTTAACCTCGTATTTTTTCCGACTTGTGGCTTCTTGACTATGAAAACTTGACACCACGACCTCTTCTGAACTCTCTGGGAGTCTGACGTTCCTCTAGTTTTGTCAGTTAGGATTTCCTTTAGTTGGGACTTATAAGTAACCTTCCTGACTACGACTTCGACCTCGATGTCATGAAACCCGTGGACTACCCTTCTCGACTGAGTAACCTTTGTTGGGACTACGACCCTTTCTGACTTCCGTCCTCCTCTTCCCCTACTGTCTCCCACTCTACCGACCTACCGTAGTGGCTGAGCTACCCGTACCCAAACTCGTTCGAGACCCTTTATCACCTCCTGTCTCATAGGACCGTACGACAGTAGGTCCTTCAGAGTTTCTCAGTCTGTGCCGAATCCCTGACTCGTTCACACGCGACTTTTCGCGAAACTTGTAGAGTCACATTATCGACAAAGACAGGGGTAAGATGTCTGTGTCTTTGACTCCACTTGGCAGGGGTCGGGGTACCGGAGAGGTCGGGAGCTAAGAGTTTGGGTGGATCAGTAACATCGTCAGACTCAAGTCCGACCTTTTCAGGCCTGTGTCTCGCAAAGTCTTCCCTCACTCAAATAATTCCTTTCTCTCGTCCCTGTCACTTACGCGACGTTTACGCCACCTAGCTGGAGGACCGGTCCCTCTCAGTGCCCTGCGACAATCCCGTCGTCCGGTCGAGTGCCCTCTCGACTGCGGAAAGTACCCGATCATCGGCTAAAAATATCGAAGTTCTGTTCAAGGATAATCTCCCACCGTAACCAATCCCGTGACATCCCACTCATGGCTCTCCCCGTAAAAATGGACTAAACCCCAGTCCTTGGAACGATCACTACTAGTTCCCCGAAAACCGTTACCAATGTTTCCCCGAGTCAGTCAAAGTCTCCACTGGAACCAAGACCCGAGGCACAGACACCGGAACCAAGTTCAGGAGTGTGGACACTGGAACCCGACCCTGAGGTATCAGGAGTCTTAGTAACCCCTACCCCTACTGCACGGTCCACGTCTGACGGCCCCCGATGGCCTCTTGACTCTGTCTGCGGAACGTTACCCCGATAACGAAGAATAAAATTACTTCAAGGTGTCAAGGAAGATTACTAGTCGGTCTAGACCTTTGTCAACGTCAGTAGTTCCAAAAGTTGGGGTTTTGTTTATTCCCACCAACACGAGAGGACCGGTACCTCCCGAACTTCTCTTCAACAAGGTCGAAAGGACTCTCTGGCGTCACCGTAGACGAGACATCCGTAGTGTTGGGGGTGTTGGATGGGACTCCTGGTCTCCTACTCCGGTGTGACTGGTCTTCGGCGGATACGAGTGGACTCCGGGGTTCTACTCTTATGGTGGAGGGTTGGTCCCGTGTTCCCAATTCACTCTCGAATATGACGAACACCAAGTCACAGACGGGACATTATATACGAGTTTTTACGAATGATAACTTAGAGACCACTGCGTCTACCATTTCTTGGACGGACGTCATGTCCTCTGGGCCCAAGTATGGGACCCAAGCTTTCTAGAGGACCTTTTTGTTCCGTTGGGCGAGGTCAGAGGAACGGACCCTTTAAGGTACCTGTTTCCTCAGACCACCCGATTTCAGGTACCCCAGAGTTTCTCAGCCCGTACCGACTCACTGATTGAGAAAGTGTGAAGGACAAAGGTCTCTATCACAGTGATTTACTATTTCCATCGGACGTGAACCGTCGAAAGTAAAGATCGGTAAGGTGTCCTTTACCGGTTTTGGTACTTGTCCCTACTTTTCGTCTTCTGGATCCCATAGGATATAACCTAGTACCGTTAACGAAAATAGTTTGTCCGTCTTCTCATTGAGGTCAAACTCCATTTTGTTTCCTTTTATAACTGACCGGGAGTTCGGAACGTGTGACCACACCTTGGGACACCCACGTCCATGGGGTTGGGGGTGAGAGAGGTCGTCCCGGAGGCCTCACCCGCTCAGCCAGGGGGTCACGTACAGTCAAAAGGATAGTCCAGGGAGGACCCCCACTCCATTTGTCACGCCCGTCCTTTACGAACAGAGGGGCAACGGGTCCCCCGTATTGGAATAGGAGGTGTGTGGTAAGTACACCCTCAAATCCAGGAAGTCGAGGAAGTCACAGACGAGGCTGAAGGAAGGAGGACTGCGTACATAGAACCTCTACACTCGTGATTCTTTTCTACCTCGTCTGCGGAGAAGAACCAGTGAGGAACCTTCCGTCCGTGAAAGTCAGTATGGGAATTCAGGATCTGCGGAACCCCAGGTGTCACCACTTCTTGCCTTCCCCACACTACGAGTCTCAAGAGTGACCCAACCACGGCATCTACCGTGAGTCCTGTGTGTTTCTCTCCGCCCGTGGAGACTCGACCCGTCAGGGAGTGGAGCCACCCATCGTTCCTCGGACCTGTGCACAAACAAAACCACGTTGTCGACCGAAGAGTGTGGGACTTGCTCAAGGTATACTCTTGTAATAGGGCCTACTCCAAATACTGTATTTGGAATCGACCTTTTCAATGAGCGGCGGAAGGTAGAAGTGGTACTTGACTCACGTGTCGAGACAATAAATAGGTTCGTCTCTGACGTGTGGATGTGTTAGGTGAAACCCAAACCTCTCCCGCCAATACGAGTACTCCTGATTGAACGGTTTAGTTAGATTTAGTCCAACTTATCGTTTCGGTCGTTCGTCCGACTTTTGTGCGTCTGACTGGAGTCTCGAGTTTACCACCCTTTCTCACCCTAGGCCAACTCTCGGTCGCCGTCCCAGTCGGGTCCCATTTCGTAGGTAGGTCCCTTGGACGGCTTCCGTCAGACGTTCGGGGTAGTGAGTCCGGACGTCCTCGAAGGTGGTCAAAAGGACCGTGGACCGTGGTAGGGGAGTGAACCGACGTCTCTCTGCACTATTACCCCCGTCTTTATCGAGGAAGGAGAGCTCACCCCTTCCTCTCTCCTTCCCCCTCCCCCACACGACCGACTCTTCAATCGCTAAAGGACTTCCGAACCTGATTTGGACACATTTTCCTTCAGACACACACACGTGTCAACGAGTCAGTACAGGCTGAGGACCGCTCGGAAACCGAGGAGACAGGTACCCTAAAAAGTCCGTTCTTATGGCCTCACCCAACGGGAAAAGGAGAAGGTCTCCTAGTAAGGTTGGGTTCCAAGCTTGGGTGCAGAGGACACAGAAGACGTACGACCCCAGAGCGTAAAACGGGTAAACCAAGTCCTGGGTAACAGGTCTTAAACTTTCTTTAATCTTCCTATATTTAGTCTGACACCTTCATAAGTGTAACTACTAATTACTCTCGTACCGAAGATTAACGTGACGACGTCAACTAGTCCATATCCGTTACACTTGGTGTGGGTAGGAGTCTTTTACACACTCCAGTGAAGGACATGTCTACTCTTCCCCCAACCTCTTTTCTCTCTTCTCCAAGACCCCGTCTTTGAGACCGAGTTTAACGTCGACAAACCTTGGCCAGAGAGAGAACGTAAAGAGGGAATATTTCCCACCCCACAGGGACCACCGAGTCTCCCATTTCTTAGACGGACGTTACGTCATTTGGACCCAAACTAGGGGTCGAACCCTTGGACCCAAGGGTCCTCTTCCCTTACCGTTGGATGAGATGACAAGAACGGATCTCTTAAGGTACCTGTCTCCTCGGATCACCCGATGGCAGGTACCCCAGTGTTTCTCACTGTTTGTGAAAGTGAAAGAATGTTTCCCACGTCGTACCACGGATGGAATGGAACGAAGGACATTCCCGCTTGTGACATCAGACAGTTTCTTATAGGTATACAATTAATAAAAATAATCACACCCGGCAAACGCAATGTGTACTGTCTTTCAGTTTGACCGATTGCGTTTTTTTATCATCCGTAGCCGGGGTACCCGAGTTTATATTTCCTACCTTTTCGTCGCCACATTACATCAAATATCCGGGTAAAAAAAGAGATAAAGGAAAAACCGACGTGGAGCACCGTACGTCCTGGAATCAAGGGGCTGTACCCCAACTTGGGCACGAGGGAAGTCACCTTCGCGTCTCACGATTGGTGCTCTGGGGGTCCCTCCAGGGATATCCGGACAAAGGACTTATGAGTAAGGTACTACGATATTAAATAACCTCCTCCGAATAATCATTCCTTGAGTGGACCGCAAGAGGTCTACTGACGTAAGACTATCATGTTCATGACTCGAATGTCTTGGACCACCAAGACATGTCCGACCGCCAGTCGTACAGGGGACCCAGAGGAAAGAGTTTAGAGGTACGAAAATGTCGGGACCGGAGGACGAGGGGTCGTAGTGAGACACCCGTTTGTACGAGTTCTCCTGAGTCCTCTTAAGGACAACGACGTAACTTAACGGAAGAAGTTCTTCACCTCATTGTTCAAGGTCCCTCTGCACTCTTAACACTTCGTCATCGTCACGATTTTGAGGATCCGGGTCCCCTTCTTAAACACACTTGTACTGAAGTCTTCTTCGAGTCTGACGGACCGGACCACCCAGTCACCGTCCCTTCCACCTCCTTCCTCTGGGGGTCCTCCCTCTGGGGGGTCCGACGGGTCGTTCTTCGGTATCCGTCTAGCGAGGAGGAAGGTCCGACCGTGAACGTCAGTCACAGTCCGGGAACAGACCGTGTGACAAACCGTGTGCACTCTGTAAAGTATTCATGAACAATTTACTCATTTGACTACTTCAACTCTTAATTCTACCTTTACCTGTTCTTCTCATCTTGTCTCTCCAAGACTTCTTTCTTTTGGTCTTAATCATTGGATATACCTCCTACTCGTTTAATTTTTCGTCTCTATAATGAAACGGTTGTTTCCAGGTAGATCAGTTCGGATACCAAAAAGGTCACCAGTACATACCTACACTCTCAACCTGATATTTCTTTCGACTCACGGTTTCTTAACTACGAAAACTTGACACCACAACCTCTTCTGAGAACTCTCAGGGAACCTGACGTTCCTCTAGGTTGGTCAGGTAGGATTTCCTCTAGTCAGGACCCACAAGTGACCTTCCTGACTACAACTTTGACTTCGAGGTTAGGAAACCGGGACTACGTCTCTTGACTGAGTAACCTTTCCTGGGACTACGACCTTTCTAACTTCCGCCCTCCTCTTCCCCTGCTGTCTCCTACTCTACCAACCTACCGTAGTGGCTGAGTTACCTGCACTCCGCCCTCAACCACTACCTGTCCCTCCGGACCGCTCGACACCAGGCACCCCAGCGTTTCTCTACGTGTGCTGACTCGTTGACTTGACTCGACTACCTTCTACTCCCTCTTCTTTCTAGGTTTTGCTTTACTGTTAAACCCATAAAAATAAACAAATGGCTCCTAACCATCCCTTTCCCGAAGGGTCCACCGTGACCACCATTTCTTGGGTGGATGGATACGACCTCTGTATTCTCTGTGCCCAAGCTAGGGACCCAACCCTTCTAGGGGACCTCCTCCCGTACCGTTGGGTGAGGTCATAAGAACGGACCTCTTAGGGTACCTGTCTCCTCGGAGCACCTGATGTCAGGTACCCCAGTCTTTCTCACCTGTGCTAGGCTCCGCCGACTCGTACGCGTCGTCTCTTTTCGTAACCGTTAAGGGTAAACCTGTACGTCTAAGACTTTACGTCAGTCCCGTGGGTTCAACTTCTACACCATGACTTCCGACCCCCAGACGTTCGTCGTCAGTCACTGTGCCTCCACTGTCAACGACATTCACCCCCTCTACTCGTCTCTCTCTACCCTTCTCAAGCCGTCCTTTGGCTGCAGTAGTCTGTCTACCACCCCAAACTACTACCACTACCACTACTACAAAAGTACCTCTCTACACCCTTCGGACCCGGTCTACCTTTCCCTCCCCTTCTTAAGGGAGTACGGGAATTCTTTATCGGGGAACGAAGTACGGTGCAGGGTTCGACACGGGTCTAGGTGTATTGGGTGAAGACGAGGTCTCATAAGGACTACCCAAAGACCCTTCCTGTTTGGGAACAGAAGGAATTAAACTGAAACTCCCTGACTCCGACGACGCACAGGACCCACTCTCCCATAACCCTAGGAACCCAACCATTTTTGCATTTTCAGGTCAAAGTCATAACAGGGCCACGGGTCGCCAAGACACCTTCCAATTAAGAAGGAAGACGACCTTCTCTGGCTCAGGGAGGTTTCCCAGAGTCGGCGGACGGGCGGTCAGGGACTGGGTTTCCCTAGGTCCGTAGGCACTCGTCGGCGTTCGACACTAGACCGTTTTCCGCGAGGAGAGAGGGAAGTCGCGGGAAGGACCAGGGACACAGGTCCAGTAGCCACGAAAGAGGAAGTCACAGACGGGGATCGAAGACGAAGAGTGGGCCGGGTCACAGGAAGGGTGTTTTGCGTCGAGGAGGGGTGGTGTAGTGCCCTCAGGGACGCGAGTCGGTGTCCCTCTATGGAGGACGAGTCTTGGGGAGACTAACCTTCAATGACCCTTATTAAACAAGGTGAAAATATAACTAAAGAGTGGGGACGGTCAATCCTTACGTACTGGGTCCTCTCCGTTCTGTCCCTATCCCCTAATTCTCCTTGTTTGCTGATACATATTTTATTCGATGTTCCTATATCACATCTCGTGCCCCTTATATCGGTTATAAAATCCACGTCATATTAGATATTTTTATAACTTAGTCACACGATGCGTGAACTTTGATAAAATTCAGAACACTCAGTTGATATTAATTTCTTTCGTACAGGGAGCATCTTTCAACTCTTTCATGTCTTTGTCCATTTTCTCCGTCTTTTTTTCTGACAGATACTTTATTTAACAACAACAACGAATCGGACAATTCAGCTCAAGGTGAGAAACCCTGGGGTACCTGATATCGGGTGGTCTGAGGAGACAGGTTCCCTATAGGGTCCGTTCTTATGACCTCACCCAACGGTAAAGGAGGAAGTCCTCTAGAAGAGGTGGGTCCCTGATTTCGGTGTAGGGGACGCGACGTTCCATCTAAGAACTGGTGACTCCGTGGTCCCTTCGGGGTAGCCGGTCAAGAAGAACCGAGTGGGGGGTCGGGAAGGACCGGAAAAGAACGAAAAGGAGAGACTGGAAATTGGACCCGACGAACGAAGGGACTGAAAGGAAGTACGTCTCTTTAACTACTGTTTTCACTCTCCGGAGTCCTTCAAATAAAATGAAAAAAAGTTTACATGAATGTTTTCATATGAAACGTCACACATACATATGTATATAATATACATATGAATATATGTGTTTATCTGAGTATCGGCAAGGTCATGAGAATGGACCTTTTAGGGTACCTACCTCCTCGGACCATCCGACGTCAAGTACCCCAGTGATTCTCAGTCTGTGCTGACTCGCTGAAGTGAAAGTGAAAGGTGAAAGTACGTAACCTCTTCCTTTACCGTTGGGTGAGGTCATAAGAACGGATCTCTTAGGGTCCCTACCCCCTCGGACCACCCGACGACAGATACCCCAACGTGTCTCAGCCTGTACTGACTTCGCTGAATCGTCGTCGTCGTCTGAGTATCGTATGTATCAGAAGACGTTCAACGGAAAAAAAAATGAATTATAGGTCACCCGTAGAAAGGTATAATCGAAGATTTCGAGTCGGAGGAAAAGTGTCGGAGTATCCTAAATATCCCTACATAAATATTCGGAGTATCCTAAATACTATTCAATAAATTTATAAAACGGAAAAATCCACAAGGGTCCGAACACAAAGTAAAGAAAATTATAAAATACCTAACTAAATAAACCGACACAGTACAGAATGGACGTCGTGTGCCATAGAAGTGACGTAAACCCAAAGACGAAACGACATATTTGGCAAGAAGTGACTTGTAGGATCGGGTGCCTAGGAACACAATGTACTGGTCTGGAGAAAATCCTCCGTGGTAGGGACTTATTCTCTGATCGCAGAAATCCTCCTCCCGAAGAGTCAACCACGATCACCATTCCTTAGGTGGATGGTCACCTTTGAGTCTAAGCTAGGGATTCAACCCCTCTTCCTTTACCGTTGGATGAGGTCATAAGAACGTACCTTTTAAGGTCCCTGTCTTCTCGGACCTTCCAATGTCAAGTACCCCAACGTTTCTCAGCTTGTGCTGAATCGTTGACTTGTTGGCAACTGTAGTTCGGCGATACACACACACAACGATTTTCTAGTCGATCGTATCTCCTGAATGTCCCTTTCGTTCTTCAGGGATCTGGCAGGGGTGGCGGAGGAAGAGTCAGAGAAAAATAGATCTGGTACTGAAGATGTCGAAAAGCAAAAGGATCTTAAATTTTAACGGCAAACAAGAGGAGAGACGGAAGTGGGAGTTCACAAAAGGTCGAAAGTCAGTACGATTATTAAGGCATCTCAAGGCGAAAGGGTAGACCTTGGTAGTCAGTAGAAAGGGGTTTGATCTAATAGGACGACGGGGGGACCCTCAAGAGTAGTGAAAAACAACAAAAGTAGGAGTTCGTCGAACGATTGTTTCCTATATTTCCTTCATTGACAAGAGTCAGACTTTATAGACTTTTACGGAAATGAGAGGGAGGACGAAGTAACCGGTAGGCCGACCCCTATCTTCAGGTCCAACTTCAGTAAAAGAAGTCTTTGTCATTGTGTGACTCCGTAAAGTAAAATCGTAGGTCATAACGACCTTTTCCGCCGTATATAAAGGAGCATCCACTTGTGAACCATCGTTTGTCATGCGTCACACACACATCCAATCCTCCCGTGTCCCGAGGTCTAGCTCTGACGGACTGAAGGTCGGGGTCGAGACAATGGCAAACGACGGGTCCACTAGAGTCGCAGGAACAGACACCTTATCCTGGCTAGTATTATGGATGAGTCTCCCGACAACATTCCTAACTTCTCCTCCTCACGAATCTTCTTAAGGACCGTGTATAATCTCAAGGACCCTGATTATCAGTACAAAAAGGAATAACTTCGAAAATAAAAGGAAATAGAAGTCAAAAGACTGTAAAGTGATTTACACTGGACATGATCCTGTGTAGTCTGTTAAGTATACACTATATGACTTTATGAACTACACTGGATTCTACCCAAAAAAAATAAAAAACTACGAATGACTTGAGTTGTGAACTATGACGTAAGTCAAACTGCTACAGGGAAATTATATAGATAATATAAAGAAACGATTAAAGTAAAGGAGGTAAAAGAGACAAGAGAGAAAAAACTAGATGATAATCTCCAACTAAGGATCTAACTAAGAAATTCCCAAATTGGTAAAGAGATTTAAAGGTAACGTACATATATATATATTAATAAAATAATTTATTTATTTTATTTATTATTTAATTTTATTTATTTATTTATTATTTAACTTATTTTCTTATATATATATATATTAATAAGTAAACCGACTCGACCCAGAATCAACACCGTACGTCCTAGAAAATCAACGTCTGACACCCTAGATCGAGGGGCTCGTCCCCAACTTGGGTCCGGGGAAAGTAACCCTCACCTCTCAGAATCGGTGACCTGGTGGACCTTCTAAGGGAGTAGAAATAAAAGGTTAGGAAGTCCTAGTCTAAAAAATTAGTGTCAAAAAGGTAGAGATTTTTGAGACTTATAACATTAATCGGAGGTCAATTTATTTATTTAAAATTTTTATTTTTGACCGCTAAAAAGCATAAAGAATCGTAGAAGAAGAAAGTGTCCCCGAGGGGAAACACCGAAAGAGAATCCTATGATTAAGAAAAGACAAGGGACTTAAGACAGACAAAAGACAAACAACACTTGATACAGAAAGAGAAAACACGACTTCGAAAAGGATTAGTACTGACGAATAACCAAGTGTAAACAAACTTGTTCCCTTAACGTACAAACCATCCTCGAGACACACACACCCGTCCTAGAAAGTCGATTGTCTGAAGGGAAACACCGTTCGTCCACCTCTGGACCGGCACCAAGACCCCTAGGACTTTACGGTCGTACACCTCTTGGATTTATACCCCGTCGTGGACAAGAGTGACGGGACTACAAAGGGTTTCAAATAAGTCAAAAAAAAATCTTTTTTAGGATACATTACAGTACAATACAAAGTCTGTCTAGTGTTGATGGGTCCTTTCATTTATAATAGAGTCACAAAGTCTCCCTATGTAAATCGGAATCCCTCCAATTTATTTTGTAGGTCCCAGAGTGTCGGTTACACTTCACTTCCCTCTTAATTTGAGTCCAGAGAGATTGGGGTTTTCAGTATACGAGGATTGGTGCTCTCCGCTCACCAAAACCACCTCGAACCGAATGTGGGGAGGGGGTGTCTAGCTAGAAACAAGACCAGAATATGTCTATAACCTCCTGGAATCACAACTCTCCCAGTGAAACGAAAAATCGGAGATAAGTCGGAATGAGAAATAAGAGACCTACAAACGATTTGAACTGAAAGAACTGTTCTTCTTTCCGAGAACTGAACCGTAACGGGAAAGTCCGGGAGAGGGTTGACTTGTACGTCTCCCGTAGCGTGAACCCGTGCAGGAGACTTCGACTCCTGCTGAGACGGCCTTAACACCACCGTGGTGTCACGTGGCCCCGGGTACCGTCTCGAGAGACTACGGACCCGTGACGAAGACGAGACCTGCCTTCACCTCCGCGAGACGACGCACTCACCGTCTCGGAAAGAGAGAACTGAAGAATTGCAGTAGGTTTCACTTTCACTTTCAGCGAGTCAGCACAGGCTGAGAAACGTTGGGGTACCTGGTATTGTCAGGTACCTTAAGAGGTCCCGTCTTATGACCTCACCAATCGGAAAGGGAAGAGGTCCTCTAGAAGGGTTGGGTCCCTAGCTTGGGTCCAGAGGGAGTAACGTCCGCCTAAGAAATGGTCGACTCGGCGTCCACTTCGGGTCACAGTAGGTTCCAATGGCATTTAATCTTGACTCAAGAGTCGGTAGGAGGTCAAGACTCGAATGAATCTGAGAGAGACGGAATCTCGGGAAAGTAAGGTCCTTGGTAAATCCCTACTGGTCACAGTCCATTATGTTCTTTTCAGAACCCTAACAAATAATACTTCGTTTCACTTGGTCATTGAGGGACTTACTCGAATAACTTAAAATAACACATTACATTGAACAGTAAAAGATCTGTCAGACGTACGTCTTTAGTTGCTCTCGGAAGAGTTGATCTTCCATCCTTTCAAGAGGGATTATACAGCCAAAAATGTCAACACTTTATATATATATATAGGACACAAAGACACATATATATTTATATATAGGATATCTATATATATAGGATACATACACATATGTATGCACACACAAATATATACATATACACACACTGTGTGTATGTGTGGGTTGTGTGTGGAGAGAGCTTTGACAAAAAACTAGGTGTTTCCTCTCCAGAAACACGAGTATCCTTTTATTTGAAGACCAAATGGGGATTTTTAGCTAAATTCGTATGTAGAACTTTTGTTCTTGTAATTGTAATTTGTACATTTACACGTAAACTTTTCGACAAATTTACACGTAAAACCTTTGTTTCATTCACCATCAGTCGGAGACTCTCCGAGAGGACACTGGACCATAAGTGTGGGAACCCATCCATCAGTCAGGGGAGGGCGTGACTTATCCTGACTGAACATGTTAGAAATCTCACAACTCCTTTATTATCACATACTGAAGGTTTCGAGCTGGTGTTTTGTATAGCACTGAAGAGGGAATGAAAGACGACCTAGAGTGACACCCCTTTTGATCTACGGATAACTTTCACTTTCAGTGAGTCAGCACAGGCTGAGACGTTGGGGTACCTGACATGTCGGGTACCTTAAGAGGTCCGGTCTTATGACCTCACCCATCGGAAAGGGAAGAGGTCCCCTAGCAGGGTTGGGTCTCTGACTTGGGTCCAGAGGGCGTAACGTCCACCTAAGAAATGGTAGACTCGGTGGCCCCTTCGGGTTGCCGGAAGACCCCGTGAGTCTATCGGGACACTGTTCCAGGTGTCCCGTTCCTTAATTCCGAAGGATGGGTGTCGGTTCTCTCGCTCGACGAACCTTCACCTAGAAGGTCGGGTCAGTCTGTAAGTCTACTAACGACTGAGTTGAGTATAGAACTGTTGTTGTCAGAGTACTCTCTCGGGGAGTCGATTTCGACAGAGTCAGCTTAGACTTAAGAATTGGATATCTTTGACGTTCTATTATTTGTAAATAACAACAAAATTTTGTGATTTAAACCCCCAATAAATATTGTGTCGTGATCTATTATGTCACTCAGTGTCATTTGTTCTACTTCTTTTAAGACTATACATAAACTTTTATTTTCCTTGGGAACATAAATAATTTTTGAGAATTGAAAATCTTGTATACCGTTTCAAGAGGACTAATCCATCTCAACCAAAGTGAGTAACAAGAAGAGACACTTACATGTGTAGAGGAGTAAGTATGAATAGATAAGTGATCCGACATTAATGTGGAAAGGACCCTATCAGTAACAGGTGGTAACGACATTCTTAGGAACCTCCGTCTGTTCACCTCTCCCTCCCCTCTCCCTTTAAGGATGACTAACTGTCGTTTGGTATCGACTCTTGTTCCAGGTCCCCAAGAACAGGTGGTCACTCGGGTCAGTAGAAGGTCAAGGAAGACTACCAAGATCCCAATAGCCGGGACGAAAAGGTTCGGTGAAAGGTCCTTCCTCTGGGAGTCACAAGTTGGTAGTCCCCGACTTCGACACAAAACTTGACGTCGAACGTCAAACCATCCTTCGTTCGAACCCACGGGAGACCACCGGAAGACTGTTTGACATGGTGGGTCTGAAAAAAGACCCGGGAAATAAAGATAAAAAATTATAAATGACTGAATAAAAACCGACGTGACCCAGAAGGAACGAACGACACGCACCCGAAAGAAATCAACGTCTCTCACCCCCGATGAGAGTGGGGTGACACCCCTCTACACACCCGAAGAATCTCGTCACCGAAGAGCAACGCCTCGTGCCCGAGTTCCCGCGGTCCGAGATCTCGTGTCCGAGTTACTAACACCGCGCCCCCGAATCAACGGAGCCCCGTACACCCTAGAAGGGGTTGGTCCCTAACTTGGGAACAGCGGAGGTAACGTTCCGTCCGAGAATTGGTGTCCTGGTGGTCCCTTCGGGGACCCGGGAAATAAAAATTCGTGGAACCGGTGTACCCTCACTTAAATTGGGTATAAGATATGTATCTAATACATATCTCGTCGACCTTCTCACTAAAATGGCGTATCTATTTTTAGAATGAAGGTAGGAAAACAAAAAAATTTGGTCAACGTCTGTAGAGAGTAAGGAAGGGTGTAAATAGAGATGGAAGTACCACTTTGATTATCCGATACCAATAACCGACATGTTTAACATTATTGTAGTATTGTTAGGATAACGGGTCAGACAGAGGACCCTTCAGAACCTCTTCACCAACGTTTTAACTAATTTAAAAGGGACTCACGATCTTATAGTTACCAACTGAGTTGAAGAGAATATAAAGTACGAAAGACCAAAGTCTTCGCGGACCGTGTTCTAAAGTCTATAATTGGTAGTCAAACAAATGGGAGGCGTAGGATGCGGGAATGGTTCAGTAATAAAAAGGACGAAAACGGAAAAAACTACTTTCCCATCCTTTTTATACCCGTTTTATATTAAGCTTCCATGTTTTCCCACTATTGTCTATAACTATACTTCTCGAAATGTATTCATTTCTGTTAAGGGACCACTCCTCGTACACGAAACGTGTCACTATGAATTATACAACCCTTTCTTGTTTAAGTATTATTTGTACGATTGGTGAAACTGGTAGAATCTTACGGGTGTGGTATTTAACTCTTGTCTTAATCTGACTTGAATTACATGGTTGTCGAGGTAAGGGTGAGTAAAGGTTTCCTTACAATCCATCGAAAAACGTTTCTACATAAACCTTCGTTTTTGATGAAGAGAGAGAGGTGAATCGGAAGTCCGGAAAGTTAATACTCTACTCGCCGTAGGTAAATGACACATGGTGGACGGAAAACATTTACAAGTGGAATTACCAAAAAATAATTGTGAAATATTGAGATGACAACGATTCGTTGTCCGGTTCTGGTCCGAGAAGAGGTGGTCCGGTATGTTTGCAGACGAAATCAAAACCAAGGCTTCCGTTGAACTGATATAGTTTTTCCACGAGAAGTACCACTCAAAGGAGGACTGGAAGAGAAGAAAAAATAATGGGACTTGGCGATGGGCGTCCCTGAGGCGCTTCGAAGTTGTGTCGAGTCTCGGCGGCGGCGCGTCGTCCGCGGGGGAGGTCCGGTGTAGAGGGTCGTAGGCGCCTGAACCCTCTCCCCTCTCAGTCCGTCCCGCAAAGTTGACGTTCGGGTTAACAGACAAGTAAAGGCAAGAGGACTCGGCTTCTCTTGTCGGTAAACTTAATATGTTACTGTCGTCGACGCCGCCGGGTGTGAGACATTAGTTTCTACCCGTCACGACCAGTCTCACGGGCCTTTTACCCGACCTCTTCCTTCTCTTCCGCCCATTACGACTGCCGACGGAAAAATTTTTAGACGTGTTCAAGCTTATGTAGGACGATCCTTTTCCGTCATATCCTCTTCGATTTTCCACCCCCGCAGAGGATTCGTAAACAGAAGGAGAATTTTCGTCACCGCGTCTCGGTCGACGACAGGGGGCCCCTGGCGCGGCGCGGGAGGCAGAGGCAGAGGTGGAGGGAGGGGCTGCAGGATCGCGAGAGTCGCCTCTTTGCGCGTAAGCCCTGCTCCCAGTCCGAGGACTCAGAAGCCCGGGGTCGGGGAGAGGAAGGACGGCTTCCCCTCGACCGCACCGTAGCTCCCTGCCCCTCCTCCGTTTCCGGCCCCCCGCGCCTACACCCCAGACACCGTTTCCGTAAAGGGTGCCGGCGGCCCAGGAGCCTGTCTTCGCGACGAGAAGGTCGCGGCACCCACACCAAGACTCGGGGCCAGACCCTTGAAAGAGGTCCTACTAGACGCCCGTCTCCCCTCTCCCGAGGTTTGGTGTCCAAGGTGCTTGTCGAAGAACTTGGAAACACTAAAGGATTCTCTGCTCTCGAAATCCCCGTCGAAAACAAGTTGTCGAGAGTTTTATCGAGGTCTCCTATGTCCACTTGACGCAAACCCGAAAACGACGACACCGTGGGGTGAGGTCAGGAGAACGGACCTTGTAGGGTACCTGCCTCCTCGGACCACCCGACGTCAGGTACCCCAGCGGTTCTCAGGCTGTGCTGACCCGCTGAAGTGAAAGTGAAAAGTGAAAGTACATAACCTCTTCCTTTACCGTTGGGTGAGGTCACAAGAACGGACCTCTTAGGGCCCCTGCCCCCTCGGAGTACCCGACGGCAGATACCCCAGCGTGTCTCAGCCTGTGCTGACTTCGCTGAATCGTCGTCGTCGTCGTCGACAACAAAACCGGAACCGGCGGGACGTCCTGAACTCCCCAGAACCAAGGGGGTGGTCTATAACTTGGGCGCAGGAGTCGTCGCTTTCACGCCCGGAGGATTGGCGACCTGGTTGTCCCTTAAGGACTTGACAAAGACCATAAGTAATATTTATCTAAAGTTGGCGTGGACTGAAATATCATTACCCTTACTGAAGACATTTCAAGGTGTCCTACCCCCGATCGACGTCGCGCCCCGCCTCCCTACCCCCCCACAACCCTTCTCTACGTCAATCTCACAACCTTGAAAGTCGGACGGGGGTGGGGAGTGGGGGGTCTGGTGGTCCTTGGTGGTCCCTATCTTTCTCCTCCAACTCAAGCCAGCGGTCACCGGTCCCTGTGGTAGTCAATACGGATACATCATTTCGGAGGTATTTTCGGGGTTTACTGTCTCTAAGGTCTTCGAAGGTCCAACCCTTGTGTAGGTGTGCGACCCTCCACCACCGGGGCCTTCAGTCGTACCCGTGAGACACGGGAAAGGGTGTATGGAACGGACTCCGTAGAGAAGGTAGGTCGACAAGGGTTTACTGTCTGAAGAACCATTCCTCCTACCCATGGTCCTAGAGACACTTATGGTTTTGGGTACCTACGAGTTCGGGGAATACATTTTACCGGACATAAACATATATTGGATGTGTGTAGGAGGGTACAAAAAAACTTTCTACATATAAATTTATAAATAAATAATAAATAAACCGGGGACCCTAGAAGTCTAGAAGTGACACCGTACACCCTAGAAATCAAGACCGTACGTTTGAGAAGACAACACCGTACACCCTAGGTTAAGGTGTTGGGTCCGGAGAACTTGACTTTCACCCCTCAGAATCGGTGACCTGGTGGTCCCTACCGGGGGAGGGTATATGAAATTTGGTAGAGACCTAGTGAATATTATGAATTTTGTTACATTTACGGTAGATTTATCATCGGTCGTACGATGTTTAAGTTCAAAATGAAAAACCTTGAAAGACCTAAGAAAAAGGAAAGAACGTACGTCTTTGACACCAATACCTCGTGACTGATATATAGAAAAATATCGTTTGACCATTAGACTCTCTCATTTTGTAAGAGGACTCCAGACACACGACGAGATCGTCTAATTTGTTTGGGTTTCGGCCCACCACCACTACCTTGGAGACTAAATGTCGGTTAGTCACTGGACGCGGTCACGAACCGTAGGCTTCACCATCCCCCTCGCTGGAACATCCTGACTCGGGAGTTGGACACCTTAGACTACAAAAGAGGTCCATCTGTCACAGTCTTTACCCCACTTACCATCCTGTGGGTTGACCACAACGCTTTAACGAATCTCTCTCCTTTTGGATGTGTGTAGATCGTCGTTCTAATAGCTTCACTTCATCTCATGACTCACATTTTCTCTGTGTCCTCACAAAAAGGAAAGCCAAAAAATTAAGTGAAAAGATACTTAAGTACAACTAAGATAAAATGTTTCAATGACCGAATACCGTCTAACCTTTACATTTCTTTAGTCGGGAAATGGACTCTATAAACCCGTCGTGACCGGATCTCAGTCTTGTTGCGTTTGGTTCTAAACACAAACTATCAAATGTGATCTAATAACCCCTTTCCTCTTTCCTTCTCTCTCGTAGGTGTGTGACTAACTTTCAACCGATAATACTTTCGACACTAAACGGGTGTCACGCTTTTGCACCTTCCTCATACTCGTCGTTCCCACTCGCCCTGAATTTCACCGTTAAATTACTACACAATATCCGAAGTCTGAGAACGGTACGTGGGTCCTGGAACATAATATAAGTCTAATTTCAGAGTCGACGATAATTTATTACTTCTTGTTTTATTACCACCCTTTTAACTTCAAAACAAAAAGATTACGATTGAAAGAGGATATTGGACCTTCCAATATCGACGAGAGTCCAAAAAATTTCTTTAACAAATATGTGTTCCCTTTACAAAATTTCTTTAGAGTCTTTCTCTTCCTTTCCGATTACATTGTTCTGTGACGTCCCCTCGCAGTGACACATTATTGAGGGTACACCCTACCCACTGTCCAAAACCCGACGCACGGACTGTTACGTGGTACAGCAATATATTATTTTCTGTGGGAGGAGGTCCGGAGACGCGGAAGTGGCTGTATGTGTCGATGACACTGACGTGTCTTGTGTGACTCTGTACCCCCAGGTCTGCGTAAGGGTCCCGTTTTGCTGTTAGTCCATTTTTTTTTTTTTTTTTTTCCGTTAGGAACATTGCGTCCCTCGTCTACTGGAAGAACTTCTGACCCTGGGCACTGAGCCCAGAGGATCGGACGGGCCCAGGTCGAGTGACGAGACATCCCCGTCGATGTTAAAACTCTAAGACTGGGTACAATACACTTTAATATTGTGCACACATTTTTTGGCAAAGTTAGGTATTTTCTACCATGTTTATACTCTTTCCATAAACTACGAGGGATTGACTACAACATTTTTCGAAGACACACGAAAAAAGTGACTAGCGGGGTCACGATGGAAGCCTGAGGGTTGTGGGTCGGTGTATGATTGCTCCATCAGAGAAGTGTAAGCTCAGGACTTAATCTACGCGACTCGATACCCGTACACGACGATAGTACCGTGTCGGTCGACTGTGGGACATACACTTGACCGAAGGAACCACCGTGACAATCGACAACCCGTAGTCTGATACGATTTAGAGTGGGGGGTTCTTCGTACGGGTCCTCTAGACTACAAACTTATTATTTTTTAAGTCTTTCACTCTTGACTCTTTCACCTTCCTTTTTGTGAATAAAAAAAGTTCTTTTAGGGATTCTTTAATTTTTGTATACGTTCAATTTTACTGATTCACAGTCAGTACATGTTTCTGTGAATGGCTCCTTTAAGTCTTGTGACTCTTGTTTCTCTTCTAGGATTTTTGACGTTCTCTCCTCCTCGTCGTCAACTGTACGTTTCTTCACTGCTAATCTTACTGCTTGAGAGTCAACGTTGTTACCTTAGACCTTCTGGCACCGAAAGACCTGTCTCAGTCTTTGGACTGACTACAGTCTAAGAAGGGTCAGATCTTCGGGTATGAATCGGTTTAACAGTTAGTAGTTTACACTCTCCTCTCATGGGAAACTTTATTCCCATAAAATATGTTCCTTTCAGAGTTTTTTTCATTGGAGGGTTATTCGGTATTCTCTCGATGAAGAGGTTCTGTCTTAAATCCACACATCACTTCCCTTAGGTCCGACTCCCCTCTCCAGAGGTGCACTGGTGTCCGTTGTCCACACCTGTGACCAGACCTGACCTCGTCCTTCCTTTGTCCGAGGTGCTCCCTCAGGAGGGTCCTTTTTTTTTTTTTTCACCCGGATCATCCAGGACCTCGTGAAGCTCAAAACTCTCCTTCAAATGTAAAGAACGTCTCTCGAATTTCCTACATAATCGCTACTGGAGGATCTTTCGTTTCGTCGTCCCTTGTACTCTTAGTGATTGAGGTCGTTTTCAATTTCTTTATAATAATATACCGAGGTAAACCTTTTTTATGTATCGGTATAGTACTAAACAAAAAACGAAAAAGAAAAACCGACGGGGTCTAGAACCAACACCGTACGTTCTAGGTGAAGGAGTTGCTCCCGAGTTTGGACCCAGGGGACGAAACCCTCGTACCTCAGAATTGGTAACCCGGTGGTCCCTTCGGGGAGTACTAACAATTACATTGATTTAACACTCTATTGACATACCCTCCCACCTCTCCCTCATTTCTGCCTCCAGCCTACCCTCAACCCCGTGTCGTTCTTTCGAGTTAGGAGTAGAAGGTTCTTCCTTCAGTCTTCTATCATACATTTGAGACTTTGGTTTTTTCGTTCTTTGTCATCAACTCATCAACCGCCAAGTCACCAATCCTGAGGCACGGAGGTGACATCCCCCGCGTCCCAGCTAGGGGCAGTCCCTCGATCCGACGACGTACGGTTTTCTTTCTTTTCGACGACTCCCTCGTCGAGCACTTCCCGAAGGATCCTGTGACCTTTGTGCAACCGAAAAATGAAACCCCCTAAACACTTCGGGGGCCTCCTAAAATTCGTTTGTTCTCCTACTAGACTCAACAAGATCTTTCTAGTCCACAATTCTAATTTGACATCTAGCCAGTCAAACCATCGTCCCTTCAGTCAATCGTCCGAGGATTCCAATAGGTTAGTTCTCGAACCTAGTTCGGCCATTGGTGCCTTTTCGTCTGTCCAAGGTCTATACAAAACTTCCATCTCAGGGATCCTAAACGATTATTTGACCTACATCTTACACTTTCTTTCTTTTCAGTTTCTACTTCGGTTCCAAAGTCCGACTTGGTGACCTTTCTACTTCAACAAGTAAACAACTCTATCCCCTCCGACACCGATGTCCTCCGACACTTCCACGATAACGACCCATCCACCAACCTATATACCCAGACTTTAAGTTCCGTCTTCTGTACTGACCACCATATTTACACCCTTAGTATCAAGATTACTAGTCTTGGTAAAGAAACAGAAGAGGACTTTCAGTTTCACAATCAGCGAGTCGGCACAGGTTGAGAAAACACTGGGGGTACCTGACATTGGTTGGTCCGAGAAGACAGGTACCCTAAGAGGTCCGTGCTAATGACCTCACCCAACGGTACGGGAAGGGGTCACCTAGAAGGGCTGGGCCCCTAGCTTGAACCCAGAGGGTGTAACGTCCGTCCAAGAAATGGTAGACTCGGTTGTCCCTTCGGAATAGAAGACTTTGCCATTTGTCAATGGTTTTATTCCGACGTCTTATTTGATTGGGGTTTGAATCACCGGATTTCGTTGGTGGTAGACGAATCGAATTCGAAGACATCTAGTCGTCAAAACCGGCTCGAATCGACCCGTCAAGACCAGAACAAAGTAAAACCGGTCCGAAAGAGCACGTAGACGCAGTCGACCGACCAGTCGACCGTCAAGACCCTACTAGAGCGGCCGTTCCCGAGTGGCGAGGAGACGGACCACAGAGTAGGAGGTCGTCGGTCGGGACGTACAAAGGCCACCTCCGTCTCGAGGGTCTCTTATCTTCACGAGGTCCGGGGACCTTCGGATTTGAGCCAGGACGGTGTGACTGTGAAGACGGTCAGAGGCCCAGTTTCGTTTAGTGTTCCGACCTCCACCTCTGCCTCCGTTGTCTGAAGTAGAGGACTACCTTCCTCGATGGTTCAGTGTTTCCGTCCCGAGGTCCTCCCGGTCGCCCCGGCAGTAAGTAAGCTAAATGGTGCACAGAGTTGAGATCTTACAAAATTATGACCCCACCCAACGGTAAAGGATGAGGTCCTCTAGAAGGGGGTGGGTCCCTGACTTGGGTGTAGAGAACGTAGAGGACGTAACCGTCCGTCTAAGAAATGGTGACCACGGTGGACCCTTCAACAAAAGTTGAGTCGGTCGATATTTACATGTGTATAGCCGGAGTGACACGTCGCACGTCTTAGGACCATGGGACTGGTTCTTAGCTTGGACACGGGGGACGTCACCTTCGTACCTCGGGACTGGTGACCTGGTGGTCCCTTCAGAGGTTGGGTCGGTATGACTTCAAACCTCAACAGAAAAGAGAGATTCTTCCTGAATTTCTCTAGACGGAGACTGTCTGTCCTTTATTCACTTCAACCAGGTCAAAAACCGAGGTCGATCTTAGAGTCACCCTCCCTCCGTCCCAGGTTCTTATAGTCCTGTGTCAATTCACCCTTGTAGATAAAACTCCTGGGTTCGTACTTCTCCTCCCTTTGCTATGAGACGTTGGTGTAGTACTCCGGACGTCTTCGGTAGTCGACGTCCGACCCAAGTCTTAGACGGACCGTTACGCTCCCTGTACCCAAGTTAGGGACTAGTCGGTTGATTGTAGGGTGTACGGCTCCTCGTTGATTCGGGTACTCGATGTTGGTCTCTCAGACACGTGACGGTGCTTTCTAGGGTACACGACGTTGATTTTGGGCTCCGTCGGTTTATTTATGAATGAATTTTTTTTTTCGTGTCCGACGTTCTGGGGTGTATAACAGGTATGAAAGTGTGTCGGGGAACGGAGATCCTTCCCTACACACTTTTTGTAAGGTCTTACTATAGGTCAAAACGGTCAAATTAGGAGGGTATTTTTGAATAATCGTCCAGTACAGTCACGGACTATCGGACCACCTTTAAGGAACAAAAAGGACAGTATTTGGGAAGAAAGACCTCGTTAGATTCGGACCTAGAAGAAACTAGCGTCTAAGAGTCTTCCCTCTCCTGCTATCATAACCAACGAACCTATACAAATCGTAGTCGGTTGATCCACAAGGAAGAGGCACATCTGTTTTTGTGTTAGTCAGCTAGATTCTTTCTTAACCTTTCAAAATAAGTTCGGTTTAAACTCCTAATATCAGATCCTTCTCTAAGAGTCTTTCGAGGTTCTTGGCAGGACGAGTAATCTTCAGTTCTACGTTAAGTGTATTCGAAAAACTCTGTCTCCTGCCACGTAGTTTCACTGCATAATAACTGTCAAGTGTGCTAGGTCTAGATTAGCGGTAACTCCACCCAGTACACTCGGGAACCTTCTAGTCCTTCCTTACAATAGAAAATTCCACAACAGAACACAACTGCGATCCTCTTGTAACAAGAAATGTCAACTCGTCCATAAAGACACCTACCATCGCCAAACCAGGTACGTGTTCCGTCTACCCGTCTGCGTATCATGTCCTTTCTCTCCCCCGGTTTCTCGTCTCTTCTGGAAAATACAAATTTAAAAAGAACAGAACGGTATCTTATACTTAAAATAAAGTGTAGGATTACAGGACAGTTTCTTTTTTAATTAGTCAGGCAGATTTTTCCTTACCTTTAAGTAAAATGATTTCGGTTTGGCTCCTAATCCTGTTCCTCTGTTGGAGAGTCTTTCAAGACCCCTGACAAGACGGACAATCTCCAGTTCAATATGTGCGAAGACTCTGTCTCCCGACATGCGCAATATCTGGTAAATGTGTTAGGTCTAATGTGATGTCTCGCTCATGACCCAGTCCCCAGGAGCACCGGGGAATGTTCTGATCCTTTCTTCCAATAGAGGATGTTTCGACACTTGAAACAACTCTAATTCCTTCCAATAGCCGGTTCCTCCAGACCAATTATATTTACGTGTGTGTGTGTTTTCCTCTCCCTCCTCCGGGCCTGTCCGTCTCTCGCCAAAATACAAATTTAAGAAGAGTAGAACGGTACTTTATGCTTAGAGTAAGGTAGTCAGGAACCTGTGTATAAAAGGTGGGAGGTGACGTGCCGGTCCGCAGACTCCCTTCCCGACACTGGACCGTAAAGGCCGGGGTCCATGTTGTCGTGCCGGAAAGTCCGTGCAAAGGTCGTAAAGGAGGTCTTTGTCTGGTTTTCACTTCCGTAGTGGGATGTTCTGATTTTGGTCGAAACGTAAAAATTACAAGACAAAACCTTTATTCTTGTGTTTGTGTGTCTCCTTTGTAAGTATCTCATGTCCTTCTACGATCCGAGTGGTGGGGGGAAGGGAAACCGCCGTGGTACATCGAACACTCTAGAATCTAGGGGGTGGTCCCTAGTTTGGACTTGGGTTCCGTCACTTTCATGGCTCAGGATTGGTGACCTTAGGGGTCGAGTGAGCAAAATCAAAAAAAAAAAAAAACCGGAGTGGTACGTCGTCCACCTTGAAGGGACTGGTCCCTAGCTTGTAAACGGGGAACGTCACTTTCGAGTCTCAACATTGGTGACCTGGATTCGTGGTCTGACGGTCCCTTCAGGGTCGAGTGGGTAAAATTTCACTGTAGAACTATTGCGACTTGTTCTTAGAGTCTCACCGAGTCTGTTCATACTTATTTCTTAGTCACCGGATTCCCGAGTCCTTCACATCTACATACCTTCCACCCTTCTGGATTGGTCAGGTAAGATTTCCTCTAGTCAGGACGTACAAGAAACCTTCCTGACTACGATTTCGACTTTGAGGTCATGAAACCGGTGGAGTACGTTTCTCAACTGAGTAATCTTTTCTGGGACTAAGACCCTCCCTAACCCCCGTCCTCCCCTTCCCCTACTGTCTCCTACTCCACCGACCTACCGTAGTGGCTGAACTACCTGCACTCAAACTCACTTGAGGCCCTCAACCACTACCTGTCCCTCCGGACCGCACGACGCGAAGTACCCCAGTGTTTCTCAGCCTGTGCTGACTCGCTGACTTGACTTGACTTAGTAGAGTAGGACCTGGCGACGAGACACCGAAACCCGCAGACCCGGCCGTGACCTCAGTCCTGAGTGCCGAGGGGTAGGTCCCAAATCAGGTGTCTGGACACGACAGTCGGCAGAGAGTGTGACGACTTACGTACTACCGTTCCTCTAAAACTCACTTTTATTCAAAACTCCTGTCATCATCCATTACAGGTACTCGATTTTGTATAAAAACTTTGTAAAATAGTCCCGATAGATTTTCTCTTACACCCTGAAGGGACCGGCAGGTCACCAATTCTGAAGTGGAAAGTCACGTCCCCGACGTCCAAGTTAGGGACCGGGTCCTCGATCCTAGGGTCCACGGAACACTGGTTTTTTTTGGTGTGTGTGTTTTTTGTATTTTGTCTTCGTTATGACATTGTTTGAGTTATTTCTGATTTTTAAATTTTTTTTTTAAAAAAAAAATTCTCTTACACTCGTCCGTAGGGTATAAAACGTGGACTAAGTGTCATCTCTGGTCACATATTCTTAAAGGACCCTTGAGGGTCCGCCAACTTACCAATCCTGAGGAACGAAATTGACGGTTCCCGTGTCCAAGTTAGGGATCAACCCGGTAAACCGTACTACTTTTTTTTTTTTTTCTTAAAGAGTACCATTTCTCTGAGGATACTATAGGAGGTGAATAACTTGGTAAATAACCTGGTCTCAAAACCAGACGTAAAAGATCTCCTTCTATGATTCCGGACCTCTTCAACTTTGCAACGTCAAGAGTCAATCATGTGCAACCCCAAAGTCAATCTCGGGTCTAAGGTTCTGTAGTGGAGACGCGGCACGAGTAGGATGCACGAAAGAAGGTCTTAAACTTTATTACTGAAAAAAGAATACAAACGGTTTACTTACGTTTTGCCATAGTAGAAGGTACATGAAATCGACCGGATTTTACCTTAAAGTCTTGTTTCTTCTCCCTTCCTTTGGTGTATGCCGTGTTTAGTCTACGACTTTGTAGACCACACGTTTCACTCTCTTGTCACAGTGGCACATAATTATGCAAAGGACGCACACGTCGTCGTGGACGCAGACACCCCCCGTGTCGACTTTCAGTCCTCAAAGTCGATCATCTTTCAGGTCGGGTTACACTCAATGCACACACGAGAACATTTGCCGGGGGAGGGGGTTTTTTACATTCAAATTCACGTAATTTTACAATTGTATCGGACACCTTTTGCTCCGGTTCGGTAGACGTCTCTCCGTTCCGAGAGCCCCGTGCAACCAGTTCTCCGGACATCCAACTCCCGGGACTCGTGACTTCCTCCCTCGTAAACGACTGAAGAGAGAATGAACAAACAATAAATAGTAAAAACCAACGCGACCCAAAAGCACCGGCACCTTCCCGGAAGAGATCAACGTCGTTCGTCCTCGACGAGGAGTAACGTCACAAACCGAAGAGGAACACCACCGAAGAGAACGACGTCTCGTGCCCCGAGGTCCGATCGTCCGAAGTCATCGACACCGATGTCCGAATCAACGAGACACCGTACACCATAGGAGGACCTGGTCCCTCGCTCGGGTACAGGGGACTTGACCGTCCGCCTAAGAATAGGTGACATGGTGGTCCCTTCAGGAGAAAAAAATTTTTTTTATAATTAAAAAAAGGAACCGGGACGGTCCACAACCAACACTGTACGTCCTAGAAATCGACACTGTACACTTGAGAATCAACGCCGTACACCCTAGATCAAGGTCCCTAGATTGGGTCCGGGGGACGTAACCCTCCCTCCTCAGAGTCGGTGACCTGGTGGTCCCTTCAGGGGTAAGCAACTGAAAACTCTGAAGAAAGATGAGACCACGAAACATAAAAAAAGGTCGTTCTCCTGCCCTTGACACTTGATCGAGACGACCAACAAACGACAAACCAATAGATCACTTCAGTAAGGGACGGGTGTCAAGGACGATATTCTGGCCAAGAAGTCGGGGTTCGACCACTGTCCTAGAGGTCTTCCTGAAAAATTTACATCTGTAAGACTAATTCATCCACACCACACCCCGAGTCGAACATTTTGTAGCTTAAGCAAATCACTTATTGTGTAAGTGTGCTTAGTTTCCAGTGTTTTTCAGGTGTCACTCCTCAGAGGAAGGACCTCACAAAGGCCAAAGGAAGGTCTCTAAAGAATAGAAACACATAGGAAACACATGATTCAGCGAAGCCAACACAGACTGAGAAACCCTGGGACACCTAACATCGGGAGGTTCAAGGAGATAGGTACCCTAAGAGGTCCGTTCTTATGACCTCACCCAACGGTACGGGAAGAGGTCCCCTAGAAGGACTGGGTCCCCAGCTTGGGCACAGAGAATTATGAGAGGACGTGACCGTCCGTCCATGAAATGGTGATCGTGGTAGACCCTTCAGGAAACATAGGAAATCTCTGTAAGATACGGGCATGATCGTTTATTCGAAAAAAAAAAAAGGACTTGTGTGACAAGACATGAAACGAAAAAGTGTGTTTTTATAAAAAACTTCTAATAAAGTATCGTCATGTACTTCTGAGGAAGTAAGAATTGCTAACGTAGAATAAAGTTATTTGTTTATAAAGTTAGACGTGTTGAGACCGACATACATCCACACGTAAGGGTTTTAGTAGACACCTTTAAGATTGGGGGTGATACTACGATAACCCTTACCCCGGTAACTCTTCACTAATCCAGTATTCCCACCTGGGGAGTACTTACCCTAATCACAGGAATGTTCTCTGGGGTCTTTCGAGGGAGTGGTAGAAGGTGGTGCACTCCTGTGTCACTCTTCTGCCGGTAGAGGTTTGGTCCTTCACCCGGGAGTGGTCTTGGGCTAATACGAAGTCGGAGGTCTTGATACTCTTTGTTGACACGGTAAACTCGGTGGGCCAAATACCATGAAACAATATCCGCGGTACACCTGACTCTGTTACGGCATTAAATAAGTTCGTCGGGAGGTAGTGCTAGCGTTTACTGTGGAGTTTCTTGTCGAGAGATATACGTGATCAAGTAAACGTCACTAATATATTCATCTTATTTGACGATCTTTCCTTCCAGTACCAGTCACCAATACACGTAGACACTACACTGCGTCATCAAAGCCCCGACGAACAAAGACAACACACGTCGGAGGTGTTGTCTCCTCATCGTTTCGTAAGATAGAAACGTCAGACTACCCAGTCTCTCTTAATAACCACGACAAAAATCAGAAATCCAACACAGGTTGAGAAAACACGAGGGTACCTGACATCGGGTGGTCCGAGGAGCCAGGTACCCGAAGAAGTCTGTTCTTATGACCTCACCCAACGGTAAAGGAAGAGGTCCCCTAGAAGGAGTGGGTCCTTAGTTTGGACGTAGAGACGTAATCGTTCACCCGAGAAATGACTCGGTGGTTCCTTCGGGTAGTCTTTATTACAGTCTCACGTCAAAAATGAACATAACGAACATAAGACTTACTCGTCCTCAGAGAAAAGACGCTTGAGAGACTAATATGAGGAACGGGTAAAAGGATACCTCAACGACAAGAAAAAGAATACTCAAACGTACAACCTTTTGTTAAGAAGTTCTTAAATAGTATAAGGTCATACCAGACCCAGAAGACTCTTTTTCCGTATAAACACTCAAAAAAAAAAAAATTAACTTCAAATCAACTAAATGTCACAAGACAATCAAAATCCGCATGTCATTTCACTAAGTATATATAAGACAAGAAAAAGTATAAAAAGGTGTACCAAATAATGTTTTATGACTTATATCAACGACACGATATATCATCCTGAAACACCAAATAGATAAAATACACACCATGTAACATAGACGATTAGGGTTTGAGGATTAAATAGGGAGGAGGAGGGGAGAGGGGAAACCATTGGTATTCAAACAAATGATACAAACACTCGGACAAAGACAAAACATACATTTAAGTAAACATAATAAAAAATCTAGGGAGTATATCAACTATAGTATGTTACAGACAGAGACTGGATGAAGTGAGTCGTAATGTTAGAGATCCAGGCAAGTACAGCGACGTTTGCCGTCATAAAGTAAGAAGAATACTGACTCATCACAAGGTGACACACACACAGAGAGACACATATGTACGTACCTATCCGACTATCTGTCTGGTGTAGAAGAAATAGGTAAATACACAGTTACCTATCAAACGAAGGTATAGAACCGATAACATTTGTCACGACGATACTTATAACCTTACGTACATAGACAAACTTAAGTTCAAAAGAGGTCATACACGGGTCCTCACCCTAAGGACCTAGCATATCATTGAGCTATCAATCCAAAGATTCCTTGACGGTATACACGACGCAACACGAGTCAGCGAGTCAGTACAGGCTTTGAAACACTGAGGTACCTGATATTGGGAGGTCCGAGGAGACAGGAACCCCTAAGAGGTCCGTTCTTGTGACCTCACCCAACGGTACGGGAGGAGGTCCCCTAGAAGAGTTGGGTCCCTAGTTTGGTTCCAGAGGGTGGTCCCCTAGAAGAGTTGGGTCCCTAGTTTGGTTCCAGAGGGTGTAACGTCCGTCTAAGAAATGGTAGTCTCGGTGGTCCCTTCCGGGTCCTTTGACCGTATGACAAGAGACATAATCGACGTGGTTAAATATAAGGGGTGGTCTTCACATCCTCCTAAGGAAAAAGAGTTGTAAGAGAGGTCGTAAATAATAAACATCTGAAAGATTACTACCGGCAAGACTGGTCAAACTCCACTATGGAGTAATATCAAAAATAAACGTAAAGAGATCATTAATCACTACAACTCGTGGAAAAGTACACGGATAACTGGTAGACATACAGAAGAAACCTCTTTACAGATAAATCTAGAAGACGGATAAGTAAATAAAAATTAATAACTCGATATACTCGACAAACATATAAAACCTTTAATTAAGGAAGAGACAGTGTAACAAACTTTTATAAAATAGGGTCAGGTATCCAACAACATAAAAGTAAAACAAATACCAAAGGAAACGATACGTTTTCGAAAATTCCAACTAATCCAGAGTAAACAGATAAAAACGAAAGTAAAAATAACGGGACCCTCTGACTGGATTCCTTTGTAGTCATATTAAATACAGTCTCTTACCACATGAATATAAAATAAGATCCTCAAAGTACCACAGTACAGAATATAAATTCAGAAATTCGGTAAAACTCAAATAAAAACACATAGTGCACTCTCTCACAAGATTGAAGTGACTAAATGTACTCCGACAGGTCGAAAGACTTGTGGTGAACGACTTCTTGGACAGAAAAGAGGTAACATATAAGAACGGAGGATACAACCTCTAATTGACTGGTATCCACACACCCGAATAACAAAAACAAAAAAAAAATTAAGACAAGGTAACTAGGTATACAGACGAAAACACGGTCAAGATACGACAAAACTAATGATATCGAAACATTGTAACAGATCCTCCCAATACGGAGGTCGACACAAGGAAAAACGAGTACTAATGAAACCGTTAAGACCCGGAAAATACCAAGATATATTTAACATCCTGATGTGAAAGATCAAGACACTTTTTACAGTACATTAAACTATCTCTAGTGTAATTTAGACATCTAATGAAACCCATCATACTGGCAAAATTGTGTTAATTAAGAAGGTCAGAGGTTCTCGTACTCTATCGAAAGGTAAAGAGACTTAGTAAAAGTTTAAACGTTTCTTATGAAATTTTATTATCTGTAGGAACCTTACATCTCTGTCCCATAGGGAGACTTCTCTAAACCTCTACATCGAGGAGTCTCTATGGAATTTGATCTCTATAGAAGGGTAAAGGACGTCTCTAAACGGATGTAAGGTCCATACATTCATTACACGAATAGGTCTCCCTTCCTACCCGTCTATACAATCATCGGAACATTCGAGGATTACGACATCACGTGGGGTGACGTTCGAGACCCTGGTACAGTGAGACAACCCCTACCCCCTACCCTGGGTTACGTTCTACGACGAGACCGGTGACAAAAACGACACTCACCATTTGGTAATAGAGATTGGATCTCCAGAACACAGAAAAATTCATAAAATAAATAAATAAACCGATACGACTTAGAACCAACGGCGTACGTTTGAGAATCAACGTCGTACACCTTAGATGAAGGACTGGTCCCTTGTTTGGGCCCGGGAACGTAACACTCACGTCTCAGAATCGGTGACCTGGTGGTCCCTTCAGAAAAGTATTTTACATGTACCTTGACACCATCCGATTGAACAATCGAACTTTTATCCCTTTCAAATTCTAAGAGAAGTATATCTTTGGGGAGCCGGACAATACACCGTACGTTTCTCAAGGTAGACATAAAACTTTTTAGTATGGTCCATTAAGACTTCGTGGTGGTCCCTACTCTATAAAAAGTTCTGAGTCGTTTTACGATGTAAAAAGTTCTGAGTCGTTTTACGTGTAGAGGGTGACACCTTAGTGTGTACCCTGTATTGAACCCCTAGGTCTTACCCTATTCTTTTTTCAGGCAGTACGTCATCGGTTATGTTTCTCGTATTGGCAATTAAGATCTGTGATCCCCTTCGATTCGTAAATGTGTGCACTCCACGAGACTTTTTCTTTATAAAGTGGTAATTCTGTCTTCTCTTCGTAAAACGTAAGAAACGTTAATCCATGGAAGTGGAAACTGAGGAACTCCCTGACGACCCTGGTCGTCGAACACTGCGTTCGTGAAGTCGTTCTTCACGAGAGGATGTCTTGTGTGTAAGGCCAGACCAATAGGTGAAAGAGTTTGAATCTCTGACGTAAACTTTTGTCCTCGGTGTGTCCCTTTACACCGAGTCTTGTGAGTCTGTGACCACTTTCGAGTAATAAATAGGGTAGTCGTTTAGACACGTCTTACGGTAACCGCTTCTTCCCTCTGACTGTTTTGGGAGAGGAACTAAAGTCCTTATTGTCACTTCGTTTCTGTTCCTTAAGTCACTGAAGTCATTTCACCTCCTGTCAATGGAGTGACCTCGTGCCTCCCACCTACCTTACCAACCTCCTTAGTCCTTTGAGAAGGTTCTATTTTGCGTCACGTTAGAAGACCTTTTCTTGTTCTGAAGGCACGTCACCCAGTCTTAGTACGACGGACGAGAGGGGGAGCGTCACCTCTCGTCTACCATTTTTCTCCGTCCCTTCGAACTTGTCCTTTCGTTCACCGGGTCGACACTTCCCAAAACATGTCTTAAAGTAACATTCAAATATAACTTCCTTTACCACCCACCGAAGGAATGTTTCTGTCGAAAGGTAACCGGAGAAGGGTTTAAGATATGGATCTACGTTTCACGTGTGCACGTACCATTCAGCGAAGACAGTCCAGGCTGAGCCGTTGAGACACCTGACATCGGGCGGTCCGAGGAGACAGGTACCCTAAGAGATCCGTCCTTATGACCTCACTCAACGGTACGGGAAGAGGTCCCCTAGAAGGGTTTGTCCCTAGTTTGGGCGTAGAGAACAAAGGAAGTGACCGTCCACCCAAGAAATGGCGATCTCGGTGGACCCTTCGGGGTCTATGTTTCATCTTTCATTTACGTCAGGGGTCGATCGTCCCACAAAACAAAACAAAACAAATGATATCTATTGTGAAATAACTTATCAACTTTAAACAATTCTTCCATCTAGAATTCACAGGAGTGGTGTTTTTTTATACCACTGGGTGGACCGTTAAACCTGTGTGGGAGAACCACTTATTGGGACACCCTTAAGAGATAGCCAGTAAGGTAGTTTACTCAGTAAGAGTGTCGGAATCGATACTGACTCTTTTTTTTTTTGTCTTCAGTCAGACCTTACCCTTCTGACACCAGTTGGGGATTTTGGGAGGACAAGAAACATCCTCAGGTGTCGAAAAGAGGGTAGAACCTCTTCTCGGTTTACAGTCTGAGGTAGACCAGTTTCGAGTGTGAACGTGAAAATCATACGTACTCACTTAGACTAATATATAACCGGTCGACGGATGATAGACGTGTTCTCTTGTTTTAAGTAACCCCGGTTGTTCGGGGGAGGTGAAGACCGACAAAATGGGACAAGGTGGACGGACCAATGATCGAAGGTTGTCTCGTGTGAGTGGAGAGGGTAGGAGGGGGGTCCGCACTTACGTCCGTCTACCCCTCCCCCGCCTCCTTCTCCGAAGTCCGTGTCCGTGGGACTCCCCTATCCTCTCTTATAGGTCGTTTTAATGGTGTCCTAAAAAAAACGGAAAATAAAATATAACCTCGTACACGTACGCACGAGTCAACGATTCAGCACAGACTGAGAAAACGCTGGGGTACCCGACATCGGGAGACAGGTACCCCTAGGAGGTCCGTTCTTATGACCTCACTCAACGGTACGGGAGGAGGTCCCCTAGAAGGACTGGGTCCCTAGTCTGGGTGTAGAGGACGTCCACCTAAGAAATGGTGACTTGGTGGACCCTTCTCGGTTAATTGTTACAACACTGCCAAAGTCCACGTGTCGTCTCGTTGCGTCGGTATGTACATGTACCTAGGCAAGCGGGCGTCTGAGGGGCGGGCAGGTCCGACGGTGTATTGTGACTCGTCTCGAGGGACACGAGATGTCATCCCGGAACAATCAATAGGTAAAATTTAAATAGTCTCATGTGTGCAGTTAGAGTTTGAGTGATTCTTTATCGATCCCGTAAACTGCGCAGGGTGTCCTATGACTCTCTCCTTCGAATCGTTATCGACCTTCCCCAAAACGTGTTGAGAGGCGAGGTATTTGGTATCCCGATTTATTGAGGGAGTCTTTGTGTTCGGAGGTCCTACGAGAACCCTACGATTTTAGAGGCGACGAGGGTGTAAGTGTGAGTTGGGAGGAGGAGGGAACAGACACCTCGTCTCTTGTCCACCGTGTAATGAATTGGTTGAAAGTTTTCGAATCAGTGAAAACGAAAATTATCTACGGTCGTCAACCATGAACGGTAGGACGATAATGTCGTTGTTGGTTCCCATGACGGTGGGTCGGGTACAAGGTGGACTGTTTTGGGTAGGTACACCGTAGTTATGTTACCTCCGAAACCGTCCTACCCCACGAACGCCCCACGACCTCTTTCTATAATATTGTGTGGTGTGGTTCTCAACAACTGACCCGAAGGTTAAAACACGAACGGTAGACGACTATGTGTGGTAACGAGGACACACTCCGTCAGTGCTCCATATAAAAGGGAAATTGAAGTACACGTTATTGACAGTGGGAAAGTGGACGGTCAAAACGGGGGATCCAACTTATAATCAAATCTATAGACTGAGTTTGATGTTTGACCGCCAAGAACTCCCTCTAAAGGTTTAATGAGTTCTTCCTTTAATGTACAAATCGAGACAAAACTTATCAACAGGTGTTTTATGGTTGAAAGAGACTAAACGGTTTAAAGATGGCCGACGAGTCCCTTACCATCCAATACGTGAACCATTAAACTATTGGGACAGGACAACAGTTCTGGTACCCGTTCGACACAAACTATTATTCGATCCCAAGAGGGTGATAGAAATTTGTAATCCTTTTAGTGGTTCATGTGTTGACCTAAAGACCACAGTTTGATTTACTGTCTGATTCATTGCAGATCAACGAGATACTCTGATAAATTTTATGACATTTGAATTTTTTAAAAAAACAAAATTAAAGATAATCTTTCACTTTCAACGAGTCAGTACAGTCTGAGAAACGTTGGGGTACCTGACATATCAGGTACCTTAAGAGGTCCGGTCTTATGACCTCACCCATCGGAAAGGGAAGAGGTCCCCTAGAAGGGTTGGGTCCCCAGCTTGGGTCCGGAGGACGTAACGTCCGTCTAAGAAATGGTCGACTCGGTGTTCCCTTTCAGTTCTTATGACCTTACCCATCGGATAGGGAAGAGGTAACCTAGAAGGACTGGGTCCTTAGCCTGGTCCCAGAGGACGTAACGTCCGCCTAAGAAATAGTTGACTCGATAGTCCCTTCGACGGTTAAAGATAATCTCATATCAACTAAATGTCACAACAAAGACGACATGTCGTTTCACTCGGTCAATATGTGTACCGAAGGGACCACCGAGTCTCCAATTTCACGGACGGAGGTTACGCCTTCTGGGCCCAAGTTAGAGACCCAGCCCTTCTAGGGGACCTTTTCCTTTACCATTGGGTGAGGTCATGAGAACGGACCTTTTAGGGTACCTGCCTCTTCGGACCATCCGATGTCAGGTACCCCAGCGTTTCTCAACCTGTGCCGACTCACTGAAGTAAAAGTGAAAGGGAACATCGAGTCAACCATTTCTTAGACGGATGTCACTTCCTCTGGGTTCAAGGTAAGGGCCAGTCCTTCTAGGGGATCCCTTCCTTTACCGTTGGGTGAGGTCACAAGAACGGACCTCTTAGGGTACCTCTCCTCGGACCGTCCGATCAGGTACCCCAGCTTTCTCAGTCTGTGCTGAACCACTGATTTGGTGGTGAGAAAAAAATCTAAGACAGGGTTATACCCATTAATCTTATAACTCATCTGAAGAGACACGATATGTCATCCAGGAATCATCGATAAAATACAGTTAGGGTTAGAGGGCTAAATAGGGAGGACCGGAAAGGGGGGACCATTGACACAAAACGTGGACACTGACAAAACTTTTATTGAAGTAAATGTGGTAGAAAATTCTAAGGTGTATATTCGTTGTAGTACCATAAACAGATAATCAAGTAAGTCACACTATTAGAGATCCAGGCAAGGACAACGGCGTTTACCGTAAAGTAAGAAGAATACTGATTATAAGGTGGCACATACATGTCTATGTGTGTGAATATGTATTACTGTAGAAGAAACAGGTAAGTGGGTACCTACCTGTAAATCCAAGGAAGGTACAGAAGCGATAACACTTATCAGGACGTAACCCCACGTGCAGAAAGGTTTAATCAAAAGAGATCTATATACGGGTCCTCACTATGACGACCTAGTATTCTATCGAGATTCAAATCAAAAAACTCTTTATCACGTTAAAAAAAATTTAACAGAACCGGTGTGACGTATCGTACACCCTAAAATCAAGGGGTTGGTCCCTAGTTTGGGAACGAGGGACGTAACCATCAGAATTGGTGACTTGGTGGTCCATTCTATATCATGGCAGTAGAAAACTGTCCACTAACACCGGAATCGGAAGAGGGTCACTCGATGAGGAAACCTATAAACGAAGATAGTGGGAATTGGGACTGAAGGGACCACCGAGTCTGCCATTCCACAGATGGATGTTACGTCCTCTGGGCCCAAGTTAGGGACCCAGCCCTTCTAGAGGACCTCTTCCTTTAGCGTTGGGTGAGGTCATAAGAACGGACCTTTTAGGGAACCTACCTCCTTGGACCATCCGATGTCAGGTATCACAGCGTTTCTCAACCTGTGCTGACTCGCTGAAGTGTTTGTGACGTGATAAGGTTTCCTTTTCACGACCTCATTTCCTGAAGTTGTATGTGTTCTTCACTCAACGGACCATACTCGAGAGTAAAGAGGATTTACCACTCAGTATATACGTTTTCGTGTCGAATGTCACGAGGGGGAGGGATGAGATGGAGTTTCGAGTCTTTTCTCGTGGTGTGTATATATTTCCTTTCGTCTACAGTCCACACGGGACCTCGTCCCCACCCCTCCAGTAACTTCCTTTTTAGAAACTCGTTCGTCAATGAAACCTTTCTTAGGGTTGGGGAGGGGGTCCGAGTATCAACCGTAAAAAGAGCGACTTAGTATACCTGAGGACGATTTTGGTGTAGGTGAACTCCGAAAGTCACCTAAAAATCGTCGTGTTTAGGTCACACGACACGAATATCAGTGAGTCGACACAGACTGAAAAACACTAAGGTACCTGACATCGGGAGGTCCGAGGAGACAGGCACCCCTAAGAAGTCCACTCTTGTGATCTCACCCAACGGTAAAGGATGAGGTCCCCTAGACTGGCTGGGTCCCTAACTTGGGTCCAGAGGACGTAACGTCCGTCTAAGAAATGGTAGACTCTGTGGTCCCTTCGGGTGTCACATGTTCGAGAGTTTTTTATTTGACCTTGAACGACATCAACGTTTGTACGGGGTGTCATAGCCTTTAGACGAAACCTGTCGCTTGTCCGTACCTCAGGTGGTTTGGTGGTGACTTGGTTTCCTACCTGGACTTCCTGAAGTCACCCTATTTATACTTGATGGTCGTGATATTAGTAAAATTTGAAATAGACGTTTTAGATAGTTCTACCGACAGTGTCGTCGACGAACTTAAGTTGCTTTCCACGTATCGTAGAAAAAGAACACATGCGAATTCAGGAAATCAGTTCCTGAAAAGGAAACCTTATTATGTTACAATTTCCAATATCTTTCTTGGTTTATAGGGTTCATCGTGTGTAAAAATATGTCATAGTTTTCTTTTGAAAAAGGTACGTCACTAAAAGTTCATAGTAGGTGTCGGGGTCTCCCAGTATTTAGATCGGGGTTTCGTCGTTCAACCCGGCAGTCAAGAATACCCGTTGTAGACACCATTGTCCGTGGCTAACGGTGTTTTACTCGAAAACGTTCTTTTCCGAACACCGGGTGCTCCCCCAGTAATCGGTCTGAAAAGAGTATCTTAATTCTCAACATACCATACTGGATTTACGTCCAGTGGTCAGTCATTCTACAGCACAGTCAATTAAGTTCAGGGGACCAAATTTAAGACAATGGCTCTCCCAGGACCGACGATCGGGTCCAGCGTCGAGGTTCGTGTACGTGCGTCTACCAGTCAAATGTTCCTCCGAAACAATAGTCAAAAAAGTTCAACCAACTCTAAAAACGACGAGAAGAACGTCAAAACGGTCACATCAACATCAATAACCAATTTGGGATTTGGGACGTCAAGTCTACCTTAAATGTAGTTACGTTATAAATGATCACTGGATTAATCCAAAAAAAAATTATAAATACACCGACGAGACCCAGAATCAAAGTCGTACACCTTAGAAATCAACACCGTAAGCTTGAGGGCATTCTACAGACCCGGTGGTCCCTTCGGGTGATACATGTTCGAGAGTTTTTTATTTAATCTAAACGACCATCAACTTTTGTACGGGAGTGTCATCGCCCTCTGTAGCGAATACCCTAGTTCAAGGGACGGGTCCCTAGCTTAGGTCCGGGGAACGTAACCCTCACCTCAGAATCGGTGACCTGGTCTCTTCAGCGGATTAGTCTAAGATTCTTTTAGTGCAGATTACCAAGTCTACTCAATGAATGTATAGATATCATATCCGTCTACGTGTGCATTATTTTTGTACATGAAGAAGTTAATGGAGTGTCCGTTGCACGACGGACTCAAACGAAAAGAGAACTCGGTTAGAGTTCAAAAGAAGGGATGTTGACTTTGGGGACGGTTCAGACGGCGAGACAGTAGAATGAACTGGGTAAATGTTGTGCATTGAGACGCCTGAACGAAGGATTTTACGACAGGTGCCCCGGAGGTCCGCCGGAGAGGGAACCAAAAGGTAGTATTAGTGAGACATCCGAGTAGTACAACTTGACCTCCCGACTCAGGTAGGGTAGATCCACTGGAGGGACAAAACCGAAGTTTACAGTACGTGAACAGGGTCGTCTGTAGGAAGATCTGTTGAAACGAAAATCTTTTCTGCATGGATGTGATCTTGGACTAAGGTGTCTAGCTTGTTTTAGGTCTCTTTTAAAGAAGATATCTTTTTTATCCAGTGTTAACTTTTGTCGTAAGTCGTAAAGAAAACGTTACTTGGGAGTTATCTCTGTCGTACGTGGGGTCTTGGTGTGAGTCGTAGAGACATAGTTCGACGGTATCGAGACTCTATACTCGTAGACACGAATAGAGTTAAATAAGATACGTAGGTAATTCTACGTAGACGGGACTCAAATGACGAAACGAACTATGGTAAAGACGGTTCATAAGTATCCTTCCGGGATGAAGTCTCACACCCGTTGGACATAGAGCTGTTTAAGAGGTCGAGAGAAGGACTGAGTGGACTCAGTCGGGGAGTCAGATCGGACAAGTCTTGACGTGAGAACTAAAGGACATGAGTCACAAGGGACACAATTGAGGAAAGAAGGTCCACTAGTCCTGTTCTGTGAACGGTAGGGGGAAAATAGATAAGAAAGTGGAGTAAGTTGTGGAATCGTTTAGGAGGAAACTTAGTAGACATGTTAATGGTGGAATCTGATTCGGTGAGAGAGAGCATAATAAGTAGTGACAAGAGACGAAAATGGACCGGTGGGTCGTGGGTTTTACCGGGAAATCTAGTCTAGTGTAGTCGGAAGGTTTCGGGAGAACCCCGAAGACACACCAAAGGAGAAAAGGGCACGTGAAGGAAGAAATCGAGTCCAGGAGGACGATAGAACCCGGGTCATAGGACCGGTGGAACAGGGGACTTGGACAGGTGGTGTGAGATGAAGTTAAACGATGAGAACGGACCGTACGAAACGAGGGTCTATGGGTGTATTAGAGGAAGGAAAAGTCGAAGGAATGATCTGTCACTGTGTTTTGTGTACGGAAGACTACACATGTCCTTCATGGATGGTGGACAATAAGACAATAGAATTGGGTCTACTGTGATTGATCTTTTGTTAGGTTATATTCGGAAGAATCCGTTGATGGACCGGAGAGAGGTGAAGGATCAGAGATATAACGATAAGGACAGAAAGTCGGAAAAGGTACGTGCGAGTGCGACAGTCCGGTGTCGAATACAATGAAGTGGGTGGTGCGGACAGTGGAAGTATCGTGACTCGGGACGGACTTTTAAGAGGGCGATCATGTAAAGTCTCCGTTGACCGGAGGATCTAGTGTGGATCTAGTGACCGTACAACAGATGTCAACTGTTATCTTACGAATTTCAACGGGAGTCGTACGGACGTGAAAGGTCAGTAAACCGAACAGTGGTCCCCCGTGATGGTTGGACTCCGAGACGTGGCATGGTACCTGAGAACCACAGTGGACCAACATCCCAAGGTTCAAAACGGGACACAAGGGGGTAAGTTAGACCCGACGGTGTTAGTCTGTCCGTCTTTCGCGCTCCTACAAAAAGAACGTAGACATCACCTTTGGAATCGTCTGTCATTTGACGAAGTCCAGACAGTTTATCTACGTAAAGGTACAAGACTGTGGGTGTAGAAAAATGTCTATTTTGTTCTCGTAAACGAAAAGAGAGACGGGTGGTTGATGAGGTGTCAGGTAAATAGTAAAGTAGAAAATGTTGTTACCGGATAGTTAGAAAGGATAGTTCCCGGTACACCCATGGAGTCCCGAACGTCCTCCGGGAATCTGGACAGTGAGTAGACAAGATCGGTACAGTCTTGGTCGGTTATGGTGGGTTATGTCCCGCACCATCACGGGATCATTTTGACCTGTGTTTGAAATAAAAAAAGTACAGGGTATTCGATGGTACTTGGTGAAATTTTTACATTCGTGGTGGAATCGGTGTTTTGTCCACCATCCGCTCGGTCAGACAGTTGGGATAAGGTTCCTCAAACTGTTTTCATAAGGTCTACAGATCTAAAGAGATCTTGAGTCGAGATTTTATTCGAGTCTGTCATGAAACGAAGGTTGACACAATCAGAGAGAAAATAAGAAAACATTTGCGGAGGTAAACATCCACTACTTTACACATTCGTTAGGTGAAGTTTACGACCAACCGTGACGGTACTCGTACCAGAGAGGGAAATGAGGTGTGAGTCAATGAAGACTAAGAACATATAAGGTTCAGGGCCTTTACCAAAGTGACATCTGCAATAGACTTCCACGAAAGATCACCATCCGATGTTGGTCTGAGATCGACGAGGTCCTTCCGATGTTCCTACCTAAATCTATACTGTATAATTTGATTCTCCGTAAGAAAGGTTACTCAAATTTACACAAAATAAAAATCTGTTGGATGTACTGTGCAAAAGAGTTTTTGTTACGGAGGTGAGGTTTATTTAGTTGCAAGTTTTGTTTACTTCTCGAGCTCTACTGTAGTCAGGGTAGACAGATTCAGGACCACAACACACCTACTTTTCGTCACCGGTCGGTCAAAACTGCTGTCCACTAACTAGGTTTCATTGACGGTTGAAACAATGACCCTTTTGTTCCTTCTCGGGTAATTGTGTGGAAAGACCGTGCTTTCGTAGAGTGCAAAGATTCGAAGTCTACATGAGGGGATAAGTTAGGCTCGACGGTGTGTCTCTGTCTGTCTTTCGCGCCCCTACAACGACAACGTAGGATCACGTTTGGTATCCTTGTTGACGTCTGACAAGTTCCAGATAGTCACCTACGTCTTGGTAGGAATGGTTTAGTCTCTTCAGTAAGACTCTTCCGGGTGGGTGGGATAAGGTTGTTTTTGGAGTGTGTAAGAAACTGATTAGGGAAACCGTTCTGTAGACGTGACGGGAAACTGTCAGGACCAGTGACGACGGGGACTAGGACAAATCCCATCTAACAAAAACGTGGTTCGTCGAACACCCTAAAATCGAAGGGTTGGGCCCTGATTTGGGGTCGGGAACCGTCACCGTCGGGTCTCAGGATTGGTGACCTGGTTGTCCCTTAAGGGATCACATCGGAATTTAAATAGAATGAGGGTTAAATGTACCTTCGGCGACTTTCGGTTCTATTTACTCACCGAAGTAAAGAGGAAATCGTTAAGGAACGCGTCGTCTGTAAGTAAATTAAAATGATTTCGTTGACCGCTAGCCCAGTCGTCGGACGAGATTTAAGATAAATGATTTTCGATCATTGTAGTACCGGAAAGGTTGGTCGGGGGTTAATAGTGATTCACCAAATAAACGATTTTCCAACAATCATGGAGGTAAAAATGTACTGACTAAAGTTGTGTGAAGAAATATGAATGTGTAAAAAGGTAGAGATTTGGTAGGAATTTCTTTTAGTATATACCCCAATGTGGTAGGAGTGCCATCAGGTCGTCTCGTTGGTACGGTAGACCTAAGTACAAAAGTGGTTATTTCTTGAATCCTTCGTTTGTTTATGGGTCTTAATCTAATATGTTCTTACGTGACCTAGTTTTATGTGTTATTTAGTTTCCTAAGTCTTGTGGTTATAGATTAATTCCGTGATTAAATCAGTCGTTGATTACTCAAGACTACTCCTCCTTTTACGAGTGATTAGTTTGAAGCCAAGTGCGTTTCATGATTATTGGTTTACAATTCTCAAGTCTCGTTAGGTCCCTGTGACTCGAGGGACCTTTAGATTGGGGTGTAGAGTCAGATTTGGGATGTTTGTTCCGACAAATGTATCAGTTCGTGTCTCTCGTGTCCCGGTGTTCAGTAGCATACCGGTCTCCTACACACTGTTGACCTTGTAGCTTTGTCGGTCCGACACAGTCATTTTCTTTTCAGTGGTCTCGAAGAGTTGTCCTGTTCGAGTCTAGTCTTTCTCGACGTCACCGTTGTTCTGTGTGACCATAACATTTTTCTTTTGGTCTTCTGATGAAGTCTCATGTGTTAAGGTTTCTTGACCCTTTACAACTCAGCTCTTATTCTAAAACCTTCGTCTTCTGTTCTAGACCTTTGTACGAACGAATCCTCGTCTCTTCCGTTGAGGGATGTCGGGTCTGACGACTTTATTTTAGACAATTCATAAATTTGACGAGTTCTGTGTCTTTTTATTGAGGTTGAATTAATGTAGTCCTCGAGTAGTTCATTGAGTACAAAACGAGTCCATTTTAATATGTTAGGAAACTGGGTTTATAAAATTTCAATAAATGGACTATCAAAAACTTTAATCGTTCCTACACGAACTAAACAAGACGTCGGGGACAGTATTTTCCAAAATGAGAAAGACCAGAGACAAGAAGTTCAAAGGGAAACTAAGATTTTGTGTAGCTGTGTACTTAGTCAAGACTCGTTTCAAAGGTAAGTCATTTTTAAGGTTTGACTTTGGTCGTTTTATAGTCTCTAATGATTGAGTATCCTCCCTACAAAATTCTGACAAGGATTGAAACTTAAAGTGGAGTCGAATAAGACATGGTTTCCTGATAAGATTTTTTTTCATTTTGGTGTGACGTGGGAGGTCATAAGAGTATAAATGTCTTTTCGTCGGGGGGAAGACTCGAGAAGTTATCTTTTTTCGGAAACTGTTCGTGCGGACGACAATTTTTAGAGTTTGCTTTGGTTGGGGATTTAGGATGTCCTAAAAGTCTGTAGTTAACCCACACAGTCATAGTGAATGCTGAAGTACATTAGAAACTACATGAAGAACATCCGAAGAAAACACTTCGACCAAAGGACGTTCACTACCAAGTACTGTTATAGCTGTGGTCACTAATGACACGAAAGCCATGGAAGCGGGAGCCCCGGAAGTCGCCTCCGTAAAGGTGGCTACTCCCTCAGTAGCTACAATGGGAGACAGGATGACTGGTAGACGTAATTCTTTTTCAAATCAGCGATTGTGTAGGAGCTGGAATGGTATTTGCGTAGGTTCTTAGATACGACCGTCGAGAAAGTAGGCAGTAGGGAGTTGTGAATTAAGAGCAACTTTTGGTGCTTGTGATGCCCCCCCCCCCCCTTAGATACGGGAAGCAAGAGGACTTTGTAGAGTCAAGTTGTTGAGAAGCAACCGGGTTTGCTGTTTCTCCAGTAAATGTTGTGTCACGTTCAAAACGTACCCGACAGCCCAACGACTCGTTTCTTTTTGGCCCGTCTGCGATTTTACGAACCCAGCGGGTTTGTCCTCTATTGGACAGACAGGGCCTGGCGGACCCTCCCTCCTACCCGCAGCTTCGCCGCCTGGATAAAGGTCCGTGTCGAGGCGGAGGTCAAAAGATCTTTTTGGGCTCGGGCCTTTCTCTCAGAGGAGGCGGTCCTCCGTTGCCCCTCCTAACGTGTTGGAGCCCGCCCCCTCGCCGCCTTTGGGCTCGGGCGGACCGGACCGGAGCGGATGGGGGACGCGGTGCCGGTGCCGGGGCCGGGGCCGGGCCGGCTGAGTGGAAGGGGAGGTGGAGGTCTGTGTCGGGCAGGCGCTGGAGGGCCTAGAACATCTACAGCCTCTTGTAGAGCAGTAGACGAGCCCCTGTGTCTGGGCGGGCAGTGCTCCGCGGGCGCCGGTCTCGCCCGCGGTAAAGGGCGCGGCGCGGCGGGGAGGGGCCCGCGGGGCCCGGGGCCGCGCGCGGGGGTTCGTCGCGGGGAGGAGTCTGGGTGCTGTCGCCGCCGCCGTCGCCGGCCGGGGGGCGGAGGTGGGTATACGGCGGCGCGCGGGACGCGCGGCACACTCCCCGTCACGTCAGGGCTGAGTGCCGACTACTCCAGGGCCATCTACTAGTACTACCGCTGACCTCCCTCCGCTGACGCCGCGACCGAATCGTCCTCGGGCCTCGAGTCTCGCTCGCGTCACGCCGGTCTCGCCGCGAGCCCCCCTCCCCCCTCGCCCGCCTTTTCCGGCTGAGACGGCGAGGGGCTGGAGTATATCTCCCGTGCAGGGGGATGCAGTAGCGCGCGTCGCGGAGGCCTTCGCGGCGCTCGCCACTGCGTAGTGCGTCCGACGCGCTCCCCGCCCCGGCGTCGCGCCCGGCACCCCCTCCCCTCCCCGCGTAGGCCCCTGAACCGGGGCCCCATGTCCTGGCGCGCAAGGGGTGCCCGAGCGGCCCGCTGGGACCCTTTCCCCTTCCGCCTCCGCCCCCCACCACGCCGCCCTTTTACGGACTGCCGCGCTCCCTCTCCTTACCATCCACTCCTCGCGCGCCCTCTTCCCTCCTCCTTCCGCGACGGGCCGAGACTCACCACCTCCGCCGCGGAGTCCCAGCCGGGACCATCCACGGTCCGGGCCCACCCCGAATCTACTTTAGAGTTCAAAGGCGGGGTCCGGACCACGGCGCGTTCGAGGGCGACAAAGACCCTTGACTTTCGCAGTCGACGACACTTCCTGAAACGCAAATGCCTCCCAAGGGAACTGCTACTCCCGTCTCCTGAACCGAACACTGGTCGGGGACACTAGAGGCTCCTGGAATCTCTTGAAAAGTCGCGAACAGGGTCCCGACGGGGTGAAGCTCAAGGACCGAAGAAAACACCCCGCCTCGGTTCAGGCCAGACACCCTGGGTGGAGCCGGACGGTCGGGGGACCCTTACTAGCACCCCCCGCATCTCAGACCTTCCCCCGAACTCTTCCTTCCTTCGACAGTTCTTCAAACGTGTCGAAAGGACAAAGAGTCAAACCAGCGTATACACTTTCGAACAAGGATTCCGTCCATTTCTTATAGGGACAAAGACAAAACGAGAACCAGATCTTAATTCAGGAAACAAACTTTTTTCCTACATAACAGTGAGATTTCACATCAACTTTATGTAATTAAAATTTTTATACTTATTTCACATCATGTCTATTATTGGGTCCTCGATCTTCCAATTTGTATGTCTCTTCCTCGAAATGTGGACGGGTTTAAAATAAACCTGAAATCTGAGTCAATGAGCCATGATTTTTTTTTTTTGGCCAAATCACTGTAGAAACCAAATTTCCGTTTACCCATACTTTGGCCTCTCTAAGAAGGTAAGGTGTTTATATAAACACGAGACGACACAGGGATCGTGTCTCCAGGGCTAAAACTTGTTCAATTTAGGTCAAGTTGGGAGTGTCTTTTGAAGTAAGACCATTTATTTTTTAGTCCGTCAATATTGTTTGAAGGGGTATACGTTGTTATTTCATAAGGTGTCTTATTCCCTCCCGTTGACAACACTTTCTCATCCCGTGCTCAGTCACTACCTCCTCAGTTTTACTTTTCCTCGGCCCTTTTCCCTAGGAGGGACCTTCTTCCCCAGACCCCGATGACCTGTGGGGGTCCTCTGGGACACCTATGGACTTTTTTCCGATTTTGACCTTACTTCCCCTAAACTTTTGTGTGACTGCAGAAGACTATTCACCAGGTGATTCCTAGCGCCTTTGGGACTAATAAAGACTCTACACACTTACCTTGTAACAATAGGGTCCGTATAGTGTTCAATTAATAAAAGGAGTTGAAATTGAAAAGTTTAATAAGTCTTGGTAAGGGTAGTGAGTATGTCATGGCAGTTTGTAAAAAGGGAGATGAGGAAAAGACCAAAATACAAGTTAATTTTTGACGGGGGGGGGGGTTCAAAACATTCTGTCGGTGTCTCTTTTTCTTTTGACTTCTCTAATCTTAGTTTCGTCGGATCGGACTTTAGAACCCAAATAGATCACGAACAGGACACCGAAACCCTTTCAGTCTGAGGGATTCAGACTCGTATCTTACGTTAAAAACACTCAATTTCTCAAACCCCTTCAATTTATTCTATTACTTTTTACTGATCGTAGGAGTTATCCAATAGTCATTTATAACCAACTGGAACCCACGTATTAAGAAAGGTTAAAAAAATGAAAAGTTTTATGAGGACTTTGATAAGGTAAGTCAAGTCAAGTCAAGTCAGCGAGTCAACACAGTCTGAGACGTTGGGGTACTTAACGTCGTGCGGTCCGGAGGGACAGGTAGTGGTTGAGGGTCTCAAGTGAGTCTGAGTGCAGGTAGCTCAGACACTACGGTAGGTCGGTAGAGTAGGAGACAGCAGGGGAAGAGGACGGGGGTTAGTGAGGGTCGTAGTCTCAGAAAAGCTTCCTCAGTCGAGCAGTGTACTCCACCGGTTTGATGACCTCGAAGTCGAAGTCGTAGTAAGGAAGGTTTCTTTAGGGTCCCAACTAGAGGAAGTCTTACCTGACCAACCTAGAGGAACGTCAGGTTCCCTGAGAGTTCTCAGAAGAGGTTGTGGTGTCAAGTTTTCGTAGTTAAGAAGCCGCGAGTCGGAAGAAGTGTCAGGTTGAGAGTGTAGGTATGTACTGGTGTCCTTTTTGGTATCGGAATTGTTCTGCCTGGAATTAGCCGTTTCATTACAGAGACGAAAACTTATACGATAGATCCAACCAGTATTGAAAAGAAGGTTCCTCATTCGCAGAAAATTAAAGCACCGACGTCAGTGGTAGACATCACTAAAACCTCNGGTATGTACTGGTGACCTTTTTGGTATCGGAATTGTTCTGCCTGGAATTAGCCGTTTCATTACAGAGACGAAAACTTATACGATAGATCCAACCAGTATTGAAAAGAAGGTTCCTCATTCGCAGAAAATTAAAGCACCGACGTCAGTGGTAGACATCACTAAAACCTCGGGTTTTTCATTTCAGACTGTGACAAAGGTGACAAAGGGGTAGATAAAGGGTTTTTCACTACCCTGACCTACGGTACTAGAAGCAAAAGACGTACAACTCGAAATTCGGTTGAAAAAACGAGAGGAGAAAGTGAAACTAGTTCTCCGAAAAATCAAGGAGAAGTGAAAGACGGTATTCCCACCACAGTAGACGTATAGACTCCAATAACTCTAAAGAGGGCCGTTAGAAACTAAGGTCGAACACAAAGAAGGTCGGGTCGTAAAGAGTACTACATGAGACGTGTCTTCAATTTATTCGTCCCACTGTTATATGTCTGAACTGCATGAGGAAAAGGATAAACCTTGGTCAGACAACAAGGTACAGGTCAAGATTGACAACGAAGGACTGGACGTATGTCTAAAGAGTTCTCCGTCTAGTCCACCAGACCATAAGGGTAGAGAAAGTCTTAAAAGATGTCAAATAACACTAGGTGTGTCAGTTTCCGAAACCGTATCAGTTATTTCGTCTTTATCTACAAAAAGACCTTGAGAGAAAAAAAGTACTAGGTCGCCTACAACCGTTAAACTAGAGACCAAGGAGACGGAAAAGATTTTGGTCCAACTTGTAGTCCCTCAAGTGCCAAGTGTCTAACGACTTCGGACCGAACATCTTAAAACTCGTAATGAAATGATCGTACACTCTACTCACGTTAACACGTCATCAAACTCGTAAGAAAACACAACGGAAAGAAACCTTAACCTTACTTTTGACCGGAAAAGGTCAGGACACCGGTGACGACTCAAAAGGTTTAAATGACCGTATAACTCACGTCGTGAAAGTGTCGTCGTAGAAAGTCCTAAACTTTGTCGAGTTGACCTTAAGGTAGTGGAGGTGATCGAAACAAGTATCACTACGAAAGATTCCGGGTGAACTGAAGTGTAAGGTTCTACAGACCGAGATCTAATCACTAGTGTAGTAGTACTAATAGACCCAACACTTCTAGAAAAAACATGTCAAGAAGACACATAAGAACGGTGGAGAAGAATTATAGAAGACGAAGACAATCCAGGTATGGTAAAGACAGGAAATAACTGGGGTAGAAACGTACTTTACTAGGGAACCATAGAGATTAAAAGAACTTCTCTAGAGATCAGAAAGGGTAAGACAACAAAAGGAGATAAAGAAACGTAACTAGCGACTCCTTCCGAAAGAATAGAGAAGAACGATAAGAAACCTTGAGACGTAAGTCTACGAATATAGAAAGGAAAAGAGGAAACGAAAAGCGGAGAGAAGAAAAGTGTCGATAAACATTCCGGAGGGGTCTATCGGTAAAACGAAAAAGTGTAAAGAAAAGGTACCCCTACCAGAACTAGGGATAGAGGACATGTCACAGTGCTTGGAGTAAGGTATCAAGTAGTCCGTGAGATAGATAGTCTAGATCCGGGAATTTAGATAAAGAGTGAAGGNAGAAGAAAAGTGTCGATAAACATTCCGGAGGGGTCTATCGGTAAAACGAAAAAGTGTAAAGAAAAGTCACCCCTACCAGAACTAGGGACAGAGGACATGTCACAGTGCTTGGAGTAAGGTATCAAGTAGTCCGTGAGATAGATAGTCTAGATCCGGGAATTTAGATAAAGAGTGAAGGTGTCATATTAGTATTCCCTAAAATACATTCAGTGTGGACTTACCAGATCGCTAAAAGGGATGAAAGAAGTTAAAGTCAGACTTAAACCATTATTCCTCAAGTACTAGACTCGGTGTCAGTCGAGGACCAGAACAAAAACAACTGACATATCTCGAAGAGGTAGAAACCGACGTTTCTTATATTAGTTAGACTAAAGCCACAACTGGTAGACCACTACAGGTACACATCTCAGAAGAGAACACAACAACCTAATTGGGATAAAATACACCTTTATTAACCTCCTAAATCTGTAACATATAACATGATTTTCCTAAAGATCCACTGAGACCAGCTATTAGACGGACGGTCACGTCCTCTGTGTCTAATCTAAGGACTCAACCCTTCTAAGGGACCTCGTTCTTTACCGTTGGGTGAGGTCATAAAAACGACCTTTTTAGGATCCCTATCGTTTTAGGGACCGTCAGGAGTCCCAACGTTTCTCAGACTGTGACGACTCGCTGAATCGTGTGTATGACTCTGACACGATTTCTGTCAGAAGATAATTGAGTGTTGTCAGTATCACCTAAGGACTTTCTTAAGTTGAACCCAGGTATTTTCTAAAGTTAGAGTCCCAGTATAAACCATCCATTACTATTAAGACACTGATCTATTAAGATTTTTTATTTTAGAAAACTTTTAGGCTAAATTTAAAGTCTTATAAAAAATTTGAGGTAGAATACCAGATGTTTTAGATACAAACATGGAACTTTTATGGACGAATCTTGTGGTTACTATGGTTATCAAAGCTCTTCTAATCCGTGGTGAATGTTCGGTGACTGTTTTGACACTCCTGAACTGAAAATAAGGTCGATTAACCGAAAAGAATCCGTAGTAAACTTACAAAAATAATGTAAAGTAAGGAATTTCGTCACTAAAGATTGTTTAGATTCTAACAGGGTTTAAAATATCAAACCGTAGAGAACGTTAATTTCTCCAAAGTTTCTGTTACAGAAAACTAGAGAAATGTGTTCATGAGTGTACTTTTTTCGTCGAGTACCCCAGGAGTAAAAAATCGATCCCTAACTGATGTACCGAATTCGTGTATTCTCAAATAAGAAAGAATAATTTTTTTTTTTTTAGTTGCCATAACTGTTTTTTTTTTCGTCTTGGACTTTCGATTCTTAATCCAAAATGAACCGATTGATTTGACTCTTGAATTCGGACCCTGTGTTGGAGAGTATATCGAGACTGTCAGACGAGGTTCCTTCATTCCCTCCTCCGTCCTAGTCAAGTCAAGTCAGTGAGTCAACACAGGCTAAGAAACGTTGGGGTACCGGACGTCCGAAGGGACAGGTAGTGGTTGAGGACCTCCAACGAGTTTGAGTACAGGTAGCTCAACCATTACGGTAACTTGGTAGAGTAGGAGGGTCGTAAAGTACACTACATAAGACGTATATTCAATTTATTCGTCCTCGGTCCGTTACCGTCGTCGTCGGGTGAGGTCATGAGAACGGACCTCTTAGGGTACCTACCTCCTCGGACCACCCGACGTCAGGTACCCCAGCGATTCTCAACCTGTACTGACTCGATGAAGTGAAACTGAAAAGTGACAGTACGTAACCTCTTCCTTTACCGTTGGGTGAGGTCATAAGAACGGATCTCTTAGGGTCCCTGTCCCTCGGACCACCCGACGGCAGATACCCCAGCGTGTCTCAGTCTGTGCTGAATTCACTGAATCGCCGTCCTATCCATCCTCAAGAATGTTGCTTCTGGTCCATCACCCTTATAGTTTTCTAATCACAATCGATTTCTATTGGTTCATAGAGTTCCTTTCACCTCGAAAAGAAAAATACCCTTTCGAGTGTAAGGGGAAGAGGACGGAAGTTAGAAAGGGTCGTAGTCCTAGAAAAGGTTACTCAGTCAAGAAGGGTAGTCCACCGGTTTCATAACCTCGAAGACGAAGTCGTAGTCTGGAAGGTTACTTATAAGTCCTGACTAAAGGAAATCCTAACTGACTAAACCAGAAGAATTTCAGGTTCCCTGAGAGTTCTCAGAAGAGGTTGTGGCGTTAAGTTTTCGTAGTAAGAAACCGTGAGTAGGAAGAAATATCAGGTTGAGAGTGTAAACATGTACTGCTGACCTTTTTGGTATTGAAACTCATCTACTTGGAAACAGTCGTTTCATTACAGAGACGAAAATTTATACACCAGATCCAACCAGTATCGAAAAGAAGGTTCCTCGGTCGCAGAAAATTAAAGTACTGACGTCAGTGGTAGACGTTACTAAAACCTCGGGTTCTTTTATTTCAGACTGTAACAAAGGTGACAAAGGGGTAGATAAACGGTACTTCACTACCCTGGTCTACGGTACTAGAATCAAATTAATTACAACTCGAAATTCGGTTGAAAAAGTGAGAGGTGAAAGTGAAAGTAGTTCTCCGAAAAATCAAGGAGAAGTGAAAGACGGTATTCCCACCACAGTAGACGTATAGACTCTAATAACTATGAAGAGGGCCGTCGGAACTAAGGTCGAACACGAAGTAGGTCGGAACGTCAAGTGCACTACATGAGACGTATATTCAATTTATTCGTCCTCGGTCCCATCTATCCTCAAGAATGTTGTTTCTGGTCCATCACCCTTGTAGTTTTCTAATTACAATCGATTTCTATTGGTTCATAGACTTCAATTCCGTTCCTCGAAAAGAAACATACCCTTCTACGGTCTCAGACCCAAGTGACTTTAGTAAGGAAACTATGTATGGAGTCGATAGACCCCGGCCAGAGGACTAAAGAGTAGGACTCAGAGGTGCCCCATATAGTAACCCACCCCGCCACCACCCCTCCGCCTCACCACGACGACGACGTCACCGACTCCCGAACTGTCGATAAACAGAGGTAAGACTCAAGTGAGGTCCAAGTGACACGTTCCACCGACATCACCGAACTCCTGAAGTCGTAGGAAACTAATGACTACACCGTCCGTTGTAAAAAAGTAACAACTCCCCACGTCAGTCTGACTTTAATACTTCGGCACCACAGAAGTATCCGTAGCGTCTGGGTCCGAGAAGGAAAGAAGAGGTAGTAGGCATACCAGATATTATCCACGACCTTGAGGTCGGTAGTGTAGGCAGAACGTTCGTCGGCCATCTCTCTACCGGTGTCCTCATGTAGGATCGAATACAAAGAAACGAAATCCCGCCTTGACAGGTTTTCTTGAACTACTCTGTTACCTTTACAAGACATAGACGACACAGGCTGTGGTGTCGGTGGTCTGGCGTTCACGCGAACTTGACACCGAACACACTGACACGTTGGCTTACAAATGAAGGCAAAGTCAAATTAATTAAATTCACATTCATAGGTACCGATCATTGAAAAACCCGGTGTCTCAGGATATTACTTTCGAGACACTCCACCCCCTGTAGTAAAACGATTGGGGTCGAGAGTCTTGTCTCGGAGGGAACTATTAAGAACTACTTACTTACCTACTCTACTTCGAAAGAAGTAAAGAGAGAGAAAAATATTTAGTAAACAAATAAAAAACGACACGACCCAGAAGCACCGACACGTGTCCGAAACAGATCAACGTCGCTAGCCCCCGATGAGAGATCAAAACCAAGTACCCGAAGAACAACGCTGACGAGAGGAGCACCCCTTCGCAGCCGGGATCCACACACCCGAAGCCATCAACACCGCACGTCCGAGTCATCGACATCGAGTGTCCGAGCCAATAAACACCACGTGCCCGAATCAACGAGGTGTCGTACACCGTGGTCCCTACCTTGGTTATAGGGGACGTAACGTCCCGCCTAAGAAGTGGTGACCTGGTGGTCCCTTCGGGAAGAAGTAAGCAGAATTAATCTAGTGCCGATTAAGATAAAGTCAATGAATTAACCTAAAACGCGTACAGGTTTGGGACCATAGTGTCACGAGAAGTTTGACTCTTAACTCTTTGTTAAATCACTCATCACTGGTTGAAATTATTTTTACTTTATTCTATGTTTCCTTTTATCTTAGTGTGCATCATTTCTACTCGTAACAAAGTACCTTGAAAACAAAATTTAAATATGCGTACATATACATAACCTAGAGTTGTATTCTACATAAAAAAGTACACCCAGATCCGGGTTCTCCAAACTTTAGGAAACTAAATCCGTTTAAAAGAGAAGTCTATATAAAGAACCGTCGTAGTTGACACGTCAAAATCACCATGCACAGGGTTCTAAACCACTTGTGAATAAAAACTGAGACCGTGGGAAAACCTGTCCCTAGAATAGCGGAAGACAAAACACTCTGAGGAATACGAATTGTCCTCTTATAGTTGCGGTCGAGGATCGTTATAGATCCGGATCGACTCTCATGTCTAAGGACAGGAGAATTCACTTTCGTTCACCGTATTGATCACATTGAAGATAACAAAACCAAAAAAAAAAATTGAAAAATAAAACACAACCTCATGTCAGCTAATTGTTACAACACTATCAAAGTCCACTTGTCGTTTCCCTGAGTCGGTATTAGGTAACCACAAAAACTACTTACATTTTACTAGTGATTTTAAATTCTAAATCCGTAAACCTATAAACAAAAACGAAACTTTTTATCTTGAAACAAGACTAATATTTTTATTATTATGTGTAATATCTCATAAATATTTGGTGTCTTCTTCGATGGACATCGATAATCACTGTACAATTATAAGAGTCAAACATCTAAATATTTTTCCCTCCCACTCACCCACCCTAGGATGACTACAATTTCGTTGAAAAGATAGTCTGAATCCCGTATTCAGAGAAAACAAAATCCGAACGGGATTCTCTTCTCTAGACAATTCGGTTAAGTTTCTAGAGGACCAACTTTGATGAAAATTAATATAAATCCGACCTAAAAACTTTTATAGATCATTTTGTAATAACCCGATTAGTCACTCGATGTACTCATTGAGGTTGAAAGGGCAAGAATTAAAGAGTCCAGATAGTCTTTTAACAAGTTCATAAAAAATAAATAATACTTATAAAGGAGTATAGTCATCGATAAATAGATTTTACAGTAGATTTTAATAATATTTATCAGGTTGACTACTTACATGATATTAAATAAAATTTTAATATGTAGATGTTTAACCTTTTGTACCTCTACGTGTTTCTTAAAAATTTTTATATATAAGTCCATGGGCGTGTTGGTGTTCGCCGATTGTCAAAAGTATAAATGAATTTCAAAAAATTTTTTTTATAATGTCCATTTGACTTCAGAAGAAATAGGTGGAAATAGAGTAAGGTCTCCAAATAGGTGGGAGGAGTGACTATGGGTAAGTCCATTTTTGTAGTAGGTATAGGTGTAAAGACATTCTTTCCCTAATTTGTCTTTAACCTCACAGATGAGGAAGGCAGATCCCGGACTGAGTCATCAACGTGTTCAGTGAAGAAAACAGAATAAAGGTCTTGGACTAGTGTCTTGTGAGTCGAGGGTCTCACTAGTCCTTTATATAAGAAGTGTGACCAACCCTTTAACTATTCCTCGACTTTCTTATTCGTCAGAGTCAGTATCGGTACAACCGTAAAGACACAAACCACCGTACTCGTACATGAGTCAGTGGAGAAACGTCGGGGTACCTGATATCGGGTGGTCCGAGGAGACAGGTACCCTTAAAAATCCGCTCTTATGACCTCATCCAACAGTAAAGGAAGACCCTCACCTTCCTATATCTCGTGTCTTATTGCAGTCTCCTTATAAATTACCGACACTTTGTCACCGACTGAAAAGGGAGCCAAAGAGGTAGAACGGAGTGTCTACACATTCGGGAAAAAGTAATACTTACTTACTTGTACTTGTTTAGTCATCATCTCAAAAAAGGTATGAATGAAAGCGGAGGGAAGGTCTCATGACTAAACAACCGGTAGAATGAGGAGAAGAGATGTACTAGAAAGGAACGGACCACGTAGGCCGGACAGACGGGTGGGGAAGGGTATTATCAGTACCTTAAGTCATGAATCATCCTTTGGGTTATGTTACAATCTTCAAGTTTCTTATAAATCCTAAAATTTTATTTCCCGGACTTACGTCATTTTAGAGTAGCAATCCTGTTTAGTACAATGTTTCATCATCATAGTGACAGGGGAGATCCTTTACTTATATATGGACAAACGTATTTATATTGTTAAAAAGTCTACAAAGTATAATTTAATGATTATCACTAATGATACCTCTGGCACCAACCTCAATTACACCTCTTCTCAATCTCAAAATAAAAATTAAAATATGGGTCATCATGACAATCTTAGAAATTGTGCACATACAAATGAAAATGTTAATTTTATAATATCACGTCACGAAGGGTTTGAAACCCTCAAATATATGATTCTTGTAAATGTTCCCTAAGGACCACCAGGTCATCAATCCTGAGAAAGAGACGACACCGGGTCCAAGTTGGGGACCCGACGTACCGTGACGGTTTTTTTTTTTTAAAAGGTTCTTTAAACTTAGAGTTATATTCAAACGGTTATTTGGGTAATTTTTATATTGGTACTGACACCGGACATTAACGGCAAAGTATTTACTTTCCCGTATTAGAGATTCATTACCCATTAGGAGATTTGACTTATGTAAATTAAGACACTTTTTAAGCAATGTAACAGGAATAAAAAGAGTAAAAACGAAACCTAGAAAATTTTTGAAAAATGAGACCCAAAGAAGGACATAAAAATATGAACCGTGTCTATCCCACTCACTGAACGAGTCCCTGTGTGTCGGTCACCTATCGTCTCCCCTCCTTAGGTCTAAATACCTGAAGACTGAGAGGTCCCCAAGGAAAACCAACTTATTCACTTACTTATGTCGGTCTATGAACCTTAAGACTGTAGTCTTAAGTTCGAAGAAATCTTACTTAATTGGGTCGTGAATACAAATCCTATACTCGTTGTTACTTTTTTTTCACTTTTAGGTCCTCTCCTACAAAACCTCCGTCATAAACTAACTAGATTTAGCAAAAACTTCAAAAAACGTCTCAACTCTGTTTGTCCCTTCTTTTGTTATCATCTGGAGAAGTAATTCGAGAACCGTACCGTTGTCATTAGAAAGTTCTGACGGAATCTACCTCAGTGACCTTACAATTGTTACTCTTCTTAAAAAAGAAATCTCAAGAATCTCGTATGATTCCGTATCATTAAATACTGACGAAAATCTCGTCAAGATAAACTTTATAGTTCTATACATTTTTACATCAGTCTTCGGGTTCTTAATTTTAATATCTTTATATATATCGGGATATATACTATATTTCTTTATTTATTTAGATATTAAATTTATACATTTGACTTTATATTTTATACTTACATACATTGTATTTTATCTTTATAATATTTTTATTTATACATACAAAGATAGGTATATAAAGTATATGTTATATTTGTAAATATCTTGTATTTACTTGCACTTATCTATTAAAAAATACCCGGGTAAAAACCGGATGGGACATAACACCTAGGAAATCATATCTGTCTCTACAATCTCCATAACGATGGTAAGAGTTTTTGACAGGGTTTTACTGCTCTTAATCCAAACATTGTTTGTCGAAATACCACTACGCCTTTAGTAGTGTGTACGATCATTTCAGTACGAGTTTTAAGAGGTTCGGTCCGAAGTTGTTATGCTCTGAGTACTTGAAGATCTACAAGTTCGACCAAAATCTTTTCCATCTCCTTGGTCTCTAGTTTAACGGTTGTAGGCAACCCAGTAACTTTTTCGTTCTCTCAAGGTCTTTTGTAGATAAAGATGAAATAACTGATACGGTTTCGGAAACTGACACACCTAGTGTTATTTGACACCTTCTAAGACTTTCTCTACCCTTATGGTCTCGTGGACTGGACGGAGAACTCTTTAGATATACGTGCAGTTCTTCGTTGTCAACCTTGATCTTTACCTTGTTGTCTGACCAAGGTTTATCCTTTTCCTCATACAGTTCCGACATATAACAGTGGGTCGAATAAATTGAAGATACGTCTCATGTAGTACTCTTTGCGACCCGACCTTCTTCGTGTTCGACCTTAGTTCTAACGGTCCTTTTTATGGTTATTGGAGTCTATACGTCTACTGTGGTGGGAATACCGTCTTTCACTTCTTCTTGATTTCTCGGAGAACTACTTTCACTTTCTCCTCTCACTTCTTCAACCGAATTTCGAGTTGTAAGTCTTTTGATTCTAGTACCGTAGACCAGGGTAGTGAAATACCCTTTATCTACCCCTTTGTTACCTTTGTCACCCTCTGAAATAAAAGAACCCGAGGTTTTAGTGACGTTTACCACTAACGCCGGTACTATAATTTTCTGTGAATGAGGAACCTTCTTTTCGATACTGGTTGGATCCGTCGTACAATTTTTCGTCTCTGTAATGAAACGGTTGTTTCCAGGTAGATCAGTTCCGATACCAAAAAGGTCACCAGTACATACCTACACTCTCAACCTGACACTTCTTTCGACTCACGGTTTCTTAACTACGAAAACTTGACACTACATCCTCTTTTGAGAACTCTCAGGGAACCTGACGTTCCTCTAGGTTGGTCAGGTAGGATTTCCTCTAGTCGGGACCCTAAAGAACCCTTCCTGACTACAACTTCGACTTTGAGGTTATGAAACCACTGAACTACGTTTCTTGACTGAGGAAACTTTTCGGGGACTACGACCCTTTCTAACTCCCGTCCTCCTCTTCCCCTACTGTCTCCTATTCTACCAACCGACCGTAGTGACTGAGTTACCCTTACTCAAACTCATTTGAACCCCTCAACCACTACCTGTCCCTCCGGACCGCACGACGTCAGACACCCCAGCGTTTCTCAGTCTGTACTGACTCGATGACTTGACTTGACTTGACTACTCCTTGACATGAAAGTTCATCAAAAAAATTAGTGGTAAGATCCTTCTACAGAGTCCTTTTATCGGAACACAAGGAGAAATGGGAATGTGTGTCATGAAGACTGTGGTCGACACAGTAAAAAAAAGGTATTGGTTAAGAGGCTGTGGTCGACCTACACGTCGTTAAGTCAAGTCAAGACTGTGATTGCTGGTCTTAGGGTGTACAATTCCCGAGTCCTGGTGTTCTGAGTCTACGTGTGGGGACGGAAGTCAACGGACAACATTCGTCATCCAGAGGTCCAATGGGTTTCGAAGACACGTTGAACTGACGAGTAGTCTTGAAGGGATGTTTCCTGGTGTTTACTAGACGAGGAACCTAAGTTAGTAAACACTCTTGTCGAGTGTTTTGCGTCTTGTCAAATGAATTAAGAACGACTAAATGGATGAGAGTTCTTTTCAGACTCTGGAGTAACAGTAGAAATACTGAGATGTGACGTTACTTCGAGAGATTAATCATCATCATCGTTGACCAACTATATCCTATAGGGTCAGAATGAGAGACCGACTTGACCGGAAGTCAACCCTTGGACACCAGTAAACAATTTGTGATCTCGGACACCCGACATTATGTCATCAAAAGTAGGGACCGACATGTAATCTTGACGAACCTTTTGAAAAATTTTTAGAGTCGCGGGTCCGATAAGAGGTCTAGTTACTTTAAACCGAGAGACACTCTCCCTGTGTCCGAAGTCTTAAGAAAAAAAAAACAAAAACGACACGGAATACCGAACCGTCCTAGAATCAAGGGGTTGGTCCCTCGCTTTGGCACGGGAGACGTCATCTTCGAGCCACAGAATTGGTGACCTAGCGGTCCCTTAAGGGACTTCTCTGAAATTATTCCTAAAAAGTTTTGTCATCAGTTCTCTTCGTTAAACTAAGGAAAATTTTCACGCTCACGGACTATTTCCTTCGGTCTTTCTCTTTTGTCGATTCACCAAACCCCCGCACGACAGACGTTACACTGGTAGGACTGGGGAGTCTCCTCTTAACGAGTTGTCAGTCAAACCCCTCCGACTCGGTTGAACCCTCCCGACTTACTACTCTTTCTGACACCCTTTACGGAGTGAAAAGAGACAGAGGCTTTTTCTTCGATGATTGATAAATATGTTTAATTTCCGTGTCAACCCGAGTCTACCAGTGAAAGAGGGGACCCGAAGGCGCCGGTGGTACAAATTTAGACAGTAGAGACTAGAGAACCTTTGGGGGTAAGAAGACAAGAGAGACTAAAAAGAGACATTGTAAATAGTTATTGGTTGTATGACAAATAAAGTAAATAAAAATTAAATTTAAATAAATAAAAATTAACCTCCTATCAACGAAATGTTATAACATAACCAACGACGGTATGTATCTGTACTTAGTCAGTATCCATATACATACAGGGGAGGGAGAACTTGGAGGGAGGGTGGAGGGTAAAATAAATAAAAAAATAGAAGACGGAGGGAAGTTCTGTGGTCTCTCCATCTCTAACGGGAAAAACCAGTACCTATATAGGGGTCACGGACCTTGTCACGGAACATCTGTTGGTTACTTATTAACAAGTTTCTTACCTGGAGTCTAGCTCTGGTGATTGTCACCCTGAAGGGACGACCAGGTCACCGATTCTGAGACGTGAGGGTTACGTCCTCTGGGACCAAACTAGGGACCAGTCTCTTGATCTAGAGACATCGTTGATTCTGGGTCGTGTTGGTTTATTTACAAAAAAATTTCTACTTATTCTCATTGATTATATCTAAATCAGAATATAAGCTCGTATCGTCGGGATACTCTACCAGTGTAAGGACATTCGTCGAAAAGACTTAGGGAAATACTGGACGTCAAATCCAAAAACCGTCACGGTGACTGTTTTCTACTTCCACCTTCTTCTCGTCGATCCCCGATCTTCTCCGACAAACCTATTCAATTCGATCTTTTCTCGAGAAGGAGACTTCGTCCTTTTTACGAGATTCTGTATGATAAGCCCTTTTTTACGTTCTCCGTCTTCTCTTCCTGTACATGTCGTCTTTCGTTTAAATTGTGGGTCTACGTGTATTATGTCGGTCGTCCAACGATACCTATGTACGCACATAAACGTTTTCATATCTACTGTCAGATCTTCCTATGCGGCGTGTGACTATCGTCACCGGTTCGGGCCCTCCGTCGCCTCACCTCCTTTTCGTGCCAATTCCCCTTGAAGTCACGAGTGACACTACGAATCTAATATTACATAGTGTTCTTATAAAAGGATATATCAAAGTGGAGACTAAATATTTTGTAAGAAACAGAGTATCTATGGTTTGTATTCTTTTGTTCGTTTTATCCCCCCTTCATGAATATAATGAATATCTGTCACATAATGTTTTTACGTGACGTCTTTATTCTTCGCATGTGTGGATCTTCTCAATTCCCGAAAGATAAAGCCTTAGTACGTCGTCCTCCATTACCTAAAAGTCAAGTGAATTATTCGTCTCACACACTCACACACATACAGACGCGCGCACGTACGCATTTACGTGTGATCGTACTAAAACTAGGCTTTGTGACGGCGTATTTAATGAAACGATTTTTGTCGTCGTTCATGAATAATCCCTCGTCACTTCCTCCCCACCCACCTCCGAACAGTTGCGTGACGTCCTCCTTCTATCGAATAGAAGTCGAAAGGTAAGAAAGTTCACTTTTCGAGTGACCGAACCCTTAATCTCTATTATATTGAACGTCTCATCTAAGTAAAGAAAAGGAATGTGAAACGGGACGAACTCTTTAATGGCCACCGTCGAACATCTCGAGACACATCGTGGGTCGTGGAAAGTTTTACTTACTCCGTTAACAACGTTTTCCTTTTACTCTCATTCTGTTCTACTTCGGTCTCCATTCATACGACAGTTTGACTCCCAGTAATTTGACGTGTCCACAGTCTCCACTGGAGGTTTAAACGGGTCCTCGAAAATCGTTGGTTGTCCCACCACCACCTATATTAACCAATAATCAATATTCTAAGTGACAGTAAAACATAATTTTCTAGTAAAAAAGATCTTCTTTGGAAAAAAACCCCCCCGCCCCTTCCACCGGACGTAGGTCAGAATCGACACCGTACACCTTAGATCAAGGAACTGGTCCCTAGTTTGGGTCCAGGGGACTATCCCTCGAGTCTCAGAATTAGTGACCTGGTGACCCCTTCAGGGATCTTCTTTGGAAAAAAAAAAATTCACAGGTTATCCCTGAAGGGGCCACCAGGTCACCAATTCTTAGGTGACACGTTGTGTCCCCTGTACTCAAGTCAGGGATCAGCCTCTTACTTCTAGGGAGGACGGTACCCCGTTGATTCTGTGGAGCGACGTTCATGACTCGGACGCTTGGTGTTGATCCCTAAGACGCACGGTGTCACTTTCTCGAGAGCGCCACGCTGACCCTGGACTGCGTTAGTTCGTTCACAGGTCACTACTCTGCGTGTTCCGCGAAGAGGGTACTCGGGGGTAGTCATTTATGGGGACGTCGTTTGGTCTTTCACATCATTACCCAATGTGTATACCAATAAAAACAAACAAACAGAACGGTATAGTGTGCCGGACACCCTAGAATCAAGGGACTGGTTCCTAACTTGGGTCAGACCGTCACTTTCGCGCCTCAGGATTAGTGGTCTGGCGGTCCCTTAAGCGACACCGAATAAAGAAAGACAGAGGAAGTTTCGTCGGGATTACAAGGTCGAGTTAAGGCATCGTCATTAAGACGATCGTCCGGCTAGTTTCCCTAGGACGGAGAGTCGAAAGACTCCAGACCTAACTAAGTTTCTATTTTATTAAAATACTAGACCTTACCTGTCTTATAAGAAGTTCGTTAAATGGTGTGCAATAACAAAGACATTGTGTATACAGACGACCCCAGAGCCCAGGGGTCCTTTGGGTCTATGCCAACCGCACATGAGAGACTCCTTTAGGTTCTGGGTGGGCTTCTAAGGATCATTACACAGATAAGAGTGTCAGTGACTGTTTTACGTCCTTTTTCCTCTCTTGTACTGGAGGGTCGCGACGTTGCTACCCACAGGAACACAGATGTCATAGGAGTCGGTGGTCGAAGTTGAAGGGAGTAGGTCATCGAGTCTGGTCGAGGACCGACAAGGGAGAGGAGGAGGGACGAAGGGTAGAAGGGGTAATCCTCTTTTTTCTCTCTCTCCGTCGAATCGAAACGGCAGAGAAAAGGAAGACAGTTCCAGAGAGTGAAGATAATGTTGGACTACACAACTTCAGAAAAGGGTTTCCGTCAAGAAGAAGGTTCTCCTTTTTGTTTTCAATAATCGTAGGCTCGAAACCCCCTCTGTTCATCGTAACCGAGAAATAAACAAGTACGTCCTGTACATATACCTCACTAAGGAGACACGGACCGATCCACATGGTGTGCTTGTGTTGTCTCAGAAACGGGACTTCCCTTTCCCCTCGTCTTTCCTCTAATTTGTGAGTTTAATGTTATCACAGGGTCGGGAGAGACATCCCCTCCAGTCTTATAGTGACTGTCGTAAATTGAGTTTATTTTCAGTTAGTTTTAGTTAAGTACCCGTAAGGGACCGTCAGGACGGTTCCCGTACCCAAGTCAGGGACCAGTGCTGGGGGTTCGACACTCCGTACCGTTTTTTTTTTTTTAGTAAAGAAATGTCTTATGGTTTTCACAGACTTCTATTGTGAGTTTCGTTTCAAATATTGAAGATCTGATGGAACTTAAATTATTCACAGAAAATAAATAAATGAAAACCGACGTGACCCAGAAGCAACGTCACACGCCCGAAAGAGATCGACGTCGTTCGCCCGCGGAGAGACATCAACACCACGCGCCCGAAGAGTAGCGCCACCGAAGAGAACAACGGCAAGTGGCCGTGATCTCGTGTCCGCGTCGACGTGGCATCACACCGAGTAAGGACCTGGCCCCTAACTTGGGTACAGGGGGGGTCACGTTCCCTTAAGAATTGGTGACCTGGTACTCCCTTTAGGATATTAACAAAAAGTCGTCCCTAGATCTTAACGATTATGTATAAACTAGTACAACCCACAAACTTCCCCGTGTTCATTACCACGGGAAGAGGGAGTAACCCCAAGTCGTAGTCAATTCTGTATTTTAGTTCCTCAATCCCTCGGCCCTGGTTTTAAAAAAAACGACTGTTTCCGGGTCAACCTCCAGTCTCTAAGATAGTCACGTTCTGAAGCCTTATGAATTGGGGGTTTACTCCGGACATTTGGTGTGACGGATCTCCTCGCTCCAGTCAGTACAGGTTGACTGTCCAGGGACCTCCACCCCTCCCACGTCCCTCACCCCTTTCTTCCGTACTCTGGTGGATACAGGTTACCCAAGAAGGTCTGAGTGGTTCACTCTCCCTCTCCGACCCCGATCTCCTAAAGGAACGGAAAACCAGGGAATATCCTACAACCTCTTCCGCTACCGTGGGGTGAGGTCATGAGAGCGGACTTTTAGGGTACCTGCCTCGTCGGACCTTCCGACGTCAGGTACCCCAAAGATTCTCAGCCCGTGTTGGTTCGCTGAAGTGAAAGTGAAAAGTCAAAGTACGTAACCTCTTCCTTTACCGTTGGGTGAGGTCACAAGGACGGACCTCTTAGGGTCCCTGCCTCCTCGGACCACCCGACGGCAGATACGCCAGCGTGTCTCAGCCTGTGCTGACTTCGCTGAATCGTCGTCGTCGTCGTCGTCGTCGTCAGAAAACACATACCTGTACCAGAGTGTTGAGAAGTACAAAGGGAAAAGTGAAACTGAAGATCCTTCGAGTCTCGGTTTACGTCCGAGTAAAGGTCGTTGTCCTAGAAAACCTTACGAAATGCAAGAGTAAACAAGGACGAATGTGAGTCAAAGGGATGAAAGTAAAAGTGAAACAGGACTGAGGGAGTGAAACATAAAACTCCTAAAAAGAGTACACGTCAAATCAACGACACGATGGCATGTGGGGAGACATTCGGTGTACTTTGGAGAAACCTTTGTTCCGTCCTGTGATTGTTATGTGTGAATCCCAATCTCAAGAACCGTAAAATTTAGAGGATTTTTACATAAAATTTTAGAACTCTTACACAATCTTTGGTAGGGGTAGAAACTACTCTACTGTTGGATAACGGTATAAACGTTTGTCGATGATCTTGGTTGTCTTAAATCATCCAATGTTTCCACCATGTTTCATTTCATCCTTAAGTCCTCGTCTCTCCGGGTACAGACAGAAATACCCTTTCCACGTTGGGGTGATCAGGAACTTCATACCGATCAGATAGTAACTTTTCCGTCCTTCCCCCGGAGAGGACCTCGAGGTGACCAATTCTGAAGTGGAAGGCTAAGTCCCCAACTCCCAAGTTAGGGACCAGACCCTCGATTCTTGGGTGTACGGACCACCGGTTTTTTGGTTTTGTATTTTGTCTCCGTCATAACACTGTTTGAGTTATGTCTGAAGTTTTTATTAGGTATAACTTTTTTATCTTTTCCATCCTTACCACCCGAACAAATCTACATATGCACGTCACAAATATGTATATACTTTAAACTTATGAGTTTGTATATGTATATGTACACCGTCTTTTTGGTACCGACCTTATATCAAATGATCGGAAATACCGTAAGAGCAAGTGAAATTTTGGTCAACTCGACACTAATGCAGTAAAACAAGAGAGTCGACGACGATATAGACCTAAAATAGAGGGAAACATTTCATAAGGTCTAAATGGGACCAATAGGTCATTGGTCATCTTTACAATTTACCCGTGGATTTACTTAAGACTGAAGGAGAATCTCCTTTTTCACAGAGATTAAGATTAAAAAACCGTTTGAATTCATCTTTTGTGACTAACCGTTCACCGAACTTCTGTTTAACTTTTGAAGTATAATAGTTAAGATCTCGCTTTCTTTTACTTTCAGTGAGTCAACACATCAGGTACCTTGAAAGGTCCGTCCTTATGACTTCACCATCGGAAAGGGAAGAGGTCCCCTAGAAGGGTGGGGTCCCTAACTTGGGTCCAGAAGGCGTGACGTCCGCCTAAGAAATGGTCGACTCGGTGCTCCTTTAATAGTTAAGATTCCACTAATAAAAACAACACAAAAGAGATAAAAAAATAAAAAATACCCAAGAAAACCAACCAACCAACCAACCAACCATAACCTTACCTCTATCCAAAAACGAAGAAAAAAGAAAAAAAATTGTAAAGTAAATAAAAAACAAAATAGAAATCCCTTACGTAGAAAAAATCTTTTGTAAAGACTATAACCCCACGTAAAATACCATACAGTACTATGAACCGTCGTAAAAAAAAGATTTACTTTGTATTTTATTACTACGAAAAATACTAACTATTACTTTTGGTCATAATTAAGTTTCATTTTTTACCTGTTCCTTTACCGTTGAGTGAGATTATAAGAACGGACCTTTCAAGGTACCTGTCTCCTCGGACCACCCGATATCAGATACCCCAGTGTTTCTCAGTCTGTACTGACACTATGACTCGTGTTTTTTCCTCTATTGACACCTATTTAACGGGTCCCGACCATCCGACTTCCTTCCGGTAGGGAGTGACTTACCTCTTATCTCCCCCGGTCTGAATGTCTTCCTTTAATTAGGGAAGTCGAAGGTGAAGACCCAAAGTGTGAGTCTGAGGGTGGTGCAGTCTCTGACACGGGTCGGGTCCTTGACCCCGGTGGGACGACTGCGAAAGAGACGGAGATATTTGTAAGAGGGGAGGGTCCGTCCGATGGAACCGAACCCCGACTTCTTTAGGGAAGGGAAAGGAAGTCGTTCTGTTTCTACCTGTAAAGTTTTTCATTGTACGTCACCAATGTTGATCGAGGGTTATCCCCAAGGTACGGACCAACCCCTTGATTCTAGGACGTCTGCCGTGTCGAGCCGGACTTTTTTTTTTTTTCATTGGTCTTTTGTTTCCTTTTTGTTTGTGTTTCTTTTATGACGTTCCCTCCTTGTACTTAAAGGTTTGACTGAAATGGTGAAGGAATCGGAGTCCCTGGGATCCATCTGGAACCAAAACCATGTCGATTATCTCGAACGACCGTGGACGGGCGACAGTCCCTCCCTTCACACGTCTCGTCCGACACCCGATTCCACCTAAACCCAACCGTGGGCCTGTCCGTGTGCCCGTAAGAACAGGGACGGGTTTGGTGCACTCCAAGGACGTCCCGTACAACGACCGCACCCAGTTCCACGGACACACGCGACAGTGAAGTCACCGCAGACTGAGACGTTGGGATTCCTGACATTGGGCGGTCCGAGGAGACAGGCACCCTAAGAGGTCTGCTCTTATGGTCCCGCCCAACGGTACGGGAGGAGGTTCCCTAGAAGGGCTGGGTCCCTAGCTTGGGTACAGAGAATGTAGGGGCGACGGAAACAAGGATTCCGGGACCTCCTCAGCAGTCGAGGGGACGACCGGGGGATCTATGGAGGGACCGAGGGTCGAAGGGGGGAGGCTAGCGGGAGGAGGGACGTCCTACACGAGAACTTTCCGGGAAAAGTGGGTGGTGGTGAAGAGGACACAGAGTGACTGACCGGACTTGTTTGTACGGTAGCTGCACAGAGGGACACCCGCGTCGATACAAAGGAGTGGCCGAGAACAGTTGGTCTTCGTCCCTACTGGAATGGTCATGAGTGCACCGGGCACCACCGACGAGGGAGCGGACCTTGTAGAACCCCGTCCGACCCGAGGCCTCCCCCAATCGTGTACGGAGAACCCCGTCCTTCACACAAGGTCACCTTTCTTATACCCGAAACCTCGGTCGGTGCACAGGAAAGTCTAGGACCGAGTCGGTGAATGATCAGTGGACTGGGTGTTTCGGACAGGCTTGAGCTCAAAGGAGGGGACAGTACATCCTACATTGAAAGGCCCACAACATTCCGTACTCCCCGTAGTTCGTCCACTTTCGTAGATGAATTGTGGGTTACCCTACCGGTACGATAATAGTTTTGACTTTTATACAGCCACCTCTACGTCTCTTTAATCTTGAGGACACGTAACGACCCATCTTGTATGTCACGCCGGTCGGGGGCACCTTCAGTCATACCACCGAAGCGTCTTATTTCGTGCCTTAGTGGTACATTAAGTCGCTAAGATTTTCTTAACTTTCGTCCCTGAACTTGTCTGTCACCATATAGTGACAGGTGACGTCGTAATAGGTATCATCGGTTTTTCATCTTTATCGGGAGCACGGGTACCTGTCTACTCGTCTATTTGTTTCACGTCAGATATCTATATTACCCTATAATAAATCGAAGGTCTTCCTTCCTGCAAGACTGTGTTCTATCTATGTTGTACCTACTTTGAACTTTGGGAATATGGTTCCCTTCATTCGGTTCGATCCACTAAGGTCAAAAAAAAAAAAATTTCCTTGAACCGTTTAAGTATCTGTCTTTCATCTTATCTCCAATGGTCCACGACCCCATTCTCCCTTACTCGTCCATAACAAATCACTCATACCTCAAAGTCAAACCCTACTACTTCTTCAAAATTTCTATCTGCTCCAGGTCACCAATTCTGAGGTTCGAAGGTTACGTTCCCCGCTTCAAAGTCAGTGATTGACCTCTTAATTCTAAGGACTTACGGAGTACCGTACAGGTTTTTTTTTTTTTCTCCCCCAACTACCAGCGTGTTGTTACACTTACAGGAATTACGGTGACATAACATGTGAAAGTTCACCAATTTTACCAGTTAAAATACAAAACGTATTAAAGTGTGTATGGGTTGATGTGTCACGGATTCCAATCAGACACGTAAATAGTTTACCATCAAGGGAGGGACAAAAACATTCACTTAGACATAGGACCCTAGTAAGTGGCAAAACAATAAAACCGATCGTATGTTTGCCTTGTAGTAGGTTTCCACGAAGTCATTTTGGGTCGACATTTCACTGTCAGGGGCTCCCTAGAACTCAGGACATGAAAAAGTACAGAAAGAGGGAAAGTCAAGTCAAGTCAACGAGTCAGCACAGACTGAGACGTTGGGGCACTTGGAGTCATGCGGCCCGGAAGGACAGGTAGTGATTGAGACCCTCAAATGGGTTTGGGTACAGGTAGCTCAGCCACTACGGTAGGTTGATAGAGTAGGACACAGCAGGGGAAGAAGAGGACGGAAGTTAGAAAGGGTCGTAGTCCTAGAAAAGTTTACTCAGTCGAGAAGTGTAGTCCACCGGTTTCATAACCTCAAAGTCGAAGTCGTAGTCAGGGAGGTTTCTTTAGGGTCCCAACTAGAGGAAATCTTACCTGACCAACCTAGAGGAACGTCAGGTTCCCTGAGAGTTTTCAGAAGAGGTTGTGGAGTCAAGTTTTCGTAGTTAAGAAGTAGCGAGTCGAAAGAAATATCAGGTTGAGAGTGTAGGTATGTACTGATGATCTTTTTGGTATCGGAACAAGTAACCTTTCTGACTACGACTTCGACTTTGAGGTTATGAAACCGGTGGACTACACTTCTTGACTGAGTGACCTTTTCTGAGACTAAGACCCTTTCTAACTTCCGTTCTCCTCTTCCCCTACTGTCTCCTACTTTACCAACCTACCGTAGTGGCTGAGTTACCCATACTCAAACCCATTTGAGACCCTCAACCACTACCTGTTCCTCCGGACCGTATGACGTCAGGTGCCCCAGCGTTTCTCAGCCTGTGCTGACTCGTTGACTTGACTTAACTTTGACTGATCTACCTGGAAACAACCGTTTCATTACAGAGACGAAAACTTATACGGCAGATCCAACCAGTATTGAAAAGAAGGTTCCTCATTCGCAGAAAAGTAAAGTACCGACGTCAGTGGTAGACGTCACTAAAACCTATGGTTCATTTATTTGAGAGAGTGACAAAGGTAACAAAGAGGTAGATAAAAGGTACTTCACTACCCTGGGCTACGGTACTAGAAACAAAAGACTTACAACTCGAAACTCGGTTGAAAAGGGGAGAGGAGAAAGTGAAAGTAGTTCTCCGAGAAATCAAGAAGAAGTGAAATACGATATTCCCACCACAGTAGACGCATAGACTCCAATAACCATAAAGAGGACCGTCAGAACTAAGGTCGAACACGAAGTAGGTCGGGTCACAAAGTGTACTACACGAGACGTATATTCAATTTATTCGTGCCACTGTCCCACTGAAAGAGGGAAATTCAACGTAGATTTCTAGGGTTTATTTATTTATTTGTTTATTCATAATTTTCCTTCTTCTTCGTCGTAGGAAAAGAAACGTTCGTTGGACGAAATCCGAAATCCTTAGTTCCTACAATCAACGTCGGTTAGGGTAATCCATTTATGAAGAAGGTCCCAGAGACATTAGAGTCTTAATTATTCGCTTCTCGTAACTTCCCCTCAAGGTAAATTCACGATTAACAGGAAAGGTAACCCGAATGGACCCCCGAGTCTACCATTTCTTAGACGGACATTTCGTCCTCTGGACTCAAGTCAGGGACCCAGCCCTTCTAGGGGACCTCTTCCCTTTCCGATGTGTGAGATCATAAGAACGGATCTCTTAGGGATACCTGTCTCCTCGGACCACCCAATGTCAGGTACTCCAGTGTTTCTCAGTCTGTGTCGACTCACCGATTCGTGTGTCGGAAAGGAAAAGTAATCCAGTCATTTCCCATTCCACCATATATGAAGCACCCTGATAACCTTGGATATCGAATCTCTAGTCCTCTTCCGTTACCGTGGGGTGACGTCATGAGAACGGACCTTTTAGGATACCTGCCTCCTCGGGCCATCCGACGTCAGGTGCCCCAGCGATTCTCAGTCGTGCTGACTCGTCGAAGTGAAAGTGAAAAGTGAAAGTACGTAACCCTCTTTCTTTACCGTTGGGTGAGGCCACAAGAACGGACCTCTTAGGGTCCCTGCCCCCTCGGACCACCCGACGGCAGATGCCCCAGCCGTGTCTCAACCTGTGCTGACTTCACTGAATCGTCGTCGTCGTCGTCGTCGAATCTCTAGTAATAATTCTGTCCGTTCCCCATCGATCGGAAAATAAATGTAAGAGACGTCAGAGGAGAGAAGAAGAAGGGAGGCAAAGAAGAGTCTCGTGCGACCCCCACTCTGAAGGATGTCAAGGGTAGAACCTGGAGAATAATCTTGGCTGAGTTGAGCCATCGGCACCGACAAGAACCCAAGGTCCGACACCCGCGAGGGTCCGGGTTGTGGTGTGGCCACCTCAGTAGTCCACCTCAGAGGGAGGACGCAGTCGTTGTCCCCTCAACTACTCAGTCCAGATTAAAGGAAAGGACCTATTAATTACTCATCTTTCCTGATCCTAAGGTCAAGACGTACAGTCATACGTAAGAGAATTTGTTGGATTTATTCCTAACCCTTAAAGGGATTGCATCTTTAGACTTCTCATCTTCGTTGAAAATTAAAAAATCTTTACAAAAACAAGTTCATATTATATGTACGTCTTTTCACGGATAAAACATTCGCATGTTGGGTTAGTAAAAAGTGTCTCGTGGGTCTGGATATCTGTCGAACAGTGGTCGGGACGTTTCGGGGGAAGCATACGGGTCTTCCCGGAGAATCTCCAATAAAATATCCAAGTCAGACAGAAAATTCATCCGGGTTCGGACTTAGGTGGATGTACTGTCCGTTTATGGGAGGGAAAAATGAAACAGCTAAAGATATATATTTTGGTGTGGATTAAGTGAAGCCTTTACGTATGAACAATGACATAGTATACACGAAAAACACCATCGCATTAAAAAAAGAAAAAGAACCGAGGGGGGGGGGGTGGTACTATTAGGGTGGTGGGACGTCTGTGGGAAGACTAGTGAAGGGTCCTGTCCTTGATCTTGTCAAAACTCGGTGGCGGTTTCAACGCGGAACACGGGGTAGGGGCAGTTCGTAAATAGGACGGAAAGAGACACTTGGGAGGGGACCATTGGTGTCGCTTCATAGAAAAATATTTTCCCGAGGTTACTTGTATAAAAAAAAAAAGACCGGCGTGACGTACCGTATACCCTAGAATCAAGGAGTTGGTGCCCAACTTGGGTCCGGGAGACATCACCTTCCCGTCTCAGAAATGGTGATCTGGTGGTCCCTTCAGGGAATTACTTATGTAAAATTTATTCTTTACCATCTCAAAGACAAACCCTGCTATACTTTCATGTCTTTACCTATCACCACAACCAACATGTCGTAACACCTAATGAATTTCTGTGATTTAACATGTTTATTTTTACCAATGTTACCACTTAAAATAAGATGTTGATGAAAATGATTGTACTTTGTTAGTGGTAAAAACGTCGGGAGTTTAATTAGGATAGGACAGAGTGGAGACGGAAAAGGAATTTCATTGGTGAGAGGACTAAAACGTCACTAATGAAAGAATGTAAAAAAATAACGAAATGGTCGGTTTACCGTAGGAATATGTATTATCAAATCAGAACGATTTTCTAAACTACCCAGAAGATTAAAAAACAAAATTGGATATTCAAAGGGAGACAAGGAAAGAAGAAAACAGATTAAGTAGACAACCACTTAAGTCTAGTAAACCGTAAAAAGGAAGATATTGTTAAAGAGTTTAGTTAGAAAAGATCCCCCGAAGGGACCACCGAGTCACCATTTCTCAGACGGAAGTTGCGTCCTCTCGGTCCAAACTAGGGACCCAACCCTTCTGGGGGATCTTTTAGGGTACCTATCTCCTCGGACCGTCCGATGTCAGGCACCCCAGAGTTTCTCAGCCTGTGCCGACGCACGGATTCGTGTCACCCTTCAGAGCCGTCTCTCCTGATGTCAGACCTAGGCCTAGTCCGACAGGGAATTCGGAGGGTCCGTCATGACTCTCAAAATCCTTCTCCGATCTTAGAGGGTAGGAGAGGGACCTCCCCTCCCACCTCTTCACCTAGGGGTCCAGACTGGTCAGGGAGAACAACTGTGTCGTAAAGTGGATCCGGACGGAGAACGGGATGTAGTCAAAGGAAACTTGCACTCCTAGGGACGGAGACTGAGCGGACTACTCCACCGTTTCGCAGTTAGCAGGGTTCGTCCTGGCGTGAGGAAGGGGCTGGTGGGAGAGTGCAGACGTGCACGTCAAGTTTGACGAAGGACGGAGGATCCCCGCGGAGTGACGGACAGGGTTAGATAAGGGACAGACCGAAGAAACCCACTACAACTCCCCCACCCCCCGACCCTCAGGACTCGATAGAGTCGTAGTTCGATACTTACCTCTCGTCTTACAGGATAAACTCTCCTGTTCAAGTGTCAACTGAACACAATAGGACCAATAAAAAAACGAACACACGATTTAGGAACTATAAGTTTTACACCGAGTAAACGGTCCGTAGAGCCGTAGCGGACCCTCGAGTAATCTTTACCACGTAGAGGCACGGGTGGGGTCTGGAGGGTTTAGTCTCCGACGTAAAATTGTTCTAGGGGTCCACTAACTAGACGAGTAGTTTTAAACTCTTTGGTCAAGATGTTACTTTATGTGAAATTTTTAATTCTTGTACTATCTGAAAATTTTTCTCCATCTGAAGGGGTCACTTAATAAATGGGCTAAAGACCTCCGACCTCTGCAGAGACGTGTCTTAACGTAAAGGGACATACTAAAAAACCTGGACTCCCACTCCTAAATGGAAGGAGGTAAATGATACCTCTGTTTGGAGAATTTGTAAATACAGTCGTTAAGAGTTCGGGGGGTTTCCCGACACTTTTTCTTTTTAAAACGGGGAGGGTTTCGTATAATTAATTGTTACTCTACCAATAATAGTACCCTGTTACCAAAGACCCCCTTCTTTTATTTCATTTTTCTCTTCGCCTACTTTAGTCCCCGTCACCGTTCCTTTCTAAAATTTTCCTTTTGTCGGTGTCCTTTGCTGTCGTTCCGACACTGATTACAGTACGGAGTAAGGGTGGGTGACACCCGTAAGTGTGGACTCGACCGTGGGGCGGGTACGGACGCACACGGGAAGGAACTGGGTCGTCCTCTGACTCCAGAATGTCCTTTCACAACCCTGTCGAAAGACGAAGTCCCGTGCGGAGGACGAAGGCCCACGTCTCACTACCAGCCCGAATCTGTTCGGGTGCCGCGCGGCGTGCTCGATCGGATCTGAACCGCGACTGGACTCAGACCTGGCTAAGGACGCGAGCACCTTCCTTTGTCCTTCCTCCACAGAAGGAAAGAGTCTCCTGTCACTCGGGACCCTACGAAAACAAAACGTCAAAGTAGGAAGGTTCCCCCGAGAGGAGTCCGTGACCGTTCGAGAGAGAGAGGGTGGAGTGGGGAAAGAAAAGAGTCTAGGTCGGAGGTTTCCGACCACAAAGACTTTCAAACCAGGAACCTTGCGAAGAGAGGGGTCCCTCGTCGTGGGTAAAGATTTATCGCGGTTTACTCGGATTTTTGTCATGTAAGTAAAGGTAAAGATCGGTTCTACAGAGGAGACTTAAAGTCTTACTTCAGTCGCTTCTCAAGTGAAAGTGTGTGTAATTCAAACTCTACGGACACTAAAAAAAAACCATGAACTGACAAGTAATCCACATAGTGACCGTAGAGTGCGAGTTACACGTGTTTCGACTCAGGAGGAGTGAGAGGGTCTGTGCGAAGGGTCAGGCAGAGTCGGACACGAGGTGTCAGGCCGCAGGACTCGCACCTGACGGGGCAAGTGTCGAAGAAGAGGGCCCAGGGTGGGGACAGACAGGGGTCAGGCCGGTGAAGACACAGCAAAGGGGGGTAGGAGGGACGGGTCGCGGAAGTAGAGACGGACTTGTTGACTTACACAGAAGGTAAGGTAGGAGGAGAAGAGAACGGAGGGATAGCGGATAATAGGTAAATGGTGTTAGAACAATTTTGTGTTCTCTAGTGAGTCTCGGGGACGAATTTTCGAATGTCTCTACAGAGTAACATATATAAATCTGACCCCGAAAGCAACATCGAGTCAACCATTTCTTAGACGGATGTTACGTCCTCTGGGCCCAAGGTAAGGACCCAGTCCTTCTAGGGGACCTCTTTTTTCCTTTACCGTTGGGTGAGGTCATAAGAACGGACCTCTTAGGGTACCTGTCTCCTCGGACCGTCCGATATCAGGTACCCCAACGTTTCTCAACTTGTTCTGAATCACTGATTTGATGATATATGAATCTATTATTTTGGGTTCGAGGAATAGTTACGGGGGTTTTGTGACATCTTATAACTCCGACTCACTTCGACATGGTGCCCACAAATTTAAGATCCAAACGATGGGTCATAGGTACCTTTATATATGGAGTAGAGTTAAGTATGGGGATGGGTGTGGTAATGAGTCTTACGGGGACTAAAGGAAACTCTTGGAGTCTTTTCTTGAGGAATTCGGTGGACCTTAGGGGAGGTACCGAAAGTTCTGAGTAAGGAAGAGTTTAAAGTCTCGAATCGAAGGTCAGTCGAGGTCTCTCTTCTACAGGAACCGGTAGGAAGGATCTTATTCCTCGAGAGTTTTGGATCAAGAAAGGAAATCTCGTAGGTGTGGTAAATATTCATCTATAAATTCTAACAAATAAACGAATTATGGACAGCGGTAGTGATCTGATATTTAAGGTGTTCGTCTCTCAAACGACGATAGAAAAAAAAAAAAACAGAACAAAACCCGATTCTTCTCACGAACCATAAATGATCCGTGGATTATGAACAACCCCCTTTACTCACTCATTTACTTAGTTCAAACCTTTTGATAATCCCTTCGTTAAGAAATGGGTCACCAAGGGGTTTGGTGACTTATTCGGTACAGACATAAGCGGAGGGGGTGACTTTACACACACCTATCATGAGGACCACCGAGTTTACCATTTCTTAGGTGAACCTTGCGACCTCTGGACCCAAACTAAGGACCTAGCCCTTCTACGGACATCCTCCTGTACCTTTGGGTGATGTCATAAGAACGGACTTCTTAGGGTACCTGTCTCCTCGGACCCGCCGATGTCAGGTACCCCAACGTTTCTCAGCCGTGCTGACTCGTCGATTCGTGTCTTGACAAGATTGATTTTCGTTTGAGAACAAGTAAGTATTTATCTTATACTAGTAATACGTAAAAGAACTAGTTGCCGACGATCATCACGAGTGAGGTGTAGTGCCCTCCCTTGACGCATTGTAAAACACTATAATGTTTCTCTGACCCCTCGTGTGGAACTCCGGACCACGTGTAGGGGGACTTTCCTCAACCAACGTGAAACCCAGAAATGGCGCACAGGTCGTCTCCCGCGACGCCTCTGTGGCGACGGCGCCCGCGTTATCGTCGGGACTCCCTCCCCGCCCTGCTCTCCTTACTGCAGGATTTACTGTTGCCACCCTTCACAATCGTTCCAGAGACCTCCGAAAGATTGACGATCCGTCGGTCCTAGTACGTCACCAAAACCTCCGGTCGACTCAATAACCCTAGGTCTCTCTAAAACTTTTTTGGAACTAAAGACCTACCGACCAATTCATCCTGGACCCGTTCGAAGTCTGGGAGAACTTCTACAAGACATACTAAAACTCCTAGTTCTCTAATCCCTGGGTAACCACCCTTAAGGGGTCCCAGTCGAACCCCTCTCCTCCCCTACCCCTCCTCTGTTTGAGACAAGGAAAAATCGACACTGGAAAGACTCATGAGGTGGGATTGGACATTTTACCTCCATTATTTCTACCTCGTTATTGCGTATGAAACATTCCGATAAAATTCCGGGTTTCCTGTAGGTCCACATTTTGACGATTGTTATTCACAGGTTTCATTCCATCAGACACGAGACCTAGTTTCCGTCTTCTTCGCAACACCAGGGAGACAACCCAGAAATGTAGGAATCCCTTCTCCTCTGGGCACGTTGGATTATTAAACCTTCGACAGAATTATAAATAACATCTTGGAGGTCGGGGGGAGACAAAGACGGTCAGAAATCAAGAAAGTAAACAGGAGGTCTTCCGTCCGTTCTTGTTGGTTTACTCTATTTCCTGTTACGAAGATCTCTAATTCTCTCTAGAATACGTCGTAAATTACTGGGGGGATATAGCGAGTCTAAAGAGCTGTCCACGTCTCTCCAACTCTTAGAATGCGTTCCAGTGCGTCGACGACTCGTGTTTTGGACCCTCGGGACTCACAAAAGGGGTCAGAAGTTACGAAAGAGTCCTTCCAAACACCACTTAGAAGGATCCTGAACGGAGACAGGAGGTCTCTTCTCTTTAGTCACGAAGGATGTAAGGATAAAGTCTATATTATTCGATCCGAGTAATAAAGACGGAATAGGTTGTCTAGGCTGAACGTTGTTTTCTCCTTACTACCATTATCACTATCATTACGGAAACAATTCCACGGACCGTGGGAGGTTTTCGAATCCTTATGACATTGGGAGTAGAATAGAAAAAGTACGTAAATAGTTGGTAAACAGTTCTGAAGGTTCCCACCCTGAAGACACCGCCAGGTCACCAATTCTTAGGTGGAACGTTGCGTCCCCTGCACCCAAGCTAGGGGTCAGCCCCTTGATTCTAGAGTACACGGTATCTCGTCGATTCGGGAGTGTGGAGTTGAACTTTCCGACACACGGTGTTGATCTCTTTGACCTGGGGTGGCTCTCTACTGTGTTACTTCTATAGATCACGGTGGTGATTCTGGGTTACGTCGGTTTATGTAAAAATTTTTAAAAAATTTTTCTGAAGTTTCACAAGGTCCGCGACCCCCATGGTGTTACTCGTTTGTCGAGGGACGAGACCACCTCGGACGTAAGACGACTCTTCACTCCTCCGACTGTTTCTGCTAGTGTGGACATTCCACCAAAGTCTCTCACAAGTCTCGGAATTCTTTTTGTCACTACACTACCTTTCACGGATTCTTGTTCCCTTGACTTTGAATCGTCCTGGGAAGGCCCATCCCCGGAGGGGTAGGGGACTAACAAACATCCTTTATCAGAGGACCCGGAAGACCCTCAAGGTTTCTCGTCTGTGTTCGTCAATGATTAATCTCTTCACTCCCTTACGCCTTTGTTTCCCGTTGACCAGACCTTGCTGTCAAGTCCCCACTTTGGCTCCGGATCAAGTAGAAGGTCCCTATGTGTCTTGTTAGACTAAGTTTAGAGACTCAACGAAAAGCCCCTGATTCCGGGGTGGGCCCACCTCTTACCATTGATGGACGGCGCTGGGGTCTGCACAACCTTGGCCTTCTGACGAACCTTAACTCTAAGGACCAGTGGAGTGGTGGTCGGTCTCCCTTCAGTCTGTGGGTGTCGGGAGTGGGGTGTAAAGCGGAAATTGTTGAGAAGGAACTTCGGCAGTTCCTCAAGCCCAGAAGACTGGAGTTCGGTGGACACCAGGAACGAAGTCAAGTCAAGTCAGTGAGTCAGCACATGCTGTGAGACACTGGGGTACCTGACGTCGTGCGGTCCGGAGGCACAAGTAGTGGTTCAGGACCTCAAATGAGTTTGAGTACAGGTAACTCAGCCACTACGGTAGGTTGGTAGAGTGGGAGACAGCAGGGGAAGAGGAGGACGGGAGTTAGAAAGGGTCGTAGTCCCAGAAAAGTTTATTTAGTCGAGAAGCGTAGTCCACCGGTTTCATAACCTCAAAGTCGAAGTTTTAGTCAGGAAAGTTACTTATAAGTCCTGACTGGAGGAAATCCTACCTGACCAACCTAGAGGAACGTCAGGTTCCCTGAGAGTTCTCAGAAGAGGTTGTGATATCAAGTTTTCGTAGTTAAGAAGTCACGAGTCGAAAGGAATATTAGGTTGAGAGTGTAGGTATGTACCGAACCGCGACGTTATTTGGAAAGAGACGAGGTTCGAGACTGTAAAACCAAATATACCGGAGTGACACGAAGTCCATGTACCTCCTGAACCTAAGTTATTGTCCTGACTTCCGACCACTCAGGTCTTTCCGCAGCTCTCCTCCACTGTAAAGTCGTCTCGGGACCTGTCACTCTTTCTCAGTCGGAGTGACTCCAGACCCTCCTCTCGAAAGACCCGTCACTTGTTCCGTTCAGTGGTCTTCGGGACACTCACCCAAACCACACTAGGTACTTGACCTTCCTCCACTCCCTTACGTCTACCTCTGACTGTTGTCGACCTCCCCTCTGGGTAGACCTCTTCCGTCCCGCCCGGCGAGGTGAAACAGGTCGGACGGACAGGTCTGGGACGGGGTCCTGAAGGGGCTTTCCGCCACCAATGAAGGGGAGGGAGCCCTTCTTACAGTCCCTCCGTCCCGCCCGAAACCCCCTCCTCGTTCCCTTTCCGGAAACCTTTTATCAACGTATCGAAATTATTCTCCACTCCCAAAAAATTACATATTAAAATTATACATTTTAATACTAAATATTAAAATACTAAGTAAATGAATAAAAACCGACGTGACCCAGAAGTAACGAAACGAGTCCGAAAGAGATCGACACCACCGAAGACAACAGTACCTCGTGTCCGAGACCCGTGTGCCCGACGTCAGCAGAGCCGGGACTCCGCGTCCCCGAAGCAACGAGGCTCCGTGCACCTTAGAAGGACCTGGTCCCTAGCTTGGACACAGAGAAGGTGACCGTCCGCCTAAGAATAGGTGACACGGTGGTCCCTTCAGGTCTTCACTCATAACAAATGGAGTAAAGTGTGGACTCGGTCGCGTCCAACTTGCCACCGAAGACAAAGGAAGGTACGGAGAGCAAAAGGTCGCAGGTACGGCAAGGCATTTGTTCCCCGACTGGAAGGAGAGTCGGGTGAGGACGGGGAGGGGAGACAGTGACCCGGGAGGCGGAGAGGACAGAGAACAGAGAGGCTCGAGTTCCGACTCGAGAGGTCCCCTGAGTCCAACGACTGGAGTAAGACTCCCGAGACAAGGATAACCTTAATTTTGGATGAAGGAAAAGAATTTTTTCTTTTCTTTCCTAATTAAATAAATAAATCGACACGACTAGAATCAACGTCATATGCTCAGAAGTCAAACCCGACAATCAACGATATACGTCCTAGATCAAGGGACTGGTCCCTAGCTTGGACCCGGCGGACGGAGCCCTCGAGTCTCAGAATCGGTGACCTGGCCGTCCCTTCAGTACTTCGGGTGAAGGAAAACACATGTGTAGATGACGCCCCAGGGAAAGAGGAGAGACACAGGACTCGCTGTGGTGGGCCGAAGGGCCAGCGGACCCGAGTGCGAAGGGGAACTTCCGAAGGGCTCCCCGACGACCCTCCACTCCTCCTCCTGAAGGCCCCGTTGAATAGATTACCGTGGTGGTTAGTCCTGACATAAAGTGAGACTTAAGACGTTCCTTCACTGCCGCCGAAACCAGAGATTTCCTTTCTTTCCGTCTGTGAAGGGAGAGTCTGAACGAACTCACCAGCACAGGGAGTGTGACGCTGGAGTCCGCCCCTTTCGTGAACGAGCAGGTCAGTGTGCAAATGTGTGAGGGGCGCTCACGACACGAATCGGTGAGTCAGCCCAGACTGAGACACCGGGGCACCTGACGTCGGCGGTGTTCGGGATGCCGCACGGTTCGGGGTCCTGATCTTAAGTCAGAGACTTGAAGTCCCTCAGTGTCGACTTATTGTTACAGTCCGTGCCAGATCTCATTGCAACGGGGCACAAGGGAGGGAACTACAAGTATCCGTTGGAACCTCTGTCCGCCCGACCCACGTACGTACTACCGGAGGACACACAACAGGCTCCAGCATCGTCCGAGGACCCTTCTGACGCGAATTGGGTCCGGGGCGTTGAGGTAAAAATAAGGAGACCTTAGAATTAAGAAAACTCGAATCTCACCCACGTAAGTCCCGTAATCCCCAATCTACAAAAAAAAACCAACACGACCCAGGAGTAGCGACGAGAACCCGAAAGAGACCGACACCGGTCACCCCCGACGAGAAGGAAAACCGCGAACCCCAGGAGTGCCGTCACCGGAGAGAAGAACGTCTCGAGAGTTCGAAGTCATCACCACGAGTCCGAGGCGTCAACGTCGGAATCGACGAGTCGTCGGACACCTTAGAAGGGCCTGGTCCCTAGCTCGGGTCCAGAGGACGTAACCGTCCACCTAAGGATTGGTGACCTGGTGGTCCCTTCGGGTCCGCAATCCAAAAGTGTACTTAAAGTCCCCGTGGTCGTAAGGTAGACATGGTAGAGGGCAGTGAGGTGAAGGGCGGAGGCCAGGGGAACGACTAAGGAGTTTGTGAGTTCGTGTGAAGGGAGTCCTGGAGACGTGAAGGGGAACGGGCGCAGAGTTCGAGAAGCTACAGAACAGGGGAAACGAGAGGGTCTACCACGCCGAACACCAGAGTAGAGCGGGCCGGAGGAGAGTCTGCACGACCTGGTCGAGTAGAATTGTACCGTCGGGTGGTGACAACAGAGAGAGAAGTGGCAGAAGGAAAAGAAACACGGCACAGAGGGGACTGTAATAAAGGACCGCACAAGGAAGTAGTAGACAGAGGAGGATTCGTATCACAATTATAGTCCAGACTCTGTCATTCCTAAAACTAAACGAGGTACGACGCACGTGACACGGGTCGTTTCATGGACCGTATAGTTGTTTTAATTGCACATAGTTGTCTTGCCTTCTCGCGTGCGTAGTAGCCAGACCTTCTCACAAAGTTTTTTATAGACAAATAAACCGGCAAAACTCAGAATCGACACCGTACACCCTAGAAACAATACAGTACACCCTAGAAAACAAAACTGTGTGCCTGAGAGATCGATACCACGGACCCGAGCCATCAACACCACGAGTCCGAATCAACGGGGCGTCGTTCACCCCAGAACCAAGGGTCGTTCCCTAGATAGTTTGGGCACAGGGGACGTAACGTTCCGCCTGAGAATTAACGACCTGGTGGTCCGTTCAGGGACTTTCTTATATAAAAAACTTTGATGTTGATTTACCTACAGAATTTCGGACACACGGTAGTGCTCATAAAAAAAAAAGAGGGTAAGATGTATTAAAATTTACCAAACTTAGTTCTTATTCTAAAATACTCTTGCTTCATAACTCCATCTGTTAACGAGTAGACGTTCGTTAAGGAAAAGAGCTACGGATTACTTAAAGGGTATCCAGTATTTTTGTCCAGTATTTCCTCTAATTCGTATTATAACGACACACGTAATTCGAGGTTAAAGATTAATCTTTGGCGTCTTTCACTAACGAAGTCTTGGTCCACCCGGATCGGTCGTGTTTTCCTTCGTCTCAGACCCATCCTATTTGTAGGATAGATCTATTTTAGTCCCGTAGGTTGAGGTCTAACCAGTTTAATAAATCCTTTAACGGTCTACAGACAAAGTATGACACTGTTTCTGTTCGAGAGTTTCTGAAGTAATTTTTTTTTTTAATCAATAAATAAACCGACTTGGCCCAGAACCCAGAAGAGGTCACCGAGTCACCATTTCTTAGGTAGGTGTCACGTCCTCTGTCCCCAAACTAGGGTCCGCCCTTCTACGGGACCTCTTCCTTTACCATTGGGTGAGATCCTAAGAACGGACCCTTTAGGGTACCGGGCCGTCCGACTCCCCAACGTTTCTCAACCTGTGCTGAATCACTGATTTATTGTTGTTGACCCAGAACCAAAACTACGGGTCCTAGAAATCAACGTCGTACACCCTGGAACAAGGGACTGGGTCCTAACCTGGGGTCCGGTGGTCCTCCGGAGTGTCAGGACGACTGGGGGAGCTAAAGTCGACCCATCTTGACTGACATCTGCAGACTGGAGGTCTTCCCAGTCTCCTGTGGAAAAACGAAAACAGATAATATCTCTAAAAAAAAAATTATACCCGCCAAGTTTTTCAGTAACAACTTAAACAATGTTATAATGAAGACGAAATACAAAACCAAGGGACCGACTTTCCGTACGCCTTAGAATCGAGGGGCTGGTCCCTACCTTGGACGTGAGGGCCGTGACCTTCCTCCTCAGAATTGGTGACCTAGTGGCCCCCTTCAGGGACTTAGTACAACAAAATTCGGTGACAAACTCTGTCGAACAATGTCGTCGTTATCCTTTACTTGCGTTCACGAAAGACCCCTAAGGACCGAAGACTCCTCACCCTCGGTCCCGTAGACTTAATCTTGACTCGAAGGAACTACACTACACACGTGTGACCGGCGACGGAATCGTTTTTCGTCTTGGCCTTCAACAATCCTCACCTTCGGGTCCCGTCACTCCTCCCACTTCGTTCTTCTTTCTCCGCGTCTGAGGAGTGAGACTGTCGGGACAATGGTGGACCGGAGGCAAACGGTCACTCGACACTTCTCCGTGTCGTCCAGCAAGTCACCGAGTAGACGAGTCTACAACAACAAGTCAGCGAGTCAGCACAGGTTGAGAAACGCTGGGGTACTTGACGTCGTGTGGTCCGAAGGGACAGTGAGTGGTAGAGAGTCTCAAACGGGTTCAAATAACAGGTGACCTAGTCGTTACGGTAGGTTGGTAGAGTAGGAGACGGCGGGGGAAGAGAAGAGCGGGAGTTGGAAAGGGTCGTAGTCTCAGTAAAGGTCACTCAGGTGAGAAGTGTAGTGCACCGGTTTCATGGCCCCGAAGTAGGAGTTGTAGTCAGGAAGGTTACTCATAAGTGTCAAAAGAAATTCTAACTGATCAAACTCGAGAAGCTTTAGGCTTCCTGAGAGTCAGACTAGTCTATCTCCCAACGGTTCTCGTTCCTACGAAGGAGTCTCACCGGGAGCCTCTCTCCTTGCTCCCTTTTACTCAGACCGCCCGAGGGAGGACAAAGGGTAAGGGTTGACCAGTCCCGAGTAGGTACGACCCCAGCCCCAATCCAATCACGGGACCTTGGGCTCCAACTAAGGTAGACCGGGGTCTCCGACGGATCCTGTAGGATAGGGGTTCGGAGTCGAAGACGACCAAGTAAATGTAGGTTCCTACTTTAAGACCAAGTGTGAACCAACCGATTCCTAAGTTCTCTCACTTGTTTTCGATCGCCGGAGACCTCCGGGCCCGGGCCTTGGGGGTGTCGTGTGAAGGTCTTGTAAGGTACCCCGTCCGTCGGTGTCCGGCCAGGCCTTAGTCACCGACACTTTTAGCTGAGGGAGAGATACCCTCTTCGACGTCTCCCGGACCGATCGTTTTTTCCTTCCCAACCCCGTCAAACCCGTTTTTGAAGTGGTGCCTCCCCAATCGCCTATTTTCCTCACCTCCCCTCACCCGTCTTCTAAGGCAACGTCGCTCTGACCCTCGGTGTCCACGGCGTCCAAACTGGTCTCACCTCGGCTTGGGCGCCGGAACTGCGCCGCCTTCCGCCCGACTTCGGCCCTCGGCGTAGTGCTCCGGGGTCGCGACTCAGTCCCGCGAGCCTAAAACAAGACTTTCGTCGGCCCTTCGCGCTTCGGCTCCGTTCGGACGTCCGACAGACACGACTTTCGGGAAGGCTACCCTGCGCCTCTCATCCAGTCCGGTAGGGCCGCCCGGAGCTCCCACCTCGGGCGTCGCGTCCATCCTCTACGGCGACCGGACTGCCGTCCCACCACCTCTCGCTGTGTCACCTACACGCGCCCCTGCGCCTCGTCCCTCTGTGCGGGGCTGCGCCACTACCCTCGCCCCCGCGGCTACCTCCGGACCGCCTGCGTTTCGGTGCCCTGGCTCCCGTCCTGGGACCTGACTCTTTGCCCACGGTGTGGCCTTCAATTCCTTTCCTTCATCTCTCCTCGTATAAGTCTGTTTCCTTTCGCGGGGTGCGACCACACCTGGCCGACTTCGTACGGGAAGGATCAAGTAGACTTGTGGTCCGACCACTAGTCGTAAAGTAATAGGACATAGGAGGTCCTTTCCCTTGCCCCACTAAGGTTGGGGGTTCGGGAGTCTTTGGGGAGCGACTACAAGAACTACGAGGACTCGCGTCAGGTAAAGGAACACATAAACACACCCAGATTGTCCAAGGTTTATCCTTTTCCTCAGGCAGTTCTGACATATGACAGTGGGACGAATAAATTGAATATACGTCTCATGTAGTACTCTTTGTGGTCCGACCTCCTTCGTGTTCGACCTTAGTTCTCACGGCTCTCTTTACAGTTATTGGAGTCTATCCGTCTACTGGGGTGGGAATACCGTCTTTCACTTCTCCTTGATTCTTCGGAGAACTACTTTCACTTTCTCCTCTCACTTTTTCAACCAAATTTCAAGTTGTAAGTCTTTTGATTCTAGTACCGTAGACCAGGGTAGTGAAGTACCCTTTACCCCTTTGTTACCTTTGTCACCCTCTGAAATAAAAGAACCCGAGGTTTTAGTGATGTCTACCACTAACGTCGGTACTTTAATTTTCTTCGAATGAGGAACCTTCTTTTCAATACTGGTTGGATCTATCGTATAAGTTTTCGTCTCTGTAATGGAACGGTTGTTTCCAGACAGATCAGTTCCGATACCAAAAAGGTCACCAGTACATACCTACACTTTCAACCTGACACTTCTTTCGACTCGCGGCTTCTTAACTACGAAAACTTGACGCGATAACCTCTTCTGAGAACTCTCAGGGAACCTGACGTTCCTCTAGGTTGGTCAGGTGGGATTTCCTCTAGTCAGGACCCACAAGTAACCTTCCTGACTACGATTTCGACTTTGAGGTTATGAAACCGGTGGAGTACGCTTCTCAACTGAGTAACCTTTTCTGCGACTACGACCCTCCCTAACCCCCGTCCTCCTCTTCCCCTGCTGTCTCCTACTCTACCGACCTACCGTAGTGCCTGAGCTACCCGTACGCAAACTCACTTGAGACCCTAACCACTACCTGTCCCTCCGGACCACACGACGCTAAGTGCCCCAACGTTTCTCAGTCTATGCTGACTCGCTGACTTGACTTGACTTGACTTGTCCGGAAACTTCTTTTCCACCCCACCCCGAACCTCGTACCCGGAAACTACACCAAGGACGGGACATTCCGAACTTTTGTTTGAGTCTCCTCGGTGTAGATAACTTTTGAGTCTTATAGCGAAGAATATACAAGTCACTTTTTATCTCTCATTTACCCTTTGAACACGAGTGACGGGTCTCGTAAGAGAGGGGGCTTCGTTTCGATATGTCCTTCGATTCACTAATAGACCCACGAACCATTTAGGTAGAGGACTCGGAGTTAAAGAGACAGAGCTTTTACTCCCATTACTAAGGATGGAGGGTACCCACTAATGTTCCTAATTTACATGTCTGTAAAATATGTGGAGTTCAGATTCCCAGTTAACACCTTTATTGTAAAATTTTGACTGATATATATTAGAATATTAATTATTGTTACACTTGTCTAGAAAATTAAAAATTTAATTAAACAAAAACCGACGTGACGCAGAAACAACGACGAGTACCCGAAAGAGACCAACACCTCTCGACCGAAGAGTAACGTCCCTGAAGAGAACAACGCCTCGCGACCGAGATCGCACGTGTGTCCGAAGGCATCAACGTCGACCGACCGACATCTCGTGCCCGAGTCATCAACTCCACGAACCCGAATCAACGAAGTTCCACACACCCTAGTAGGGGTTGGTCCCTAGTTTGACCACACGGGCCGTAACCGTCCACTCAAGAATTGGTGACCTGACGGTCCCTTCAGGATTGACTTAAGGACTATTAGCCTAGACAAATCAAGTCTTCAATCTTTCAATCAAGGCTAGCAATGACGTCACCTGATATACAAACACAGGGGAGGTTTAAGTATACGACTTTGGCATTGGAGCCACACTACCACAATTTTTATTTTATTTTTGAATTTGTGTATGTGTGTGTTTTGTGTGTGTGTGTGTTTTACACTACAACAATCCTACACCCTTACTAGTCCAGCACTCTCAGCTCGGGAGGACTTACCCTACTCGTGGGGATATTCTCCCTGGGATGTCTCGAGAGAGTGGGAGAAAGACGGTACACCCTTGTGCCCTCTTCGACCGTCAGACATTGGGTCTTCTACCGAAGTGGTTGTCGTACTAGAGTCTCAAGGTCGGAGGTCTTGATTTTCTTTATTCATGAATAACGAATATTCGGGGGGTCAGGTACCATAAGACAACAAATAAACGACTCGGTACAGGCTGAGAAGGTCTTACGGCACCTGACATCGGACGGTCCGAGGAAGACAGCCCTTAAGGGTCCGTTCTTATGTCCTCGTTCAACGGTAAGGAAAAGGTCCCCTAGAAGGACTGGGTCCCTGGTTTGGACCCACCAGAACCAGCGGACGTAACGTCCGTTTAAGAAACGACTGACTCCGAGGTCCCTTCGGGGACGATAAGAAGATCTCGAAGGGTCCACCGCGATCACTATTACGTCCTTTACGCCCTCTACGTCCCAGGTAGGGACCCGACCCTTCTAGAGGACCTCTTCCCGTACCGTTGGGTGAGGTCATAAGAACGGACCTCTTTGGATGCCTGTCTCCTCGGACCGCCCGATGTCAAGTATCGCAGTGAGTTCTCAGTCTGTGCTGACTTCGCTGCTTGTGCATACGTGCATTTGATTCTGTCGTTCTACTGAAGATTTCATAGATTTCCGGTGTGAATTCTATGTCCCAGTCAGTGAGTTTCGACAGGATACTCTAAAGGGAGCTCCGTCGTAAGACGAGTCACGCTACGAACACAAGGACCGTAGTTCCGGAAATTTTGACATACGAGAGCGAAACGAAAGATGATTAAGGGACCTTTAGAAAGTTTCGTATCGGAGCACTCTACTTAAAGGGGCATCGAAAACGCAAAATGACGGAAACAGTCGAGATTGAGACAGGAAACAGTTCCAGTGGAGGGTCACTTATCACAGAGTACTAGGGTAAATGTCAGGTTTCACCAATAAGTCGGAGTCCTGAAAAAGTCAAACCTTCTTAATACGAGTCGTCTACAAGAGGTCAGTAGGTCTTACAGTCGGGTCCCTTGGAATTAAGGTCAGTTAACGGGAGGGACTTAGAACGACAAAACAGAACTCGCAAGACTCAAACAGTACTTTACTCCTTCAAGTGATCTCCTTGCACAAATTTCAGTCTCCTTTTTGTCCACGTCTCATTCCCACTCAGACCTCCCTCAACTCCCCCTCTTTTAATAACCCATTTTAAGATCTAAGAGACATTTTGTCGTCCGTAGTACCTCGTCGATAATCATGTCCTGCGTCACGAGTGACTACCATTTCACTTCGTACCTCCACTGCCGTCCCCGCAGGGACCACCGACTCACCAATTCTTAGACGGACGGTTACGTCCCCCGAACCCAAACTAGGGGCCGACCTTTTCTAAGGTGTACGGAACCTCGTTGCTTCGGAAACGTGGTGCTGGTGACTCCGGGGGGAGACTTCGGGTGCACGACGTCGACGACCTCGGACGTGCGGGATCTCCGTCACGAGCTTCGTTCTCGTCGGTGGAGTCCCTCTTCGGACGTTGACCTCTCGTCGGGGGTTGAGGGACGTTGACCTCTCTTCGTGGGGGTCGTTGTTTCTGGGTTATGTCGGTTTTTAGTTATTCACCAAAATGTTTCTACACTGTAGTCGACATCCAGACTCTCTATTCGAAAGTCGAATACTTTTCAATTTACTATGTTCTCTTTATGGTTCGATTCGACTTCCAGTAACGATAAACAATCACTTCATTATCATAGGTGTCTCAGTAAGAAAAAAAAAACCGACGTAACCTAGAATCGACCCGTGTACCCTAGAAACTAAAAAATAATGTCGTACGTCCTATAAATCAACGACGGACGATTGTGAATCAACGCCGAACACCTTAGATCGAGGGGCTAGTCCGTAGCTTGGATTTGGGGGAACGTAAATCTCGTACCTCAGAATCGGTGACCTGGTGTCCCTTCAGGGGCTGTCAGGGGAGTGTTACATGAACCAGGGTCGGTGAATATACATTGCCACTTGTTCGGTGATCCACTCCGCAGGACCTCCTGACCGGTAGGTAAGGTCGAGCTCCCTCTTCTCTCCCTCTACTACCACACCTGTCTCGGTGACTTTAGGCCATAGCTCAGTATCCTGGTACTCAGGCAGTGAACTCAACAAAGAGGGTTTCGTTAGTCGACCCGGACCTAGGGAAGGTATCGAGTAAACTCGAACAATCTTCCGAATTCAAAACTATCTCGTCGAGACTTGAGAGGGGGTCAATCCAGTCAGTGAAAGCGAAAGACCAGTCTACTCCGGGACAACACGGCCTTGAACCGTGGTGTACGTCTTATTTCCAGATCCTGTTCGGACCCCGTACCAAGACTTTTCGACCTCCTCACACCCTCGACTGCATAAACACGAACTGGACCCCGTCTGGACCCCGGACACGGTAGTGGGACACTGGGTCCGAGTGGAGAAACGACTTTCTACTAATTTCCGTGTTCTAGTGGGTCGACCAATCTCCGGGTTGGTCGGGTGTCGAGGTGGTGCGAAGGGTAGAAAACACCTTGGTACTACAGCCCACCGAGTCTGCCATTTCTTAGACGGACGTTACACCCTCTGGACCCAAACTAGGGACCTAACCCTTCTAGGGGACCTCCTTCCGTACCGTTGGGGTGAGGTCATAAGAACGGACCTCTTAAGGGTACCTGTCTCCTCGGACCTCCCGACGTCAGGTACCCCAGAGTTTCTCAGTCTGTGCTGACTCGCTGATTCGTACCACAGAAGTTGAGGACCCGACAAGGTCCACTAGAGTTGAGGGTACACAGAGACAGTGATAATGAACGGAAAAAGAAGGAGAGACTCAGTAGAAAAGTAAGAAGAAACCAAGAAGTGAAGAAAGAGTCTTCTATTCTGAAGGGACTACAGGGTCACACATTCTGAGACTCGAGGGTTAGGTCCCCCTGACCCAAGCTTGGACGTACGACGCTGATTCTGGGTCACGTCGGTTTATTCATTTATCACTATTAAAAATTTTATCCATCCCGTTTTTTCTTCTATTCCGTCACAGGAGGTGGCGTCTCAAGAAGAGTAAACAGGAAATCATCCACTACACGACCGGTGAACGAGGGTCCCGTGACCGGGGAACGGTCGAGAGGTGGGGTACAGTCGACGGGGACTCCACCCAGGAATTGATGACGAGTAGAGGCACAGGGACCCTCGGGAGTCAGTCTTGATTCCTGAAGGGACGACGAACACATTGAAGTCAATCAGATGAAGTCAAGCAAAGACGACGACGACGATTCGACGATTCAGCGAAGTCAGCACAGGTTGAGACACGCTGGGGTGTCTGCCGTCGGGTGGTCCGAGGGGGCAGGGACCCTAAGAGGTCCGTTCTTGTGACGTCACCCAACGGTAACGGAAGAGGTTACGTACTTTCACTTTTCACTTTCACTTCAGCGAGTCAGCACAGGCTGAGACTCGCTGGGGTACCTGACGTCGGGTGGTCCGAGGAGACAGGTACCCCAAAAGGTCCGTTCTCGTGACCTCACCCCACGGTCCCGGAAGAGGCTTCAAGCAAAGATCGGGAGTGAATAAAGGACTCACGATCACGGTGCACCCGAAGGGTCCACCGCGATTGCCATTTCTTGAGCGGACGGTTAAGTCCCCTATCTTCTCTGCGTCCAAGCTAGGGACCCACCCCTTCTAGGGGACCTCCACTTTACCGTTGGGTGAGGTCATAAGAACGGACCTCTCACCACTAGTCTGTGTTGCCTTGGCTGAATCGTGCGTCCACTGCATGTACGTCTAGGTGCGTCGTTTGACTGAGTCTCTGAAGGCCCACTTCACACAGTCCGTCGAGTCGCATAAAGTTCGCCTTCGTAGAGGAAACGGAGGTTGGAGGGAGAAGGGGTCAGAGACGAGACTCACCGTGGTTCAACCTGTACTCCGTCCTTGGGTTCTCAGACAGAGTGGATGGAGGGGAGGTGGAGGCACCACCACGTCAGTTCAAGGTCCGACAGACGGAGGAAGTGGAGGGGACAGGGTGGTAACGGCAGAATTAAATCGAAAAGTCGACCCTTTGGACGTGACTGGGAAGTCCTGAACCCGTCAAGTTCACAGTAGAGGGGATCCTTCGGAAGGTTTTCGGTCAAGTCCGATAATACATTAACAATCCAAGAAAAAAAAAAGAAAGGAAAGTAGTCTGGTATTTAGAGATTTCCGTTTCCGTAAAAAAAGGGGGAACATGGGTCGTACCGTAAATCCCTACCGGGTCATGTACTTATGTAGTCATATATTTACTGGTTCTTCTCCTTTATTATGAATAAAAGGTATCGACGGGTGTCCTAAGTACCAGTTTATTCCTGCAAAGGTAAAAATGGATGCTGAGAGGTGTCCAAAATATCAATGAAAGAAAAAGGGATCCGTATAAAAGAGAACAAGATAAAGCAAGAGACGAGATGATTTATGTTTCCCTTTATTCTGAGTTCTGAGTCCTATATTTCGTTGATATATGCGGTTATTTTTAAATTAATTTTTTTCTGAGTTTTATTGTGTGATCACTGACCTTTAAGTCAAGATCAAAGGACCTGGTCTCTTAATTCACTTATATTTAGAAGTTACCTTCAATTTAAACGTTTGGTATTAATCTGGTTTAATCGTTAGTCTTGGGAGTAACAAGAGATGATCTCTCAGAGAAATGCAGGAGAGGCCCGATCGACACCTTTGTGGTGGGCATCTGTTATATGGAGGGATTAGGGAAGAACACCCTGTCAACCGACAATACAGAGTAAAATTCCATTTCACAACAATCACCCACTCTCGTCTATTATTTTTACACTCGAGCCTCTGTAACTAATATCTGTTCGGGACTACCCTAAGAACACTATAAGAGTGTCTTTTACCTCCGACCTTTTGTTGACAGTCGGATTGGAACACTTAAAGGTCCAACCACAGTGATTAATATTAAATGGACACACACACACACACACACACATAATCGGTCAGTACAGGTTGTGAATGATTAATGAGTGTAGTGTGGTACATAGTGTATCAGTGTGGACCCTTTTGGTGGAGCGGTAGTGGTTGCAAAAAAGTTTACCTTTTTCTTGTCACTCGTAGTGTGTGCGTGTGGTAGGAATCAAAAATAAAAAGGTACTTAAGACTAATTTCCTTTATATAAACCCTTTTCCCGGTAGGACAAACAAATACATCCTCAAAAAAAAAAAACCTTTACCACGACTCAGTCTCACACGTCCAGTAAGAGAACCTGTCTAGTTACACGAAGTCGGTTCCAGATCAATAGGAGCAATCCATTCATCCACTTTCCCAGTGTCACCATTATACCCACGAACATCGAAACCGACATCTTAGAAGAGGTCCGACGACGTTTTAGATTTAATTCCGGTCCCCAAGGACTAATGAATGAAGGGACCACCGAGTCTGCCATTTCGCAGACGAACGTTACACCCTCTGGGTCCAAGTTAGGGACCCAGCCCTTCTAGAGGACCTCTTCCTTTACCGTTGGGTGAGGTCATAAGAACGGACCTTTTAGGGTACCTACCTCCTCGGACCATCCGATGTCGGGTACCCAAGCTTTTCTCAACCTGTGCTAACTCGCTGAAGTGAAAGTGAGAGGACTAGTATATAAATCTCCGACGACAGTTAAATTCTGGGAAGACACCACGATCATCTGTTCAGACCGGAAATAGGTTAGACTTTCCTTACGTCCAAGTACACTGAGTTTGGTAGTTCACTCTTGACCGGAACTGGAAACCCCTTCCTGCCATTACTACTGTCCTTGGGTCGTCCTGAGCAGTCAAAGTTATCTTCGGACCCGACCTCCGCACCGACGACGAACAACACGGGGGACGTCTCCTTACACAGTCAATTGGTCGTGACCCACTCACAGACGAGGTAAATCTCGAGTACGACACACCTGACGCCTTTGTACACGAGAAGTCGAATATTTATGTAACTCGCAAAGTTTTTTCGTCACACAGAATTTCGGAAAGCTTTCCGAACACAGGGAGATCTTTGGTTGGTGATTAATAAAGTACATCCCACGCAACTAAGACACTACCAAGAGAAAGTGTAATCGTTACTATTTCACGTGAATTGACGTGACTGTTAAGCCAAGAAACGCAAGACTGACGCACTTTGGTGTAGGTTGTCGGTTGTGTTCGTCACAGACACATTCTCCGTGTTAGTCTGTATTTGACAAGGGAAAGTCTACCAAGGCAACTCGGACCCGTGACTGGCCACGTCACCGACCCAGAGACAACACACAGGAGAATCGTTTTGGGTTTCACTACAAATTTTGACCTCTAATATCTTCAACAATCTTGACCTACATAGGCACCTTATTTATTACACGCTAAAACTTTTCAAATGAATTCCTTTCATATTTAGATATTCTGTATAAAACAATAAGCAAGATATATATAGGTGATCTTTCACTTCACTTTCACTTCAACGAGTCAGCACAGGCCGAGAAACACTGGGACACTTGATCGGATGATCCGAGGAGACAGGTACCCTAAGAGGTCCGTTCTTATGACCTCACCCCACGGTAAGGGAAGCGGTCCCCTAGAAGGGCTGGGTCCCTAGCTTGGGTCCAGAGGGTGCAACGTCCGTCTGCGAAATTGGAGACTCGGAGTCCCTTCGGACATAATTATATGATCATACATGTAATCACAGCAGTCCATCCTTTAGACGTTCATTGCCACAGACGAGCATCCCCTCACAGGACCACCAGGTCCCCAATCCTGATCCCCGAAAGTGAAGTCCCCGGGTCCACACTAGGGACCAGGCCCTTAATTCTAGGGTATTCGACGTGCCCGAAGGGACCACCGAGTCTACCACTTCTTAGACGGACACTACACCCTCTGGGTCCAAGGTAGGGACCCAGTCCTTGTAAGGGACCTCTTCCCTTACCGATGGGTGAGGTCATAAGATCGGACCTCTTAAGGTGCCTCTCTCATCGGACCACCCGATGTCGGGTAGCCCAGGGTTTCTCAACCTGTCCTGACTTGCTGAGTGTGAAAGTGAAAAAGTGAAATTCGCTGTGTCTCGTCGGTATTTATTTATTTAGAATTAAATTTTTTTGTGTGTGTCGACACACAAATTGTTACTATAAAAAGAGCATCTTGTTCTTCAGACCTCCATTCTTCGACGTCCGTGACCGCATCAAAGGGTTGTTACGGTTATTCCTGGGACGGAGAGACAGAAGGACAGGACGAGGAGAACCGGTGTACCAGAAAACAAAGGCTTAAACAGGGAAACACTAACATTCTACTGACGGTACCGAGGCCCATGGAGCAGACAGAATGGCCGCCCTCGCACCTCCTTCCGTCAGGGCACCGGTGAGAAGAACCCGGACCAGGAAAATATTTCTTCATTTTCGAAGGAGTCCGTGAGAGGGAAGGGGTGTTCTCACGGTCGAAACAGAACCACCAACCTTGAACATTGAACCGGTACGAATCGACGTCTTCCGGACCCTCTCCTTCATAATTGCAAAGATCGAAGACGTCACCTCCCGACCGTTTCGTCTCCTGCCCATCCTTCTTCAATAGAATGCTCGTTATAGTCTCGAAAAAATAGTCTCGTCGATGGCCGAAAGGAATCCCTTCGTCCCGCACCGGTCCTAGGAAAGTCAACGAAGGAAAACACCGTGAATTTAGCTTAAAATGGGTCAAACCCCGAAGGGTCCATCGAGTCACCTTCCAGACCTAGGGATCAAGATCCGATGAATGATTCGACACAGTTTGACCGGAAAAACACCCATGTCCACCCCTAACCTCGACAAAATGATAAATATTTTTCAATAGACGGAAAGATGGAAGTAAACGAGCTTCGATTTCGGGATGTTCAAAAGATGAAACCGATGGGTGCTCACCGAAAACCCTAGAGTCAAGGCGTTGGTCGCTAGCTTGGACCCGGGAACCGTCACCTTCGCGTCCCAGGATTGGTGACCTGACGGCCCTTTAAGGGAACTAAACTGAAAATCTTCGTCATACAAAGTTTAAATCTTATTTAATTATTTTGTCGTTGTTTAGGGTGGGGGAGGATATAAAAGTAACGAGACTACCACATATAAGATTAAAAAAAAGGTGACTTCTTTCAAACCCACTTTAAGTGTATTCGATCTGTATTCCACTACCAACCTGTCCCTCCGGACCGTACGACGCCAAGGACCCCAGCGTTTCTCAGTCTGTGCTGACTGGCTGACTTGACTTGACTTGGTAAATTGTTCACACAAATCGCCGTAAATGATATAAATGTCACGGCACATTGGTAGTGGAGACAACTCTGGGTCTTATACAAAAACTTGTTCACTAGGCTTTAAGACCCCTTCTACACCAGCAGACACGATTTTTCTGACGGCTACGACGGACGTTCTACGGGCGGTGGGGGGGATGGGGGTGTACCCCCGAGACCCGAGTGTCTGAATCGAAGTGATATCCGAAATTTTGTCACCGACCTGTGGACAGGGTCGAGAGTCTTGGGAGAACCGGGACGGGAAAGTGTACAGTTTCCAACGTCACTCTTCGAGAAACAAACGACTCCTAAACGCCAAATACCGCCGAATCTATTGTCAAGTCAAGTGTACTTTTGTTTGTTTACTACTGGTTGGGCTCAGTCCGTGTTCCGGTACTTACCTGAGCCCTCCCGATGGACTTTCATCTTAGAGAGGACACTGAGTGGACGACCCTCTCCTTAAAAGGTCCAATTCAGGAATTCTACTCAATAGTCTCCCGGTCCAGTGTTACATAAACATCTCGGGGTATGGGAAGGAACCGTGGCAGTGTCTTAGTCGAGCACCCTAGGAGCTTCGTCAGACTACCTCCTCCGACCCGTCCGCAACCGTAGAATGTCGTAGACGGAGAGAACTCGTGAATTGGAGGAAGGTTGACATCTCTATCTTTTCCTCCTGGTGTCTCCGGGGAGATTAATGTCTTATTGAGCCTTTCTCATTCTAAACTAAACTTAAAAAAAACCGACGTGGTACGTCGAACACCCTAGAATCAAGGGACTAGTCCCTAGCTTAGACGTCACCTTTACGTCTCAGGATTGGTGACCTGGTGGCCCTTAAGGGACTAAACTGAAAATATTGGTCACAAAAGGTTTGACAACTCAAAAGGTACATCGCCTAATACTTGTTTTTACTTTCTTTTATCTTATTATTTACAGCCTCACGTAACATCAGTATCATTCATAAAAAAGGACTTTACAAATGGAGCGACCACACACACACACACACACACACACTCACACATGACCCACTACGACGTTTTAGACAAAGGACTACACCCAATGTCAACTTGGTTTTACTTTCGGGACCCGTCCTTACCGGCACCAGGGAAGTCGTGGCGAGTCTAAACTTGTGACGGTCGGAGTCCGGAACGGGCGACGGGACTGGGAGGTCCAGTCCTACCACTACAGTACACACACACAAGTCTCAGGACACGAGAAATAGTTTTCGTTTTTAACTCACAGACGGGGTTTCCGTTCAAGGTTCTTGCCTTTTGTACTGAGAGCGACCAACATGTTGTAAAGCTGAAAGGTCACCATTCTTGTTACAGTCAGGGCCGAAACGACAGACGTAAATAAAAAACTCACAAGTGCTAGTAAAATCTCGTCAAGATGACGACGTTCGGTCGGAGGACCGGGGTTTTTCGTGTGGTGTCCCTCGAGACCGATTTTAATGGGGTGCCTCCAGTGGACAATTGAAGGAAATAGGACACGGAGAGTCGTAGTCCGTCGGACCTAGTGAATGTTAAAGGGTTAAAGAAAAAGTACCTTTTTCGGTAAATAAGGTGGACAACCTCTAACGTAAACCAGGGAAATAGAATGAAGACGATGTGAATTCAGACTATCAAAAGAATCCGTCACAGATGTACTTCCGTGGGTCTTTTAATCTCTCATTTTATAAATCGGTTTAGTAACCGAATTTGCCGCGTCTATTAAGGTTAATTTCGGGTGACTAAAAAAAAAAAAACGTACAACGTAATCGATCAAGGGTATCACAGGGTATCTATATTGAATGGTATTTTCGTTTATTTTTCGGTAAAACCAAAGACAAGGGTACACAAAAACTTTGACATAGTAAGTTTTTAATTAACCTTCATGACTCATATTTAGAACCCCTGTTTTGGTGATTCTTTATACTCTTCGAAATTGAAAACCGAGAATCGACCAATCGATTTGACCAAAATACAAAAAAACACAAAACAAAAAAAAAAAAATTAAAAGACCGGTGTGACGGTCCGAATGTCCTAGAGTCAACGGGGTGGTCCCTGACTTAGACAGGGGGGACGTCACCTTCGTACCTCAGAATCGGTGACCTGGCGGTCCCTCCCTTCAGACCCGGGAAACACACATTGGACTCAGTAAACGTTACTACCAGTATCATTGTTCCCGTTGTCACTACACCTAATATACATCCTGTGACACGAGTGCTAAAGTAAATAAAGGAAATGAAGAATGTTTTTGGGAGACTTCTCTCAAACACGAAAAGGAAAATTCTCTTGACTCTGAATATTTTTCCTATTTACTGAAAAGTGCAAGAGGGCTCAACCTACGGTTTAGAAACACCTCCCTCTCCTTAATCGGTCCCTACACTTGGGAAAGTCGGCAAAAGTATCTCCACAAGTAGACAAAAGACAAGGGGGACGAGGGACAAGACGGACAGTTGAGTGGTCCATGTCTCTGACCTCCCCCTTTTTGGAGTGGTGTAAGGACTCACAAATACCCTCCGACCCCGTTACTTCCAGTAAAGGATTCCTCGTCTGGGGTCTCTGGGTCCGTACCTGGACAGACTCTAGGTCTGGACTCTCCCTTCTTGTCTCCCGAATAACCCCTCTCTCTACTCTACGTTTGGGTCGACTGTTCCGACCTTCTATCCCACCAGTCCCCTCAGTCGCTCGTACCTCCTCACAGTATAACGACGATACCGTTCAATGGTGTTCGAACCGCGATATTTTGTTATTTGTCAATAATAGAAAACAAGATCTCCAGTCTCCAGACCTTACCTTGAGTCTTCCGTTTTTAGTTAACTAACAGTCCCGACACACGGAAGACTACTGAGGTCCCCCTTTTAGACAAAGGAACTGAAAAGGTCGAAGACCTCCGACGGGTGTAAGGAACCCAATCCTGAGAAAAAGTAGAAGTCTCGGTTGTCACCGTCCAACTCAAGAAGAGTAGTCTGGCGAGGTCGGATGTAGGTGTCAGCACAATACAGAGGCCGAAAAGACGAAGGGAGAAAGTGAATCTTCCTATGTACACTAATACAACCTGGGTAAGTAATAGAACCCATTAGGTTCTATTGGAGGGATGGTTTTATAGTCGACTAACCGTTGGAATTAAGATAGACATTAGAATTACGAAAAAACGGTACATTGGATTGTATCAGTGTCAAAGGTCCCCAATCCTGTACCTCAAGAGACCCCGATAATAATACTGATAGTGTCATCGGAGAATCTATTTTCGTTGCAAACTGGACTTTGATTTTTTTTACTCAATTACAGTCCAACACTTTTCTCCCTCGTCCCGTCCGTCATCAGGTTCGTCTCCACTGTCAGACGCGTCTTCTTTTTCTCGAACCGCAGAGTCTTATTGGCCGTAGTACGACCGGAGGTTCCGGTCCCATTCCTGAGCCCCCGAAGACGATTCCTGTCGCCTCTCGAAAATTTCCGACAACCCGTCGTCCTTCCGAACTAGGTCTAGTGACACGAGATGCCTCTATCTACTTCCTCCGTTCTCTCCTGTACTCTCCGATCACTAATAGTTTATGGAAGGAAGGACCTTCTAGTAAGGTGGTTTAAACCTGTCTCTAAGTGGTCTATAAGTGGTTTTAGGTAAAACAAAAGGACACGATTCAATGAAATCAGTACAGCCTGAGAAACACTGGGGCACTTGACATCGAGTGGTCCGAGGAGACAGGCACCCTAAGAGGGCCGTTCTTACGACCTCGCCCAACGGTAAAGGAAGAAGTCAAACTAAAGGATCTACATGTCAATTTCGTGTGAAGGGTCGTAGGACCATAATAATCATTCCGAACCTCTGATTAAGAACGGGTATCTGACACCGGTCTCTGTCATTCTCGCCCACCCGGGGGAGAAAGAGGGAAAAAATGTCTCTGGAACCTACGGTAGATACTTCTCGTAACGAAACCCTCTTCCCTCCTATGACCCAAGGACTTACTGTGACACCTCGTGTCGGGGTAATAATAAGACTGACAACATACACTCTCCTTCGTTATGCGAAGTGAGACAATGTCGTGACTCGATACCTTAATAGAAAACGTCATCAATCGATTCAGGTCGATTATCTGTTGGGGTCGTATGAGTCAGTACAGACTGAAAAACCTTGGGGTACGTGATATTGGACGGACGTGGAGACAGGTACCTAAAAAGGTCGGTTCTTTTTATGACCTCACCCAAAGATAAAGGAAGAGGTCCCCTAGAAGGAGTGGGTCCCTAGCTTGGATATAGAGGACCGTAACCATCCACCTAAGAAATGGTGACTCGGTGGACCTTCAGGTCATCTGTTGGTCTGTCTGTCTGGTTATTTAATTCGTTTTATTAAAACTCAAAATTGTTCTCGAGACTTCCTTTAATTGCACACTTCACTACCGTTTATTAATCCACAATGAGGGAGTCTTTCCTTCCAGTACTTTTCGCAAAGATTACTTCACCGTAAACTAGTCTCCGAATCTCCTACTCTTTGTCTCCGAGACTCGTCTCCCTCACCTCTGTTCCCTTAATTATTTACACTACTGGGACTTACTCCTCTGTGGCCGACACAACGATCCTCCTTTTTCCACCGATGACACCGACCTTGAGCTTCGTGCCAGTCTTTGAGAGTGACCCTTTCCTAAGTGCTTTTCTGAGGTCGGAACCACGGGGAGGGTGTTCCGAGTCTCAAGATCTTCGTACAGAGACGACCTGGCACATGAGTGTCTCTGTCAAGAGAGAAGGATCGATAACGGTGACCGACCTCATATTCATTCAAACCGGTCTCCCCTTCGTCCCTCTGATCAATTTCGTTTTCAGAGCTATTCTGCAAAACCACTGAAACTGATCCAACGACCGTCACGACTACCCCTCTTCACTGATCTAAACTCTATGCAACAGAGAGAAAAAAATTCAACAAAAAAGAACACTACTCTTGAAAAATTTTTTAGTTAAAGAGAAACGCGACCCGGAAGTAACGACACGAACCCGAAAGAGATCAACCTCGCTCGTCCAGAGGAGAGATCGACATCACGCACCCAAAGAGAAACGTCACCGAACAGAAAACGTCTCGTGTTCGAGATCCCACGCGTCCGCAGTCCTCAAAGCCAAGCGGCCGAGTCACCAAAGTCGAGAGCCCAAGGTCTCCCATCCAAGTCATCAACATCGCGCACCCGAATCGACTGGACGCCGTACACCTTAGAAAGGTCTGGTCCCTACCTTGGTGCGGGGGACGCGACCGTCCGTGTCTAAGGATTGGCGACCTGGTGGTCCTTTCAGGCTCCACGTAAAATTTCTATCTCCACTATCCTCAATGTTGCACCTACGACGTTCACTCTCGTTTCCTTTTTAGGTCTTACTGCAGACCCAAAAGTCTATCTAGAACTTATCTGTTACCACTGCAAATGATTCTCTTTCTGATTTCTTCCCTGTCCGAAGTCCCTGTTTTAATTCTCTCGAGAAACTAAAACACTACCAACTGGTAGACACAGTTGAACCGATCAGAAACCCCACGGTCTACAAACAAATAAAAAACGCGCTCCACACAGATACTCCCACAAAGACCTACGTCGATTGTAGACTTCGTCAGCTGAACTCACTTCCCTTAACGGGAGGGTTACATTAATTTAGAAGTGAATTAGTCGACTTCTAAACTTTTCTTGCTTTTCGGACTCACTCTCTCTTGAGAAAGACGAATTGACGACACAAAGGAAAAGGACAAAAACTCGAGTCCGACTTTGTAGCCGGGAAGAACCTAGACGACGACGACGATTCAACGAAGTCAGTTCAGACTGCGATACGCTGGGGTATCTACCGTCGGGTGATCCGAGGAGACAGGGACCCTAAGAGGTCCGTTCTTGTGACCTCACCCAACGGCAAAGGAAGAGGTTACGTACTTTCACTTTTCACTTTCACTTCAGCGAGTCGGCACAGGTTGAGAATGACTGGGGTACCTGACGTCGGATGTTCCGAGGAGGCAGGTACTCTAAAAGGTCCGTTCTCATGACCTCACCCCACGGTAACGGAAGAGGGAAGAACCTAGATCTCGAACAATTGACGCCTAGAACCCTGAAGAATCAGAAGCAATTGACACACTCGGTTAAGGAATATTGTCTAAAGAAATCGATAGCTAGATAGACAAAGACATAGAGAGGGAGGACCACCAAGAAAAGAAACCGCTTGTGATCATGTCTAAACTATCCAAACTCCACCGATAAGGTAGGCTCTCTTCCGTAGGGTAGTGATCAACCTATATACTCAGACCTCATCGTTCGTCTCGTCCCGATCTTTATGTCTGAGCCCTAGCAACCACTATAAACCTCGGAGACGAGTTCTCCTCTAGTAATCTCTCTCCCAAACCATGCTCTTCTTTTCTCCGAGTCCTATCTCGGGTCTACGTAAGAGGACGAACCTCTCGACCATCTCTCTTCCTCGGTCACTTCTTCTACCCCTTACCAACCGGTCACTCCTACCTACTTAGGATCCTCATCTAAAGAAAGAAAGCAAGTTTTCTCAAAAGTCAAAAATTTTAGTTTCAACATGCGACAGTACCAAAAATTTCAGTTCAACAAATGTTCTCAACGACACTTTTTATTATCACTCGTCGGGGTTGGACGGGGGTAATGAGTGGGGAGTAAGGGTCTTCGTTGATGACAGTTGAGAAAGTGGACAAAGAAGACCGTAAATGACGGAAGTAAAGAGTGTTCGACCAAATAGACGGTAAAGAATTAAAAAGACGAACCTATACATATCTGAAGGAAGAAGATTTCTGAATGAGAGATGCGGGTGGGTGGGAGTGGGAGTGTGAGTGAGTGTGTGTCCATGAGTGTATCTGTGTGTCCCAAGAAGTGATAGGGGATTAATGCTAATATAACGGACAAAACCAATTTGGTTATATATCACAAAATTGATAAGACTGAAACATTTACAATAAGTATCGACTCGGTACATCATATGATCCTAAGTCAAGTCAAGTCAAGTGAGTCAACACAGACTGAGAACGATCGGGCACCTGACGTCGTGCGGTCCGGAGGTACATGTAGTGGTTGAGGACCTCGAACGAGTCTGAGTACAGGTAACTCAACCACTACAGTAGGTTGGTAGAGTAGGAGACAGTAGGGGAAGAGGAGGACGGAAGTCAGAAAGGGTCGGTAGTCCTAGAAAAGGTCACTCAATCAAGAAGCGTAGTCCATCGGTTTCATGACCTTAAAGTCGAAGTCGTAGTCAGGAAGGTTACTTATAAGTCCTGACTAAAGGATACTAAGACAAAGGAAAAAAATTATACTGGAGACCAAAAGGGACCCTAACTAATCAGTAACAGATGCAAATTCCGGAAGGGACTGTCAGAACACCAATCCTGGGACGCGAAGGTGACGGTCCCTGTTCCCAAGTTAGGGACCGACCCCTTAATTCTAGGGTGTATGACGGACCGTGTGGAGGGGGGGTGAAGGTTTTTTTTCTTTTTTCTTTATTAACAGAAGTAAATTTTCCAGACCCCCCTGAAGACGGATAAAGATTAAGTAGGGATCTGAGACAATCTTCAAGTTCGGAGGACAGTGAACGTGTTTACAGTCCACTGAGAGTCAGACAAAAGGAGACGTCACACAAAGGTCCCAGAGACATGTGAGGACGGGATTAGGTCCGACCAACGAGAACAGGACTCTAACTAAAAGTACCACTAGAATCCTTCAGGAAAGGGGTGGAAGGACACAATCTCGAGGATAAAGAGCCGGGAGTATAAAAGGACATAATTTGCAAATAAGGAATCAAAACTCCTTTATATAGGAGATAATTGACAAGACTTCTGTGTGTGTACTCTCCGGTCAAGAAACTCTGGAAAACACAGGCATCGAAATTTTCAAAGACCAATCTATACTACAATGTCAAACCGTTATTAAAACGGAGTTTAAGTTCCGGAACGAGACAACAAAAGATCAAAGGACATGACGACAACTCTTCAATGCTAATAAGAGAAATTTACAGTGAACGAAGAGAGAAACAGACAGACAGTAGATAAAGAGAGAGAGAGAGGTGGATTAGTCAGGGATTTTCAACTTTACCTTGTGTTTTTTTAACCCAAACAACCCCCTGTCACTCCTCCCTACTTCCATCTCTTTGATTTAAGGTTTTCTTTCTGGATCTGAACTTCAGGGACGACGTTTAGTCTGTGTGGACGAGATATTTTTCCCTTGTGTATCGACCTCACATCGAGTGTCGTGAAGTTCTATTAGAATAGTTACAGGACTAAGAAAGGTAATACGGTAATGAGTCAGCTGGACTCGACCATTTGGACGACAATCCACCCATGGAATATACTAATGTATTGGGGTTCTTCCAAATCTTAATTTATATCGCTACCACTTGATTTAGTTTGGGTATCATGATTATAAAAATCATGGTTGGAGTTTCACATTCTGTTAGACGTACACAGACAATAAATACGCGGCACAGGCATTATTTTTATCTTCGATATGAGATCTGTCAGCCTGTCTAATGGAGCACTAAAGTGAGACTGTACACATTATTTAAAATATAAATACTAAAATTTCACTGCCACGTTCTCTTACACGAGTTCACACATTCGACGTAACTAATTCTCTTGGCCCCATATCCGGACAGGAGACTCCACCGTCCCCAGAAACACTCCCAGAGTACTGTCAAGGAAGACGACGTAGTCGACGATGCCCGACACGAGCAGAGGGAAATGGTTTGCTTGGGGTTGTCCGATTCCCGTGCTATCGGTTTCGTGGCACCTCTTGGCACCTCTTACTTTAGAGATTTGCGTTTACACGATTTCCGACCTCATCTCTAGCGAGTCGTGTGTGAAGAAGACACTTCCTGGTCCAATATTTATAAAGTGAGAAACGTCAGGGTCTCCGTTTTGACTCCGATATCGATACTTTTTCCATTGGTGATTTTTCACATTGTTGGTAATAATCGAGACGACGATGACGATTCAGTGAAGTCAGCGCAGGCTGAGACACACTGGGGTACCTACCGTCGGGTGGTCCGAGGGGGCAGGGACTCTAAGAGGTCCGTTCTTGTGACCTCAGCCAACGGTAAAGGAAGAGGTTACGCACTTTCACTTCTCACTTTCACTTCAGCGAGTCAGCACAGGCTGAGAATAGCTGGAGTACCTGACGTCGGATGGTCCGAGGAGGCAGGTACCCTAAAAGGTCCGTTCTCAGGACCTCACCTCACGGTAACGGAAGAGGCTAATAATCGAGATCCTGACATATTTTTGTCCGTTGACAGACCTAAACCGGATGTTTGGTATGAAACCGTTAAAGACCTGTATTTTTAATTTTCCTATTATTTTTCCTTTATTTGTGTCTTTTATCGTTTGTCAATTTATGGACTCTAAGGACCATATTGAGTGACCTTAAGTATACTCTAAGGGATATGACCTTCATAAAAAAGATGACTTATGACTCTGTGTTGATCCCCTCGAAACTAGTTTCGGACGTTGACTATGGTTGGACTCCTTACACCCACCTGGTAAACCCTTTCCAAAAATAGAAAGTCGGTCTAGGGTTTAATATGTCTGAGAAGTTTACATATATATAAGTGATGGATGGTAAAGTACGCGACACGACTCATGATCTTTATGTCGTCACCCGTTCTGACCCAGGGACGATCTTCCTCGAGACGTGAGACCAACCCTCTTGACCCTGTCCCCGTGTTCGATAACGACGACTTCACGTCATTGACAAGACCATCGTCCTCCCTACACGTACCCCCGTAGATGACACAGATCGCAAATCCCTAGTGCTCTCTGAAGGACCACCTCGACTGCGGGTTTTGACTTCGGACTTCCTACTCTCGTTTCCTCGTTCTCTCTCTCGAACCGTCCACGTCGAATCGTTACACGCTCCGAGGTCTCCACATCCTTCGTTATCGTACACGTCCCTCGACGTCGAGTAGGTATGTTTGTGCACCTCGGAATGCGTTTTCTGCCCGAAAGGTTTCTCCTGGACACCCTGAAGGGGCCACTAGGTCACCAATTCTGAGACACGAGGGTTGTGTCTCCCACGTCAAGTCGACGACCAACCCCTTGATTCTCGGGTGGACGGTGGGACATACTGGTGGGGGGTGGACAGTTTTTTTCTCGCGGACATTGGTTCTTTTTGTATACGGTTTTCGGTGTAAAGGTCCTTGTATTAAAGAGTTTGGAGTCGTGACAACGGCAAAAACTATTAAGAAACGACACCCTCCGGAAAAGACCCGTAACATCCCACAAGTCGCCGTACCGACCGGGGATGGGGAATCTACGGACATCATAGTGAGTCAACACTGTTAGTTTTTTGTAGAGGTCTGTAACGGACAGAGGACCCCCTGTCTAGACGACCAATTATTGGTGACGACACTCTATATTCCTATTTCTTAAACTGGTCGAGTAAGGTTCGTATGGTCGACCCTTGTGACGGGTAGGTAGACAACAACAATCCTCATCGACACCGGGTAATGACGACGTGAAACGGTCGCCGTTCCACTGGTCTACAGAGACTACGTTGGATAAGGAGGAGGAGGAGAGTGGTGGTTAGTGACTTCAGGTGGGACTTTCACCAGACTAAGTTCGGAAAGTAAGCCGTACCGTGGTTCGTATATTTTTTGGGTTTCTCTGAGGAAGGACTGTTCTACATCCCAGTGTACTGTTACATAGTTATAACAAGGACATCAGATTCCATCAGAGTGTGTGTAAATAATTTAAGACGACGACGACGACGACGACGATTCAGCGAAGTCAGCACAGGCTGAGACACGCTGGGGTCTCTACCGTCGGGTGGTCCGAGGGGACAGGGACCCTAAGAGGTCCGTTCTTGTGACCTCACCCAACGGTAAAGGAAGAGGTCACGTACTTTCACTTTTCACTTTCACTTCAGCGAGTCAGCACGGACTGAGAATGATCTAAGATCGACTAAGGTTTCGTAAACAAGAAGGAACAGTGATGTCGTCATGTTAGTCACACTGACGGTTCCACTACTTCTTTTGGTTCTACACTCCTACCGGGAACGACGGGTCGAGAAGCACCTCAGACCGTATCGGGTTCAATGTCTGACGCCACGGCCGAACAACTCCTGCTGAGAAAAGTTGTCGGACTTACCTTCATGTCGTTTCTCAGGTCGATGAACTCTACCTGTCCGAAATCTTACGTCCCAACTCTCCGTCTACTTCTCCCCTCCTACCCCTTGTCCTAAGGACACTGACCTCGAGACTCCTGATGTTCCCTTTCCCGAAAAGACAATCCGATTCTCCGGTAGGAACTAGGATTTCTGGGACCCTTCGGTTCCTTCTTAAAATTCGAGTGTTCACTGTCTCGGTCTACTTACATAAACAAAAATAAAAATTTCTCAAGAGATAAAAACCGACACGGCTCAGAAGTAACGACGTTCTCCTGAAAGAGATCAACACCGCTCGCCCCGGTGAGAACCAACCGCGCCAACCCGAAGAGCTGCGCCACCGAAGAGAACACCACCCCGTGGTCCATCCGTGTGCCCGCAGTCGTCGACACCGAGTTCCCGAATCAACGAGACGCCGTGCACCCTAGAAGGGTCTGATCCCCAGTTTGAGCACAGGGGACCCAGCCGTCCGCCTACGAGTTAGTGATCTGGTGATCCCTCCGGGGCGGTCTTCTTAAATCTTCTACAAAGATGTAGTAAATGTGAAATGTCTCATGTAAAAACGTGCAGTGAAGTAAATTCCATCCACAAGTAAATTCCAGGCATGAAGTAAGACATTACATCCACAACAAACATAAACCGTCGACTCCTGAATCTCTTCAATTAATTAGTTCCAGTCTCTCGACTTTATCAACACCGGTCCTGACTTATCTTAAGTCCAGAGGTAAAGGCGGAACGGTAGAGTATAAAACTGACATCAGTCTATTTTGTGTGTGTGTTTCCCGGCAATGTCCCGTTTATACTTTCGTTTCTTATCCACTTTTTAACCAACACAAATCGTCCCTGACCGTGACTCATCAATCATCTAAACAAGGATCTGAATGGCAAAGTAAACAATAAGAACAAAAAAAAGATTTGACCAATACTACTACAGTGTACAATCATAAGGGATCTCGTTATTAAAGGTTGTGTACCTAGTTCTGGGAACCCCCTTGGGTTCTAATAAGTCTCCCAGGAGTTAAGTTACACTTAAAAGAACTATCCACGACTTTCATGATGGTAAGTAAAATATCCCTAAGGTCATAAAAAATTTTTAAATCAAATGTAATGTTTTCCTAGTAATATAAACTCTCCCGAGAAGTACGATTTATATTTACTATAATACACACATAATGATTTCTACTACACGTATAATCGTCTCCGACCATCCCGTGTCCCTTTGTCACCTCAAACCGATAGATTTCTTAGATGTCCTTTCCCACACAGAGTGTCAACACGCGGCCTTTTCCTGAATCACTCTACTGTTACCTCCATCTTTTTCGGAGTCCTCTTGCACCAGGTCGACTGTGAAACTAAAACTTGAAGATCGGAGTCTTGACACTCTCTCATTTGGGGACACAAAAAAAAAAAAAAATTGACATAACAAACACCATTAAATAATTCCGTCGGGGTTCTTTGCTTAAGTGACCGACTGTCGGTCACCCCTGGTCTCTATACGGTTGTCGGGACACCCCCTCGAACTTTCTCCTATAAGGATGTCGGCCAACTCAAACCTCCGTCTAGAAGGGAGTCAGGTCAGAACTCTCCTGACGTCAGGACGGTATCACTTATGTAAGAACACTCTTTGGACCTCGGTCTGGTAGGATGGATTCGGGAAGAACCTAAAGACTACGTGTCTTTGACACTTCATTATGTGCAAACAGCAAATTTCGACGTTTTGTATTGGGATGTCGTCATCTATTGTTTGCCTACGTATCAGAATTAAAACCCCCCTCACCCTCTTATCTGTCTTTGACTACTGTCACCGATCACTATCCGCCACTCACCCTGCTCATGTCGCTTGTCCTTCCCCCTCAAGGAGGAGACTTTTACGAACCTTCTCAACTAAAACTTGGTTCGCTTGCGAAATATGTAAGTTTTTACTTTCGATCTATTCTTTCTACTTTTTTCGTTTGATTGTACTACGTTTATTTTTATTGTTTGGATTGTGATATAGTGTCACATAGTGTGCCGATTGTGTTGGTATAACGTTTCGTCTACTTAAGTTCACTGAAAACTAGTGGTAGGAGAGCGACGTGTGGAAACCCTTCTCTACCTAAATGTATCTAATTTTTTTTCACGTTTCTTTAGAATTTGAATCCAAACGATGACCACAATCATAGCCTCAGTGTCGAGAAAACAGATATAACATCCTATCTTATTTGGTCATTTATATAACTACGACTGCTCTTGGTCTCAAAAGGACGTAAAAATGGAAAGGGGTGGTACAAATGATAAAAACTGTAGTATAAAATGTAGAAAAAGAATCATTGGTCCCAAAAAGTGACACCCTCTTTTTTTTATATTTTACCTTTCTCCTTCCGATCTTACTTGAAGCTCTACGATTGAAAAATTAACCTCCATAGTTATATTTGAGTACTAAAATTTTATATAGACCCATTTCTCATATGACAAATCACAAAATATCGAGATACTTATAGATATGTGAACCAGGTGACTTTCCCGGATCTTCTTTATTGTAGGGTTATCGTTACTCGTGGGACCTGTGATTCTAGATTAAAAGGCTCATGGTAAAAGATGATTTTCCTTGATTTTAAAGAGACGTAGTCCGTCTCTTTTACGTTCCTCTCGATCCTCTAGGATACAGTCTTTCTTTCTATCACGAGTTTCTCGCTAGTTAGCTAGCTATCCTACCCCTGAAAGAACCAAAGGTCCCTGATTCTGAACCGACTAGGGTTACGTCCCCCAGACCCAAGATAGGGCCTAGTCCCTTGATCTAGGGTGTCCGACGTTGACTCTGGGTCGTGTCGGTTTATTTATTTATAATTTTGTTTTTGTTTTTGTCCTATATACGTTCCTTTCATGCCCTTCCCCGAAAGTGTCCAGTGTTTTCCCTTTAAGTCTGTGGTGTTTATTATAACCATCAATCAATATTACTGACCTAATTTAACTAAAAATTTCTTACGGTCTCAAGTACGACAATAAGTTTTTTCCTCTGAACACTTCCCCTTCTCTTCCTTCTCTTTGTTTTATGTCCATAGTAGACGTAGTAATGTCTCCCTCTCTCCTAGAAACACCTCCTGACGGTCTGGTGGGAACTGGTTCACTAGTCCGAACTGTACCTGTATCCTATGTCACAGAGACCTACCTTTATCTGTCACAGTGGAGACTGAAGAAAATGATTTTTCAAACTAAACGTAGATTAGTATTAAGTTATTGGGGTATGAGAATGTCAGATGATAACCGGACCTAAAAAGTTTATACAGTTTCATTACTTTCTAAAAAAAGTCTCACGACTTTAGGGGACCAACAGATCACCAATCCTGACCCACAAAAGTGACAGTCGGACGGTCCAAACCTAGGTCCCAACCTAATTGTTTCTCGGACGTTCGGTCGAATTTTTTTTTTTTCACTCTCATGATCATGATCCCATTAGGACCCATGTAGAACTTGACTTTTTAATTTTTTGTATACGCACACAAACACTGGAAAGTCAAGTCAGCGAGTCAGCACAGGCTGAGAAACGCTGGGGTACTTAGCGTCGTGCGGTCCGGAGGGACAGGTAGTGGTTGAGGGCCTCAAGTGAGTCTGAGTGCAGGTAACTCAGTCACTACGGTAGGTCGGTACAGTAGGAGACAGTAGGGGAAGAGGAGGACGGGTGTTAGGGAGGGTCGTAGTCTCAGAAAAGGTCACTCAGTTGAGAAGGGTACTCCGCCGGTTTCATGACCTTAAAGTCGAACTCGTAGTAAGGAAGGTTTCTTTAGGGTCCCGACTAAAGGAAGTCTTACCTGACCAACCTAGAGGAACGTCAGGTTCCCTGAGAGTTCTCAGAAGAGGTTGTGGTGTCAAGTTTCGTAGTTAAGAAGCCGCGAGTCGAAACAAGTGTCAGGTTGAAAGCGTTGGTATGTACTGGTGTCCTTTTTGGTATCGGAACTGATCTGCCTGGAATCAGCCGTTTCATTACAGAGACGAATACTTATACGATAGATCCAACCAGTATTGAAAGGAATGTTCCTCATTCGCTGGAAATCCCTGTTGTTTTCTTTAAATTTATACCTGTCATATAACCTAAACTGACTTTGCCATAATTTAAAGAACGAACAGGATTACCACTTCATAAATCCCCCACTTCGTCACAACAAACGTTGTCAGGTTATTAAGTCCCACTTTTTGTTTGGGAAATATCACTTTCTCTTGCGTTTATAACACTTTACAATCGTAATTTAAATCACGTCTCAGATGACTTGTTCAGAAGTCAACCAAATATTTAAGATGAAATTTTTCGGCCCAAAATTTATTTTTCCCTCGTTCAAATGAAGAGTAACGTCTCCCGAGAAGGTACCGAGAATTCAAAGACAAAGTGACGCCGCAGCTAGAGCTCCGGCATCCTCCGCAGTGGCGATGGCCCCCTCGAGGGTGGGGGCGGTCTCTACTCCGGGCCCCAGGTCGGCCAGATGTCGGACCACCGGGGGTTGACGACCCCTGCGCCGGCCCCGCACCGGACACGGCCCTCGCCGGTTATCCTCGGCTCGGCCGCCCGCCCCGGCGCGCGTCCGGGGACCCAGCGGGGGCGGAGAGACGACGGAGAAAGGCGCGCCGGCGGCCAAGGCAGACGACGTGTGGGGCCCTGCCTCTTCCGCGTCCCGGTGGCGGCCGGCCACTCACCGGAAGGCCGGCGCCGTCGCGGACAGCGGGGAGGAGGCCGGCCGGGGGGGTCATGGGTCGCCGTGGGTCTTAGTGGCCGCGGTCTGAGGGCCCGGGGATGCGTCGCCGCGACGGACCAGCCGGCGCCGGTCCCCCGACCCCTAGCCCCGGCCCAGGGCCTCTCGGGGCCGCGCCCACCCCGGAAGGGCCCCGACGAAAACGAGAGGCCGAGCGCACGACCCGGACCGAACCACCCCGCACTCCAAGGCCCCACGCGGGGGGAGGACCACGACGGCGACGGACGCCAGCCCGGCTACGACGTCCTCCCGGCCAAGGACCGAGAGTAGTGAGCCGCCGCACCCCCCACTAAAGAGAGGGTCACAGTGGCTCTAGTCCACACTGCGGGCAGAACGTAGGGCCGCAAACGCGGGAACGTCGGCGCCACGCAAAGTGGACGGAGACGTAGCGAGTGTGGACGCTAAGTAACTTCTCGCACGTTGGCCCCGGCCCGATCGACGCATGAGACCCTTTCCCGGGAGAGAAACTTCAACGAGGACCTTGTGCGGTCCAACCGAGTGCAAAAGTACCTGACCACCTTAAGTAAACGAGACTTTCAATTACATCGATTCCCAAAATCGTATCAAGATCCACAGTAATTAAAGCACATGTCGCAAATGTTACTGTAACAAGGACGCGTTCTTGACGATTTTCACAGCATCGGGACGCTCTCAGATCAAAGCAAGAGGAGGACAACGCTCTTTTCAACTTTCCGCATTTAAAACGAGAACTAAAACGACGACGGTTCGAGACACTGAGTCAATTAAGTATACTCTATTCTATCTAAGGATTCTGAGAATTTTATGGTGCAAAGTACTCAGACTACTCGAACAAAAAGCAGGACTTGGAAATTTTTCTTACCCTATATCCTTTTTAGGCGCCTTCTGTCGGGACGCTCCTTGTTTCTAAAAACTCGCGTGGCTTCAAATCTCTGACCTAACGCCAAATTCTAACCCTTGACTTTTCCCTCGTGACAATATGACTTTCTTGAATCGGTCCCAATTAATATATTCTCTTTGAACCTTTCGAAAGTCTTCAAGACCGTCGCCAACGACATAAATTAATGGAGAGAAACGTCGACATATCTACGACATTCCTCTTCTATTTATAATTTCAATATCTTTTACATTATCCAATACATTGGATAGTTCACATCTCTCTTACGAAACCTTAAGAACTAAATATATCTGTAAAGGCCAGCCCTTTGTGAAAAAACAAATAATTATCAATGCTTTACAAATATATGGGGGAGTCCTTTTGGTATAAATAAAAATTATACAACTAAAGGATGGGAGGGTGCGGGTGGGGGTGAAAAATAACATAAGAATAATAAACGCCGTTACACAAAAAATTTGTCGGAAACCTTTTCTCACAAACCGAAACATCATGCATCTCCTTCTAGTCGAAAGGGAGTCCCTCTCGAGTCAAACTCAGGAAGTAACGACACACTGAACCGTTTCAGTGAAAGGGACAGACTCCGGCCGACAGGAGTCAACACTTTGCACTACTACTATGGATAACGTATTCCAGCACCTCTAATTGGTTTTGGAAAATACACCTTTTGTCTCGTCACGGACTGCAATTACGTACAGTACATAATTATTACTGCCGGTAACAATCGTCACACAAGTGTCGACCTCTCTTCACCAGAGACCCAAAATCAAATCGATCCTCCGCCCCGGCCTTCTTCTTTCGTATCTCTATCCACTAGCTGTCGGTGCGGGGTACGTCCTGCGGCCTCAAAAACGTTCAACATTCAGGGAGGGACTTAGAGTCCGACTTGATGACGAGTCTGTGATCACTAACGATTCCCTGTGAGGTCAGAGGAACTGAGACAACCGGAAGTCAGAACCGTGAACTCATGTCAACCCCAAATGCGGTTTTTAACTTGATCGTTCAATTCCTTACACACACTCCTCTTGGGGAGGTTTCTCTCGAGATTTTGTTTCTTTGCCAACTTTACGCCTTGCCTCCAAAGTCGGGGTCTATTGACTTCGGGACAATGTCGATCGGAACCGGTCATGCGAATGACCTGGATACCTGGGGAGATAAGGTCATAATTGGTCTTGGAGAAGAACAAACCTACGAACGGGTTAATGACTACGAAACCTCAACAATAAATTCGGCTCAATAAGAAATTGTTATTGAGACGTTTGTTATTGGACCCTTCCGTGTCATCAGAATTGACGAGTCCGTACATCAGGATCGAAACCCTTTCCTTTTCTCTTCTCGGGGCTTCAATAAAAATGGGATGAAAATCAATTGAAAATTTGTAGAATAATTCTCAACTTATCTTTCATGAAAGCATGTCAAATTGGTCCTTATGGTCGTCCTGAGACCAAACACCTTCTATTCCATAACACTCCCATGTAGACTTACCCTCGAGTACCCACACACTAAGTTTTGACACCCTCCGGCGAGGCGACGTTACACCGTGGGATTAACTCACAAACGTATACTCATATTGGGTCTTGGAGACCCAAAATTATAACATTGATTTTTTGGATTATAACTTCGGCTGTCTTTTTTTTTTTTTTCGGTTTAGAGTAAATTTGATCGTTTTGTTTTCATAACTGTCTTGGTCCTCTAAATTACCCACTCTACCGTACTTCAGTATATGTTATACCAAAAAATTTTCGTAAAAATTAATCTCTAGTCTTCCATTTTAGGTAAAGGGTATGTAAAAACGACAGCAAAATCTCCTATAGAAAACATGAAGACACACACACACATATAAAACATACATAGGTAAAGATGTTTGTGACGATTTTTAGTGACGATTTATTCTACTTAGTTTTCTTGACAGACATCACAGTAGTGACGGACTAGTTGATGGATTCAATAAATTCACTATTCATAAGGTTCCGCAGTAAACGGTAGTGATAAACTGAGCAACTACGAACCCCTACGAGGACTCCAGGAGTGAGTCACCCACCCCGGGATCATAGACATGAAGATTCTTCGAGGAGTCTGTCCAAGTCAAGTCAGTGAATCAGCATAGGCTGAGAAACGCTGGGGTACTTGGCGTCGTGCGGTCCGGAGGGACAGGTAGTGGTTGAGGTCCTCAAGTGGGTTTGGGTACACGTAGCTCAGCTACTACGGTAGGTTGGTAGAGTAGGAGACAGCAGGGGAAGAGGAGGACGAGAGTTAAAAAGGGTCGTAGTCCCAGAAAAGTTTACTCAGTCGAGAAGCGTAGTCCACCGGTTTCATAACCTCAAAGTCGAAGTTGTAGTCAGGAAGGTCACTTGTGGGTCCTGACCACAAGTGAAAGTGGGTCTTGTGAGGAAATTCTACCTAACCAACCGAGAGGAACGTCAGGTTCCCTGAGAGTTCTCAGAAGAGGTTGTGGTGTCAAGTTTTCGTAGTTGAGAAGTCGTGAGTCGAAAGAAGTATCAGGTTGAGAGTGTAGGTATGAACTGGTGACCTTTTTGGTATCGGAACTGATCTACCTGGAAACAACCGTTTCATTACAGAGACGAAAAATTATACGACAGATCCAACCAGTCTGAAATGAAGGTTCCTCATTCGCAGAAAATTAAAGTAACCACGTTAGTGGTAGACGTCACTAAAACCACGGGTCTTTTTATTTCAGTCGGTGACAAAGGGGTAGATAAAGGGTACTTCACTACCCTGACCTACGGTACTAGAATCAAAAGACTTACGACTCGAAATTCGGTTGGAAAAGTGAGAGGAGAGTGAAAGTAGTTCTCCGAGACATCAAGAAGTGAAAGACGACATTCCCACCACAGTAGACGTATAGACTCCAATAACCATAAAGAGAACCGTTAGAACTCAGGTCGAACACGAAGGAGGTCGGGTCGCAAAGAGTGCTACATGAGACGTATCTTCAATTTATTCGTCCCACTGTTATATGTCGGAACTACCTGAGGAAAAGGATAAACCTTGGTCAGACAACAAGGTACAGGTCAAGATTGACAACGAAGGACTGGACGTATGTCTAAAGAGTTCTCCGTCCAGTCCACCAGACCATAAACTTAGAGAAAGTCTTAAAAGGTGTCAAACAATACTAGGCGTGTTAGTTTCCGAAACCGTATCAGTTATTTCGTCTTTATCTACAAAAAGACCTTGAGAGAACGAAAAAGATTTTGAGAGAACGAAAAAGATTTTGGTCGAACTTGTAGACCTTCAAGTGCCAAGTGCATAACGACTGGAGTCTGTCGAATCCTCGACGATTTTTCCTCAGGACACAAGGTGAGTCGTGTATATCACAGAGTCGATTCTTTTATTCTTAGTATCTCCGGTACTCCCTACCCCTTACCAATTACTAAAGGAAAACCTCAACAATCAATGTCGTCCGTCTATCAATCCAGACTCATCTCTTTACCCCCGTCCCCGGTCCACCGTCCTTTAGTTCGTAGAACATTTGTCGCTCCCAGGCATACGTCTATTTCTTTTTGTCCTTGGAAGTCTGACTGTCCTTTGACTGTGGTAAAACCTACTATTCCCAGACTTTTCGTCTGTTTCTTTCCACCCTTTCTACCCTTAGTGGACGTAGGTTTATATTACGAAACGAGTGACACGAGAGAAATGTTATCCCGAAGGGACTTCGAGTCATCACTTCTTAGGCGGACGGTTACGGCCTCTACGTCCAAGCTAGGGTCCACCCGTTCTAGGGGACCTCTTCCTTCACCGTTGGGTGAGGTCATAAGGACGGACCTCTTAAGGTACCTGTCTCCTCGGACCTTCCGATGTCAGGCACCCCAGGGTTTCTCAGTCTGTGCTGACTCGTTGAGTTGTCGTCGTTTCAGAATGTCTAGTATTCATGGGTATAACGTGACTACGGTACTGCGAAGACTAGACTCGATTTAGGGATTCTGTCTTTAGGAAGAAGAGTCCTTTTACCCCGACCCTACTTTTAGTCCCTTATATGGGGGGTCCGAGTAGGAAGAGGTCATTTGTAAGGTGAGGAAATAAACATACGAGGAGTGTTGGTCGAACGGTTTCTTTAACACCCACCGTCGAGATTCGGATAAGAGGGAGAAACGAATTTATTTGAAAGTGAAAATGAAAGAATCAAAGAGACGAAGTAGAGACTTAAGAAAGCAATACTTCTTTCTTGGAGGTTAAGTGACCGGTGTCCCACTACATTATAAAACCTTGATCTATCTCCGCGACCACCGCGTTGTGACGCTTCCATAACTCACGAGACTCATGACTCATAACTCAACAAACGAGACTACGAAACAAACATCATACACTTAAAACGGAGTCATTTTTTTCGAGACCTTTTTTATTATGGTAGACATATGACATATAACCTTTTTAATTAATAGGGATAAGTCTAACTAACTCTTTATAGTTATTGGAGTCTATACGTCTACTGTGGTGGGAATACCGTCTTTCACTTCTCCTTGACTTCTCGGAGAACTACTTTCACTTTCACCTCTCACTTTTTCGAATTTCGAGTTGCAAGTCTTTTGATTCTAGTACCGTAGACCAGGGTAGTGAAGTACCATTTATCCACCCCTTTGTTACCTTTGACACTGCTTGAAATAAAAAGACCCGAGGTTTTAGAGACGTCTACCACTGACGTCGGTACTTTAATTTTCTACGAACGAGGAACCTTCTTTTCGATACTGGTTGGATCTGTCGTATAATTTTTCGTCTCTGTAATGAAACGACTGTCTAGACAGATCAGTCTCGATACCAAAAAAAGATCATCAGCACAAACCTACACTCTCAACCTGGTATTTCTTTCGACTCGTGACTTCTTAACTACGAAAACTTGTCACCACGACCTCTTCTGAGATCTCTCAGGGAACCTGACGTTCCTTTAGTTTGGTCAGTTAGGATTTCCTTTTAGTCAGGACTTATAAGTAACCTTCTGGTTACGACTTCGACTTTGAGGTTATGAAACCAGTGGACTACGTTTCTTGACTGAGTGACCTTTTCTGAGGCTACGACCCTTTCTAACCCTCCTCTTCCCCTGCTGTCTCCTACTCTACCAACCTGCCGTAGTGGCTGAGTTACCTGTACTCAAACTCGTTCGAGGTCCCCGACCACTACCTGTCCCTTCGGACCGCACGATGTCAGGCACCCCCAACGTTTCTCAACGTGTGCTGACTCACTGACTTAACAAAGTTTAACTGATGGAAGACTCGTAACAATCCTCGAAGGGACCACCGAGTCTACCACTTTCGCAGACGAACGTCATGCCCTCTGGGTCCAAATCAGGGACCCAGCCCTTCTAGGGGACCTCTTCCTTTATCGTTGGGTGAGGTCAGGAGAACGGACCTTTTAAGATACCCACCTCCTCGGAACATCCGACGTCAGGTACCCCAGAGTTTCTCAGTCTGTTCAGACTCGTCGAAGTGAAAGTGAACTCATATATATAAAGGTTCTGAAAAGAGAATTTAATTCGTGCAAAAATAACAAAGACACCACACAGAGTAGTCATCATAAGTGTCGACGAATCATCATAAAAGAGGAATTAATTTTGTGGTAGTAAGGAAAACTAGTACATGTCGGAGTCCATCATCGTCTTTCGTGTACTTTGAACCCTAGTTCAAACCTCCAACATCCAGGTAAAGACGGGGGAACCGGTACACCGAAACCTGTTCCTCACAAGGACTTTGACCGAAAGGACCAGACAAAAAGACAGGATAGGGTTTGAAGAACACCCCCCTAGGTGACTTTAGGAAATATAACTCGTGAAAATATTACCGTTGGATGTCATGAAGACGTATAGTGACAATGCACCAATAACAAAACAAAAAATTGAACTTCAGTCGTTTTAAGTTCTTACCCAACTCCTGTTATGTACCTAATAACCTAAATAATAATTACACAAAATGTCAAACATTGAATATCACAATTAGTAATAGAATGGAGACTGAAGTCATTCCGATTCTTAATCAATTCATGTTTATAATTTGAATTCCTATAATCTACTTAAAAACCCTCGTCACGAACAAGAAACAATCTTTTTATGTATTTTACACACAAAACAAAACAAAAAAATTTGTACTACTAAAAATTCAAGGTACGAATCCCTCGGAAGATGAAATGGGTAGACATCGATGAGACTTAAATCGATTACAGGTATTTACTCCTTATCTCTAGTCAAATAGTCAGATGGTCCCAGGGGAAACTCAAGGGCACAGAAGAGAACCAAATTCCTTCGGTTAACCGGCAGAACACTTGACTGTAATCATCATTGAACACAATCCAGAGGACCCTTCATGTTTGGAACCTTTTGAGGGACCTGGATGTTTCATTTTTGGAACCCGTCTAACGAACGGTTGTTGATATCATTTAATGACCGGTTTTTCCAGTAAGATCAAAAAGGTTATAGAATACTCTTTGGGGTTGCTTGAAAAACCAGGTGATTTACGTTAAAATGAAATTTGACTGTTCTTAATTTCAACTATCGTATATGTGTCTTCACCCCCTCAAAGGAACACAGAGGAAAATTACCCGTGTTCGGGTTGAAACGGTCGACTTTAGGGTACTTCGACGTTTTGTATATTATTTACACCCCCGGACCGACACCATCCACGCCCGTACATACAGTGTCACTCACTCCCGTGCATCGGAGTTTCCTCCTACCTTCCGTCGGAAACACTCACAGAAAAAACACAATCAAAATTTTTTCTATGAATTAAAGGTGTTATCCGGATTTTCGCCCCGTAAAATAAAACGAACCACTTATTTCCACACCCGAGATGGGGACTGACCAACGGAACCTACAAAACTGCTACTTCTCCTACCTCTTAACTTCTTGGATCTCCAATTATTGACCTCGAAATACTTACTCCTTCCTTCACTACTCCGAGAGTGGGGCATCAGCCGGAACAAAGAAGTAGGGCCCGGAGGAGTGTCGATCACTGTATCATACCCATTCTCTTCTCTCCATTGAAATATTTGATCTTCATACGACACCGGTACAATCCAGTCATTAATGGTAAAATCGAACACTGTGAGTGCCCCAACGTCGTAAAGGGATGAAGCCACTTAGACTTCCTGAAGTAACGGAGGGCCCTCCCTGAGTGATTCTGTCACCGTTCGATTATCGTTCATAAATAATTCACAACTTCTTGTCCAGCTTCTATTGTGCCCGGTGGGTCTTTTAGCGGAAGTGACATGGTGTGATATGTGTATGTACGTTCCATATTAAAATAACCTAATAAATACCGGAGCCACTCTTTATTCCGGTGAATATTTCACTAAACCCCAAATGTTCTACCCCACGAAACGAAATATTCCACTCCGAACCCTTGACTCCCCCCAAAGGTGCCATCGCAGACCACCGTGGGAGTAGACTGAGAAACGTTGGACCACCTGACATCGGACGGTCCGAAGAGACGGGCACCCTAAGAGGTCCGTTCCTATGACCTCACCCAAAGACACTGGAGGAGGTCCCCTGGAAGGGCTGGGTCCTCAACTTGGACCCAGAGGACGTAAAGTCCGTCCCAAAAAAAACGGTAGACTCGATGGTCCCTCCGGGTAGAGGTTCACTTTGTGTTCAAATTTTTTCTTTGACGGACACACTCTTCAAGGTAACTTTGCAGAATGAAAACACAGGTCCTTTTTGGGGCAACCCCCGATACGAAGACACTTGCTGTCTGTCGTCACTCGTACAGCCGGGACTTGACCTTTGGGAAGCACATGCCTCCGGACCGGAGGTAGTGCCGCCTCACGCCATTCATTCCTCGGGTCTCGCCTCCGACCGGTCGACGGACGGCGTATGGTGCTCCGAATCTGACGACCAGTGCTATTAACCTATAACTTTCTGAAGACCACACTCACATCAAGTTTATGTCTTACACTTTAAAACTTTGTGAAGTAGAATCTTAAGTTTTAAAGAAAGAGAAGAACCCTTAGAAAATTCTGTTTTATCCCTGAAAGACCCACCAGGTAACCAACTCTTAAGTCCCCTGTAGTCAAACTAGCGACCACACCCCTAATTCTAGGATAGACGGTACCCCGTCGATTCGAGCGAACAGTGTTCCTTTCTAGGGCGTACTGCGTTCACAGCATTCTGGACTACATCGGTTTATTTATTTATAATTTTTTTTTTTTTCCATTTGTTACTGAGACTGACGAATAATCGTCAAATCCCAAGTTTCAAGTCACCCCTCTTCCAACTTGGCCAACGGAATTGCTTTCGGAGTACCTTGTAACAACCGACTGTAGACAGGGGTAAGAGGAACAACAGGAAGGGTGAGACAGGGACACTTGTGTAAACTGATATTTCTCCAAATCCCTCGGGGTGCTAGAAGGGCTCGGTCTCCACCCGCTGGCAGAAGCGCCGCAGCACAAGGGTAGTACGAGCGACAGGTACAGGACGACTACTGAAGCAGTCGAGACAGAGGGCGGTGTAGGGCAGACAAGGAGACAAATAAGGAGCTTAGTAAGTAAGTTGTGTACAACCGCTAACCACGCTTAAGGGACCGCCAGGTCACCAATCGTGAAGGGCGAAGGTGACGGACGCCCTGGGCCCGACCAGGGACCAGTCCCTGGATTCCAAGGTGTTCGGAGGACGACACCGGTTTTCCTTTTGTTTTGTTTTACTTTGGGTGCAACTGACTCTACGACGACGCACGGTCCACGATCCGCTCAGTGACGACTGGACCCTATCTCCGACGGGAACACCGGCGTCCCTGACCCCGGCTACCCAACCCTGTGACATTGGTGACTGGGTGGGTGGGGACGGAATCCAAAGGAGACACCTGAGTAACTGTGTCACTGAGTGCCGATGACACAAACCCACACATATAAACCTACCTGAGAGAGAATCCATGATGTCATTTGTAAAATCGGAGATAATTCTCAGTGAAAACCTCTTCCTTTACCGTTGGGCGAGGTCAGGAGAACGGACCTCTTAGGGCACCTGCCTCCTCGGACCATCCGACGTCAGGTACCGCAACGTCTCAGTCTGTGCCGACTCGCTGAAGTGCAGTGAGCGAAGTGAGCGAAGAATGAAACAGTAACCTCCTCCTTTACCGTGGGGTGAGATCACAAGAACGGACCCCTTAGGGTACCTGCCTCCTCGGACCGCCCGGTACCAGACGCCCCAGTGTCTCCCGGCCTGCACTGACGTCACTGACACGTCGCCGCCGTCGTCGTTCTCAGTGAAACCCGACATTGTGTGTCACTCTTTGAGGTAAGTACAACTTGTGTTGTAATCGGAAGTGTACACCCTTTTCATCATTGAAAATAAAATAAAAATAGAAAAATAATATTATTAAAAAACCGGTACGACGTGTCGAACGTCCTAGAATCAAGGGACTGTTCCCTGACTTGGACCCTGCATCGTCACTTTCGCGACTCAGGATTGGTGACCTGACGGTCCCTTAAGGGTCATTGAATCTAAAAATTTACCTATAGGACAAACATATTTCGTAAGGTTCATGGATGAAATCTGTCGTCACGTCGGAGAAGTGTAGGACACATCTTTTTCTACCCTGTATTTATGTTTATATACCTTTTCTTTTATCAATGCACAATTTTTTTTTTTAGAAAACTAAGAATTAAAAAAAAAAATTATTCATCTTCTGACTTTTCATAGTTGAAGAATTAAGACGAAGAATCAGACTTACAAAGGAGTCATTATTCAGTGACAAATAGGAAACAAATCACCTTAAAGAAAGATAATTCACTTTGTAAAGGAAGACTTTTTAAAATTCCATGGAAAGGTTAGCTAAATTGGTTCTGTGCTGATGTCTAAGTTCCGGTCTTCTTGCTACGTTTGAAATTTCTTTAGTCTATAGCTCCTTACAACGTGCGTAATCACTCCTATCCGTCTCTCCTTCCGGACTTTCGCGACATAAGCCCCATTCATCTGCAAAGTTTACCTGTCTGAAGTGTGACTCTACAGTGTCTCTTTTTCAGGTTCAAGCCCCACACAAACTTTTCTTGTTCATCGCTACCAACTAAAAAAAGTAAAGTTGAAACAAAAGATGCACAAAATATATCACTTACAACACAATTTTGAAAAATGGTATCAGTTTATGTCTATTACCATGTTTTTAGTACAAACAAAACTTTGTAAGACATCAAATAAAAAAAGGAGAAGGAGAACCAATAATGACTCGAAAAATGGTATTGCTTTTACGACAACATAAGAGGCACCTGTTCTTAACGTCACTTGTCGAAAAAATCAGGTCGCAAATCACTTGTAAAACGACATCCACGACCTATCCTTTTCACTAATTCTTCCCTGGGACGGAGATAGACTCCGGGACTTCCTCTGGTAGTAAGCCTACTAAATTTGCTTCCCTCTAAACTACTTTCCCCGACGGGACCACCGAGTCACCATCTCCTGGACGGACGTGACTTCCTCTAGAGCCAAACTAGGGACTCAGCCCTTCTAGAGTACCTCTTCCCTAACCGATGGGCGACGTCATAAGAACGGACCTCTTAGGGCACCTACCTCCTCGGACCACCCGATGTCAAGTACCCCAGTGTTTCTCAACCTGTGCTGACTCGCTGATTGTGAGTGAAATTATTTTCCCGACGAATTCCAAATTCCCTTGTTGACTTCCCAATGGATCTTTGACCGGTTTACTCTTTAACAATGGGTCCGATCCTGGTTTCCTTGTTCCGGTTTTCTTGTCACAATCGTCTCGGAGGGTCTCGACCTCGGAACTTCCTCGGACACCCTCGCCAGCTCCCCAAGGGACGATCACGGGTCCCTCTCCTCCTTTAGGAGACGAAGAAGGACAGGGAGGACGGGAGGGAGGGTGGAAGATGGACGACTTAGGAGGACCTCAGTCGATCGTTCCCTCGGCCCACCATCAGGTCGTCGTCGAGGACGGGACTTCCTTGACGAATCCCGTCTCGTAGGTATATCACACACTGGAGTAGGTACCTCCACCACCCTTTCCTCCTCCGACCGACTACAGAGAAGGCCAAGACCGGGCATACGTCTACCTCCAAGGCAAGGAACCAGATCCTGGGTCTTCTCCTCCCACCTAGCAAACCTTCACCCCCATTAATCGAGTCATACTTGAGAACGAGACCACCATCCACATCCCGCACACTCAACTCTTTAGACCCTTCGTCCACCTTTACGTAGGAGTACCTTTGTACTCAAGTCCTCAGTCGTCAGAGACCCGTCAACTTCGGCGCATTCATCTACTCGAATAGACCGCTCGCGCACCCCGGTCCTCTCTTCTCTCCTTCCTGTCTTAGGGGCCGGGGGTCTCCTGTCTCTATCCGACACGTCTCTTTCTTCTCCTCACCTTCTCCGAATCCCTCCTCTACTAGCGTTCGTCCCGGTTCCTCCCCGACCTCGTCCATGGTGTTCCCGCTTCTCCGAAGTACTCTACGACTAACTTTTGGTAGCAAACTAAGTCACTAACTCTACAGGGGAACCGGGTAAAACCACCCGCACTCATAACTACCTCTCCAACCTCCCTTCGGGTCAACGTCGGATTCTTCCTTCACCATTCGCACCGTCCTCTCGGATCCTCACACTTACGGTCCACCAAGACTCTAACCCCTCCCGGGGACCTTCCTCTCCCTTATTGACCTTTTCCCGGGGGTCCCTCCACCCACCACTTGAAGTCTCTTTGGGACCTCCTACGACTGTCTCCGGCCTAAAGTAGTCCCTGAGACAGGGCTCTTTCCTCTCGGGAGGTGCTAGTCCTTTTGTCTTGAGACACAAGTGCATAAACACATGCAAAAGTGACTCCTATTTATGTCACGTGACTCGACAGTGAACCCCTCGATTATTGAACGTGTGTAAACTGACTTGGGCGGACACACAAACGACCTAAAACTAGAAAATTCTTTTTAGGTAGAATCGCATCAAACGCCTTCCGTCTATTGTACTGACACAGGGAACACACGCAGGGGATTTCCTCAAAGTCACTGAGAATTCTTAAAGACACAGGGAAACAGGGAGCCAAACCGTCCTAGCGGGGCCGCTACAATGCGGTCCGAAGGATACCGTGGTAGTTCTATCCGTGGATGGTCTCGAACTTCGCCAATAAACAGCTCGCAGGTCTTCCACTCACTCCTTAGGAAAAAGGTGAATACCTGTCCTCCACCCAACAAGCAGAAAAATGAGTTCACCAAATGCTTGTCTCCTCTTGAAACCCGTATTTCAGATTTGTTTAAGACGGATTTCGTACAGTCGACAATCGACTTAAATCCTCCCATTGTCAATTTTTTCTCGTTAAATGTTCAAAGAATTACTCAATAAAGGTGTTGTAGGTCTGATCCCTCATACAGCAATATTAAGATCGGATGAATTTTAAGAGATTTTAGGATCCTTAATAGTGGACAAAAAGTCCTTTTGTCCGATATAAAGAATCACAATTCTTGAGACTAAAATAAAATAAAATAACGACCAACTAAGAAACTAAAACGAAATTAGGTACCTTCAAGGATAGACAAAAATGTTTCCTTACTCGTGGTCAGAGACAACCCACTCTCGTCACTCGTCCTCGTTTCTGTGAAATTTTCACGAAGTCACATAAGGTTTATTCATACCACACGAACTTTCAAAATAGAGGTGCAATAGAGTATCCCATAGAAGATAATAGAATGGTACCACATAATGGAGCAGAATAAATGTTATCAAGTGTAAATGTGTGTGCTCACTTAACTACCTACCAATGAGAAGGCACTATTAAGTGTAAGGAAGAATCCATAGTTCTTTAAAACGATACTCTGAACGGACCGCCAGGTCATCCATACTGAAGGTGAGTATCCTGAACCCAAGTCAGGGATCAACCTGTTCATCCTAGGACATTCGGTTCTCCACGTCGGTTTTTTTTTTTTTGTGTCTTATTTTTCTTCATTAATTTTTTTTTCAAAAAGGACTCTTTTTAAAGAGGACGGTTGTTTTAGGGTTTAAGAAAATTTTAGTGAATGAAACAATTCGTATATAAAGAAATAAGAGGATTCACTTGTTCACCATACATTCACTTAGAGTAAACATGCACGTAATGTGTGCACTTCTCAAGACACATACACTTTTCAGTTTATTATACAGAAACGTCTACTTTGGGAAGACTATTTACACCAGACACCCTAAGAGAGACCTCAGTATAGGAGTTCGTAACGATTAGGTTGCCTACAAAACTTCCATCCGTCGGGATATAGAACCCGCAGGGAGTATCGAGTCAACCATTTCTTAGACGGGCGTTACGTCCTCTGGGCTCAAGCTAAGGACCCAGCCCTTCTAGGGTCCCTCTTCCTTTACCGTTGGGTGAGGTCATAAGAACGGACCTCTTAAGGTACCTGTCTCCTCGGACCGCCCGATGTCAGGCATCCCAGTGTTCCCAGGTTGTGTTGAATTTGGCGGTGGTGTCGGAACATAGAATATCCGTGTGAGACGTAGAAGAATTACTCTAGTTGTGAGTCTAGTACTACGTGCACGCTCAGACAAATGCCAAAATCACGGCCCTTCGGAGATTGAATCTTTGTGCGTGATCCCCTAAAGGGCGACTATGTCCACTCGAGTGCTCATCTCGGGGAAGAACCTCCGACACCACTAAACCCTCCAAAACCACTGATTGGTCTCTTTTTGCAAATCCGAACCTACGTAAAGTAAACAGTAACTTTCTAGAGGATACAAAATAACCAAGTACTTTTATCCACCTAACGTTCACAATGTGGTCAGCTCCGACGTGTAACCACTGGGAAAGACTTCCGCAATGCAATCGGTAATTAGACTGAGGTCCTTTATTAGTTCTTTTATAAATGAATTGGTGTTCATCTGTATGGAATAATCTACTGGAACGGCTGTCATGGTCCTATGTCGGAAGAAGTTAGGGAACCCTGATTGTTTGAGTTTCAATCCACGTGCAGGAACAGACTTGGCGGAGTTCAAGAGGGAGAGGAAGGGAGGGAGAGGAAGGGGGGGTAACAACGTTCGTCGTAAGTAACGCGAGGACGAAACATGGTCAACCACAGGACACGCGAATCTTAGGTTCCTACTAATTCCGTTCCTGGGGCGGACATCAGAAATCAGATTACCCTCGAGGACTATTGTAGTTTCGACATGTGCCGTCCCTGCGATGTCAATGTGTCCCGGTTTCTCTTGATGGTCCGAGATTCAAATGGGGTACGACCCCAATCTAGCGACCTCTTCAGAGGTGTGGGCAAGTGGAGAATGTACGTGCCTCTCCGTCCAAGGGCGTAAAACAGACTAAAAGGGTACGATGGCACCGTCATCGTTAGTGGAAATCTCAATCTCCATTTACGCACACGAGGGAGTCTGTTTTGTTCCATGGTCCAAAATCACTTTTCAGGAAGAAATAAAAATTTTTGCACCTCTCGACGTAGTTCGCAATAAAAATACAACCGTAGAGCCAGTACACTTAAGGTACCGACACCATTTCAAGTGAGCATTCAAGTTCACGTTCTCTCCCACTGCCGCAGTGTACCGACACGAAACCGGTCGTGCAGGCGTATGGAAAGCCAAACCGACCTCCCTTTAGTATCACCGAACCTCATTGATTAAATTCTTCCCACGAACGGGTACGAACTACGACGGTCCGTGCGACCTATGAGTAATTAATACACTTCTTAATTGTGAGTCTCAGACAGAAAGGACGAATCATTGGATCTCCCTTTATACGGTAAAAGAAAGGTAAAGTTTTCTGATAATTATTATTATTATTAAAACAAAACTGTGAATTACTCGATGATGGACCTTATGAGACCTGAAAGGAGCTACGAAAAACTACTAAGGTTTCACGGGTTCTTGGTTAGGTATATTTGAATTCGATCGAAAAATCATTATATATACCATGTCAAAAAAAGAAAATTACCGATAATTTGTCGTCTAACTAAAAAAAAGAAGGACTTAAACCCCTCTTTGTACGGTCAAAGAAAGAGTGCAATCAGAAATTAGAGATCTATGCCTACGTTCGGGTTTCGTCGTGGGAAGTTCCTCCCTACTATCCGTTGAAGTAATTGTAAATGGTCGTTCTCCCCTGCTCTCCTGACACCTTCCACTCGACTGAACCAAGAAGAAGAAATGTTTTTTTTTTTTCCAAAACAACAGGGATAAAGGTAATAAAATAGATTAGGTTTACCGTATTACTGCATTGACTGGTTATTGTAGACGGGAACTTCCCTAGAAGAAGGAATTAAACATTTTACTTTCGTACAGTGCTAAAAATGTAGTCCTTACACAGTACTAAAATGTCCTTGAAAACACATTAAGTGTACCTTCTTTACGACACTTCCGACTTAAAAACAAAAACAAAAAAGGACAAAATTCAAGAATCTTCCCGAATGTCAATCCAGCCCAAAAAAGTCACCATACCAAAGTACCGAAGACACTTCTGGCAATTACTCCGTGACCCTACCTTACGATAAAGGATCATAGCATCCCTGACAGTCAGGCATCTTACCTAGGCTTTCCGCTAGGTCAGGGTGGGAGGGGTATGTATGTTCCTTTGACCTCCGCGAACAGGACCACTTCCCGCATGTCAATCATGGCCTTAGTCTTAAGCTGAAACCGCGAAGACTGAAGAATGGGAGACGCAAAAAGAGGAGGGAGTGGCGTAAAGATGGGTGGTCGTCCGTCTGTATTTTTGACCGGCAGCAAACACCCCCTCTCTACAGACTTAGAAGTACAACCACAAAAATGGGTCCCACACAGGGAATGACGAGTCTCCCGACGATAACACCAGCCGCACCTCGACGGTCAGATGCTGGAGTGGTTCTTCGTAGACTAAGAGAGTCCGGACTACCCTCTGTGCCACATATGGGTAAAGGACATCCAAATACCTAAAAAAAAAAATTAATTACAAAATCCATACGTACTGAAATCTGTAAAATTTCTTTCAAATAGTATTTTCATAATATAATAGTATAAACTTTTAACACCATGTCTTCTCTTCGTCCTTTTCCATATTATTCGGAAATAGGAAAATGGATCCATCGGGAAAATTGACAAACTATACATGGAAGTCCAAAAAGATACGTGCACATTCATGCAGATGTTTTTATATAACGACACAACACGAGTCCGCACAGGCTGAAAAATACTGGTACATCTGACATCGGGCGGTCCGAAGAGACAGGCACCCAAAGAGGTCCGTTCTTATGACAACACCCAACGGTACGGGAGGAGGTCCCCTAGAAGGACTGGGTCCCTAGTTTGGACTCAGAGGACGTAACCGTCCACCTAAGAAATCGTGTCTCGGTGGTCCTTTCGGGGTGTCTACATATAATATACACGAAATAATGCGTAGATACTAGCACAAATCGTAAGAAAATAAAAATATAATTTTTAAAAAAAGTTGAAATAACTCCATATTGATCGTTCATTTTAACATTCTATAAATTTCACGTGTTACACTAAACTATGTATACACTTAACACTTTACTAATGGGGATAGGTCAATTAATTGTGTAGGTAGTAAAACACACACTCTTGTTTTAATAAGATGAGAACATCGTTTAAATTTAATACACATTATGACAATAGTTGGTATTGGTGGTATAATATATAATCTGGGAGTCTGGAATAAGTAAATAATAAAAATTTTAATTAATAAAACCTCATATCAACGAAATTTCCCGAAGGGTCCACTGAGTCACCATTTCTTAGGTGGACGGTTACGCCCTTCGAGCCCAAGCTAGGGACCCAGTCTTTTTAAGGGACCTCTGCCTTTACTGTTGAGTGAGGTCATGAGAACGGACCCTTTAGGGTACCTGTCTCCTCGGACCCCATCGTTCTCAGTCTGGTCCTGCTCACTGATTTGTCGTTGTTCAACGAAATATTCTGGGAGAAGTAGAATTTTGACTTTCAAACGTACGGAAAGGGTCGGAGAAGGGACAAAGAGGGTTGGCGATCGAGAACGTCAGTGAAAAGATGACACAAAGATACTGTAAACCGTCGAGGCCTCTGACAAGACTAAGAATGCGGAGTCGACCTGCCCCTCACGGTCCCTGCAGATGACCCATCTCCGATCGCTTGGTGAATGCAGAGTATGACGTGTCCTTTCTGCAAGTGTCGTTTCTTAATAGACAAGTTTCACAATCATCGAGGCTTCGACACTTTGGGCTGAGAACTCAATCAACTATGGTCCTGACCAGACACCAGGTCCACAGTCACATCACCATGGTGCCCGGGGGCCACCCGTAGCATAATGTCACTCCTTTAGAAAAAGAGACTAGAGAATCTTGTCCTATCAATACTATGCCGATTTTAATAAGACTACAGACAAATATCCACTTATCTATCTGTGTCATCTAGTAGGAACCTTTTACAAGGAACATACAAAGACATAAAGAAGGACAAAGGCACTGTCAGGACTTGGAGTTTCCATAACAATCGGCCCTGACCCTAAATATTCGGTCCTATTTGTCACGACTACAAATCTTCAGACACATCGCGAAATCGTCTCTTCCGTTACCGTGGGTGAGGCCATGAGAACGGACCTTTTAGGGTACCTGCCTCCTCGGACCATCCGACGTCAGGTACCCCAGCGACTCCCAGCCTGTGTTGACTCTCTGAAGTGAAAGTGAAAAGTGAAAGTACGTGACCTCTTCCTTACCGTTCGGTGAGGTCACAAGGACGGACCTCTTAGGGTCCCTGCCCCCTCGGACCACCCGACGGCAGATACCCCAGCGTGTCTCAGCCTGTGCTGACTTCGTTGAATCGTCGTCGTCGTCGTCATCACGAAATCTAGCCCAGGAAGAAGCCTACATAAGACAGAACGATGGACAATGTGTAATTGGATTAAACCCTCCTCCGGCAAAGGAAACTATACGAAAAGATTACCAGAGAAGGAATATCGAGTTCGAAGTGGACACCCGACCGCCCTCGGGACCGGAGGTTGGGACACCTGCACCACTCTTGCGCATACTACTTGGTCTCTCGCGAGGCTCTACCGTTTACGGGACCGATGTGTCCGTGGGACCTAACGGACGATGTCCACTCACCCCAACAGGCAGACATGTCACAACACTCAAGAAAGACCCCGAAGAACCGAAGGTACAATAGGAGACTGCTCAAAGAGAAAAACCTCGGGCTTCTTGGAGACCAAGACAGGGAACATTAGGACACTGAGACCAGACACATGTCTGTCACATGTGGAGCCAAAGGAGTGTCCACCGTGTCACTATGGTGGACACAGTGTCCTCANGGGTACCTGCCTCCTCGGACCATCCGACGTCAGGTACCCCAGCGACTCCCAGCCTGTGTTGACTCTCTGAAGTGAAAGTGAAAAGTGAAAGTACGTGACCTCTTCCTTACCGTTCGGTGAGGTCACAAGAACGGACCTCTTAGGGTCCCTGCCCCCTCGGACCACCCGACGGCAGATACCCCAGCGTGTCTCAGCCTGTGCTGACTTCGTTGAATCGTCGTTGTCGTCGTCATCACGAAATCTAGCCCAGGAAGAAGCCTACATAAGACAGAACGATGGACAATGTGTAATTGGATTAAACCCTCCTCCGGCAAAGGAAACTATACGAAAAGATTACCAGAGAAGGAATATCGAGTTCGAAGTGGACACCCGACCGCCCTCGGGACCGGAGGTTGGGACACCTGCACCACTCTTGCGCATACTACTTGGTCTCTCGCGAGGCTCTACCGTTTACGGGACCGATGTGTCCGTGGGACCTAACGGACGATGTCCACTCACCCCAACAGGCAGACATGTCACAACACTCAAGAAAGACCCCGAAGAACCGAAGGTACAATAGGAGACTGCTCAAAGAGAAAAACCTCGGGCTTCTTGGAGACCAAGACAGGGAACATTAGGACACTGAGACCAGACACATGTCTGTCACATGTGGAGCCAAAGGAGTGTCCACCGTGTCACTATGGTGGACACAGTGTCCTCATAATATTTTTAGTAACGTCATTATGACGGCTTCATCAATCGTACCACGGACCTTATTACAATGCATCTTTATCACATATATATAAATATTATTCATATTCGTATTATTATTTTCGAACAAGTATCTTATACTATATAATTATATTCCCTGTGATCACCTTATTCGTGTAAACGAATCAGAAGTCGTAAGACACCTAACGAAGACAGATACGTTGACGGGGGGTTTATACACATATGTATATATATAAAATATAAATAAATTAGTTTCTACGTAGATTCAAAACTCCCGAATGATATTGATTCTACTCACTACGGGATTTCGGAACTCTACCATGTCTCATAAACGGATTTTGTCCCCGAAAATATTTATGTTTTAGATTTACTTATAAATCTTTACTTTCAAGTAAAAAGAAGACAGAGACGAGACGACACTTCCCACTCTTTTATGAGTATAAAAGACACTACCGTCATCTTGGGACAGACGGAGGTCTTATATAACGGAAGGACAACTCAGTCTGACCTGACTTATAGGAAGTAAGTCTACAGAGACTTTCCTTGGGTACTCAGAATCGGAATTAAGAGCCAAATTTATTGACCCGGATGACAACTCCTCATCTACTCCCAGACCCGGACAGAGACGATGACCTGACGGTCGTCGGTTTCTACTCCCCGGTGAAGACGCCAACGACAAAAGGCAGTACTACGACCGTGTGGGGATCTGTGGTTTTATAGTGAAATTACTTCGTTTCTACGAGCTACAACAGGTAGGTTGGTGTACTTCATTTCCGGGGGACTTAATATAGAAATAGGGACAGCGGAGGGAAAGATTAAATACTGGACAACACTCAGGTGTACCGTTCCTCTGTCATCTGAGATCAAACCTCAATTTAGAGTGGTGAAGAAGTGGGTCGAGGATAAGTGAAACCCACACCCTACCAAACCATGTCTCGGACTCAGGAGTGGATCCGTCTTTCGAAATTTCTTGTTTCTTTCCGTCACCCGTTACTAAAGCATCTATCAGGAAGGTTGTCTTAAAATAAAAATTCTTTCTGGTCAAGTCAAGTCAGACCGATGATTAATAATTCCGTATAAACTGTATTAACCTTTCAACCTGTGATTGAAGAAAAGGGAGGCGAGGGAAGATTGTCTGTACCTTCTTACTTCCCAAAAAACGAGATATATTTCCCAAAACCGGTTTAACCAACTCTGAACCAGGAACCTTATAATAGCATAGGAAAAGATAACGTCATCTAGACTTGTTTCTATATGGATTTCTTACAACAAACGTATTTGATAGCCCAATAATTAATATTAATTTTCATCTAAAAAAAAAGAGAAAACTTAAGAAGAGTAAGTTCTTCAATTGACAAGTCAAAGAAATATGTGTCCATCTTTCAGAGAGACGGTCCGAGACACTTTGAACCAAATTACTACCACAAGAACTTTCGGTCACTATAGTCACTTTTGGAAATAAATCTGAGACGAGATCCTCGACTCACACAAATACTAAAGTCTCTCTTCGTTCCCGAATAAATAAATAAGACATTTAGGGACCGGTGGGAACCCGTCCTACACCAAACCGTCGACACAAGATCTTACGAACTCTCACGGATTACTATCCTGAATCGAGGTCTTAATAAACGGACTAATCGTCAAACAGGAGGTGCGGTTTCACTCTCCGTCCTTTCTTTACTGTCAAATAATCCTTACTTTCTCGTCTTAATGTTTCATCCTCTACAACCAAAGACGGTGAGAATAAGATGAATTTTTTTTTTTAAATAAAAATTAACTTCCTATTAACGAAATGGTCGGAACAAGGAGTAATAGACACGAAGGGAAGGTACCTTCGGACGGATGGCCGGTGGGACCTCCTCTTGAAGGGTCCCAACGACGGAAGAGAATGTCTGAAGTGATAAGACATATCAGGAGGGGTTGCAATCTTTTTGATCGTCACACCTACACGAGGGCCTCCGACACCGTCGTCTACGTTCCCTGAACACACGGAGTCGACACCAGACAGCCAAGTCCGGCTAGAACCCTTCCGAGGGCCCCTCGAGAAAACCCCACCAACTCCTACCTCGGGAGCACAAAGTAGTGCGGGGGTTGTGTACCAGACGGGTCTGGACAAACAATCCTCCGTACACGATAAACACCCAGACAAAACTATGCAGTCCCAATTCTACCGTATTTTACAGTCGGAATTGATTATGTGGACGTCAAGAAACACTGGATACTCGTCGACTTCTTTGACCTAAACACTGTTCTGTTCTAACGTACTCTGTAGGAGACTTTTGCGAGTGAAGACTTTATCGCTTCGAAGGACAGAAAGGGTAACGAAGAGTGACGAACCGGGCGGTGTCTAATTCCACACTCGTTGTCCACTCCCGACCCAATCGAGCCTAGTGACACAGGGCCGTAGCCTGTGAGACGTGGTTTGCAAATTGCCGGAGCTGACATTGTGGTCTGTGATCAGGAATGGTAAGTTCACGGGAAGCTGTAGTTTCTATTGTCCTTTACGTACAAAGAACGATTTCTTTTGAACGTACTTCCAGTCCTTGACACCTGGCAAAGGAAGTCCACCTCTCATTGAGGACGACGTGGAGTCGAGCATCGGTCCTGAGGGTCTGACAAGACTTCTTCGAGAAACCTTGGCACCCTATCTTGCAGACTCTGCCACAATGCAAGGACTCGAAAACCCCCCGAAACCGAAGCACAGACGACTTCTTTAAGTGTGTACCTCTGGACCACATGGGGTTCATATTTGTCCCGTCCTATCTCTAGGGTCCTTGTAACGTGACGAAACATTAAAGGATAAAACCGTCCTAGAAAGTGAATATTATTCACTAAAAATGCGGAAACTGGTGACCTGGAAACACTCCTTAACAATGTTTCATAATGGTAGATTTGAGAACTACCACACTCTCCAACCGAACCTTCCATCGTTTCAGACACAACACCCTCCACACAAATTCGTTGAACCCAAGACAGGATCCATTACCATCATGACCCAACCGGTTTTGCAAGCAAGTCCAACATTCTCGCACCCTTTTTAGACTTGCTTGAGAAACCGGTTCAGTTATTAAACACTATAATCGTTTCAAAGGTAGAGGGTCAGACATGTTACCCCTATTATTCTAGATAACTATGACTCGCAGTCCACTTCTTTTGTCATCGAGGATAATAACCTGAACATCCTATGCACAGAAATGTAGTACCACAGTATATCGGTATTAAGGTCTTATTTATCAAGGACACACACTTCTCTCAGTAAAATAGTCCCTGATGAGGGTTCACTCCAGGACACTATTTTGAGGACACTTTCTTTCTCCGATTGCAAGACAATATAAAGGAAATCACTTTACACCGCTCAATTAACTACCCAACTAAAAAAGTCTAAAGGGTCCAAAATGAAATCAAGACCAGTGCAAACAATTTTATAAAGGACAGAACCTGAAGGAATTAGGAACGAACTTTAAACTTTTCGTTATAAAAACATATGGATCTCAGACTATTCTCCATATATTATCGAAGGAAGAAAAGAAGATTTCTGTCCTATAATAAGAAGAAAGAGCAGAAATAGAATGAGAAAAGTTTTATTTTTCACTGAGACTCTCTCAGGGTCCTGGAAATACGAAGATCTTCTGTAGGGATCCTTTCTTTTATATAAGTCGTAAGTGAACCCATTGAAACCAAGATGGGAATCTCACACGAGTCAACACGGGCTGAGACGCGCTGGGGTACTTGACATCGGGCGGTCCGAGGAGACAGGTACCCTAAGAGGTCCGCTCTCATGACCTCACCCCACGGTACAGGAGGAGGCCCCCTAGGGGGGCTGGGTCCTAGCTTCGACACAGAGGACACAACCGTCCGTCTAAGAAGGACGACGCGGTGGACCCTTCGGGACACTCTCATTGCCATTTATGCACGAGTGACCCCGAGGTCCTGTCAGTGGAAACTCCATATACGTCCAAGGGTCAGGCAGGTCGGGGACCTGACGAAAGAGGAAGCTTCGTCTTATCTTCCGTACGTCTAAAAAGAACCCTAACCCGACAAAAAGAGGGCCAGAGAGAGTGGAACGGAAGATATAATTACGACTGAAACTTTTATTCTAAAACACTTCGTCCTAAAGACAAGGTCTTCCTTCTTGATTCCGTTCTTTCCTCCGCCAGTCTCCCCGTCCATCCACAACTAACGAAGTTCTAAGTCTACCTTCAGATCAAAAGCGACTGGTCGAGGCCTACACTATGATCTCTCGACTCGGGGAAGTCCGGAGCAGGGAGCATGATTTGGTATAGAAATCTCTCCTCTGAAGAGAAGAATGGTCTTGTAAGGTGACCACATTCCCGAAAGATATCTGTCCGAAAGTGAAAACCCAAGGAACTTAAATTTCCTACTGAAAAATACTTGGTAAGAAACAAAAAGAGGGAATTACATCTTTTGTAACACATATGTATATTAAGAATTTTGTCATCTTCACTCAAGTAAAACTTCTGGTACTTTTCTAACTTACAGTACATTATCAGTACTATAGTCAAATAAGTTTATACATGTACAAGTATGGTCCTACTTTTCTTTTGGTTTGGGGAGACATTTTCCATTCGTGTAAAATTTCTGTTTTTAAAACATAAACAAGTCACGTCTCAATAATATTTATGGAATATCTTGTCTCAGAATTGGACAAAACTAAAAAAAAAAAAGACAAGGGACTTTCTCAATACGTCAACAACTTCGAAGATTGGTTCCTTCTTGAACTTCCTGACCCTCTGAACCAGGGGAACAGAGACCCCGACACTGATATTCAAGGGAGGGACGTGGGGGAACCCGTAACAATTTACATCGTTTCCCTAAAAATCGAAAATATTGGGTTTACTTCTTTCACCCAAAAAACAAACAAACAAACGAACACCTAAACATATTAGCGACTACCGATTCAACCCGACTAACACTATATTTCTTACCGAAGATAAAAGACATAAATAAGTACGTGGTCTTTAACACATATAATAATATATTTCTGATATTTTCAAAAGTATTCGGAAATATAAAACTCGAGAAATAAATTTGTAACAACCTTTTACACCGTATTTGGAACACAGTAATAAATTATTTGACATCATTATATATTATTATTTTTACTAAACACCAACAAAGTCTACGTATCTTTGTAAACTTGTTTCTGTTCGAGATTTTGCAGGTCCTTCGACCTCATCCAGACCGTTAGTACTTTCACCGACGTCTGTAAAGAGAGACGAATCTCTTCAACAACTCTAGTAGAATGATTAACGGACCTCTGCACACACCGGAGGGTCAGACGTCGAGGCGTCTCCGGTCACTTAAACCGAGTAACCCAAACGACCCGTTCCACCGAAACTCTATTACCTTGTGTCCACCCTACGGTAGTCCCAGAACTTTAAAGTCCTGGGGAGTCAGGAAGAAGGTCGCGGACTGTAACCGTCCTAGGAACCAATTGACAACCGATCCGCCTGTGGAGACCAACCCATATTTTGTTGGTCCCCTACTTTACGTTTGAACCAAGTAATAAAAAAAAAAAATGAACTTTTATAAAAGATCTACGGACAGAATTGTAGACTTAATTTGTGTTACCAAATAACTTTTTTGTCTTAACCGTTTTTTTTTTCCCTCGGAACACCAGAGACCAGGGGATGGATTCTCTAGTCTACTGTGTGGAGATACACTAGCTCAAGTGCACTTCCAGTCACCCTTCTCGACCGACGACCACTTGGAATTTACGAACCTCTTAAGTGTAGGGTGACCTAGGCCCGTGGACAATCTGTGTGACCCGCACCTTAGGTCCGATAGATAAAAATTTACGTGTCGACTCTTTTAGACTACCATTTAAAAACCATCTACTGTCGACGAGGTAGGACTTCCTCTCATACCCTTATCTTCTGTTCCTGTACCTACTTAGTCAACGAACATTCGAACTACGTTTAACACCTTGGTTCTCGTTTTATGACCCTTGAGGGATACGGATATACAGGGAACGACTATGTTATTAGGTATGTCACCGAATGGTACCCTGAGTCCTCTTCTTACTCAATATAGAGTCAGACGACTGGACCCGTTTACAGGTACTATGCGATAATATATCCTTTTTTCAATCCCACATCTGGAGACATCCATATAGTACTGGAGTAGCGAATCTCCTTTTTCGTATTTGAATCCAGTCATCCCTTACCAACATTTCCACCTAATCCGAAGAGGTCTCTTTTCGCCTGGTCACCCTACTCACACACACGGGTACGTACCAAATAAAATTCCTTATACGAATACACTAACACCCTCCGACCGTTCAGATTTTGGACATCCCGTCAACGCGTCCTGTCGCCTGACCCTCGAGTCCGTCCCAAAGATAAACAGAAAAAAAAGGAAACCGACACGGTACGCCGAACTCCGTCACTTATGTGACCCGACGGTCCCTTGAGGGAGACAAAATCAGAACTCAGTCTTAAGAAAGAGACCCTTTGGTCAAAAAGGGAGGATTCTAGAGATTGACTAACTTACCCTACCCCAGGTGGGTATAATACCTCACATTAAAAAAAATGTACGAAAATTTTCTGAAAATAAATAAAGAACCGAAACAAGGACATGCGTCCGACAAAGATCAGAGCTACTCCCCCTCGAAGAGTAACGCCACCAAAGAGGACAACGTTTCGTCTCGGAGGTCCCGAATGCCCGAAGTCACCAACACTCAGGATTCGACAACGTGAGCCCGGGTCATCTACACCTCATGTCTGACTCGACGGGGAGCCGTGCACTCTAGAAGAGACTCGTCCCTATCCTGGCACTGGGGACGTAACCGTCCGTCTAAGGATTCGTCCCTTCCGGTCATACCTCACATTAGAATTTCAGTTGACTAACATCTACAATAGGTGTCGACGTGTACGGGAGTACCGTTGTGGATCTGATCGCGAACGGTATGTTGACCCGCGACATCGTTCCAGTTTAACTGTGTTTTAAATCAGTAGTGTCCCATCTTCTAATAACTATAAAAGAAATACGTATTAACATAACCAACCAAACTTTTGACTACAAAACGGTAAATTTCTTTTTAGAATTTTTCCTGATTAAACCTTATGTTTACAAGTTTCATGTATCTTCACTTCCCTTAACCCCCTTCACTCTCAACGTTACATACATCACCTGATAAAGACAAAATTGATACAAACATTTCATATGGATTACAAACGGTTTGTATTTTAACTCGACTTTCCAACTTACCCTTTGAACAAATAAAGTCAAAATTGATGAAGAATAAGGAGTCATTTGAATCATGAAGACATTAAATTTTCAAAAATTTGAAAAAAAAAAAAAACCTGTCACCCCCTTCGGAGATCTTCTCACATAGTACATGTAGTCAGTCAAGTCAAGTCAGCGAGTCAGAACAGGCTGAGAAACGCTGGGGTACTTAGCGTCGTGCGGTCCAGAGGGACAGGCAGTGGTTGAGAATCGGAGATTTGTGGTCTCATACAATTATATTAAAAATTCTGAGGGGGACTGTATTACTAAAAGTATAACATACGTTAAAGTAACATAATATACCATCTCTCTGGTGATGTAAAAGTAAATTCTCCCAAACGAAGTAGTTAATATTAGAACGTTTATCTAAAGATTTTGTGGGGTGTTAAGAGATACCTTTGTCTTTGACTGTTTTACTTACACACTCTTAGGGTCATTAAGAGCTGAATTTTCATCAGACGTAGATTGTCAATTACGGTCCCAATACTTGTAGGGTCTTGACGAAGTAAAACTTAACGCAGTGATGAAGTGGAGAAAAAAACCACGTCCCCTCTCTCCCGACAAACTGTGCGTCCTAGAATCAAGGGACTGGTCCCTAGTTTGGACACGGGAGACGTTACCTTCACACCGCAGCATTGGTGGCCTGGTGGTCCCTTAAGGACGTAGTAGTAAAATGAATTTATAAATAACCGAAAAAATAAATATACCGACGTGGCCCAGAATCAATACCGTACGTTCTAGAAATGATCGTCGTACTTACGTACGAATTAGCGATTCAGACAAGCTGAGAAACACTAAGACACCTGGATGGTCAGAGGAGACAGGTACCCTGAAAGGCCCGTTCTTGTGACCTCACGCAACGACACGGGAGGACGTCTCCTAGCAGGGTTGGGTCCCTAGCTAGGGTAGAGAACGCTGAGGACGTGACAGTCCACCCAAGAAATGGTGCTCGCGGTGGACAGAAAATTGACACCGTACACCCTAGACCAAGGGACTCGTTCCTACCTTAGACCGAGGGTCGGAACCCTCACACCCCAGAGTCGGTGACCTAGTGGTCCCTTCAGGGGGACGTAGTGATAAAATTAAGCGAGAGGATGAACCACGACAAAATTGTGTTATTAAACGTCTCACAAACGTACGGACACAGGTTGAGAAACGCTGGGGTACCTGACATCGGGTGGTCAGACGAGACAGGTACCTTAGAAGGTCCGTGCTTATGACCTCACCGAACGGTAAAGGGTGAGGTGTAAACGTCTCGTCTATTATGGTTTTTATGAACGGTACAATTTACCTTCGTTGGACGCTTCCAAACAAGTAATGAAGACCCTGAGAAAGCACCATTTGTAATAGAATTCCAGCGGTTCCTCAGACTCTTAACCCCACTCTCGTGACACACACGACAAAGAATGACTCAAGAAATAAATGGGTCAAAGAGAATACTGTGTTCATTCTAAACAGTCAATCACAAGTCAAGTTAACGCCATTTTATACGTAAATTTTTGAACGGTAAAATTAGTAAAAATTCACATATCAAGACACCGTAACTCACGTGGTAGTAGGTAGGCGTATTGACAGGGTAGACTCGAGATGTGGGTGATTTATTCAGACGTAAAAGAGGGGAGGAGGGTTCGGACCCTTGGGGGCAAGATAAAAGTCAGAGATCCTCCAGAAGGTACAAAAAGTTAAAACGAAGGAAAATTTCCGACTTGTTATTAAAACAATACGTATATACGGTGCCAAACGAATAAGTAAGTAGGTAGTCACTCGTGAACCCGACAAACGTACAAACTCGATAAATGACGATATTTATACTCACAGGATTACAGAGAGACTCTGAGACGAAAGTCAGGAGAACCAATATATGGGTCTTCACCTTAGCGACCTAGTATGCCATTAACATAAGAATTCAAAAACTTCTTGAGGTATGACAAAGGATGTTCCCGACATGATAGACTGTAAGACTGGATGTCACGGTTTCCCAGGGTGAACTAGGGGTAGGAAAGATTGTGAAGAACAAAAGAAAAGAAAAAAAATTACCATTGATAGGATTACCTACACTCCACAATAGAGTACCATCAAAACTCAACGTAAAGGGATTATTAACCACAACTCATAGAAAAAAACGACAAAAACAACAGGTAAACATATAGAAACCTCTTTACAGATAAGTCCAAGAAATGAACCAAAACTTAACCCAACAAACCAGAAAAACAACTCAAAACCGTCAAGAGATATATTAAGATCTATAATTAGGGAATGCTCTATATACTATACGTTTAGAAAAGAGGGTAAGACACCCAACGGAAAAATGAGAAACTATCACGGAAAACGATGTGTAATATTTTGAATGCAGGTCAAACGAAGATTCCCGAAATAACGAAATACCAGAAACGTAAATCCAGGAATCAGACAAAACTCCACTAAAAACATATACCACAATCTATTCCCAGGTTGAAGGAAAGACACACACACCTATAAGTCAAAGGGACCATGGTAAACAACTTTTCCGACAGGAAAGAGGTAACTTATCAAAACAGTTTTTAGTAAAGTTATATATACACTCCTATATAAAGACATAGCAGTATCCAGATAGATACGGTGAAGGTGTGACAAAACTAATGACACCCAAACGTAATTCTAAACTTTAGTCCTTTACACTCAGGACGTCAAAATAACAAGAAAAAGTTCTAACAAAACCGAATAGACCCAGGAAACTCCGAGGTATACTTAAAATCCTACCCAAAAAGACAAAACGTTTTTGGTAGTAACCCTAAAACTATCTCTAACGTAACTTAGACGTCTAAAAACCCCATCATAACTGTAAAATTATTAATAGTTCAAAATTTTCGGTACTTGTACCCTGCATAAAGGTAAATAAACAGTAGAAGTTAAAGAAAATCGTCACAAAAATAACATGTTCAAGATTGTTCAGAAAGTAGAGAAACCAATTAAAGACTCACAAAATAAGAAACACTACGATAACATTTACCTTAACAAAATTTAAAAGTCTAATAAGTAACATGTCTCCTTACGTTGACTAAAAACACACAACTGAAACATAGGATAATAAAACGACTTAAGTAAATAATCAAGATTATCAGAAAAAAAACAAGCATCTTATAAATCTCAAAAGATGTGAATTCTAGTGCAGTAGATGTTTGTCTATTAAATGAAGAAGGAAAGACTAAACCTATAGAAAATAAAGATTTGGATTAACGAGAGCAATCTTGACGGTCATGTCATAACTTATATTCACCACTTTCACAAACAGAAACGGAACAAGGACTAGGATCTTCTTTTCCAAAGTCAGGAAGTGGTAACTCATACTATAAACGACACCTAAAAAGTATCACCAAAAATAATACAACTCCATCAAAGGGAAGTAAGGATCAAACAACTCACAACTTAAAACAGTTTACGAAAAAGCCTTAGTTAACTCTACCAGTATACCCCAAAAAGGAAGTAGGACAATTACATCGTACAATGTGACTAGTCAAAAACATACAACTTGGTAAGAAGGTAAGGTCCTTATTTAAGGTGAACCTGTATCTTATTTAGGAGAATTATACGACGACGTAAGAGGAACGATCATAAAACAACTCCTAAAAACATCATTACCAGTATTCCCTATAAGCAGATACCACCAAAAGAACGTCGTAGAAACAAACTGAAACAATAGACCCATTACGACCGGAACATCTTACTCAATCCTTCACAAAGGAGAAATCAAAAAACCTTTTGAAACTCTTTGTGACCATAACCAAAAAGGTATTTACAAACCATCTTAGGTGGTCATTTTGGTAGTCCAGATAGCCTAGGTCCCAAAAAGAAACAATCCTCTAAAAACTAATGACTAGTTTTTAGTCATTAAACCCTAATGACTAAGTCATCCAAAAAAAAAAAAAAATTAATGAGGAATGTCTTATCCAGGTAAGTCTAAAAGACAAAGAAGGACTAAGTCAGAACCATCCAAAACACAAAGATCTTTAAACAGGTAAAGTAGACATAATAGGTTAAACAACCGTATGTCAATAAGTATCATCAACGAAAATAAGGAAAAATAAAGAGATCTTAACTATCATTACAGGGGTAAAAGTAGAAACTAAAATCATTAAAATCAGAAGACAAAAAAAAGGGGGAATCAGGTAGATCGATTTCCAAACACTTAAAACAATTAGAACAGTTTCTTGGTTCAAAACCTTAAAAAATAAGAGATAAATTAAATAGACACAAGATTAGAAATAAAAGGAAGTAACACAATCGAAACCCAAAGCAAAAAAGAAAAAGATCAACCAATTCAACATTCAAACACGGAGTGAAAGTAAACAGAGATTCATAAAGAGTAAAGGGAACACTGAAGAAACGACTATGGAACAAACTCTCACACAACAAATTAAAGGTGTCAAGACACTCAAAAGGTCAAAAGAAAGTCAATACTTACAGATTGATAGAGCGACACCGGTCTCCGAGAAGTGTCTCTGAGGTCGTTCTTCGTCGGACTTCAAGAGATCCTCACTACCTTCTCGTGGAGGAACCAGGTCACCAATTCTTAGACGGACGGTTATGTCCCCCGGGACCAAACCAGGGGCCCGTCCCTTCTAAGACGGACGGTACTCCGTTGGTTCGGACACGCGGTGTTGACGACACGGACTCGAGCGGGCACTCGACGTGGAGGACTCCGGGAACACGGGTCTCGGACGCGAGACGTTGATTTCTTCGGTGACGGCACTCTTCGGACGTACGACGTTGATTACCTACGAGTCGACCTCGTTCCTTCTGTTTGTGTCGGTCTTTATTATTTACGAAAGATTTTTCTCACTGTCTTTTTTTGATTTTTTTATTTTTTATTTTTCTCACTATCTTCTCTGACGCCGCAAACTTAGTCCGGACCTTTCCCAGGTCGTTAAACCACTGTTGATGTTCACCGACTCACGAGGAGGCAAGAGTTGGTCCCTCCAGAAAGAAAGGGTCCCTCCAGAAAAGACGTAGGACCCACTCTAGGTCGGATGGAACATGAAAGGGAACAATTTCCTATTAAAAGTCCTTTTACATTTTCGTACTAAACATGTTTATATTTAATTACTTTGCTTTCCTCACTTTGTTTGTCCCTTCTTCAGAGTTTTTTACGGGTCCGTTTAATTTTTATATTGGTCTAAAAATCTTTTAATGTTATAAAACCTTTAGAAATACTGACTTCTTGTAGTAACCTGAATTTATCCATCCGTTAAACGGAAATTTAGGACTACACTGAAGAAAGGGGGTTCCAAGGATTGATTTCTTTTTTTTAAAATCGATCAAATTTTTTTAATTAAGTCACTCTCCATTAAACAAGTTATGACTCTCAAACTTCGGATATGAACATAACTAAGTAAAATTTTCTCGTTATTGGGACCACCGAGTCTACCATTTCGTAGACGGACATTGCACCCTCTGGGTCCAAGCTAGGAACCCAGTCCTTTTAGGGGACCTCTTCCTTTACCGTTAGGTGAGATCATAAGGACGGACCTCTTAAGGTACCTAATTCCTCGGAGCATCCGATGTCAGGTGCCCCAGCGTTTCTCAGTCTGTGCTGACTCACTGAAGTGAAGTGAAGTGAAGTGAATTTCAAACATATTCTATTTTTTATCTGTTAAGAAACTTCTCTCGTTACCATTTGACATTTTATCTAGAATTCTTTAAAGAGACATATGTCGAACTCTGTTCCTCTACCCTTTATACTTTCCAATTCTCTGAACCCCCTATCTTACTTTTCCAACATAAACCTGTTCAAGGGTAGTTCTTCGTCTGAGATACATTTCTGAACTTACTTCAATTTCTCTGACTGGTACCAACAATCTTTTGGATCTATACTCGTCACCACCCTTTACCAATGATGGGGATTTGAACTTCTTCGTTCCGACCCTTTAGTTCAATGAAGAATCGTGGTATTACATTATTACGAAAAATAAGGTAAAGAAATTTAAAATAATGATCATTTGTACGTCAAGTATCGAAAAACTCCAACTTTAGAACCGTTCATCAATACAGAAATAAGTTTTATACGGAACTAAGATTTAACCTTCGACCCCCTGGCATACAGACTAGATTCTTTTGTGAACACAACACTTTATTTATGATTGAATGATAAATTCATTTAACAGGTCTAAATTTCACTAAATGTGTCTAGAGACTACACACTTACTCTTTGACTATGTCACTCATTCGTTTCTTTATTAAACTTTTCCGTTTGTCTAGAAGTTTATGAACAACTTCGATATTTTTGGTTGTGATTCTCTTCACTGAGAGTATTCTAGCACATCCTTCTTTAAGTTGTCAAAGTTTAATGGGACGAGACTTTTTACGTTCTGCCTCAACGTCCGTCCGCCGACGGTATTCTTACAAAAGAAAGTTTACTAAAGTAGAACAATGAAGTAACATTCGGTGCCTCACTTGTGTATTTAGACTCTTCGGACCACAAATTAGGCGCGAGGAGTGGCTACGATACTAAATTGCAAAACCGTGAATTTGAAGTGGAGGACCCCTTTCATTCCTCGTCTACCCTCGGCGAACTACGATGTTGTAGTCGACAAAGACGCTACAACGTAATACCCAACCCTAGAAACCGTCACCTGGCTCACCCCGGCTGTCTCCGCTCTGGAACTCCATCTGGCCTTCCTCCCCAACCCTAGCCATAGAGGGTAGAGGGGGTGCAAGAGGAGGGTAGGAACTAGACCTTGTGGGCACTGAGAACAGGGCACCTGTCAAAAGGTAAAGTTCCCCGGATAAGATTCTGTAATTACCTACTTTTCAGAATTCTTCGTTTCTATGTCGAAATCTTACAAATCAATGTCTGTAAATATCGTGTATTATCCCTGCAAGTGGTAATAGACACGGAAATCTCGTCGTCCTATATTACACACCGAAAAAAAAAAGAAGATAAAAAACGATATTACGGACCGTTCGTCCTAAAATCAACACACTAGTCCCTAACTTGGGTACGGGGAATGATACTTTCACACCTCAGATTTGGTGACCTGGTAGTCCCTTCAACGACACACCAGAAAGAACTTGGTTTCGGAAACTAGTCACAAAAATTGCACACAAAAGTAAACTATGTGTATATACATATATAAAAAAGACTTAGTAGTCGTGCTAACAGAATCCTAACGGTGCACTAAAGTCGAAGATAGGATGGAGGGAGCGATAAAATTAATTCGATATCTTCTTGTCCCTAACTAAATATACGTTTACCATACATGTTCGATCTAAATCCTTTCCGTCTCCTTGGTCTCAAACTTAACGGTTGTAGGCGACCTAGTATCTTTTTCGATCTCTTAAGGTCTTTTTGTAGACGAAGTAACTGATACGATTTCGGAAACTGACACACCTAGTGTTGTTTGACCTTTTAAGAATTTCTCCACCCTTATGGAGAATTTATGGAATTTCTCCACCCTGGTGGAATCCACGGAGGACTCTAAAGAGTCCTCCAGTTCTTCGTTGTCTTGGCCTGTACCTTGTTGCCTGATCAACGTTTAACCCTTTCCTCATGTAGTTCCGACATATAACAGTGAGACAAATAAATTGTATGCACGTCTCATGTAATACGCTTTACCGTCTGACCTACTTGGTGTTCACCTTACTTCGGAGGTTTCTCTGGGGTCCGGTCCTACGACTACGAGAGGCCGCCCCTCGACCCAGCACCGGCGGACCCTAGGTCGAAGACACCGTTCCTGCCCTCATAGGGGTCCGTCGGACCATGTCTATGCGCCCCAGGATCATCGATAAGGTCGGGTTTTTCCTCGTCCGGGGTGCACCGACAGCACCACAATCCCGCTCGACCGGTGACCGCGAGCTCGGGGGGCCGTGGACGGGTAGACGCCGCCGGTGGGCCTCCGCGTGCACGTCTGAACCTCCTCCCCTGCCTTCCCTTCGGTCTGGTGTCTTTGGTGCCCGTCGGGACCGACCGAGACCTCCGAGTGGGTGTCAACAAGAAATCGTTCGAATGTTGGGTCATTCCTTCAACCCCATCCCCGCCCCACTTCGTTTTCACCGTTTAAAAAAAAAAAAAATAGGAGGAAGGGGGCAAAGTCCAAATGTCAAGCTAAGTTGTTTTACGGTCAGTGTGCTATTTTTAGACGTCTACTTTTAATTTTTTACGTCCTAGATCCAATAAAGTCCACTTATAGACGGACAATGCGGTACTGTATTAGTACTTCCAATAAATTGGACTTTTTCTTCTCTACACAAAAACGAAAAACCAACAAAACAAAAATTAGTAGTTTTTGTTTTGTAGGGAGTAAATGGTTGGTCCGACAAGTAAAATTTTGCCTTCCGACCTCTCGTATAAAGGTGGGTCCCCTCAGGAGGTTTCCACTGGTCACGGGGGAGAGGGGTGTAGGTCGGTTCTCCTCTTCCTTCCCCTGGATGAAACCCTCCACCCCTGTTGGTGAGATCTGGAACACAGTCCCAAACCAATAAAATCCAAATGACGGTTGTGCTACATGTACAAAATGTGGTATTGGATGACCAGGGACCGTCCCTCAGTGTTCGACTTACTCGTGGGGCACCCCTTAATTATGGTCGTCTCCGGTCACCTCCACCGAAGGTTAAGAACCAGTTAGGGGACTCCAGGTTCAGGAAGATCGAAAGAAAGGAGATGTCAACCGGGTCGACAACGAGTTAAAGGTCCGACGACACCACAAATACGAGACTCTTCCGTTACCGTTGGGTGAGGTCATAAGAACGGAACTCTTAGGGTCCCTGCCCTCTCGGACCACCCGACGGCAGATACCCCAGCGTGTCTCAGCCTGTGCGACTTCGGTGAACCGTCGTCGTCACCACAAATACGAGTACAAGAATTAAAGTCTTTTGTCAGTGTTTAGGGAAAGTCCTTTGAAGGAAAGGAGATGGGAAAAGACTTTCTAAGGAGTTTGAAAACGGTATATATAAAACCGGTGCGACACGGTACATCCTTGGGGTTCCTGACTTGAACACTGGGGACGTCACCTTCGCACCTCAGAATCGGTCACTTGGTAGCCTCTTAAGGGACGTTATATATATAGGGTGTTGGATTGAGCAGAGACGAAGGAATACCGTCCAGGGGTTTATAAACGTGTATACACATCTTGCAATACCTAAGAGTTACCTTGTGATTAATCCCTGTAGAGACCACCAGGTCACTAATTCTGACGTACGAAAGTGACGGTTCTCACACCCAAGTCAGGGACCAGTCCCTTGATTCTAGGACATCGTGTTGGTTTCGTTTTTTGTTTTTTTGCGACGGGTAAGAATTGATGAGGAAGGCAATTCTTCCCCCAGTCAGGGAGGGGAACTTAGACCGGACTGATTTCACTGAGCGAACCGTCTCATGTCGTCTTTACTGGACACTGAAGACTACGTTCCAGTCTTCTTCGACCTTGTTAGAGAAGTTCGGAACTCAGTGTAGGTTTATGAGACTCCAGAAGTGTGCACTCGCCGGAGTACCTCTCTGGGACACCGAGGTCTGTACCACTTGTCTCCTCAGAAAAGACTATACAGGACTTTAAGGACTGGACGTTCTAATACTTTCTATCACTTCGTCACCAAGTACACCCCCAACCAAACAATCCATCGTTATCTACTATCCTTGATTTGGTAAGGGAGATAACTTTTTATAAATTCGACACAGGTAAAAAAAGGGTGTTTTAATAGGATACATACATGAAAAAACACAAATTATACATTTTAAAAGAGTCCTATTTAAGTATATTTTAACGACCTAGTTCCCCGACAGAAGAGAAAGGTAAAGAGACCAGGCACGAAAGTATCCACAACCATTCAAAGGGAGATCTTTTCTCACATAATTTCACCGGAAAAGGAAGTTGAAGGGTTCATAGAAACTCCAGAGTGAAGTAGTAGGACACAAAGTAAATAAATGTAGATTTGCCCTCTTTTCGGACGGAATGAAGGTCCCAAAGCTAGTTCTCCAGTTTCCCTTTAAACTTATTAAAATATTTGTTTTTACAGTAGATGCTACCATACCCTTGAACCAGTGAACCCCTACTCTGAGGTCACTGGAGTAGAAACAGAAAAAGGGTTCTAGTCAAGTCAAGTCAATGAGTCAGTACAGACTGAACACTGGGGTACCTGATGTCGTACGGTCCGAAGGGAGAGGTAGTGGTTGAGGACCTCGAACGAGTTTGAGGCCAGGTAACTCAGTCACTACGGTAGGTTGGTAGAGTAGGAGAGAACAAGGAAGAGGAGGACGGAAACTAGAAAGGGTCGTAGTCCTAGAAAAGATTACTCAGTCAAGAAGCGTAGTCCACCGGTTTGGTAACCTCGAAGTCGAAGTCGTAGTCAGAAAGGTCACTTATAAGTCCTGACTAAAGAAAATCCTAACTGACCAACCTAGAGGAACGTCAAGTTCCCTGAGAGTTATCGGCAGAGGTTGTGGTTCTATTGGATACGTCAGGACAGAAGAGTAAAGAGAGTACGTGTGTGTAACACACTTATGTATCACACACGTAGACTGACAAATGTTGGGGCACCTGACATCGGGCGGTCCCAGGAGACAGCTACTCTAAAGGGTCCGTTCTTATGATCTCCGACGGTAAAGGAAGAGGTACACTTATGTATACACACGAAATATGTATGTACGCATATATGTGTACATACACTATACTCACAAATAGTTAAACTTACTAAAATACCCTTGTGTAGTTATGAACTTAGTTTATTTATACAACAATTTTTAATGTCATCACTCTCAAGGGACCACCCGATCACCGATCCTAAACCACGAAAGTGGTAACACTGAACCTAAATCAGGGACCAACCCGTTGACACTAGAACGTTCGACACTCTACTCCCCGTGTGGGGGGGGTTTTTTTTCAATGTCATCGTTTCGACGTCAACATAAACAGTACCGTAGATCACGTAGACCTTTATCCGAGTAGTAGTCAACCTTTGTCCTCCTTTAAACTGAACACTATATCTCGTATTTTCCCCTAGGTAATATCCTTTAGACATGAAAAAGACCTCCACCCCCGGTGGAGTATGTCTTTTCTCGTGAGCTCAGACTTCGTCTCAAGTCGTATAATATAAGGTGTGAGAGGCGACTTAAAACTCGTCGGTCACGTAACAAGTTTACATATATGAAGACACGGTCACAAGACGTAACTTTTATGGGGTCCTTGTGCCGCCAATTAACGGGAGCAGAGATGGGGTCGGACGTCCCGGTCGACCACTGACGACCTAGAGACGACAGAAGAGAATCGAGGTCAAGAAGTCAAGTTCTTCTCAGGTCAGTAATAACACAACCTATAGATAGGAGAGGAGAGTAAACGGGAGTGTCGTCGACGAATTTTCTAAGCCGGGAACACATTTAGTAAAGACACCCATGCTGTTGGACGTGACGTAGCGACGTCGTGACACTTAGTGGTCAGCCATTTAATACAAAATTCGTTAAATCGTATGACAAATTTACTTTCATCGTACTAATACCTCTTCCGTTACCGTGGGGTGAGGTCATGAGAACGGCCCTTTTAGGGTACCTACCTCCTCGGACCATCCGACGTCAGGTACCCCAGTGATCCTCAGCCTGTGTTGACTCTCTGAAGTGAAAGTGAAAAGTGAAGGTACGTGACCTCTTCCTTTACTTTTGGGTGAGGTCTTAAGAACGGACCTCTTAGGGTCCCTACCCCAGCGTGTCTCAGTCTGTACTGACTTCGCTGAATCGTCGTCGTCGTCGTACTAATACCCCGAAGGGACCACCGAGTCACCATTTCTTATGGACGTCCTCAGAGTCCAAACTAGGGACCCAGTCCTTCAAGGGAACCTCTTCCTTTAACGTTGGATGAGGTCATAAGAACGGACCTCTTAGGGTACCTGTCTCCTCGGACCATCCGATATCAGGTGGCCCAGCGTTTCTCAGCCAGTGTTGAATCATTGATTTGTTGTTGGTGTTATTGTTTCGTACTAATACCCAAATCCGTTTAGACGTTATATTCGTGTAAACACTCTCTTCTACGAATATAAACCGGAGACTTCCTATTATAAACCACTTCTTAACAGTAACGTTTTGAGTTGTCCTATTTGAAGTAAAGACTATGAAAACATTAGTCGGACCGGACGTTTCCTCCTTCACACAAAATCCATATGATTATTTGTTTTTAGGGAATGGAATCTACGTTTTGAGTGACTTTTTTTTCCTTTTCTTTCACTAATAATTATTAGGATTGGTAGACACTTATAAAACCCTCACAAAGGAAACCAGTTGTCATACCATGTGACAAAGTAAGAGTCAAAATAGTAAAGAGGTTTCTCTATGTGTAAACGATGTTGTGTTCTTAAAATTGAGACATTTTATAAATAATATAAATAAACCAACGTCATCCACAATCGACACCGTACATCCTATACCATTCACACCTTAGAATTGACGATCTGGTGGTCCTTTCAAAATTTAGAACTGAAACTATATTAAAAGTCAAGTCAGCGAGTCAGCACAGGCTGAGAAACACTGGGGTACTTGGCGTCGTGCGGTCCGGAGGGACAGGTGGTGGTTGAGGGTCTCAGGTGGGTTTGGGTACAGGTAACACAGTCACTACGGTAAAATCTGAAATCTTTTGACGTTTTCACGATCTCAAGTCTACACGGGAAGTAGGTCGAAGTGGAACACAATGGTAGAATGTATTGGTGTAATACATGTTGTTCCGACCCTTCAATGAAACCATGTGATGACAATAGATTTGGTATCCCGATTGAAAAAAGATATCAAAAGGGAAAAAACAGGGTTCTAGGTTAGGTCCGAGGGTGTAACGTAGACGAACAGTTCAAAGAGAGTAGGGGATTTACATTGTCAAGGAGTCAGAAGGAAGAGTAAAAACTGAAACTGAAAAAACAAACAAAAAAACTGAAACTGTGAAAACTTCTAATCACCACTCGTCAAAACATCCTACTAACAGATAAACTCAAACAAACTACAAAAGAGTATTACTCTTACACCAAAACGTAAAGACCGTTCTTATAGTGTTTTCACTATGACACAGGAAGAACTATAATCCTCAAAGTACCACTACTACAACTGGAACTAGAGAACCAATTCTCCGACAAAGAGGTGACATTACAAATGTCGTTGGGAGTGGAGGGGGGTACTTATTTATAGAGACTCTCTAGGAAACTATGATGCGTTTAAAGACATAGAGGAGTTTGAAACCGGGTGATTAAAATCGTAGGAATCTAAAAAGGGACGAAAAATTAATAACGACACTATAGAAATTACTAAAAAGGGGAGGCAGAAAGATGTAAATAACCAACTTTAAGAAATCCTTTCACCTCAGAAAAGAGGGAATAAATAAATAAGTATAGTCACACTGGAGTATCCGTAAATAAAATAAGATATCCAATGCCAGTTTATGATAGTAATAAATAAAACAACGACTTTAGATGTACTATATTTACCGTCTTGTCGAAAGGTTAATGTGTAGACACGGCACTTAATAACTAGGTCAAGAAGTTACGACCTGCAAACTCACCAATAAACTATGATAAATACTACTCCTCTTCCGTTACCGTGGCGTGAGGTCATGAGAACGGACCTTTTAGGGTACCTGTCTCCTTGGACCACCCGATGTCAGGTACCCCAGCGATTCTCAGTCTGTGCTGACTCGCTGAAGTGAAAGTGGAAAGTGAAAAGACATAACCTCTTCTTTTACCGTTGGGTGAGGTCACAAGAACGGACCTCTTAGGGTCCCTACCCCTTTGGACCACCCGACGCCAGATACCCCAGCGTGTCTCAGCCTGTGCTGACTTCACTGAATCGTCGTCGTACTACAGACTATAACCTCCTCCTGGGCCGTTGGGTGAGGTCATAAGAACGGACTTCTTAGGGGTACCTGTCTCCTCGGACCGTCCGATGTCAGGTAACCCAACGTTTCTCAGCCTGTGCTGACTTCGCTGAATCGTACGTACTACAGACTATATGGATCCGGAAACTCTAAAATACAAAAGTATTTAATCCAAAGATTGTCGAATTAAAACTTACAAACTTTTCAACACCATTGAGTTGTGCAGTTGTGCCTTTAGTGTCAGGTGTCTAATGTCGCGACACTCGACTCTCTCCGTCGTCTAGGACCTCGAGTCATTCCGGGGACGGCCGTCCCAGTGCCTCGTGTCAACAGTTATTGCTGTGCATTGTTATTTCAATAACTACAACTCCGTCCCCGAAGGCCATCCCCGTTCAGATAAAGGCAATCCGGAATCTCGGAAGCAGGAGAGCCCGATGTAGGGTTGGCCTTTATGAATATGGGGCAGCTTTCGGTGCAGCCAGGACCTGAGTCAGGGCGGGTGAGTCCCCTCCCTTAGCGAAGGCCTCAGTCCCACAAGACCGAGCGGGGCGGGGCGGCGGCCACGGCGCGACCTTCGGAGCCGCGAGGGCCTTCACCGGGCCCGGAGAGACACAGAGACAGCCCCAGGGGTGGAGGGGCGACGACGACGCCCGGCGCCCCCTCCGCCGCTACCGCCTCCGCAGAGACGACAACAGCGACGGTCTCCGCCGCCGCCTCGCCCTGCGAGCTCTCTTCGATCGAGACACCCTACCCTCTCGCCTGTGCTTCCGCGGCGACTGGCTGGCCGTCTGCCTGAGCCACGACCGCGACTTCCGCCGACGGCTCCGGGACGGGCACGGCCGGCTCCACTCCGCTGCCGCCCCCGGCCCGACCCAGTCGAGGCACCCGCGCAGGCGGCTGCGGGCGGGACGTCTGGCGGAGGGCCCCAGAGACGGGAGGAAGGGCCCGCGCCCCTGCCGAGGTCACCCGCTCCGGCGAGGGGGAAGGGCCCGACAGTCCGGAGAGAGACGGGCCCTGGCGGCCGCGAGGGGGACGCCGCGCCCGGCCAACCGGCCCTCGAAACGGGGCCCTCACAGCGGGGCCCACAGGGACCCCAGTGGCTCCGGGTCAGGACGGCGGGTGGGAGAGGGCCTTCCTCTCGCGCCGCTTGGGCTTCACGAAGCGAAAGTCCTGTCGGAGGACAACCACAAGCAAACGGTGGAATTACTGTTGGGGCCGAAGGGAAAAGGGATCCCCGCGGACCCCTTCTGGTCTCAATCAGGCCCCACTGTCAAAAGTAAGTAGCGTGCAACTAGACAACTCGAGAGCTTAGTTCACGTCCAACACAAATATAAATTGAATGTCGTCTCGTCATTTTTACAAAAAGAAACCTTCGATCCAGCCATGTAATAATCTATTACGACCAAAAGCCAAAATCAGAGTTGCAAAAATCAAGATTGATAGTAAAACCCTACGATACGTAAAATGACGGACACACTAAGTCAAGTTAATTAATATCGTTCTTCATGGAAAGTACTTAACAGTCTGCAAACTGTTTGATAAAGATCAAACCCCCCGGTCCAAGTCTTCCAGTAAAATAAACGTGGGTATCAATGAAAACTACAACCTTCGGAACAAAAGTGTGAACCACAGGCTTCTGTCCACCTCAAATCGCTAAATTCGAAAATCTCCCATTCTTGAAACCAAACTTTCAAGAGTGAATTTGACAGAGTACGAAACGTCACTTTATGTTCACAAGAAAGAACCCAAAGAGACAGGTGGATATTTTCAGACACGACTTTCACCTAAACTTTATTTACTTCTTCGTCCATCTTTAAACGAAACCGCAACGGTAGTTTCGGAAAATACGAACCTCTTATCTTCAACAAACGAGACATTTATAAAGTCAGACAAATATTAACCTAGACCGGACAATGGTTTCGTCATATGAACCTGTAGTGTCATGGAAACCGTTTGACACAAGGCATTCTTTCCACTGGGTCGAACAAAGACAAGAGAACCAGTGTTTGATAATAAGGGTAACTCGTACTCCCTTTCCCCAACCTCTCCTCATTTACCTTAAAGAAGTAAAAGTAGGACAATACACTATCAGAACGTTATATTACGGATGACAATCATCCGTCAGTAAATTGTATATAATACACAGATTGACTCCCGGTCCTTAACTCCTACCTTTCTATTCTTTCTGTTCTAGGGACGGAGTACCTCGAATGTATTAATACCACTAATACTTATATATTTTTTTTCTCTCTTCTTCCATTCAAGTTTACCACCAGGTCCTATATCTCTTTTATTTTGGTCCTCCCATACTGTGGTTCCTTATTCCATACATACGGGACAGTCTATTCTACCTTCCGGAAAGACTTTTTAATTAACTCATCTCTTGAGTACAACCTTTTGTTCTTCGGTCGTAACATTTCTGTTCTTTTCATTAGATCGACCTCCTTTCCGTTACACTTCAGGACCCATCCATCTCAGACTGTTCTAGTTTCCGAGTCACTCCCAGAAGACCACACACGTGGGGATCACAACCTAAGGACACTCTGAGTCTACGGTCGGACAGTAAATGGGTAGGACCTTGGACACTCCCCAAAGAGGAGCGAGTACACGAAAGTCGTCGGGAGAAAAGGGAAGCTTACAGCCTACCCCTCCGAACGTACACGAACACACACGAGTCAGAGTAGACCGAGAGACCCTGGGGTACGGACATCGGGAGGTCCACGGAGACAGGTACCTCAAAAGGTCCGTTCTTGTGACCTCACCCAACGGTAAAGGAAAAGGTCCCCTAGAAGGACTGGGTCCCTAACTTGGACTACAGAGGACTTAACCGTCCACCTAAGAAATCGTAACTTGGTGGTCCCTTCTGACTTTAACTTAAAAAATTGGGACAACAGTGAGAAAATTGTAACCGTCACTCCTTTTTACGGAGTCAAAAATAAAACAGGTTGGTCCCATAGACATTTCCTAAAAGACATCGTAAAAGGTTAAAAGTCCTCTATTTCACAAAGGACTTGTCGTCCTTGACTCGTTCAATCAACCTATCATTCTCTGGTCGACGACGACGATTCAGAGAAGTCAGTACAGACTGAGACACGTTGGAGTATCTGTCGTCGGGTGGTCCGAGGGGGCAGGGACCCTAAGAGGTCCGTTCTTGTGACCTCACCCAACGGTAAAAGAAGAGATTACGTACTTTCACTTTTCACTTTCACTTCAGAGAGTCAGCACAGACTGAGAAGCTCTGGGGTACCTGACGTCGGGTGGTCCGAGGAGGCAGGTACCCTAAAAGGTCCGTTCTCATGACCTCACCCCGCGGTAACGGAAGAGACTTCTCTGGTCGATTGAAAGTTATTTATAGTATTTCGACAATTATTAAAAGAAAAGATACTTTCACTTGATCAGAAAAGAACCTCAATGTAATTCAACCACAATTTATTCTTTTAAACACCATCTCATAATCCATCTGACCAAAGAACATCGATGTCGTATAAAAAATCAGTACTCTCGGAAGAAGAAAGACGACTCAAATCAGTAAGACTTATTTTACGACTCTACTAAATGGGACTTTCAATGGACATTAACTGACAATCTCGACAAAAGGATTTCCAAAACACTGGAATCTAACTATGAAGACACTTCGACAAAAGAAGAAATATTTTACCCCTACTATACACGGAGAGTCCCATACACTCTTAATTTAGTACATACACGTATGTCGTTCAATGGACAGTCATGACATAATACATACACGAAAAGAGGGGTTCACTAATCATGGAAGTTTCTTGTCCGATCCTAGAATCCTAGAACTCGACTACATCCACAGTGAGTCTGGTCTCCATTCTTTTCTTCCTGAATCCATGGAACTCCTTCCAAGACTCAGAGGTAGACATAGAGAAGTCACTAAACGAGGTCGTCTCAGCTATTACAGTCCAAAGTAAATCCCTTATTTAAATAATGTAACTAATGTTTTCACTAAAAGAGGTTGGGTTTTGACGTGCTCTTTTCAAACCTCTCTCTCCGTATAAGCGAACAAAGAAGGACCGGGGCGAGTCGACCAGTCCGTTCCGAACTCTCAAACATTAATCGCAAACTGTACGGTCACAGGGACAAACGAGCGTCATCGAGAGGCCCGAGCGAGGAGAGGCCACCACCGACAGAGAGGCAGGCCTGTGACCCTGGCACGTGCACCTGGTCTCCACAGGTCAGCAGAGGAGAGGTCCTCCCTTTCTCACCGGTCTTGTCCTTCAGCCACTGCGGACGCGTGGGAAGAACTAAAGGGTAAGACAAGGTCCACGAAACTCCTCTCTTGTGTCGACCCGTCTACATGGATTGTTCCTGTAGAAAACTCTTGAAGAAAAGATTTTTGCATAAATAAATAATAAAGAAACCGACGTGGTTTCCAGAATCAACACCGTACACCCTAGATTGAGGAACTGGTCCCCAACTTGGGGCCCGGGGAGGCAACCCTCACTCCTCAGAATCGGTTCCCTGGTGGTCGCTTCAGGGAGTATTGGACAATCTTTCGTCGAACAAAACCCTAAGATTTTTTAACAAAGAATCTTCACCAACGTTACGCCGAAGATCGAACAAACCGAACTCTCTTTTACCAAAACATAATCTTGCTCCGTTGTCCTGTCCTTCGACGGAAGACGAAGAACTATAAATTTTCAGGAACACCAACCTTTCATCAGTAAACACGTACTTCACTAGTTCATCTTACGAGGAAGTATTAAGTCTAATAGAGTAAATAAGTGTTGCAGGTCTAATGTCTAAGATAAACCCCATTGACACATCATGGAAGAGTTCATCTATTCTCAAAAGCATACTAAGACAAAAGATTTCATATAGTCTCCTACGCAAGACCAACGTCACCGTCCGTCTCGTGTGTACATACTGCGGGGGCCCAGGAATTCTGTCCTGTCACAACTCCCGCACCGTGTGGGTCTCTTTCCACCAAAGTCATTCGGACGTGGATTCTGAACTACTAGATTGTTATGTTTACAACCGTCAGACATTTTCGCTACCATATACCCATTGTCTTAAACTCTCACTTATCTGTTCCTCTACAATTCCCATAATTAAAGTGAAATATGGTACCCTTAGTCATCTATCCTGGAATTTAACTACTTAAGTGTGTGTCACGATAATTAGACACAAAAGCTCAATACCTTATTGGTTGTTTTTAGGATGACTTTTGTCACTTGAAAGATTGAGAAGACTACTAAACCTTATTTTTACACTTATTATAAATATTTTCTTTCAACTATTTTTAATGTCCATTAGAGAAACCAAGGAAGACGAAAATTTTCAAGAAGTAAAATGGGAGTTTAAGGAATCTTTACAAAGAGTTTAATATTCGCAACCATAATGGAGTCTCTTCTTAACTTTCCGTCTCTTTCCTTCTCCCGTTGAACTAAAACTATATTAGTAAGATTTGACGACCTGAACATTTTATTACGGAAACAATATTAAATTACTGTTCTCAACACTTAAACTTCATTCTTTTATTTAAGGTAGAAAAAGAATGTGAGACAACTTTTACGACGTATAGTTTACTTTTCCGTTTCTACATATATAATATGACGATAAACCCAAAATTTTTTTTCCATGTGAAGGAAACATATACGTATTGGACAGAATCTTTTCGAAGTACTCTTTGATCAATTGTAATCATCGAGGACCCCTCCCTTGACCCACCGACCCCTTACCCAGGTACCCTTCTTTTACAAAGGATAGTAAAACTTAAAACACAAAAAAATTGCAAGGAGGAGTTGGGAGTCGACAACCACACGGACCTCCACGGGAACACAAGAGCTAAAAATCGACGAACTACTGTGACCCTGGAGTCGAGAGACCACCTTATATCAAGCGTCTAACAAACATAAAAAGAATAGTATTCTGACGTTCGGTGTGAGACAGATCACAAAAATAAAGTCGGATCGGAGGCACACGAAAGAACGAAAGACGAAAAAGGAAAAAAGTTTAGACACGGACTAGGTGTAGAGGTAGGGAGATGGAAAACACACACACAAGTAACGAGTCAGCATAGACTGAGAAACGTTGAGGTACCTGACATCGGCGGTCCGAGGAGACAGGTACCCTAAGAGGTCCGTTCTTATGACCTCACCTAACGGTAAAGGAAGAGGTCCCCTAGAAGGGTTGGGTCCCTAGCTTGGGTCCAGAGGACGTAACGTCCGTCTGCGAAATGGTCAGACGCGAAGAATCTATTGCATATTTGACGCTCTTTTAATACACAAACTTACAACAGTACTAGACAAGTATTTATTGACTATTTCCAGTAAATGTCTGATAAGACAAAGGTTCTTCGTCAAGTTAAGACTATATATTTACATGAGACATCTCCCTTGGGAAAACGTGACAACTGCCCTTACGTTTAACCACGTTGGTGATATATGTTATCAAACCCCAAAGAATTTTCTGATTTTTGTCTTGAGGGTACACTAGGTCGTCAGGGTGAGGACTGTATGGAGTCGCCTTTTGAGAAAAAAAAAAAAACCGATAATGTTTTCAAATAAATTGTTTTTTCAATGCAATCTTTTGCATGTGTTGGGTTAAAAAGACCACTATTATACACCTCTCCCCTGTGTACCTTCGCAACTAAAGAGACCACTTGTGTCGGTAACAAGTATGAGCAAGGTTCCGAAGATTGTACTGCTATGATAAAGGAGCATAATGGTGGTAAGGTTATAACAAGACAACGGGTGATCAACGGTAGAGGTGTGTAAGTAGATAGTGTTCTAAGTATTTCCCTAGTTTAAGGAACCTGTACAGACGGTGGTAAATTAAAGTTACTATTGAAGAACAGGTATTTAAAGAAGTTGAACCCTCCCACTCGAAACGAGTACTACAGATGAGACTCTCTAGTTTCTTCGGAGGTTTGCCTTAAGCTCACCGGGAGTGCGAGGTCGAGCCTTTTGAGAATGAAACTTTTCTATGTACGTGAGGTCATAAGTATCGAGGTGGTGAATCTTGTCGGTTCTGTGTCTTCGCTGAATTTGCAGGTAGTCGTCTACTTATTTGATGTCTCTAACCCGTATATACGTCCCCTGATCATTCATCGGTATTTTTCTCTTACTTCATTACGGTAAACGTCGTCGTACCTACTTGATCTCTAATAGTACGACTCAGTCCACTCAGTCTGTTTTTGTTTATACCATACTGTACACCTCACATTTTTTACTATGTTTACGAATAAATGTTTTGTCTAAGTGTTTACATCTTTTGTTTGAATACCAATGGTTTCCGCCTTCTCCCTCCCCTATCGACTCCTCAAACCCTAATTGTCCATTAATGATGACATATATTTTATCTAATTGTTGTTCCAAGAGACATATCGCGTCTCTTGATATAAGTCATGGAACATTATCGGACATCGTCCTTTCTTAGACTTCTTTTTAGACACAAACATATATCGACTTGGTGAAACGACATGTAGTCTTCGATTGTCGTAACATTTAGTATGAAGTTATGTCTAATTATTTCATTCAAACGAATGAGACAAAGATGAGTAGTCATCGTCACCACTATTATTATTACACTATTATCGTCGTCGAGGCTAGTGAACCAAACGACAGACCTCCCGGAGCACGGGCACGCACCGCACGGTCGGGGCCTCCGCGGAGGGGACCCTCCGTCGCCAACACCACTCGCCGACGTGTCTCACACTCACCCGTGTGAATCGAGGGAGACAGGAACCTTGGAGACCACCGTCGTCTGTCAACGACCGGTGTGAAATTTGAGTTCCATCTAAGAGTGGTCTAAGGTCTTTGAATTAAGAATGGGGGGGGGGGGGGTGGCGTCAGGAAAATATACGTCTCTAACACAGAGGTAAGTCGTGCTCAAATACACTTGTCCACTACGGGAATTATGTATAAATGTATGTAGGTTCTGGGAGGACCGAGAACTCAGTCCGAGCAGACACCCTTCTGACTCCTAGTCAGAGGAAGGACTTGACAAAAAAAAAGGAGACACGTCGAAGGGTCACTAGGTTCTTCAGACAAAAGAGTATGAACACAAAAGAACAAAAACGTCACCAGGGTATGTCTATTAAATTAAAGATATAACTTAGTTACTTTTCACGAGTCAGCACAGACTGAGAACCGTCCCTGACATCCGGAGGTCCGAGGAGACAGGTACCTTAAACGGTCCGTTCTTACGACCTCATCCAACGGTAAAGTAAGAGGTCCCCTAGAAGGGCTGGGTCCCTAGCTTGAACACAGCGAGTGTGGAGGACGTAACTCAAGTCAAGTCAAGTCAGCGAGTCAGCACAGACTCAGAAACGCTGGGGTACTTGACGTCGTGTGGTCCGGAGGGACAGGTAGTGGTCGAGGACCTCAGGTGGGTTTGGGTACAGGTAACTCAGCCACTACGGTAGGTTGGTAGAGTAGGAGACAGCAGGGGAAGAGGAGGACGGAAGTTAGAAAGGGTCGTAGTCCCAGAAAAGGTTACTCAGTCGAGAAGCGTAGTCCACCGGTTTCATAACCTCAAAGTCAAAGTTGTAGTCAGGAGGGTTACTTGTGGGTCCTGACTAGAGGAAATCCTACCTGACCAACCGAGAGGAACGTCCGGTTCCCTGAGATCTCAGAAGAGGTTGTGGTGTCAAGTTTTCCTAGTTAAGAAGCCGCGAGTCAAAAGAAATATCAGGTTGAGAGTGTAGGTATGTACTGGTGTCCTTTTTGGTATCGGAACTGATCTACCTGGAAATGACCGTTTCATTACAGATACGAAAGATTATACGACAGATCCAACCAGTATTGAAGGGAAGGTTCCTCATTCGCAGAAAATCAAAGTACCAACGTTAGTGGTAGACGTCGCTAAAACCTCGGGTCTTTTTATTTCAGTCGGTGACAAAGGTGACAAAGAGGTAGATAAAGGGTACTTCACTACCCTGGTCTACGGTACTAGAAGCAAAAGACTTACAACTCGAAATTCGGTTGAAAAAGTGAGAGGAGGAAGTGAAAGTAATTCTCCGAGAAATCAAGGAGAAGTGAAAGACGGTATTCCCACCACAGTAGACATATAGACTCCACTAATTATAAAGAGGGCCGTTAGAACTAAGGTCGAACACGAAGGAGGTCGGGTCGCAAAGAGTACTACACGAGACGTATCTTCAATTTATTCGTCGCACTGTTATATGTCGGGACTGCCTGAGGAAAAGGATAAACCTTGGTCAGACAACAAGGTACAGGTCAAGACGTAATCGTCCACCTAAAGAACTGGTGACACGGTGGACCCTTCAGGCAGTAATTGAATTTTTACGAATCTATAATTCATTGAACGGGTAACATTGTGTCGAGTATTCACTCGTCCTCGTCCCTTAAGGAACCACCAGGTCAATAATCCTGAAGTACGAAAGTGCCGACTCCTACGCCCAAGCTAGGGACCACCCCCTGGATCCTAGGGTTTTTGACACACCGACTTTTTTATCCCTCGTCCTCAAGTTTCGTCCGACACGATATGTCACGAAGTAAATGGTACCGACTCTCCTGTCGGGGTGCACTTGGGTCCATGTTTTAGGGGATGTAAATTTCCCAGTATAAAGATTTAATTACTACCACGTAAAATATAGAGGGAATAAAATAAAATCGAAATTTTTCTTTTATGACGGAAGTCTACTTTAAAGACATAGATCTTTTTATTCTTCGTTAAAGAATTTTGGAACCTAATTCTAGAAAATAACGATCTGGAATCTACAGTACGCGATTCCCGACTTTTGACCCTAACTTTTCTTTGTCAACCCCGAAAAAATGGAAGAGGTCGTTAGTGTGACGCGGGGGCCGGGAAAATCCAGATTTTTGTCGGACGGACACACTGAGATCCATTTACTTGTGGCCTTGATAGAAATCATTACCTTTGATCCGTCATAAGACCCAGACTACCGTAGTTTCACTCCGTGAGTCCTAAGACTACCCTGTGAGACTGTAAGAAAGAGAAGTCAACACTAAAGTCTTCGTCAGTCGGCCTTCTACACCCACTTCAGACAGTAGACACACCTCTATCACCGTCCTCCACGTCAACACCGGGAACTAAAGACCCACGCGAACCAGAAGACAACCAACCCCAATTCCTCCAGTCAGAAAACACGACTACGGACTCTCCGGACGACGAAAGTAATCGTGTGTCCCAAACGGAAGCTGACCACGATCAAGTGGTCTCCGAGGCATCCTCTTACACACGTCTAATCATGTCTAAGTAGTGGTCCAAAGTTTTCTATTCGGATTTTGAAATGATTACCCTATAACCATAGGACAAATGTAAAACTCTGATCGTAAATTACATACACACACACACACGGGTCAACGAGTCAGCACAGACTGAGAACCGCTGAGGTTCCTGACATCGGACGGTCCCAGGAGACAGGTACCTTAAAAGGTCCGTTCTTAAGACCTCACCCAACGGTAAAGGAGGACGTCTCCTAGAAGGGTTGGGTCTCTGACTTGTGTGTAGAAAACACAGAGGACACAACCGTCCGTCTAAGAAATACCGACACAGTGGTATCTATCTCGGATTGATATTCACAATCATAATATACCGTTAACGATTGGAGTCTACTAAATTACCTTTTGTAAAGAAAGAGAAAGTCTTGTTGACTCTACCTGATGGTTAGAACTCAACTCAAGTCTCTTAAAAGTTAAATAAACTTAGAGAAACACCGAAAAAAAAAAGTTCGAGGGCTAACTTCTAAATACGTCAAATTGGAGGGTCAGTGACGGGTAACGTGTCTGAAGTCATCACGGGCTTAGATGTCTTCTGTAAGAGAACTTCCCTAAGTACAGGAATCCTTACCTTCTTCTTTCTTAGCTTTGACGTGTCGTCCACTTACCATCGAAAATGAAGATTCTTATAAATAACAAAACTTACAGAGTTCTCTCCCGATCATTTTTTTCCGGGATTAATTTTGAAGACTGGAAAATTTTAACATCAATTTTAGAAAGATCTTAAAAAAATGCACACACCTCTTCCTACATAATATACGTCGTTCATTCCTTTTGTGGTCCCTAGAAAGGGTTTCGTCATAGAGAACGGTCTTGTCAGAACTAAAACACTAAAAACACAATCACCACCGATAAAGAATTCACAGAATTCACTTGGACAACGGATCAAAATAAACGTCATGTCTATTTTTATGATATAAGGTTCAGACCTACAACTATCTGATAATGTAAATAATTCCAAAACTATGAAATACGGAAAAACTGGAGGAGGGTCACACACAGACGTAATTACACGCGGGGAGATCGTACACACACACGAGTGTACCTGTATGTGTCTGGACGGGGGTGAACAACGATCCATTAAAGAAAGAATTTTTGGAGTCATAAGAGAAATCTGCTTTCGAATACCAATAAAAAGTCATTAAATTGTATACACTAGCCAACAAAAAACCAATAAAAATGAACAAGTGTCGACATTTAAATTTAGTTGATATTGAAGTCAAATTTTTCTTTTTTAGTTTCGATTCCGCCAATGGTTCACTTTGTACCTCGTTTACACGACTTAGCGTGTGTGAATCAGTCCTTTCCGTCACGGCGTCTCACCACTTTTCGAGATCGAGAACTCAGTCCGGTCGCACCTGGACTTTCGGTGGAGGGAGAGAATGTTAGTCCCAAGTCACTTGCTCTCGACTCCACGAACCGTTCACATTATAGAACCCTCTTATTTCGTATGGAAACTGAAGTCTAGGGTGGACTCTTGATATCATCTATTAGACCGTGGTATAGACACTTGAATAAACCTCATAAACTCTTTTTTTAGACCTAATTTAAATGTAAACGTATAGAGAGAAATTTAATTTTTTAGATTATGTAACTCAATATTAAATGTATATTACTTTTACATGAGTAAAATTCATATGTTGAACTACCACCCGGGTCTTAAGTTTAGGTCCAAATCAACTACGTTTTCGATACAAAAATTTGGTGAGGAAATATAATAAAGACTCGAATATAAGAGTGTTAATAATAATCTATTATAATTATAAATGGGTTTCGGGATACAATGGATGAGCATAATCCGTTTAATCGTCCATCCGTTATTGGAGAACCCTTCTTTATAAATAAGGACGATTGTGTATAACGGAACAATTATGAGAATAAGACTGAGACTTACACCGGTCACAAAAATTCTATGAAACGAAAGGGATCGTATATCTGTGACTAGTACGTTAATTTAACAGTAGAGGACCGAAGTTTGAAAATTACAGACTCGGGGTTTGTTATGCTGAATCACAGACGGGAAGACTGAACGACAGATCGAACATCGGTGAGAAGTAAAACAACATCAAAATAACTGTTGTATCATGAGATAAAAAGGTCAAAAAGAGTACCAAACGTTTCGATGTCTGAGTCTACCTAGTCCTACTTCCTTGATTTATATCCATACACCGAGAGTAAACAACCGACAGGACCAAAAATCTAGTAGACTTGGCAACATTAGACACAGAAATTTATTTTAATTCCATGTTTCTTTTGAACTTGTCAGTGTACAAGAAATTCCTATCCACCTTTTCCGTTACCGTGGGGTAAGGTCGTGAGAACGGACCTTTTAGAGTACCTGCCTCCTCGGACCATCCGACGTCAGGTACCCCAACGATTCTCAGCCTATGCTGACTCGCTGAAGTGCAAGTGAAAAGTGAAAGTACGTAACCTCTTCCTTTACCGTTGGGTGACGTCACAAGAACGGACCTCTTAGGGTCCCCGCCCCCTCGGACCACCCGACGGCAGATACCCCAGCGTGTCTCAGCCTGTGCTGACTTCGCTGAATCGTCGTCGTCGTCGTCTCTTCTACATCCAGTAATGTTGACCATCACCCTCAACACACTAATTTTCTCCTCAGTCAATCCAATCCTCCCTCTGTGACTAAAAATCTATTGAACTCTACCTCACCCTCACAACAGTTCTTGAGACGACAGAAGAGAAATCTCCCTCTCCGGGTCCTCTGAAATCCCTACCGGCGGACCCGACGCGGACCCGACGCAACAAAACAAACGTACACAACTGCCGCACCTCCTTCACTGACACTAGAGATTGACTAAACCCCCGAGACTCAACTTGTAAACGTAAGTAAATTGTAATTCACTGTTGACAACGATCCGTGACACAAGCCGAGAAAATACATACTAAGGTAAACCAGAAGTATCGTTGTAATAGGGGTAAAATGTTTATTGATTTGACCCCGGACCTTTACAACTTAGGAACGGATTACAATGCCTCTGAACCCGTCTCGACCCTGAACCTGAGTGCAGGAGGTTCAGGTCTTAAGAAGGGCACTGAAACAGGCAATTTCTGTCTGAACTGGAGTCCCTACCTGGACGAACTACTGGAACCACAGGGTCAGAACCTCTCGACTCGGGTACTAAATAACTGGATGTACACTTTTCGGTCAAATACCGAGGTTCCGACTACGGAAAACAACGAGTATCAAAGTCAGTAAAAGGAGGAATTCGTACCTTTGTCAAACACTGTATCAAAAACGATGTAAAGACTTAATTATTTACAAACACTGATCCAGTCTGAAAGGAAGACTTTACGTTCGTAAACCCCCTTTTTGTTCTAAAACAACAAATAACAGATACGAATAACCCCCTTTTATAATAACGGTTAGGGGAAAACCAAGACAAAAGATCTGTCTACTCCCTAATGAACAGACCCAAAGTCCTCGTCACACTACGATATAACTTACTACATTTGTCACGAGAAGTCGTAGACCTTAGTAACGTCTTTGTCATAGAAAAACACAGGTTATTCTGTCCTTGGGATGTACTTCGGACACTTGTCGAGGACTTTCTCGTCCATTAAACCTTCTTCTCTCTTACAGTCACTGATATAAATTATAAAAATTTATCTACTTATATTAAATTTAGACTAAAGGAATAAAACTTGTGACGAGACATTCTCTAAATGTAAGCATTCGTATGTTCACCAATGCACCTGTCGGACGAAAATTCGAATATCCTCGTCCCAGGGACCGCTCGAGAGCATACAAAACTCGACAATCCAGAGTCATGTCAAAGTCTCACTTCTCCTATATAAACAAACGAGACAGACGAGAAATAATAATTGTGAATTAAAACCGGTGTGACGCACCGAACGTTCTAGAATCAAGGAACTGGTCCCTTACTTGGGGTCGGAACCGTCACTTTCGTGACTCAGGATTGGTGACCTGGTGGGCCCTTAAGGGACAACTGTGAAAAGTTGGTTCCCCATCACTAACATCATTACCACCCCAAATACTTTACTACTTGTCTAGATCTAACGTGAATTTGAACACTGAATTTCTATCTTATAAATTCAATGATATAAATAGAGTCTCTAAAGACAAATATAAAACATACGAAAAATTTTCCGTCACGAAACAATAAGACATTTTTCTAGAATTTATTAAATGACATTCTTAGTAACGAATAAAATCGGGTAATAACGACTTTAGAAATCCGTAATAACACTCTGATACATAGATTATATTTGGATATACTGACTATGTTTGGAGAAGTTACATTAAAACTCTGTCCTCACAACTAAGAATATAAGAACATTATTAACTAAAAAGAGAAAATTTTTTGACGTTCAGCCTTGAACAACTAGACCGACTTTTGTAAGTTGTTTTTGAAAGGATAAAATTACTTAACCTTTGATAATTGTGTCATTCGTAACAAAAAAATAGATAAGGGGGGGGGGGGGCTCATATTAGAAATTTGAATATTTAACCGGACTCACCATAAAAATTGAATTGTCAAACGAACAACAATTCCATAAGGATAAACACCGACTATCTGTATGGTAATGGTCAAGTCTAAAAAAGGTGTACTAAATTTATCATCAAGAAAAATATAACATAATATCAATAATTTGAGAGAAAAAACCAACTGAGAATATCATAGAATAAACATTCGACACTACAAATATTCTTCTTTATAATGTAAAATTTACAAAGACACCAACACAAAGATATTATAATTAATTTTGTAAAGAAATTGATTAGAGTACAAATCAAACTCCTTTTCATATCGGAAGAATTTCGTAAGAACATAGGGTTTCTCTAGCAGTGTTATTCCTGAGGACACATTTAATGTAAAAAGACACGAGACCGAGTATTTAATTAATATTATTGACGTATATGTAGTACAATAATTTTACTNAAACTCCTTTTCATACCGGAAGAATTTCGTAAGAACATAGGGTTTCTCTAGCAGTGTTATTCCTGAGGACACATTTAATGTAAAAAGACACGAGACCGAGTATTTAATTAATATTATTGACGTATATGTAGTACAATAATTTTACTAATTTTCATTAGAATTAATAATTTCAAGAAACTCTCTCTTTATTTTTACCATCGGACAATTATCACCTTATGTAACTGTTTGATAAACATATAGTTCTAATCTTTATTAACTAAAATATAAAATATATATAATAATCGAAATATATAAAAATATATAACAGATAATGTAATGTATAATTTATAGTACAATGATAATACAATGGAGACAAATATGAGTATAATGAACATATACAAATGAATATAAAATGAAAGTATCATACTGATGATTTGTACAAATTTGAAACTCTTTTAGTGGTGAGAAACTTTACACTGTTAAATACAAAATTTCATGATCATATACTTTTTAGATCCAAGAACTACATAATAAAATTACATTGACATGTTAACTCCTATTTTACAAACGATTAAGTACTTCTCGAGGTAATTTCGAGTAATCCTTATTTGACTTAAGTTAGGTATATTAAAAATTAAACAGGAGACAACATAACAATGTGTACCCGACGTAAACTCCGATAAAAAACTGAGAATTTTACATTTTATAAAAAAAAGGGAATTTCTTTAACTTAAGAGGGTGCAACAGACACTTATCACTTCCTAAATATGGATACGACCGGTTCAATCTACTAACATATTGCATGTATAGTAGAGTACATTCAGTACCATAAAGACATACAAAATTTCTTTAGAATTGTAGAGACACTGTAGTGAAGAATACGTTATTAATAAAGAAGGATTCCCTTTTATGTATAGACATTATATGAACTTCTTTTTAACACCATTTAAGAATAAGTGAAAGTCATCACTACATTTTATCATAACATGAAAGTCGACGATACCTTCGGAGACTTCATCTTTTTCCCAGACCGACTGTGTCGAAATAGGGTAGATTCTCCCGATCACTAAACAAATCTGACAACTGAAGGACAAAACGATCCATGAAGTAACCTTTGTTTTTAATAATGAACCATCCCCTTTACTTCCCTGTTCGGGAAACCACATTAGTGGTAGAGAATGACAGGTGACTCCTAAATATCGACATAAATAAAATGGGTTGAGGTGAGGAAAAGGATCAACCCGGAGTGTATAATCGGAACTCCAGACACCCCATGACTTTTATATAAAACGATTTTTACCGCTTATAAATAACTCAGGACGAAACACAGTCCGTGTCCCTTAAACCGATACTGGTTCTGTCAGTATCATAAACAGAAGTTCCTCGCATACTGGATGTATTCTGGAAGGAAACTTGAAAGACATATCGAAACGTATTTCCAACCAAAAGTAATTTACAAACGAAACAATTACAAAGAAAGTATACATATTTAGAAAGGTAAAGGAAATGTCGGCTTAAAATTTCTAATAGGACATATAAATGACTTCAAATTCGTCACAGAAAGATTTCGAAACGTGGAGTACTTTTGTATGTGACACTTGTGTGATGTCTTGGAGTGTTTAGTCAATAATTTTTCCCACTCAATTGACCACTCCACCCACAAAAAAAAAACTAAGCAAATAAAAGGTATTGGAATCAGACTTATGTATCTTCTTGATATGTCTTTTCTAGAAGTACTGGGGACCTTCGTAGTGATACTTATTGCGATCACGTCCACTACCTTAAAGTCAACTCGATAAGGTTTAGGATTTTCTACTACGACACTTTCACGACGTGAGTTATACGGTCGTTTAAACCTTTTGAGTCGTCACCGGTGTCCTGACCTTTTCCAGTCAAAAGTAAGGTTGGGGTTTCTTTCCGTTACGGGTTGCTTACGAGTTTGATGGCGTGTTAACGTGAGTAGAGTGTACGATCATTTCATTACGAGTTTTAAGAGGTTCGGTCCGAAGTCGTTATGTATTTGGCACTTGAAGGTCTACAAGTTCGACCAAAATCTTTTCCGTCTCCTTGGTCTCTAGTTTAACGGTTGTAGACGACCTAGTAGTTTTTTCGTTCTCTCAAGGTCCTTTTGTAGATGAAGACGAAATAACTGATGTGGTTTGGAAACTGACACACCTAGTATTACTTGACACCTTTTAAGACTTTCTCTACCCTTATGGTCTGGTGGACTGGACGGAGGACTCTTTAGACATACGTCCAGTCCTTCGTTGTCTTAACCTGTACCTTGTTATCTGATCAAGGTTTAGCCCTTTCCTCATGCAGTTCCGACATATAACAGTGGGACGAATAAATTGAATATACGTCTTATGTAATACTCTTTACTACCTGACCTACTTCGTGTTCGACCTTAGTTCTGACGGCCCTCTTTATAGTTATTGGAGTCCATACGTCTACTGTTGGTGGGAAAACCGTCTTTCGCTTCTTCTTGATTTCTCGGAGAACTACTTTCACTTTGTCCTCTCACTTTTTGAGTTGTAAGTCTTTTGATTCTAGTACCGTAAGTCAGGGTAGTGAAGTACCGTTATCCACCCCTTCGTTACCCTTATCACTGTCTGTAATAAAAAACCCCGAGGTGTTAGTGACGTCTACCACTGACGTCGGAACTTTAATTCTGTGAACTGGTTGGATCTATCGTATAATTTTTCGTCTCTGAAATCAAACGGTCGTTTCCAGGCAGATCAGTTTCGATATCAGAAAGGTCATCAGTACATACCTACACTCTCAACCTGATATTTCTTTCAACTCGTGACTTCTTAACTACGAAAACTTGACACTACAACCTCTTCTGAGAACGCTCAGGGAACCCGACGTTCCTCTAGTCTGACCAATTAGGGTTTCCTTTAGTCAGGACTTATAAGTAACCTTCCTGACTACGACTTCGACTTTGAGGTCATGAAACCGATGGACTACCCTTCTTGACTGACTAACCTTTTCTGGGATTACGACCCTTTCTAACTTCCGTCCTTCTCTTCCCCTGTTGCCTCCTACTCTACCAACCTACCGTAGTGACTGAGTTACTTGTACTCAAACTCGTCCGAAACCCTCAACCACTTCCTGTCCCTCCGGACCGAACGACGTCAGGTACCCCAACGACTCACAGTGTGTTGATGCACTGACTTGACTTGACTGACTCGAGACAAAAAAATTGGATAACAATTTATTCTTATATGTAACGTTGAAGTAAATATTATTCTTTTTACCGGTATATATAAACAGACAGTGTCAAAATAAAAGTTTCTTATGTACTCACACTCTTTATTAAGTCATGATATACTATTTATTATTTTTTCTAAGTCTGATAAAGAGTGAATTTGAAAAAGACAGAAAAATTTCTTTTATAATCCTTTATGTAGTTTTACTATTTTCACCAAAACTCACCATCTTAATATATACTACCCACTAAACTTATAAAAAGAAATATTTACTCCTAATTAAAAGAGATAAATCCTTTGAATAATAATAACTTGCGGAGGATTCACGAATCGTAACATGACCCCTGACACGTCATCACTTTCCTCTATTGTTCCAGGGACGAGAGTACCTCGAATATAAGTCCTCTTTATTAGTTATTTCTTTATTTAATTAGTTAATTTCTAACACCATCTACGGTCCACCTTTTAATCGACTCACAATCCAATCTTTTATTTTCACCTCGTTCTATCCTACCAGCGACTCGTGTAAAGAAAGGATTTTTTTTATTTTGGAATTTCCATTGTGTCAAATAAAAAATTCGAATGAAAGATTTTTATACCTTATAAAAGAACTCGAAAGTCAAATCTCGATGACTAAAAACAAAACTTAAAGTAGTAAGTGTAACGAGAATCGAATATCTTGTCTAACATACTCAAAAGACAACACGTTTTAAAAATTAAAACTTTTGATTATGGATTATACATGACCATGAATGATACACAACCACGAAATATTGACTCGAGCCATTTTGCAAACACGCATACAAAACAGAGGTAAATTACCTACGGGACATAGAGTCTCTCCAATTTATTAAACTGGTTACAAGATATCAGTTATTTACTGACACTTAGACTTAAATCCGAAAAAATGACGGTTTTAAGAACTTCGTATCCTATTTAAAATTAATATTTTTCCTCTCTCTACCGTCGAGGTGCGTTAATAAAATATACATCGTTATTGTTATAAATCAGAAAGAGAGACATTCGAAAACCAACCATATATCCGGTTCGTCCTGGGTATACTGTACCAAACACAATATAAAAGACTTATTAAAAAACAAACGATTAATAGACGGAAGAGACAGGAGACGGAACACAGAAATCCTAGGAAGTAGACATGGATTACGTCTGTTACGGAAATGTGATAAAATACACTTTAAAGCTCGACGACGGGGGTTTCAGTCTCATTCAGACAACTGTATTTTTTCTATGACGATACTTTAAATAAATCGGTCGGGAAACCTTTACGATTACATACAATCCAGGTAACGAATATGGTCCTTTTACTCGCACTTACTTACCATCCGAAACAGGAAGGTGTAATATCGTCATATACAACTCCCCGAGATTCGGGTGTCTCGTCCTTTGTGGATCGAGAAGACACTACGAGTCCCTTCCAAAGGTCTACTTCGACTATAAACTCGAATTTTTCGAACTTAAATCTCTCCTGAACCCCCCCCTAATTTTTCCTATAAAAAATGTCTCTCTCGTTGTACATGTCCCTTCCATGATCTTGGTATTTTCTGTACAGAAACCCCTCTTGGAGTACATTAAACAACTGCGACCTTGTGTCTGAAATCATCTCACACTACTCTTTAATCTTGCCACCGTCTCCGGTAGAGTGCTTCCTACAAAGTACAGTACGAGTGAGTCCTTTTCGTCTCTTGGTCATGTCATAAAATTTGGTCACGGTAGGGTCTATGTCGACGGACCTCGACCATACACATAGAAAAAAAATAACAACACTTCAAAGATCTTTCTCACCAGACGAAAACGACTGAAACTGGGGTGAGAGAAGGAACATAGGCAGAACTTTTATTCACCCTTCCTCAAAAACAAAAAGTTTCGTCCTTGAACCAGAACAAATCTCTTCTATGTCGTCGATCAACTATCAAACTCCAAATCTAACACGGTCCAACCAACGAACAATCAGTTAATTGTCACTATGTTAACTACTCTTTTTTACCACATCCGTACTCCCGAGTCACCACTCACCATAAAAACCAGACAATCTTTAACTGTTTCATTCCACATTATCAATCACAAAAAGTCCTAAACCACTCTGTCTACTATGACGACTACCTCACATAATTATGAATTAAAGAAGGAGTTTTTGTAAAATCGTCTTACCTTGTTTTCAGAGATTTTTATAAATAGAAAGGACTGGCCACGACCCTCAGGGGTTGACCCTGAATCCATAATAATGACATAGTCGAAAGGTTCCAGTCTATACCTTAGAGTTACTACACCCGAACAAGAGGACCTGAGTCTGTCGATGACCCTCAGTCGTGAATTTGGGAGAACAAAGTGAACTTCTGGGCCTCGAGAATTGGTGCCCCGACTATAAGAATCTTTTGTTGGAACTACTGATCGTTATCTTCTTACAGACTGAATCTCATGTAGATGAGTCATCCTATAGTTTATCGGTACATTTCATTACAAGATTTATCATAAATATTACTACTGAGTCACTGACAAATGATTCACAGTCCGTCATCCGATTCCGAAAAGTTTATAAAAGTAGACTATTGTCTACAATAAATTATTTTCCTTTCATAAAATTTTATAATCAAAAAGTTTTCGTCTAACATTTCGACTTATATATCATATTAAGGTCAAAACAAATTTTTCCTTTTATTGACACATGAATGTTTGTGACTTTCTTTTATAAGATTTTATGACACTAAAAATTTTTTTTAAAAACGTAAAATCCACTAAAAATGCAAAGTCGAAAAAACATAAGGGTCTAAAAGATTGTACTCGAAGACAATGACAATGTTAGTCTTTCATTAATTTTCATAATGATTTTGTCTACTTCAATCACTCGAAAAGAAATAAGGTGTCTGAGAGTAACTTGTCTATCTTGTTGCTAGACTTTTTTATGGACTCACTCATGGGTGTCCAAGAAGTCAAAGGTTTAGTGGAACGAACTTCACGATAAAAAGGTTCAAACGACACAGGAACTACAAAAGACTCGTTAATGGAACACACGATATGGTCGGAAGAGAACACCGTGTGTCGAGTTATGTCCCTCGTTCCAGCATCTGGACTGAAACACTCAGATGTTTCGTAGAAAAAGGGTATATCGTCCTAAAAGAGGAGTGACTCCATCTACATCCTGTCAGGACCTTCTACTTAGAAAGAAATTTTCTATTTCCAAAACAATCTAGTAACACTAAACAAACGAAAAAGAAATACATGTATTTACAAAGATCAAAAATTACACCCATCCACTCGTCGTTGGTATATATTGGAACCTCCGAACCGTGGGATAAAACCCTAAATTCTAGTCTAAATTAAATGTATGGACCTTAGTCTTCAAATACCAGGTCAGAGCAAACGAAAAGTAGTCTATGGTTGTTGACGATTGACTGTAGGTGGTCACAATGGAACTAGTCGCCCTTGAGGAAAACCCGGGGTCATAATGAACATGACATTGTCTCAACTGGTCGGTCTTATTGTCTCTGGTGACACGGAACCATTCAAAGACGAACAACACCAAATTGCAATTTGGAAGAGAATTCGACAAGACTGTGTGATCTTTGATGTGAACTCATTTATTCAAAACCAGAGGGGTAGTTGTTTGAATATCTTAGAAAGTCAATACTGTTTAGAGTGAATCATTAATCGTAAGTAAACCCGTTTTATAAGATTAAAACTAGATAAAAACTCGTACACTACTAAATGTTTATTCATAACAAAAAACTTTCTACTTCAAAGTCTCAACCACCTAAACACATGTCAAATTAGAATCGAAAACGACGTCTTCACGACAAAATAAATCACACTAAAATTAAGTCTGACATCCTTTCATGTATTTCTAAGAAAAAAATTTATGGGTGGAAACTTGACCTTCTCATGAAAAGTAACAGTTTTCAAATCTTTTGTATTCTTTTATTTTCAGTAGATATAGGGGTAATACGACTTTTGGCAAAAGACAATAATTCTTCAACAAAATACTTAATGTATAATATCAGAGAAACATTTATTTCACAGACGAAACGAAGTAGGTACGACCGACCTCAGCAGTACACGGAATTGATATCCACCACACACAAACAAAGGGTGTCTAAGCGTCACCGACACGGAAATACCAAGTACACACGGTCCTGCTCGTGGTCGAAATGTTACTTAAAAAGTGTTTTGGTTGTAGTTTTAATCTCATGCACCATGTACCTGAGGTTAAGAACAAAAATTCTAAATCAAACGATTACCGAATAATATAGTATCATCATGAGATTTTAATTGACTCCGCACAAAATTAAAAACACCCATATACTTGTCTCATAACAACCTACTCTGTCACCGATAAATGAAACTTTATTTAAACGTCGAATTTCCGGTTATACGAAAGTATTAAAATATTAATACTTTGTCATTCAATGTTCTCATTCTTAGGACATATCCGTCGATAAAACCATATACCTCGGCAAATAGATGTGATTCATATTATTAAGAAAGATCAATTTTTTTAAGATACTAAAATTGAGTACTCTTTATGAATTTTTACATCTATGATAAATTTTAGGAAAAAGAATAAAAAGAGTTCCACAGAAAGTTTAGGTGACAATCAGTGAAGACTCAAGAAGTATAACCGCTAAAACTGAGTATCCTTAGGGTTCTAATACTGAGAGTATTACGCCTTGTTTGTTTGTATACAATACCAAAACCACTTTCTGATATATATCTTCTCATGCCAACTGTTACACTTCTCATATCTGTCGGAGTGAAAAAAGAAAAGTTTACAAATTTTAACAGTCTTATGAACCACGTACAGGTCTTATGAAACTCAAAACAAATAGATTTAGACATACATAAGTTCTCTAAACTTGGTCAGAAAGGACCCTTTTTACAGTGGTAAACTAAGTATCACCACATCCAATAAAATATCACATCCTTTTAATTTTTTATTAATTTAATAAAATATCACATCCCATAAATACCACATCCTTTTAATTCAGATGACTTTATAAAATAACAAAAACTTTCCTGTACGTGCTCTAATAACGATTACATTCATTTTTATTATTATTTAACTGAAAGTCGACCCCGGTCGATTAAACAACTGACACTCCTAACGAATAAGACTCGAAAAAATAACTAAGATCGCTTTTGTCAAGTCTCTTAATGACAGTCGGAAAGTGAAGAGTAATAAATTACAAGGGCGTATAATAAAAGGTCATGTAAAAGCAATAAAAATAACCGACCATCATTAATTCCCACTGAAAATTTGATAATCTTTTATGACTTTCCTAATGACGACCATTGGCACAAAGTAAGAAAGTAAAATCGCTTGAAAACCTTTTCGACACACACAGCAACATACTACAGAAGTCCGGTAACTAGTAAGTACAATAAGTGAATCTTTGAGATAGCCTTGAAACGCCCTAAGAATTTTTACTCCACGACCTTCTAGTACATGTCTTATTACCATTTACTATTCATCTTTACTAGTAAAGTTTCTAATAAAAATTCTTTATAAACAAATCAACGTGACCCAGAAGCAACACCGTACACCCTAGATCAAGGGACTGCTCCCTAGTTCGAGTCCGGGGGCCGTAACCCTCGTGTCTCAGAATCTGTGACCTGGTGGTCCTTTCACAGGGCTTTCCACAAAAATTTAATATAGACACTGAGTTACTTGAACTTTTTCTAATCGGTAAGAGACGCGGTGGGGGGGGGGGGGGGCGGGGTGGGGTCAAGTCAAGTCAAGTCAACGAGTCAGCACAGGCTAAGAAACGTTGGGGTACTTAACGTCGTGCGGTCCGGAGGGACAGGTAATGGTTGAGGGCCTCAAGTGAGTCTGAGTACAGGTAGCTCAGTCACTCCGGTAGGTCGGTAGAGTAGGAGACAGCAGGGGAAGAGGAGGACGGGGGTTAGGGAGGGTCGTAGTCTCAGAAAAGNGGGGGGGGGGTGTAGGGATATGTTTAAATTATATAAATTTTGAACCCAACTACGGAACAGAGAAAAACTTGGTTCTACGTGAAATAGGACACTGATTTTATTATTACCCCTTTCTTAAAATTTCAGACATATTTCAATCATTATTTTATTAATGTCAATGACAAGAAAGACCGTAGACTTTAGGTCTCTCTTGGTTGGTAATCAAATCAAACCCGTAAAGATCATGTGACACCCCGAAGGGTCCACCGAGTCACCATTTCCTAGAAGGACGTTACGTCGTCTCGGACCTAGCCCTTCTGGGGGACCTCTTCCTTTACCGTTGGGTGAGGTCATAAGGACGGACCTTTTAAGGTACCTGTCTCCTCGGACCGTCCGATGTCAGGTAAGACCCCAGTGTTTCTAAGTCTGTGCTGACTTGTGTACGGACTGATCCCAACTTCGACCTGGGAACCATCCTCTCACGCCTCAGGATTGGTGACCCAGAAACTCCTTAAGGGAGTAAAATAAAAAAATAAGTAAAAAGGAACATTCTCACAATCGTTCAGTAAATCATAGACACCTTGAGTTAAATATACATTTTACCCCTAATTGAGTCAATTGTTCAACGAAATCGGTAGAGAGTCCTAACCATACTTCGATATACTCTATGGAAAACTTTTAGTGTCTCGTGAAATTTTGATTCTAAAATAATAAGTATAATTATTATCTTCAATAAAGTCTCTCAGAGTCCTTCTTCTAGATTCCCTTTTAAATAAAGGGTTGAAATTTAGACTCCTTTAGCCTTCTGTCAATAAAGTTTTATCTTATATTGGTCAGGAACTTCGTTCTGACCAAATAGGATAACATCTGTTAAAACATTACAAAACGAAGAAATTTCTTTCATAAAAGATTTAGATTTCCTTACCCACTAACGTGAAAACAAAAATTTAGTCGACTTGTCGACCCCCGTAAACGTCGACCACATTTCGTCTACGATCTTCTACACGTCCTCGCCGAACAGATGGCCTGGGTGTAGATGTAAGTCTGCCTGTAGTGCCCGATGTTTGGTCGAGGGCCTCTAGAGCGCATAGGACTATTCAATCAATACTACCTCCACCCAGCCGAACAACCTAGAAAGTGGGTGGGGGTGTGAAAACCTATAAAATATGGCCACTTCTATCCTATAAAGAAAAATTAAGAGTAAGACCTACGTTTTAGTTCCCTTTGAACGACACTTTAGAATCCTTTATTGTAAAAAGTTTTTGACTTGTCTTTACTAAACAATGTCACAAGAAAAAAAACAGGAAGGAAATTCAACATAAAATATTTGTAAGACAAGTCAATAGAGCAGAAAAGGTAATACGTAAGACAAAAATTCCACTTAAACACAAAAGAAAAAAAAATATTCACCGTAGTCAAGTCGACGAGTGAGCACAGGCTGAGAAACGCTGAGGTACCTGACGTCGTGTGGTCCGAAGGGACAGGTAGTGGTTGAGGACCTCGAATGGGTTTGAATACAGGTAACTCAGCCACTACGGTAGGTTGGTAGAGTAGGAGACAGCAGGGGAAGAGAACGGAAGTCAGAAAGGGTCGTAGTCCCAGAAAAGGTTACTCAGTCGAGAAGCGTAGTCCACCGGTTTCATAACCTCAAAGTCGTAGTCAGGAAGGTTACTTATAAGTCCTGACTAGAGGAAATCCTACCTGACGAACCTAGAGGAACGTCAGGTTTCCTGAGAGTTCTCAGAAGAGGTTGTGGTGTCAAGTTTTCGTAGAAGAAACCACGAGTCGAAAGAAAAATCAGGTTGAGAGTGTAGGTATGTACTGATAACCTTTTTGGTATTGAAACTGATCTACCTGGAAACAACCATTTCATTACAGAGACGAAAAGTTATACGACAGATCCCAACAGTATCGAAAAGAAGGTTCCTCGTTCACAGAATTAAAGTACCGATGTCAGTGGAGAAGTCACTAAAACATTGGGAGTTTTTATCAGACAATGACAAAGGTAACAAAGGGGTAAATAAAGGGTACTTCACTACCTTGACCTACGGTACTTGAATCAAAAGACTTAGAACTCAAAATTCGGTTGAAAAAGTGAGAAAAGAAAGTGAAAGTAATTCTCCGAGAAATCAAGAAAAGAAAGACGGTATTCCCACCACAGTAGACGTATAGACTCCAATAATTATGAAGAGGGCCGTTAGAACTAAGGTCGAACACGAAGTAGGTCTGTCGTGAAGCGTACTGCATGAGACGTATATTCAATTTATACGTCGCACTGTTATATGTTGAAACTGCGTGAGGAAAAGGATAAACCTTGGTCAGACAACAAGGTACAGGTCAAGATTGACAACGAAGAACTGGACATATGTCTAAAGAGTCCTCCGTCCAGTCCACAAGACCATAAGGGACGAGAAATTCTTCAAAGGGGTCAACCGAGGATTCGGGTCGGACGACCAGTCCACGGACTCGAGAAGGGGACCAAAACCCGTCGAGGACGAGACGTCCCAGACACGTGACGAGGGTCCACAGGACGTCGTCAAGACACGGCTTGAAGGACCGAAGAGCGGGACCGGGAGGACACTGTTGCTCTGAGAGACGCCGACGGTCGGTCCGGACAAAGGTCTGGGAGGAGCCCAGTATGGAGACACAACTGGCACCGGAACTTCCGCTAAGGTCCAATCGATGGGACGACCTACGTCGCTGCCCTCGAAGGCTGGGAGGATCTCCTCCTCCGCGGACACAAGCCCCATCACGTGTTGCTTCGTTTCATCCTTTTCCGTCCTTCCGTCCCTTCGTCCGAACGACCGGCTCTGGGGAGTCGGACTGGGACAAAGAGTGGGACAGGGAAATCTAGACGGTCAACCACCATTCACTGTATCTTCTCCCAGTCATTGTACTCGGTGGTCTCACCTACCAGCGTATTGGTACACAGTACCAGAGAATCATTTTGGGACGTACGTCCAACAGGGGAGTTTTGATGTGTCATGACCAGAGGTCAAATACCAGACTTCTGAATCCGTGTAGAGTGATTAGAAAGTCAATGTTTACATAAAAACAAAGGAAAACTCACGACCTGTCTCAAATTTTACGGATCCCATAATCACGATTTTGTCTTGGACCTCGAAGAATAAAATAACTAAGTAAAAAAGCTTACTGTTCATATGACGACGTCCAATGTCGTCACCTCTGTCCTGTACCCTTTCCCGCCCCACCCCCTCAACCACCACAGTGGTTGGCAAGGTCCTTCAATCACTCCCGTTGGGACCCGGAACCGGACACGACTCAAGAGCCGTGGGACCCTTCAGTCGGTCAGTCACGTGGAACCTGGACGGCCAGTAGGGGGAGTACCCGGTCGCGGTCATTTCGACCTCCGTGTTGGGTTTCGAGATCCGTCGTACAGGGAGGACGGGTACCCCAGTCTCGTGGCTCCTCCCGTGACACCTCTACTGGAGACGACCCCGCGTATAGGAGTCCTTCCGTAGATGGACCACTTCCTCGTCGGATACGGAAGAACCACCCCTGGAAGTCGTCACGGTCGCAGAACCCGTCTGACCACAATCATCCAGACGAAGATTCGGAATACATCCCTGAACACGAATGAAAGAGGAAGGAGGGAAAGAAGGGAACAGAGGAACACTTATAGTCAAAAACAAAAGATCTGTCTCATGGACAAAATTATTAAGACAGACTATCCTACAGTCCACTAATTCAAATGATATATGAGGGGTACGGGGGTGGAACCTGAAGGGTCCACCACGATCACCATTTCTTGGGAGGACGGTCACGCTCTCTACCTTCGCTACACCCAAGCTGGGGACCCAGCCCTTTTGGGGGACCTCCTCGTGTATCGTTGGGTGAGGTCATAAGGACGTACCTCTTAGGGTACCTGTCTCCTCGGACCACCCGATGTCAGGTACCCCAGTGTTTCTCGACCTGTGCTGACTTCGCGGATGGGGGAGGGTCAAATTAAATCACCATGTAAACCATACAAAGAAGCCAGTAGTGAACCGGTCATAGAACTCACAAAAGAACACATCTGGAGAACCAAATCTGGAGAACCTATGACGAAGGTCACTTAGATGAACGACGAAAGAAAACCACTCCCAGTCCCCATATCTCACCAGACCGACAATGTAGACACACGGTAAACCCCTAATCGATATGAAAGACTAAACACGTACGTCTTACTTTCCTGTCCGGACTAACTAAACCTCGGACAGAGGATTTATCAATGGACCGGTAAAGAAAAAAACCAGTCATCGACTTACAGAAAATCCGGAAGTAAAGACACATAAAGGCGGACATATTGGTTACCTTTAACCATCCTAAAAGTGACGGGGGAATCATCAATCACTACACATATAAACTACTATAAAAAATTCGTCACTTCTTCTCGGTCTATCAAAGGTCAGGTATTCTATTAAAAAATTTTAGACAAAAATTTTTCTGGTTTGACATCGACAAGAGTGTATTTCTCTTTTGGTACCACACTCAATCGAGTGATGAACTATGTTCGTACAGACTGTAGGTGTTACATAGGTTAGAATTTAGACTCATAAAACAAAGATTTATCTTTCAGCTTTTAATTCGAAGATTAGACTCGGAACATATAAACTGAGAAATCGTGTATGGAACATTACCAAGACTTTACTCACCAAGTCCTTTCGGACACAAACGAAAATACTTTTATTTCTGTGATGGTCAAGTTGAAGAGTAAAAATACACGACAAAACCGCACCAAGAGAATTCATCAGATAAATAAGTACTTAATCCTATATATAAAAAATGAAATATCTTTGTAACACGAACACAACGATCTGTGTCGATTTTCGATTACAAGAGACTAAAGAAATATGTCGTTTAACGAGTCTCAAATTTTCTACTTGTCTTCTTCAATGGTGGAAGTCTTCGAGGCAAAAGTCTACAAGCCAATCTTCTTCGTCTCGGAGGATTATCAGATTGTTTTAGACCATACAATACGACAGAATTGCAGGTAATAAATTAAGTAAGTAAATGATAAGTAAGTGAATTATTTGAATATAACTCCTGAACGGTACAGAGTCCGTACTTTTTGACAAATACGGAAACTCCTCGGGGGTGAAATCACCCCCCTCTAACCGTGCGGTGTCCGTAATTCGTTCTTCAAGTCCCCACTGTCCTATTTCTATGCGTGTCCTGAGACCCTGGCTCCTTCCTGGTACCTTCTTAACACTTCCCCCTACTCGAAAACACACGTCTTTCCGTCCAAGTCACTCTCGACACCTTAGACTTTCGACAGCACACCTGTTCACACTCTCTCGGTCCACCTTATTCCAACAAATTCTGTCTCGTCGAACCTCCGGACGTCCGTCCTCACCTTGTGGCATCCACGAACCCCTCCAGTGCACCAAACCACACAAGCCCGTGCTCAATAAACATCCCTTCCTCGTCGACTTTGTCCGGTCTCACACTATCCGCAGTCCACTATTAAAGTACCTGAACCCTTAAGATCGATGAACATGGTAGTCAAAACGTAAAAAATTACACGGACCTGACCCCACTTTTTAGCTGTCTTTACATACCGTATCGAACTTCATCCCATGTATAATACGTTCCTCGTTTTAACAGATTCTCAGCGGGACCTATTGGGCACTCAATAGAGCACGGGGGACACAACCGTCCACCTAAGAAGTGACCGGGTGGTTCCTTCAGGTCCCACCGCAAATTACCCAGAGTAAATACTAAGTGTATTATCAGGAGCACCTGACGTGACGAGATCTCACTATCTCTCCTTCCGATCGAATCTGTATTTCTGACGCCTCAGTCACTGTGAAACCCTAACATATTCTAGTGGGTCCTGTCTCTTCGTCCTGTCACCGCCTTCAGACCCCCCTGTGAGCATTATCCCCGATTGTAATCCTCGTCTACCTCCCTCACCTGGCCATGGTCCAGTCGTCCCTTTCTTGTCGGTCTCCCGACCCTTCGTCCTTCTCTCCCACACTAGTTCAGTCTCCTCCTCCCGAACCGTCTCACCAAACTCATTGCTCGACTCTTTATTCTTTAGACTCCTGCAACACCGGTCTCTCACCCTATGGCTCAAAATTATTAATTCTCCATCTTATCAAGTTTCATCATTTCAGACATCTTTAATTATTCTTTCATTAAGACTTTCTTTCAATTTTCTTTGACAGACCTGATCCCCACGTCCTTACCTTCGTTTCCAGAAACCTCAACTCTTCCAGTCCCCGTTGGTGCACCCAGTAGGTATACCAATGACTACAATAAGTCTTACCTCTACCTTGACCCCTACCTTTCGTCCTGAGACTCAGAACCGTCCCCCTCGTTTTTCTTTTCTCAGTAGTGAAAAGGACCAGAAGACCACACAGTCTTCGTGTACTCTCTCCGGAGATTTCACTCCGGAAATCGACTGCACTACAAGTACACCGTCCTCCTCACTTTTTCACTTTCACTTCAGCGAGTCAGCACAGGCTGAGACACTGGGGTGTCGGACGTCGGGCGGTCCGAGGGGACAGATACCCTGAGAGGTCCGTTCTTGTGACCTCACCGGACGGAAAGGGAGGAGGTCCCCTAGAAGGGCTGGGTCCCTAGCTTGGACCCAGAGGACGTAACACCCGTCTAAGAAATGGTAGACTCGGCGGTCCCTTCGGGTCATCCTCATCTACAGTCCCGCTTAACCGCCTCCCAGGTAGGACACTTCTCCGACTAATAGTCACAGAAGTTATTCGCATCGGGAATTAGAGGTACAGCTCGTTCACACTCGTCACACTCCGAGCACCTCCTCCTCTGCTCGTCCGCGCCCTCTGCGGGACGTCGACCAAACGTGACGAGGAGTCTTCTCCGTCGATCATCCGGGACCTGAACCGACATATTCCTTGAAAAGGGGTAGGTGGCGAAGTCGACAATTGACAAGAGTTCTTTTACTTTTTTCCTTGTTTATTTAACTGAAGGTCGTAATTCGATGAATTTGTGTAAATAAAGTGATTTGGAATATTGAACCCTCATGAAAAACCCGAGAAAGTAAAACTTCCTCCTTAGGACGTCTATCGGACTAAGAGTCGTTTTGATACCTATGAATTAGAGGATTTATAAGGTACTATATTAAACAGATCAAGTAAGAAAGAGGAATTCTTTAAAATATATTCCATCCATAGGATCAAATTTCATTCCGTCTCGAAAATTTTGCAAATGTTCATAGTGTATAAAAACTTTTTTTATTTTATTTTTTATTTTTTCGAATGTCTTGCTACTTCTCTTTCGTGACTGGGAGTCACAACGGGAGTCGGGAAAGGACGTATTTAGATGAGGCGTTCGGAGGTCCAGAGGAGAACTCGTATACGTCTAGACCGACAAAATTTACAAAAAATAAAAAACCGACGTGGCGTACCGAACGCCCTAGGAATCAAGGGGTTGGTCCCAAGTTTAGGTCCGGGGGACGTCACCTTCGTCTCAGGATTCGTGACCTGGCGGTCCCTTAAGGGATATCGAAAAAATTTTTTTTTTTCTTAAGACAAAACAAACCGATATGAAAATGAAAAAATAATAATTTTTTTTAAGTTTATGTGTCTTTGTACCTTACTATGTCACTTGTGGATACGGGTGGTGGACCTAAATTCTGAATTAAAATAGTATAACATAGATATCAAAACGATTAACAGAAGGGACCACCGAGTCTCCATTTCGCAGACGGACGTTACTCCCTCTGGACCCAGGATAGGGACCCAACCCTCCTAGGGGACCTCTTCCTTTACCGTGGGGTGAGGTCACAAGAACGGACCTCTTAGGGTACCTGGCTCCTCGGACCACCCGAAGTCAGGTGCTCTAGCGTCTCTCAACCTGTGTTGCCTCGCGGAAGTGAAAGTGAAAGTGAATGACTGTAGTAACGTTGAAACGGAAACTCATCAAGTCGTAGAGAGGGGGATGGGGGGTTTTGCCCTGTAGGAAGTGCATTGGTATTTGGTAATAACGTGACTTTTTAAACCATTACAAAGGACTACACAAGATTATGCGTCGGACGTAAAGTCAGACGGGAAGAACAGAGTCTCACACCAGAGTCGAGGTGAGACTGCCGAATAGGCTTAAGACCAGGGGGGTGGGCCCACTGACACGAAGAGAGCGTCTTCACAAAGACACGTCGACACGTCGGTGTACGGAGAAGAGGAGCAGTGCGAACGACCGTCGACAGAAAAGACTGGACCCCTCCCACCCCACCCTCACCACGACCTGTGTGTCGAGACCAGGGAACCCGTGACCTATGTGACACACCCGGACCTTCACTACGTCAAGACGTGCACCTTCCGACGGTCCGCTTACTCGAAACTAACTAGAAGGACACATTTCGCGAAACAAAAGAACGGTGGGGGGAGGGTGGGGGCGGACACAGGTGACTGACGCAAATCCAGGTAGAGGAAAAATGACCCACGTGCCATAAGACATTACCCACGTATGACGAGGACATCAAATATTTCTATCAACTGAGGTCACACCTCTCCCGTCGAACCCGATTTACGCCCTCCGACCTTACGTGTCTACACCCATAAGCACACACAAGAGTCAGTCACACAATTTAGAGTGGACAGTGACTACATCTAAAGGAAACTGTAAGAGCTAATCTCTGCTCCGATCTCTTTTGCCTACGGAGGTCGGAAACTAACCACTGTCTTTGATTAACTGTCAAATATTAACGACACGTGCATTCTGTCTGGACACTTTACAGAAGAAAAGGTGAACCCCAAAATCCAAGTAGACTTAGAGAGTTAGGATCTGGTGTCTGGTGCTAAAGAGGTCGTCTAGAAGTACCTTACACCATAGGATGCCAAGCTGCTTGAGAACAGACAGAGAGGTTTAACATGTCTACATATCTGCATACACACAGTCAGTTAGGAACCTCGAAATGACATTTAACGAACGAGACACTGAATTTTACAAAAAATTAAATTTAAAATAAAATTCTAGAACTACGTTATATAAAACGAACCATGATCTAAGTCTATTATACTAAAAATATATGTCTCTATTGGGATTCTAGTGAGATTGAATCTCTAAGAATTGGACTCACAAAACATCCGGGAGTCTTAGGAGAGTACCTGAAACGTATCAGACACTTGTGGAACTTCAACATCCATTTTAGAACAGATATACAAACATAAACAGAAAAACTCTTTTTCTGGATATTGAAAATAACAAAGAGTTTCGGACATTGAAAACAAAGAGTACCGATGTTTATGTAACTTTTGATAACTAATCAAGTAGACAGAAATCAGATATCTACTTCTGTTTCTACGTCCTTCCAATTATACAGGTTATAGTGCATTGCATATAAAACATATTATATGTAAATCATGACTTACGTTGATGAAAACATGAGTCAAATTCAGTTGAAGAAATTGTTCACAAAGAACAATGTGTCTAATGTACACAAAGATTGGTACCTGATTAATAAACGACTTTAATCGTCATGGGAAAATCAAAAAATCGGAGTTGAATATGACGTGTAAACAAAGTCCACCGTAAATAAAATTCGTAAAGTCAAATTGCTATACAGTTAGTGACTTACTGGTCAACAGATGTAAATAAATTACAATCACAATTTTGGTTTTTTTTATCAAATATTTTTAGTCACTGAAATTAAGTGAAAAGTCTTTAATTAAACTAGTAATGTTGAATTTATCGTATACTTCTCTCTTCACTAATTTATGTCTTTCTTTTCTTTCACTTCAACGAGTCAACACACACTGAGAGACGCTGGGGTACCTGACATCGGGAGGTCCAAGGAGACAGGTACCCTAAAAGGTCCGTTCTCATGACCTCACCCAACGGTAAAGGAAGAGGTCCCCTAGAAGGGCTGGGTCCCTAACTTGGGCCTAGAGGACGTAACGTTCGTCTACGAAATGACAGACTCGGTGGTCCCTTCTGATGTTGCTAGTACATTAATTAACAAGTCTTCGGTGACAGACAAATCTCACACCAAGTCTTCCCTTGCACACATAGGGGAGGGTGAGACCTCTAGGAGACACGAGTGGCGGGAGACCGGACTCGTCCTAACGTGTCGACCGAGTACCCAAGTGACTTCTCGAGTGATGAACAATAGATACAATTTGATGTAGTAAGGACCTCAAACACGAGTCTCTAAGACCTTAACTTGGTCTTTCGTGGAAAATGAGGTAAGACCCTGAAAATCCCCACTCCGGTCCAGCGGACAACGTCTCAACCTAAGAGTCGGTAAAACGGGTCGACGACTCTAGAGAGGGTCTCCCTCTGAACCTACAACCGTCGGGAAGAAGGGGTCCAGGAGGGTCATCCACATAACTTACTATCACAATCCGACCCTAAGTCTTTGAAGAATGTCGCCTCGGTCCTAGGGTCCCCTTTATGTCCCCCGGGGTAAGGTGTATCCTGAATAACAGTAGTGTCTGGGACCACTTCAGAGAATCCACGAATCACCCTTAAAATCCGTTTGTCATCCATCCGGGTACTTGCTGTGACACGGACAAAAATAAAATACGGGATCCGGACGGATAATGTAAAAGTGAATCGAATGTAAGTTTAGAATAGGGAGAGGTAGACTGGTCAGTTTCCATTTCTTTCTGTACTCGTCCTCCTTCTCTCCCAGAGTCAACTTGGACAGAAGGATTCCGTCCGTCCCACTCACTAGATCGTTCAAGTCAAGTCAGTGAGTCAGCACAGACTGAGAAACGTTGGGGTACTTGGAGTCATGTGGTCCGGAGGGACAGATAGTGGTTGAGGGTCCCAAATGAGTTTGAGTACAGGTAACTCAGTCACTACGGTAGGTCGGTAGAGTAGGAGAGAGTAGGGGAAGAGGAGGGCGGAAGTAAGAAAGGGTCGTAGTCCCAGAAGAGTCTACTCAGTCGAGAAGCTTAGTCCACCGGTTTCATAACCTCAAAGTCGAAGTCGTAGTCAAGAAGGTTACTTATAAGTCCTGACTAAAGGAAATTCTACCTGACTAACCTAGAGGAACGTCAGGTTCCCTGAGAGTTCTCAGAAGAGGTTGTGGTGTCAAGTTTTCGTAGTTAAGAAGCCGTGAGTCGGAAGAAATATCAGGTCGAGAATATAGGTATGTACTGGCGACCTTTTTGGTATCGAAACTGATGTGTCTAGACACTACCGTTTCACTACAGAGACGAAAAATTATACGACAGATCCAACCAGTATCGAAAAGAAAGGTCCTCGTTCGTAGAAAACTGAAGTACCGATGTCAGTGGTAGATGTCACTAAAACCTCGGGTCTTTTTATTTCAGACAGTGACAAAGGTAACAAAGGGGTAGATAAACGGTACTTCACTACCCTGGTCTACGGTACTAGAAACAAAAAACTTACAACTCAAAATTCGGTTGAAAAAATGAGAGAAAGTGAAAGTAGTTCTCCGAACAATCAAGAAACGAAAGACAGTATTCCCACCACAGTAGACGTATGGACTCCAATAATTATAAAGAGGATCGTTAGAACTAAGTTCGAACGCCAAGTAGGTCCGGTCGTAAAGAGTACTACACGAGACGTATATTCAATTTATTTATACATTGTTATATGTCGGAACTACATGAGGAATAGGATAAACCTTGATCAGACAACAAGGTACAGGTCAAGATTGACAACGAAGAACTGCACGTATGTCTAAAGAGTTCTCCGTCCAGTCCACCAGACCATAAGGGTAGAGAAAGTCTTAAAAGGTATCAAACAACACCAGGTGTGTCAGTTTCCGAAACCGCATCAGTCATTTCGCCTTCATCTACAAAAGGACCTTGAGAGAACGAAAAAGGTACTAGGTCGTCTACAACCGTTAAACTAGAGACCAAGGAGACGGAAAAGATTTAGGTCGAACTTGTAGTCCCTCAAGTACCAAGTGCATGACGACTTCGGACCGAACCTCTTAAAACTCGTAATGAAATGATCACACACTCTACTCACGTTAACACACCATCAAACACGTAAGAAACCGTAACGGAAAGAAACCCTAACCTTACTTTTGACTGGAAAAGGTCAGGACACCGGTGACGACTCAAAAGGTTTAAACGACCGTATAACTCACGTCGTGAAAGTGTCGTAGTAGAAAGTCCTAAACTTTATCGAGGTGACCTTAAGGTAGTGGAGGTGATCGAAACAAGCATCACTACGAAGGATTCCGGGTGAACTGAAGTGTAAGGTCCTACAGACCGAGATCCACTCACTAATGTGGTAGCACGAATAGACCCAACACTTCTAGAAAAAACATGTCAAGACACATAAGAACGGTGGAGAAGAATTATAGAAGACGAAGACAATCCAGGTATGGTAAAGACAGGAAATAACTCGGGTAGAAACGTACTTTACAAGGGAACCATAGAGATTAAAAGAACTTCTCTAAAGATCAGAAAGGGTAAGATAAAAAAAGAAGATAAAGAAACGTGACTAACGACTCCTTACGAAAGAATAGAGAGGAACGATAAGAAACCTTGAGACGTAAGTTTACCCATATAGAACTGGATCGTTCTCTGTCGGAATTAGAACAGAGTGACACGTCATCGGAGTACTCTTTGTCTCCTCTCCCACCGTCACGTTTTTCTCTTATTTAGGAACGCGTGCTCTGGTCTCGGGTCCTACCACCGGATCATTATTTATAATACGAGTATGTGTAGGAATAGTCAAGACAAAGTCCACCTCATCTCCGTCTCTCCTTCGTCCCCCCGACTGGTCTCAGACACGTGTGTGTGGAGACCCTTCTATGTCGTCACCGTCTTAATTTAATTAGTATGAAGTGGAAGACAAAACATTGGACTAAAACAAAAATTAATTAATATAAGAACATGTTCTTAAAATCGTGAAGGACAAGTCGTAGGAAACTAAAGCACGTGTCATAAAGTATTAAATCTAAATGAACAGTCGACGGATAGTAACTTGTAAATAAAGGTCCAAAAAAAAAAAAACCGACGAAATTTATTATACTTTTCTCAGCACATACTTAGAATCTTATGTCATGACTATAATGAACCCTATGTAAAAATCTTCACCTAAATGACTCCGAGACAAAATTTCAACCAAAACATACAAATTTTTTGTCGGATATAGTACTCTACCATGACCTCACTCTCGAAGGGTTCCAGTCTAGTCCTGGTCGTGTCTCGGACCGTACTTTATCCACGAGTCCTTTATCACAACTTTCTGTGATACTTTGCATTCTCAAAGTTCTCCACGTTTAATCCTTTAATACGACCAGATCTTTCGAACACATCCTTATCCTTTCAGACCCTCCTCATAGCCAAGTCAAGTCAACGAGTCAGCACAGGTTGAGACGTTGACCATCATTACTTAATTAAGTAGTCTACTCCCGTTCGTTCGACATGAGTGTCGGATGTATAAAGGAAAAACGAAACAAACTTCACGATGTCCCCTACAAAGAGAAAACAAAGTGGTCTCCCGTCACAAGGTTCCTGATAGTGTCCTTCGGAACAGCCGGACGTAAGTCAGTGACGAACCTCGTAGTCTCAGGTAGTCGTTTTTGTTCCAAACTACTTCACAATCTACTTTAGACTAGTAGATATTATAATAACACCTTACGTCGCAAATATATGTCCGTGTCTTTAAATTTCGGTAAAACCGTCATCGTAAATAAAAAAATTACACTAAATTAAAACTCCGGGAAACTCTCCTGCATCATGAAGTAAAATCACGATTTCTAATGTGATTTATTCTCTCACGGTCGAAACGACTTCATGGTCTCCACTATGAATCCAATATTTAAGACACCCTATTTCTAAAGAACAAGATCGGAATCATCGTCCTTCCATGACCTGACGAGAAAGAGACCTTATGGCTTTGACAAAAGTTCCTTAGCATCGTTAGACAGTAGTAGGGATGTTACTGTAAGGTTTATCGACTTACCGGAGTGAACCTCCTTAGTCAGTCAGTCAAACCTTCTATTCTCATCCCCTGGTACCTAATACACTGATCCTCAACTGTACTAAAACATTGAATGTCAAAAATAAGTTCTTCTTCCCTAGACCCCGACTGCCAACAACCGTAACACGAAGAGGGTGTTGGGGACTCCAAAAAAAGGTCTTTCATACCAAGTCCTACGAATTGAGGGGTGGATTTTATGGATATCGAGTGGTTGTCACTCCTTCAACACCCTGACAAAGGTCGGTTTTAAAGTATCGAGCACCCTCAAAAGTCTGAAACACTTGGAAAGATCTGAAGGTCTAAATAGTTGAACCAAAGATTGAAGTTCCAAAATCTCTTTGATTTTTGTCTTTGGAGGAGTGCCTTCTTACACCCTAGGATCTGTTTGACCTTTTTCGAGACGAAAACACTGGTGACATACAAGGGTAAGTACCCTAACTCTCAACTTTCCTTTAAGACTGGGCCCTTGATCTTCTCTTGACCTTCAATTCAATATCTGTCCGTCCAACTTTAAATTTTGTATAAAGGGTCGGACTCGAAAGTATAAGAAAACACTATCTCCCTTAATCCTTTGTGCAGATTGTGATCTGTGTACAAATTCATTTAACACCATATAAGGTATGTCACCTTATATGTCTACAATTCAAGGTCTTTTCCGTTACTCTTTTAGATTGTATTTATACAATTCCATTTTTGTTCCGCGTCCTATGTCTGGTCTACTATCGATACATTACTTATGTAAGTAACTTCTTGCATCACTACTTTCCAACCCCCCTGACGTCCACTGAGAGCAAAGAAGAGTGTGAACAGAAATGAAAGGCGTCAAATATGTCACTCGTACATAAAGAATCTAATAGTCTCCCTGTTGTTACTGGATTAAAATTTTTGAGTACACGAATATAGGACAACATGGAGACAGGAGCCGGAAAAGGGGTGTGGTAGACATTCCGGTAGGAGCGTATTCCGGTAGCAGATTGACACAAAGGAAGTATAATATTCCACGAATTTATATATACTCCTCTGGAAGTTAAATCATTCTTAATCGGCTAAATAAAAGTCTTGATTCATACGAAAAGTAGAAAGTTGAAAACCTTTTCACTAGTTACTTTTACCGAATTACACAACTCTGAAAGAATTCCTTTCTTTAAAAAAAGGTATGATTTTAACTCGTGGATCAAATAGTCATGTGATTGTGCTATGATAAACGACTTAGTGTCATCGAAGGTGTTTCATTTAGGTTAGACATACTATGACAAAAGAGAAAGCCTCGACAATCAAGAAAACTTTTGTCTCGTTAATAAGTTTTACCCATCGTAAAGCATGAATGGGTCACGAGACACAAGGTCTCACGTTTCACTCAAAGGTAGTTCATTTAGTATGTGCAACTAAACACAGATAAGTCCTCCCACCCTTCCTCTTTCTCTTGTCTCTGCTCAGTGGAATTATTGGAGAAATTTCGAATATGTCGCGTGGAACAAAATGACACCAAACGAAATAACACGAAGTGTCTATTGACACCCCCAAACAAAGACACAAAAAAATGTTTGACTTCTAAACACCGTTAGGACGCAGTTTGTGCAGACAACCGTGGTAAAGGGGTTGTCGTAAACGAGTGAATCACACAAACACAGTGTAAAACTGTCAAGTCACAAAGTTTGAAAGTAACAATATAAACAACACCACTAGTCACTAGTCCCTAGAAACTATAACTGAACGACATTCGAGTTTACTACTAATAAAATTTTATAAAATAACGATTTCTACCAATTATAAAAATCGTTGTTCATAAAATTTTAATTCCATACATGAAACAAAGGAATTTGTATTACGACAACCGGTGTACTATCATACCACATTTACATTGGTCTTTTAAAGACACTGAGCGAAACAACGCTATTAGTGAAATAACGTCACCAGACCTTGGTTTGGGCGACACAGAGGTTCCACACGGACATAATCAATGACTTTCTGTAATAAGAAAAACATTACGTCTTATTCAAGCAATCTTTATAAAAGTTTCATTCAGACAGAACCCATCGTCGTTCTTCCTCGTTTGTATCGGAACGAGAAGAATTAATTATATGTCTGACAAAAGACTTTACTCTCGAGACCACTAAGTGATAAAACCCTTGACCCAGTCTCGAAACTCTTGACGCGAACTTAGTGCTTTGAGAACTCCGACACAGGGCTCTCCCAATTTCCTTTGCGTCCCCACAGACGCGAAGGACACACCCCACATCGATCAGGCAAGAGGTAACGACCGTCGCACTGGGTTTGACTGGTGGGCTCTAGAAGAATGCAAACCTCCGAGGACAACATAAAAATATATTGATGGTTATAAAGGCTATAAGACTCATAACTTTGGTGGAGCTGGTTTGTCACTTTCGACACAATGACTCTCTTTGATCCTTCGACACGCTCTAGTCAGTCCGAGTCCGGACCCCGAGACGAACGACACGACACGACTAGAACCCGGCGTAGCAGAGAAGAGAAAGACGTGACCCAATCTCATCTGAACTGAAGACAAAGATTGACACAACAAAGTTCTGGATAACAGACCAAATGAAAGAACCCAAACGATTCATCTACTATCATTTTCAAACTTCATTCCAAAAAGGTCTATCAAAGTTGTACTTTTATACCATCTCAAGTAGCGTGTCGTCTCCTCATAACCATGGTACGGCAATGCGATTTCCGTTCACTGGATCTGTCTAATTACAACTCAATCATCGTTGGTACAATATACATAAGGATAAAAATGAATTAGACACTATTATAGGTAAAAAGACAGAATATTAAATCTGAGTCTAGCTACCTGTTGAAAAGAATTATTTCGTGGAAAACTAAGAAGCACTTGTTTAACGAGGTAAAGTGTGACTTAAGTGGTAATTCCTTTAAAGGGACCTGGAGTTCTTTTGATCTCCATGAAGGAACGGGACCGACCGTGTCAACCCACACAAACTGGACAGGTTCACACCGTCGTGTCCAAATATCCAAATAAAATACAAGTAGACGTTAAAAACTAAAACGTACGACACGAACGACTCGTACAACGAACAAGTATGATTCGACTCGACTGTTATAGGATCAATGTAGATTGAACGACACAAAAGAAATACCTCTCTTGAGCCAAACTCGTAAAGTTGAACGTCACACTGAAGAGACTCTGAGACGGTGTATAATGGTATTGGTCAATTTTTTACTTTCTAGTAACATTATTGATGAATTCTCACAGTCGATTGGTCTTACTAAAATCTGTAACTCAACCCAAACAGTCAAGTATCTTTGAGTCCTCCGGTCGACCCATTTTAGTCTTCTCACTCAGTCCAAGACAAGGACCAGGTAGTAAAGGACCAAGAACACTAAAATTTGTACACAAAATCGAAGACATGGGGTGTATTTTACTCGTCTTAGTTGGGTAGTACTACGAAAGTGGTCTAATAGTTCTAGTAATTCTCACTTTTACTTACTTTTATATATAATTTCACAAAAACATTCGAATTCCACGAATTTATTTGAATTCAACATAATAATTTAGTCGACCAATTCATTAGTGTAACTATCCCAGAACTCAACCATTATCCGTAATTTAGTAGAACTCTATCCACGAAGTAGGTATGATTACTAAACAAAGACCGACTTAATCGTTCACTACTAAAGATTTTCTAATCAATAAAAAATTCTACGACTAGAACGCCTCTTCCTTTACCGTTGGGTGAGGGTATTAGAACGGATCCTTTAGGGTACCTGTCTCCTCGGAACACCCGATGTCAGGTACTCCACCGTTTCTCGACCTGTACTAACTTACTGACTTGTTGTCGTTTTTCATGGTTCACATGTTAGGATTGATCGATCGACTAGTAAATCTTAGACTCACACAGTTTCGGTGTCTCTTGGACAGACAATCTCGAGTAAGTCAATCATTGGAAATAGCTCAGGGTACATACAAACAATTTTTATTTTATTTTAACTTTCGGAAACATAATTTTTTTTTTTTACGACTAGAACTTGTCAATTTCCTATATGGTAGTTATAGGTAGAGGGAATGAAAATGTTTAAATAGATTTGAAATAGAATTGGTAAAGGTTCTCTTAATTCGAGATTACGGAATTCGGTAGGTAAATTCTTTACTTACCTAAAGAGGGAACACGTGACCTTCTTAACTCTTTTAAGTGTCGGTAAGTCTAATGAAAAACATAAGGTACCAAATCTCCCAGAAGTTTATATCCTAAAGGTTCTCCTTGTTCAATGAAAGGATTACTGACGAATATTTGGTCACCTGAACTATACTGTAATGAACCTTAGTCACTCAGCATAATTTTGTCGAATAAGAAAAAGAAAAGGATTTCGTGAAAGGACAAGTGGTATCTCTTATGGAAAACCAAGACCACCTTAGACCTATCATTCGGACATACAATAAGTAGACGTAACATTTAAAAAAAAAATATTGTCGTCGGTCTAAAGGACTGAAAACGGAAATATCTTACGCAGTAAAAAAATCAAAAAAAGAAAATCAAAGAAGAGTAGTCTCCGAAGGTAATGGGTTGGTAAGACCAACTAAAGTAGGAAAGGAAAGTCACACTGTACACCCTTATCGTGGGATTGGAACTCCTTACGGTCCGTGACTGCCAGGAATAAAATAAGTCTCCTACTCCACTTCGTCCTGACTAGATAAAAGAAAGTGTAAAAAAGATTAAGTATTGGACAACGACGAAGCAAGATGATATCTAGGTGACTCCACACTCTTTTACTTCATAAGATTTTAAAACCGTTTAAAACCAAATTTTATACAAAAGGGACGTTGTGTTACTTCCAAGACATTAGGACGACGTACTAGTGGATCTCAAAAAGTCCAAAGAACATCTTTCCTGTCACCTTTACTTCTCAGTAAATGATTTCGTATGACTTAAGTCTTATGACTTAGACTATCCCCTAAAAAAAAAGTCAATGTAGTCAAGTGTCAACTCCGTCCCTCATGTCACACCACACACATACATGAAAATTTACGCCCGATCTTCGTGAAGTACGACACGAAAGACGTCGGACCGTTCCGTTTCGTTTCATAACCAGAAAAGACTGATAGTGACCCATGAACGACAGAAATGAAAATTCGGAGATTGGAGAGTGATGATTGTAATATAGAATAACGTAAACTTGTAGTTACTCTGGACAATCATGAAACGTGTCTAAGATCAATCAGACCTCCAATTCCCCATTTATACAGGAAAACCACAAAAAAAAAAAGAAAAAAAGACCGACTGTATAATTAAATAAGAGAGACGAAGCTTACTTATTTAAAGATACGGTCGGTCTAGAATTTGTTTTCTTCGACCCATTCATATACTTAAAAAAAAAAAATTCTTTTAGAATAAATCGTAGTAATTTCATTTCTTCACTTTAACATTCCACAACTAATGGTTAGTAGGAAAAAAGAAACAAGGATTTTTATTTATTAACACCAGTTGTCGGTAAAACGTCAAGACTCAAGATCTTCTATTAACACGCACTCGAGACATCGGTAGTACCCGTGATTGGAGTGGGTGAGTACCTCCACTGAACCTTTACTCTCGCGAGACCGGGCCACCACTACCTCTTGCTCACATACAAACGTGGGACTTTATCAATGCGCTGAAGCGACAACTTTGACATGTACAAGTGACCTACTCATTAAAACAAAGTGTCTACGTCGTAAATTTTAGGACTTAGGATACTGACAAGGTTCTAAAAAATCCGACTTATCGTTGTTACGGAACTATCTCAAGAACAACCTCCACTCTTCCTCAGACAAACGAACCACCACCCTCTCTTTGTTGTAAGAAATGTACAGACCATTAAAATCTGTGTATTTTTGTCCTCCTTTAACAGTAGAAGAAAAATTCCCATGAGGACTCTATTCTCTTGTAATGGAACTGAGATTTTTTCTGCATCTGGCGGTGGACTTTAGTCGGACACTCGTCAAATAAGTCGTCGTCTGGTTCGACAAGTATCTCGGCGACCTCCTCAAGGACTGTTTCCATATCTGGAACGACGTATAAACCATTTCACTAAAACTTAAGAAGGGATCTAACGTTAAACTTAACGGAAGAACACTTTAGGAACCGTCTTCCTTTATCATTTGGCTACAGAATTGCTAGCACTCTTTAGTGGCACAAAGCAGAATGTCTTCGAAAAACCAAACCTGAAAATCCATCCGTACGTCCTAAGAAGTCAACACTTTCTTTCACACGCATAACGTTTAGATCGAGATCGTCCGGGACCAATCGAGAGAAGAGGTGTCACACCTACAGACGTACACCAGACCCTGAGAGCGAATCTAATCCTGGAAGCACCGTCATCAGTGTCTGGACACATACTCCCAAAGGCTAACGGATTTACTCACTAAATAAAAGGAGAACGAAATGTACGACAAGGACAGAAAGTAAAACATACCTATTAACTCTTAACTTCTAAGATATAGTAACGTAACAATTAGTGGTGTACATATCTAAATATTATTAGACAGAGAGAGAGACAGAGGGTCGATTTTAGGTACTTGACCGTTTACGGTCGTTTCTTTTTTTTAGTCTAGTACCGTCAAAACTGAAAGACAAAAAGTTATTACCAAAAATTTTTTAGATTCAAAACAACGATTCCTGAATGGAGTATTTCTACGAATTTTTCAGAACTTTAATTGAAATTAAATAATTAGAGATGACAGACAGGTCTGAACTTAAACTCCTGTAATTTTCTTTTTTTATTTTTGTACTGTCGGAAAGGAGAGTTCAAACGAATGGATTCAGAATTTACCCCTCTGTCCCACATAGGATGCTTTACTGGTCTCCGTCGAGTCCTTTAACAAGCAACCATTGTACAACGACCGAGGACACTATTTCTCTTCTATGATCAAAGAATTTTACTCTTTACTATGGTTTTTTTTTTCGTTTATATCTTTACCATTTGACAAAAAAATACTAACCCCATATAATGAACAAACCACCTAAAAACCATTTGATAAAAAAATACTAACCCCATATAATGAACAAACCACCTAAAATCGGACAAGTAGTTCTTAAACCTTACACACGTAAAAAAAAAAGGGGAGTGATGTATTTAAATTTTCCTCACACCACATTTACAAAAGATGACCGAAAACTAAAAAAATTTTACCACGATCATAACCATAAAACATTCAATGTTTATTCAGTAGTATCAGAAATGATTTTGACGGGAGTACCTGTCTGTTGAGCAAACATCTAACATCATACACAAAACCCTCTCGTAGGTGTACTTATGAACACCCTTTACGACCTCTACTTATAACATGTCGTCGTCTCGCTTAGAAGACTACACTCGTTCTGCCAATATTACTTTAGAACCGAATTACCCAAGAAAAGGATCTTTTTGTGTCAAAAGGGTCTTCAGTTTTCTTACTTTTAAATGACTACCGTCAACAGGTTCAACTGGACTCATATTCAAACCATATAAATTATACACGATTCAGCGAAGTCAACACAGGCTGAGACACGCTGGGATACCTGACATCGGGCGGTCCGAGGAGATAGCTACCCTAAGAGGTCCCTTCTTATGACCCCACCCAACGGCACGGGAGGAGGTCCCCTAGAAGCGCTGGGTCCCTAACTTGGGTGCCGACAATTATAGAGGACGCAACTGTCCGACCAAGAAATGGTAATCACGGTGGACCCTTAGACCAAATGGAAACACGCAAAACCTTCTAAGACCTGTGACTTGTAAGAAATTTTAACTCTGTAAATCCATCTTTTATACATAGGTTCAGACTTAACATCGTACCGAGACGGACCTGTACGGTGTGTGATGTCGTCCCTGGGGACACATCGACTAGTAAGTTGAGGCAAATATGAGGAGAGTGACCCTACCCCCTCCGTTTCCAGAGGGAGTGAGGCGGTGGTCGAGTCAGAGACAACGGGAAGAAGTCAAGTAAACGTCAACAGAGCAAAAAGGAAAATGTTGGGACGAGGGAGTGACGAGGAGTGACAAATCACTCTGAGAAATCATCTATGAAGTCGAATCTCCTGGGTCGTAGGGAAGATGCGATAGAATAAGGTTTAACCTCTTCTGAGACTACGACCATTCTAACTCCTGTCCTCCTCTTCCCCCACTGTCTCATACTCTACCAACCTACCGTAGTGACTGAGCCACCTGGATTCTGACTCGTGTGAGGACCTCCACCACTTCCTGACCCTTCGGACCGCTCGACGTCAGATACCCCAGCGTTTCGCAGATACCCGAGCGTTTCACAGTCTACGCAAGTCTGTGCGGACTTGCTGACTTTTTGTTGTTTAAGGTTTAAATTCAAATAAGGGAACAGGAGAACCGTATCTCACCCAGTTTCCGCTTCTATATATGTGTGTATCCGTTGAGTGTACGTGACATGTGGGACCTCAAGTATGTCTGTGAACCCTAGTAAATTCTGTAACAAAGAATCTTAAACACCTGGTTTGTAAAAAGTGCAAAGTGGTTCAGTTGTAATGATCATGAGACTGATCGTCTCTGTTTCATTTACTAAAATTTTGAAATTTTCCTAAAAGAAACTTCCATTAAGACGTCCACGTCTTAGAATATGGGGAAAACAATATGAACGGTAACATTCCGTCAGTCAAGAACACGGAACTATTTACTGACGTTCTTTTTGTCATAAGTAGGTACATCTTTCCTTTGATAAAGTAGAAAGTAGACCGACACACGAACATCCAGAGTCATAAATGATAAACCTACATTCGGAGTAATTGTTTTACAGGAGTCGAACAAAGACTCAAACCTGACTAAAAATTTTGTATATACCTAAACGGTATTTTGTTTGACACTCTCAGACATCTTTTGTAAAAATCCAACAGTCTTCTGAAGTAAAAAAACATGGACTTCTGAGGTCCACACTAAGGCTAGAGGAAGTGGACAACATTTAACCGAAATAACAAATACATCGAGAAACGAACTCGAGAGAAACAACTCTACGAAACAAAAGTAATTAAGAGGAATGTAGGGGACATGGATCTCATCCATTTAGTAGAAGTAAAGTCTGACTCTTTAAGTCGGAATCGTAACACTGAGTAATGTGTACTCTACTTGTAAAGATGCCGTAAAAATTAGATAGACCACATTTGTAGGAAGGACTAAAACCCCCCCAGTGTTAATTATTTTAAAATAAAATATTTTATTACTTTAAAGAACTCTTACTATTTCAAGATCTTCTTGAAACGGAACAAAGGACGAGGAACTTTCTATCGGAAAAGAGAGCCGTAGTAAAGTTACCAGGATCCCTCACGTCATTGGGTGAGGTCACAAGAACGGACCTCTTAGGATCCCTGCCCCCTCGGACCACCCGACGGCAGGTACCCCAGCGTGTCTCAACCTGTGCTGACTTCACTGAATCGTCGTCGTCGTCGTCCCTCACGTCACCCGAAGGGACCTCCAGTCAGCTATCTCTTAGACGGACGCTACATCCTCTGACGGACGTTAAGTCTTCTGGGCTCAAACTAGGGACCCAACCTTTCCAGGGAACCTCTTCCTTTACTGTTGGGTAAGGCCATAAGAATGGACCCTTTAGGGTACCTATCTCCTAGGATCACCCGATGTCAGGTACCCCAGTGTTTCTCAGTCTGTACTCACTCGTTGACTCGTACGTGCGTCCCTCACATTTTGACAAAAGGTTCACAACTCCCCATCTCCAAATATACTTTTATAAACCCAGTCTATAAAAGGTTTTGATTTTGTGGCAGGTATGAAAAAAATAACAAGAGCTTAAAGTAGCATAACTTATAACGAACTTCGACTGAGGAATCATCCCGAACCCCAATCATGTTCCTGAGACCACCGAGTCTACTATTTTTTAGACGGACGTTACGACCTCTGGGCCCAAACTAGGGACCCAGTCCTTCTAGGGGAGTCCTTCCCTTCCCGATGGGTGAGGTCATAAGAACGGACCTCTTAAGGTACCCCAACCTCTCAGTCTGTGCTGACTCGTCGAAAGTGATATGAGACACATCACTCTATATATATATAGTGATATATATAGTCTTGGTCTTCTAGCTTTCATCGTTTCATGAAAGATTAGTGAACGTCTTTACAATCAAATACACTGTTTATACTTCACTTCTAAAACGAAAACGTTTTTTTGACTTACTTTCATAAAATATCCTTCATATTAAAGTTTCAAATATCGATTCGATTTTTCACAAAGGGCACCATCCTGGTCAAATACGATTTTTGAGTACAATCGTCTGAAATAAAGGAGAGTTCGTTAAACGACTTCATAACGTTCAAATGAGAATTACAAGGGAGAATTCATAATAATTAAAGGAGTCATTGTCATATTTAATTTGAAAAAAGACTGTATTACAACATTATCTTAAACTAGATATTTAAAGTAAAGACAAATTCCTCAATATTGGATTACCCTTTAGTTCTACCTATAATACATTTGTACTTCTACACATGTCGTCACAGTATTACTCTGTCACCCAGACAGAAGTAGGACACCCCAAAATTTGTTCTATCCCGATAAACGCCTTGAAACTCCTTTTACGAGGAACTCCAAAGTGAATTTCTGTTCATAACCCAACCGGTTTTTCAAGTAAGTCCAAAAAGGCATTCTACAATTACCCTTTTGGTTTTGCTTGAAATACCGGTTGGATTAATTAATAGATCTATCATTTATCTCCACTTATATGGTCAGACATAAACGAAAATTATATTTTTATCAAGACACATTATATACAGTAATACTTTAACCAATTTAAGACCGTGTCGGTCACCTGATTGTCCGTTCGTAATGATAATTTCACATTGTCAACCTATGTCTTTTTACAAGTCCTGAATCTAAATTCACCTTTTTTTGTCAAAAGTCTCGTGACACAAGGACGAAAACATTTACATCTGTGTAATCATACAAAGACAAATGCAACCCTTTATAACCCCTATTATATGTGATTTGTACTCGTACAAAAAGAAAATCGTAACAGATTAGGGATCTGCTACTGAGTGGAAATTTTCGTCGTAAAGTGTCATTTTTATTTCGGTATATCTCCTTAACTCACTGTCACCTTTCCCCACTAAAATATGTGTACTGTTGTACTCGTTCCCGGATCTTCATCAAAGCCGTTACACTTGAACCATCTTTGTCTCCCGACCTCTCCGGACCCAATTGCAATATAGGACAGACAATAGGACAGACACGAGTAGGAGAGGGACGTATAAATACACCGGAAGAAGTACTCTTTAGCTTTCTCGACCATAACTTCAGAAAGATTACTCTGACAGATGACTCCGGTTCCAGTACCGGACCTGGGACCGTGGATCGTCAGGGAAAGATACTTCTACAAAATACTCGAAGACAGAAAGTGTGAGGGGTCGAGGTGGAATCGGGGTGACATCAAACCGTAGAATTCTTGTAAGAATAGGTTTTACGTACCAAAACGAAGAGACATGACTACGACTCGTTACTCCTCTCTTCACTGATCTCCCACCCGTAGGTAAAGGTATGGAGATTGTGACCAACCAGTTCACACGAAAAACTACGACAGACTTTTGGAAAAAAAAAAAAAAATTATTGTAAGAGAGATGGATATTACTTCTTTTCCTGGGACATCTATATATTTCCCCTAAAACAGGTCGAGGACACTGTAAAAAGACTATTGTATCCTTTTATTAAATTTCCATTGGATTGTCAGGTGAATTTCTCTCTAGACAAAACACAACTACCAAGAGAGTCAGAAGTAAGAACCGAAGGACTTTACAAACTCCGTCTTACGGAGTCCTGTAACCACACCAAAAGAAAAACGTTTTGTCACCATACGGAACTTTAGTGCTTTCTTCAAAATGAATTTATAAAATAACCAACATTTCCTACCCTTTACTAAGTAAAAGAGAATCTCAACATGCAAACCAATAATAATAAAAGTATCCAAGCTTACCACAGTGTAGAAAACTCTCGTCAAGATCAAATTAAACGGTAGTCACTTTACTTTGAAAAGGGGAAAACAGAGGAGATGATCCAAAGTCGTAATTTTTGTTACCGGTCAGTCCCTCCTGGATTCATATGCGACAGAGTCGTCGGAACCCGTGTTGGTCCATAGGTGTAGAATGATAAACCCTAAAGAGAAAATCCTACAGCCAATTAAACGTAAATATATCAGTACGAGACTGTCGGTCCTCAACCGAAGGATGAGGACGACACCAAATCCAATAACGTTCTAGGTCAAACCTCACCTGTCCAGAATTAACTCGGATGTGATGAACATAAAGTTGTTCGTAAGGTATGTATATGTATGCGTGTGTGGGTCAATTTTTATTTTATACCGAATCTACTCTTACGAAACTCACGTGATCAAAAACATATGAACGAAAAGTGACAGAATCTTGAACCTACTTTTATGTGACAAACTATCATACTTTAACTACCTGGCATACGATGACCAAGGTTCATAATATACTTCTTTATGACGTGTAATAATGTAGAATGTGTTCAATGTAAGAGAAATTACAAAATCTCACAAACTTTTTGTTAACATTTTCAACAAACCTTCAACCGTCCGTTACAGTAACTAACCGTCTTTACGAACTCTACAAAGGACAGAATTGAGAAAGGATTTACATTTAAAAAAACACGATCTTCCAAAAAAGGGAAGAAACCGTAATCTATAATCTGTGACTTTTAGTTCTGATCAAAACACCCAATAAAAATCAGGTAAAACACTGTCAAATTCAACAGCAAGTTGGTCTTATTCAGTGAAACAATCTAATATATAAAGACCGGTAAGGAACCGAGTGCAACACTATCTCTAGGAAACTTACTCTTCCCGTGCTACCGCTTCGTCAGACAAAATTAATGTCCATTCGGCACACGTTCAATCATCCTTCGCTAAACGAATATCACTCTTTCGGCTTCCTACTAAGGCAGAATCGTCGACATTTTCTAACTGACAGATATCCGTGAATTTGACCTTAGTCCAAAAATTGTGCTAACCGAATTATCACTTTCTTACATACAGACAGTCCATGAATGAAGAAAACCCTTTTTCTTGACTCCGGTAAGACCTTAAAAATCAATAAGAACAATCACGGAGTCCAATCAGACTTCAACTTCATCTTGTCTCTTCTCACTCTCACCGAGACAGAGAATCCCTCTAAACGCTTCGCATCTCTTGGTAGTGAACGTAAACTTGCCTTCCGTCCTAAAATGCGGTCTTTACACAGTACCCTCGAAAATATCCAAACGTAACTAAGCAAAGTAAAACATTTATTTGAAACACTGTGCGAAATCAGGAAAACAAATGACACCATCTCTGTCACTTACCACATGACCTAAATAATAAAATTTGGAACACAACATATGCTCTAACTTTAGAAACGGTAGAATACTTTCCTGTCTCTTGTAGGAAGTGCATCATCATGTAAGACAGTTCTCTGTCTTTTGGTCAGAAAATGTCTGTTATGACCTTTAAGATTGATATCAGTCGGACCACCGTTGGTGAACAAGACTGGGGAGTCCGAGTCGTCGTCCGAACAGTCAGACATTGAGTCGTGGTCAAGATCTTCCTTAAGACTAACAGAAGCCTAATTGACCCGAAAACCGAGTTCCAAAGTCAATGAACGTCTCGAATAAATCTTTATCCTCGTCTAAAATAAAACTTACAATTACATCCACTTTGAGAACCCACGTTATTTAAAAAGAAGTTTATCCATCTTTGGGTGTTTAACCGTATCCGTATCAATCATGTCGATTCGGATCCCCGAACTACATATTAATTACTTAAAGGAAAGACGAGACTTTTCTAAGAGAAAACGAGTTTCATCCCCGACAGTAAAAGAGTTCACCTTGGGATTATCCTCAGAGTCACAACTCGCACGCCACGAGAAGCCATCGTGGTGGCAGCAGTGATCATTGCGTCCTCATCTACTCTCCTTTTCCTTCGGGCGTCCTCCCGATCTACCCTAGTCCGAATGACGAAGACAGTAGATCAGTGAAACAAAGAAGGATACACTCCTCTACGACCGCTTACAATCGTCACTATGAAGTCAAGTGGATCAACATAGAAGGCGGGGGAAACCGGTGTCCCTCGACACCTCAACGACAGAGAACTAGACATTGTCCTCTTTGGGTATGACTTTACAGTTTCTAAAAACTCGGAAACCCCTCCCTCGTGGTTCTCGTCAGATCCTTGAACGGCACCTGGGACCTTGGGTCCCAATTGCACCACGCACGTCTGAACTAGTGTAAGAACCCCAGTCAAGTACTACTTGAGTACTCTAACTCGATATTGATGCTACGGTCAAACAATAAAGTGAGACCCTCTATATGGAAGAATTCTTAATCCCATGAAATAAATGACTCGAGGTGTATATTGACATCAACAGGTCCGGAGACTTTTGACTGGTCACTGGGGAGTTCACACAATCACTACTCTCCCGGTCTCGGATACCTTAAGTGACAGAATTTCCTCAAAAGTAGACGAGTACTTTTTGTACGTCAGGAACCTAACAACCAAGCAAGAAGAACACCCGTGCCCGTGAAAGAACGGGACAAGTAGATACTGGGAGGAGTTGACTTTTTTGAAAATTGCACCATACTTTCACCTTTACACCTCCTCATTTTTTACTCTTCATTAAGACAAGAGGTGGAGGTTCGATCAAGAGAGTTTCCATTGGTGACAGGTGTCGACGAAGGACCTGTACACATACGATCGTGTTTGTACAATATGTTTATTCTAAAATGATAACAATGAACTTTTTGGACCCGGTTGGTGAAAAATCCATTGTTCAAAATCGAGCTGTGAGTGGTTCAAAGGGAAAACCATTCACAACTCGACTTTCTGTGTGTTTTTCCGTTTCTAGTCCTCTTCCTTCCTCCATAATGAACGTCGTTCTTTCTTGTGGTCCCTAGAAAGGGTCTCGTCGTAGAGGGGTCTGTCGTTTTAACCCCTTCAAAATTCGGTTCCCATGTGCATAAGTACTTCCCCGAACTCGTCTCCCCGAAGTTGGAACTTGACCCCGTCACCAGAGGTCTTAGATTCGAAACTAACTAACTTCAGTACTCCCAGTCGTAGTAGTAGGTCGGAGGCGGACCAACACCCGGAACGAAGGACGTCTTGAGTGTCTGGTCATAGTCTAACAAGAGACATAGGGAACTCCTGTTTCGATCACAAAAGAGTGACTTGCAACACAAAACTGACGAGAAGGAAACAAGGACGTAAAGGAGTGAAGGGAATTCTAGTAGTTAATTACTCTGGAGAAGTCCCTATTCGTAACACCGACCCAAATCTAGTGTTTTACTGAATCCTGTTTTACCGAAGGGAATGCAGTTCTTTTGGTACGAACCAAGAGAAAGAGGTCGCTGGAGGATGGGTTAGACGAATGTTTTATATGGGAGGGACGGGGAAAAATTTTTTTGTGAATGAGACATGGAATCTCGGGGAAGATATAGTCGTATAGGTTGAGATGGGTAAAATTCATTACCTGTGTATATAGTGATCTCGTGTTAAAGAAATTATTAAGATAATTATAAATTTAATGAAAATCAAAAAGGAAAGTGAGAAATTATTTGTGTGTATAGAACCATCATAAAACACTCGTACAGATATTCCATTTAAAAGTCGTCATGCTTGTAATTTATAATTTCTCATACACAGAAAAGTCAAAACGATCTGTAACGGGTCATAGGGAAGGTTCTTCAACTTGATCAAGTATGACATGAGGGTAGTTGTCACCTACTTCCCCTTAAGGGACCACCAGGTCATCAATTTTACCCGAAGGGTCCACCGAGTCACCATTTCTTGGGCGGATGGTTGCGTTCTCTGTGTCCAAACTAGGACCCAACCCTTCTAGTTGGGTGAGGTCACAAGAACGGATCTCTTAGGGTACCTGTCCCCGTGGACCACCCGATGTATCCCAGCGTCTCTCAACCTGTACTGAATCGTTGATTTTGTCGTCTGTTGGTCATCAATCCAGAGGTGTCCGTCACGGTGTACCGTACCGATTTTTATTATCACGGACCTCCCCCGACGAAGGGGTGTGGAGACAGTCCACACGTATGCGTGTTAGAATCACTAACACTGGTTAGACGTTATAAAGTCAACAAAATTATCCGTAAAGGAATTAATACTCACTCCAGCTGGTAGAAACTGTGTTAATTAGTCAGAAAAGGAAAGATCGAAAGATCCATTAAAAGAGAAAATTTATGAATTATGTCTAATGACGACAAGAAAAGGTAAACATGAAGAAGACTCTGTGATGTAGACCCGACGATTAATAAAGTCAATTGTAAAAGACCTTAAGATAAGGAAAAGACCATTATATTCTTGCATTGTCTACCTAAAAATCAAGGGTACTTTATGCACACCCGTAAAAGACTTACTATAGTATTCTGTCTTTCGTAGAGAATGACACTCAGTCATTCTCAGTGTCACTTATTCAAGTAAGTAATGCTTCATAAGAAAGATCACAAAGAGACGTTTACTGAAGGTTAAAATGGAATGGAGAATAGAGGTTTAAGTTTTCCGTGGCATGATGGCAGGGATACTTACAGGACTCGGTACGACCCCCTTAAGAAAAGACAAATCGAAAACACCAATCTTAAAATATATAGATTTATGAATTACTTACAAATACCCGAACACTAATTTGAACTATTTATTTGTTTTCACTTTTTTTAAGAAACTCCTTTATCAGCAGAAAACGACAAAAAGAGAGGAAAATAAGAGGAGACTTAATTTTACCTTCATGAAGAAGACAAAAATAAACACTATGATTCCTCCGATTAAAGAAAGGTCGTTTCCAGTCACTGGAACACCGTTCACGGATGTTCTGTTATTTTCGTTTCGACGGGGACTGTAACTCTTCATACAGAAACATGGATAGGTTGTTCCTATGACTCAAGTAGGACAAATTTGGTCAGTCCCATTCAAAGTACTACTACACAAACTTACAACCGACCAGAGAGGTTCATAAGAACGGAGAAGACCGTAAAAGGAGAAGGACACTTGTAAACCTTTACAACCAGATGATAAGATCACGTCAGCTAATTTTTTTCGTGACCCTAAGAACTTTCTGAATTGTTTCGAACGTAGACAGACTAAGACGGGGGGAGGGGGAGGGTCGGGAGTAAAACAGAATTAAAAAATACCAATGGACACCGTGTTTCCACTAAAGACGGTTTTTCATCTTTAATCATTTACTCATTTACTCATTAGTCTGGAGACACACTCTACACCGGGTTGTAAACTCTCTTGTCGTAGAGTCCTTGATACGGGGTAAAATGACCACTCATCTCTTCTATTTACCGTTGGGTGAGGTCATGAGAACGGATCTCTTGAGTACCTGTCTCCTCGGACCACCCGACGACAGGTACCCCAGCGTGTCAGCCTGTGCTGACTTCGTTGAAGTGCACGTACGTACGTAACCTCTTCCTTTACCGTCGGGTGAGGTCACAAGAGCGGACCTCCTAGGGTCCCTGCCCCCTCGGACCACCCGACGGTAGATACCCCAGCGTGTCTCAACCTGTGCTGACTTCGCTATATCGTCATCGTCGTCGTCGTCACTTTTATGTACCGAACGTCGCTGGAGGTTCCCTAATTTGTGGTCTCGTTTAAATCATGAGTGACGAAGGTCGAGACACAACTCGAGTGTAGAAATGAGTTCCGTAACCAACTAAAAATTTCATGTTAAATACACAGACCCTTGAAGTAATAGAAAACACCTTCTTTAACGACGACTTCTGAGAATAATAAGAGACCTCCCCTGTTCCGACCGTTCTCAAGTCAAAAAAGGTCCTTTAGGATAGACCATTCAGAGTAATCAATCCAACACGACCGTACACTTTATAATTCCTGGTCAATGTACAGAAACCATTAGGGGCCCTTCTATGCAGAGGAGGTGAACAAAACCGTTTATCATCATAAATTGCAGGAACCAAGAAGTACAAATTCCTCCGACTTGGACAAAAGTCACTGAGTACATTATGCTAACGGAAAAGAAGAAAGATTCTTATTATAAGTCGTTCAGAAGGTCTTCAAGGTGCAGAACAATTTCCTTCTCAAATCGGGACTTCTACAAGTTTAGTAACGAACAGGAAGTTACCTTGTCCATTCATTAGACACAATGAAAATATTGGAAAATCAATAGAATGAACTCATCTATCATAGAAAACTCAATGGTATAAAACAACATTAAAAATTTTAACATGTAATAAGACTACTCGTAACGATTTGCACGAGAGAGTGCAAACCGTCACCACAAGTCTAAAAGTCAACGAGGAAAAAAAAAAAAAAAACCCGGTGTGAAAACACCGTGCACCCCAGAATCAAGGGGTTGGTCCCTAGTTTGGACCGGGGAACGGCACCTTCGTACATCGGAATTGGTGACCTGGCGGTCCCTTCAGGGGAGTCAACGAAAAATTACGAAAGACTATTAACTTTCAACGAGACAAATTCTATTTCAGAAACACCTTCTGAGTTTGTCACCATAAATCCAACGATGGATCAAAACAAACGTCATACATACTATTCTCCGGGTACAAAGTTTCTACAGTCTTTCTCCAGGAGAAAAAGAGAAGAAGGATTTAATTTTTGGGACTTCTCTCTCGACTCGGACACAAATGACGGTAGTGCGTAAGGCAAGACAGTCGTTTGAAAGTGACTCATCTTCATCTGACCGCGGTGCCGCCCATAAAACAAGTACCAAAATTCTTAGCAACTCCTCAAATCATATACCATTCCTGATCTCTCCTCTCGTCGTTCCAACGACTCGCAGACTAACCAAACGCAACTTGGACGTCCCCCTCTCTGACCTCCGTCACTCACACCAGTCAGAAATTCCTCAAAATGACACGCCTCTCTCTTCTCTACCCCACCATTGACCTCCTCTTCCCCCCAGTAAAAATTTAACTCCATATTAAGCATATGGTATTTTAGGTAGAAAAATTAAGCCTCATTATCTACTGGTCACGTTCAAGCTACGTACTTTGTCCTGAGAGTTTCGGTCCCGAGACCCTGGTGGGTCTCCCTACCCCACCCCTCCCTCCACCCTCCCCCAAAGTCCTACCCCCCTGTGTACACATGGATACCCCCTAAGTACAGTCACTTACCGTTTTTGGTGGTGTTATAACATTAATCGGAGGTTAATATTCTTCAAGAAAATCTTTTTCCTTTCCTGTCAATATGAACGGTCATCCAGAGTATTTACACGTAACACGTATGAATTATCATTTATTTTACGGTTTTTTTTGTGTTTTGGGTTTTTTGGGAACACAAATCTTCCTGCGTGACGGTCCGAGTCAGTCGGTGTCCAGAGAGGTCCCGGGCCCACCGTCTGGACGTCTCGAGTCCGACGCAGGGACGGCCACTGTCACCGCTGAAGAGACCAAAGGGGCCCGACCGAGACACAGCGCGGGAAGAAATGTCTCCTCCGTCCCCCGAGGGCTTAGACGGTCCGGACAAGAACACGTTACTTCTTAGTAAATTTCTTAAGGATCGTACGTTGAGAGACGTGTCGTGTGAGACGTATGTCTTTCTACTTCAACCAATAAATGTCCCCAGGGGTTGGAAACCCTAGATTACGGGCCACTAGACTCCACCTTCACTACATTATTATTGTGTTTATTTCACGTGTTATTTATATTAAGTTCACTTAGTAGGGGTTTGACAGGGGTGAACGTCAGGTACTCTTTTAACGGAAGGTACTTTAACCAGGGACCACGGTTCGTCAAACCCCTGGAGTCTCGATAAAGACAAAAAACAGTCATAACCACAGATCAAAAAAAAGACAGAAGGAGTAGCCTAAGACTTGCTCAATTTCCAGGTCCAAGCCGGCATGGAGGAGTGTCCTGTGGTGCTACACACCACGGGGTCCCCGACGAAGCCCTCAGTCTGGTAGTGCCCAGGTCCAAGATGAAATGTCGGTCCAAATAACCAGAGAATTTTTAAAATCTGAACGGGACAACAAGACCAACACTCTTAGACTTGTGGAAAAGAACTCGTGTCATAACGTGTCACCTTGATTGTGTCGGAAAGAGAAACGAAAAGTCGACTTGGAGGATGACAGGCAAAGATTTATTGAACCGGATAACCCGACACGCATATCTACCGGCCGACCGTCCTTGCCCGACGGCCCAGGCCTCCGACGTCCCGTGGTCCCTTAACCTGCTCCCTGCAGGGGTCTTGGTGTGCCGGCGGTGAGTCCCGAGTAGTGTCTTACTTTACCTTCGTTTCACACGTCACTAAACACAAAGGGAAAATTTTTGTAGTTTTACGGTTTCTATTCGATATATCAGATACTCGCGACTATCGACGGAGTGAATTTACCAGCGTTCGTCAAATTCAAAAATTCTCCTTTTTGAATACCTCCCGTGTGTCCCTTTACCAAGAATTCTTTTTACGTCACTTTTATCCAATGTTATTTATGGTGTTTCTCGAAATGCCTTTATGTCGATTAATCCCTTGAAGGTTCTCATTCCAAACAATCTCGTTCTTTGTGACGTCAGGAAAATTGGTGACTCGTAAGGTATCACTGAAAAAAACAAAAAAAAAAATGAAGGTCTTTACAATAAAGATGTGAGATAAATATTTTAAAGAGGAGAGTGAAACTTCAAATCAAACCTCATCTAACCGACGAGGACCCCTAAGTTCCACAAGAGAAAGACGCACAAACTACACCCCATCAAAGTTCTACGTTCCCGGAACACATTCCAGGGCCTTAGACATGAGACACTTACCGAATCCATGTCTCGTAAGTTTCCGTCCGGCCGCGACGTCGGAGGAGCACCACCTATGCACGCACAGAAATTACTCTTAGAAGTGCCATGTTATCCGTCACAAACACTCCCCCTCCATGGTTAATCCCGCAGAAGTCCGACCGTGTGACTCCTCCGGTCCTTCGGACTACTTATCGTCCAGCGTACGTACTACGAATCCCAATGGTCGAAACACGTGTAACGGAAGGTAAAGGCGTCAAGAAACTTTTCGCTCGTGAAAAGACAGGTCTTGTAAGTGTCGTCGACACGGCGCCCGGCCGGAACACCTAGCCGTCGGACGCTGTCGTCTTATGTCAAATGAGTGTTCGACCACTTCTGGCGGGTACGGAACTTTACCTGACGGACTATAGTCCCCAGTAGTTTAATTAGTGCGTGTAGAGAACTCAAAAGGATATTTATGGACAAACGACTAACTTAACCAAAACGGAGACTACAATGTCATTTACAGTGGACGAAAAACCAAGTGTTACTTAAAACTTAATGACTCTGTGATCAAAGCTCTATCTTGCGATTGTTCCCGAGACCTTGCATCGGTCGTCTGGAGTGAGACACTCTGATCATAAAAAGTAGGTGAAGTTCATCTGAGGGCGGTGCACACCTATCAAATGTATTGGGACTACAGACAGTAAAATTTTCCAGTGAACGAAAAGTGGAGTCACATCGAACCACTACCTACAACGAACTATCTGGAATTATGAGACATATAAAACCCTTCCATCTTCCATTTCTCCCCGGTATAAGTAAGAAACTATCCTTTACTTACTTAATCCTTCTAAGATGAGTGAAGATGAATGATAAAATTTATACACAAATTACTTTATTTGACATTTTATGGGTCAAAACATATAATATACATGTAAACTAAAAATTTATCGGAAAGGTTTCTTTACTCCCGTACTAATAACATGTCATGATACTAAAGTAAACTACATGTCTCGTCTCATACAAGAATTCCTATTTTTATAAACTACCGTGAGTAAGAACACGAAACTTAGAAAATAAAGACTTTGTGAGTTTGTGGAATGGCTCATCCATTATCACTAGGTTGGACAAACGATTTACTGACAAACAAATTTAGACATGTCAAATTTCACAAGTGAATATGTCTCACATGTATGAAAGTTTATTAATTAAATTTTACGAAATATAATAAACCGATCTTTAACGACAAAAATTATTTACACTTAAAAAAGTCTTTATTTCTAAAAACGAAGGATGAAACAGGAGTACTCAGACACACACCTAGGAAAATTTTCTTAAAAAAATTGATTCTAAAAATAACAACTAAGTGTGCACCAACATCTTCAGTATATCTGACTCGAACCCATGGACCTGACCTAAAGAGGGTTACCAGGTAGAACTCCTTGCCGTTGTGCCTAGTGTTCGTCTCATAACTGTCACCAGGAGAGGTGGCCGCAATGAGGGTAAAGGGGGTAAAATGACCATAACACACCCAAGAAAACCGTTCTACTAATAACACCTTTCTGTAAAAACTTTGTAAATTACGGAGTAATCAACTTTCTATTAAAAAGAAGTAAACGTTTTGACGGTTAAAGGTCTCATGGTAGTCGTGTATATCAACACGACTTGAAATCGTAATAATTTCAGTGTTATTTTTGTTCATAACATAAAAATGTTGGGACATAGATTTAAGAAGAGACGACAATTGTTCCTTGTTTCTCATCAGCCGGAATCAAAAATTTTTCTCCGGTAAACAGTTTCCTTGGACTCCTATAACCACCTCCCTTCCGACGAAGGGTCTTTTGTCCTCGAAGTAACGAAGGAAAGTCCTCGAGAAGAAGACCACCACCACAAAAGTGGTCGAACAGACAGACGAGGAGGAGTCCGGGGACCTTGCCTCCGTCGACGACCTGCGAACCATTTGCCCGTAGGTAATGTATCAGTAGGTTATTTATGTATAAACCCTAAAATTTTTTGAGGGTCAATAGTTTTATACAAGTGATAATCTGTAAAGATGTCACAAACTTAAAATTGTATTTTACACTTTCAAAACATTTACTGTGAACTTTCCATTTGACGACAATTTACAAACGTATAACCAAGGTCTAAAAAAGATACATATAAATTGATTAAAAAGAATATTATAACCCGAGAAAATGTGAGAAAGTTAGTCCACTCGAAAGGAAAAAATAAAACCAACACGACACATCGAACGTCTTAGAATCAAGGGACTGGTTCCTAACTTGGACCCGGGACCGTCACTTTCGTGCATTGTCGACTTGGCGGTCCCTTAAGGTCAGTCCATTCAAAATTGGTAGTCAATACTCACCACAAATAACAAGTAAGTGACTGAGTACAGGTTGAGAAACGTTGGGGTCCTTGACGTCGTGCGGTCCGAAGAGACAGGTGGTAGAGGGCCTCGAACGAGTTTGAGTACAAGCAACTCAGTCACTACGGTAGGTTGGTAGAGTAGGAGACAGCAGGGGAAGAGGAGGACGGGAGTCACAAATGTCTATCCGTATCAGAGTAGAGTCACAAATGTCTATTCTAGGGACCCAACCCTTCTAAGAGACCTCTTCCCTTTCCGATGGGTGAGGTCATAAGACCGGACCTCTTAAGGTACCTGAGATAGCAGGTACCCCAGTCCAGCCTTTCTCAGTCTGTACTGACCCGCTGAAAGTGCAAGTAAACGACTTGATAAACTTTCATTCAACGTCCGTAGTACTGCAAAATGAGGATTTATGAATTCGTAGGTAGAGGTTTGTCATCCGTGTCAGAGGACGTATTGGGATTATGGTTATAGTGTGAATTTTTTTAGTCATCATAGATGATACATCAGGCATAAAGTGAAGGGAGTTAACAATGGGTTTTACAAAGTATCGAAAAAGAATGGGTTCACGAAGGTACAATGAACCAACAATGTAGAGGTCAGAGAAAATTACATCTTTATGAATTCCAAAGACAGACGAACAAAAGTACCGTGACCGTAACTGAAAAAAAAAATTATTTATATAGAATTCTCAACCTATGCTGAATCACTGAGGTGGTGGTGGTCCAACCAATATCTTACCTGGTCTCAGACCTACCGGGACACAAAGGAGTAACGAATTAAGTCTTATGGGTTGGCAACGTCTTATGTAAGAAGAGTTCATACACCCTGTAAACGGTTCTGTCTTCACGACCCCGTATTTTGTTGTTTTGTCTTTTGGGTTTGTGTTAGATGTTGTCATCAAGAGTTATTCTACTGGGGACGGGGACGGTGGTTCTTGTGTAATCCGTTGTAGACTTCTGCAAAAACCAACAGTACTGACCACACATGCACACGTGTCCCCATCTCCAAAATAACCAAAGATAATTATCGACCTCTTCGTTGATCTTACCGGTTTATAAAATATTACGTATCCGGTCGGAGGATGTTGTGTCAATAGGTCAAGTTTTACACCTCTCGCCACCTCAACGTCTTGGGACACCGTCTGTGTCGTTGGGGGTCAGAGGTCGTGAACCGACAAGGGAGCGGACAAAAGTATGGTCGTTTACCACAGAACGATCAAACCGATAACAGACAGAACGCGTGTCGTCCAACATTCGACCAGACAACACAACTGTCGACACATGGACCACGGATCTGGTCTTGGACGTCATCTACGAGTCATTCATGGCCAACTTTCTTAGGGGCACCTGGGTTCCGTGTATCGGAAGGGAAGGGGCAGGGTAAGGATGGGTCAGGGCGGAGATGGGGAGGAAGGAGGGAGGAAATAAGGGAGGGGAGATAAATGTTCCGGTAACGAGACTCAGTTCTGGGAGTAAAAGTTATAAGGAACGACCCTTATCACTCCATAAAAATGATGTTCTTGGATCCGAATGATTACAAGAGAAAAGGGAAACGCATGTTGAGGACTACCGTGCGTCCGACAAGTCTGGGGACACGTAGACACAGGTCGGGGTAGAGGAATGACGAGTACGGGACATGGGTAGTCCCAGGACCTCACATTCGTAGTCTTCCGTAGTACAGATTGACCTCGTCCTTTCCCGAGATAACCTTCCTTTGCGCCCATACCCCCTGTCTGGTCTGCGGCCTCCTGGACTCCTTACTCTTCTCCTTCGAAATATCCATGTCTCCAAAACAGCAAAGGTTTCGTCCTGCACAACCAGGTGACGGAACCGTCACAGGACCGGAACCGGACTGACGTCGACGAAGGTAGAACCGGTTCGACTAACACACAAACACACACACACTAGGACCGGTTCGACTGACACACACACATACACACACTAGAACCGGTTCGACTGACACAAACACAAACACACACACACACACACACACACCAGAACCGGTTCGACTGACACACATACACACACTAGAACCGGTTCGACTGACACACACACACACACACACACACACTCACTAAGAGGCACGAAGTAATTACGACGTCGTCCCTCTTCCTTCTAGGAGACAGTCATAGGTACCTCACGGAGAGTCAAGGTTTAGGTGGGGGAAAACCGGGACGAAACTCTAAGACCTCGACCCGGGTCTCTTGTAAAGAGGTGGCGGTCGACCACGTCTCACTCCGAGACATCACACGACTACGACACGGCGGTTCGTGTCCCCTTCCCCCAGAGAGGAAGTGGCGGGACCGTCACCACACCCCACCCCGACCCCCCTCCTGTCCACGAGAGACCACTCAAGAGGACGATAGGTTCGTCGTTCACAGACACTTGGTTGAGCAACAACGTCTACATCAACCGATTCTGTGACATTTCTCCGCCCAGGGAGTGGGTCGTATTGACCACAGGAATATTTTTCCCCTTTAATTTGTTTGTAAATGAACCGGTACAGCCGAGACTCAACGTCGGACGTCCGAGAGACCAACACCGAGTGTCCGAATAATCAACGAGGAACCGTACACCCTAGAATCAAGGGTCTGGTCCCCAGCTTGGATGTAGGACACACAACGTTCCGGCTAAGAATTGGTCACCTGGGGGTCCCTGCAGGCACCTTTCCCCCGTAAACTAGGTCTCCACGCGTGTGTCCCTCTTGCGGTATACTTGCGGTCTCTGTTTCCTTGAGGATCTTCGACCCTCTACCTGGACCCGGTGTAAGAAAGGTGTGGGAACTAGAACCTGAAGGCCGAAGGTCTTGACTCGGCTAGTCAAAGACGACACATTCGGTGGGTCGCACACCAGGAAACAATGTCGTCGAGATCGTTCGATTGTGTCTCCCACCCCCGACCCAAAAAGATCAAGGGCCAGTGGGCCGACGAAAGTGATGTAGGAAGTAGACACTCCCCTGAGTGAGGAGGAATACTTCATCAGGGACCGACGACCCAATAAGACAGACCAGGTACTATTGTGAGTGTGTCTCGTTGTCGACGTTCGTTTCAACCTTTACGTTTTTGAGACACTTTATAGCGTCGATTCATTCACGACCGTTGCTCTATAAAATTACCGATTTATAAATTATAAATAATATGTAAATAAACCGACAAGACCCAGAATCAACGTCGTACAAACTGGGTCAAGGGTCTGGTCCCTGACTTGGGTCCTTGGGGTCGTAACCCTCGAACCTCAAGATCGGTGACCTGGTGGGTCCCTTCAGGGATTTCTAAGACTTCTTCATAAACAGACAACCCGACACGACCCAGAGTCAACACCGTGTGTCCTAGAAATGATCGTCGTACGTCCTAGAACAAGAGACTGGTGTCTATCTTGGACCCTGGGGACGTAGCCCTCACGCTTCAGAATCGGTGACCTGGTGGTCTCTTCAGTCTTATAAAATTTTGTCCCTCGACTGGTTTGGGTTACGGAGAAGTTCCGGTGGACAACTGTTAGAGACGTAATTACCCCACTCAGTGCGAAAATCCGAAGAACCTTCCTCGTCCTGGTCCCCTCCGGGACCGACTACTAGGATTCGCGAGTGTCGACCCTTCGCGGCGAGGCTTGCGAAGGGGTTGTGGTAGACAAGAGTAGGAGGTCGACGCTCGAGACAAGACACCAACGGGAGGACAATGTCTCCTCCCTTACCTCAGGGTCTCCCCGAGGGACGGAAGCGGAACCAGCGTGTCGGCCGTACACCACCACGGTTCTGGGGGTGGACCTGGTAACCGAAGGTTCCGTGTACACCCTCTTTGCAGCCCCGAAACTCTGCACCCGTCCGAACCTCCCAAATAAACGACGACTCTGAGCTGGGGCCTCGAAGACAGAGGTCGCGGACCATTCTCTTTCCCGGGGACGGGTGTGGGTCGTTTCCACATTTGGTTGTTCGAGGCCTTTACACCTCCAACCGGGCACTGCGAAGCGAGGGGTATCGCCAGTGACCGTCGCGAGCACCGAGTGGCGGACCGTCGTCTCATTGACATCATGATCGACCACTACGGTGCACGGTTATTCTGCACTCTCAGTCTCCCTTTCACTGGCCATCCCGGGCGACGATGGTCGGACTGGTGGGGCCGGGGTGGGGTCCTCGTGACAACAGACCCAAACCTCACTCCTACCCTGAAGCCACTTCTAAACCTCCGTCCTCTCTGGTCGACGTTTTCATCCCAAACACACAGACAAGTGTCGTCCCTAACCGATCAACGAGCCGACTCGGTCCTTCTTCCCCAAAGGGTGTGCGAAAACCAAGTCCGACGTCAACCCCAGTAAGACCTTTCAGACGTCACAGAACCTACATCCTTTCCGTACGACATGTCCTGGTGGGTCGAGGACTTGGGGGGAAAAGATCTTTGATGACGGGGAGGGGTACGAACTGTAGTTGATCCTCGATACCAATGTTCTGTATTGGGGTGGGCGGGATGGTGTGACCTAACTTGGAACTCACTGGATTAGCTCGGTCCGGTTAGCCTCTGGTGACCAGAAACTCTTTCTAGTCCTCTGTTTCGGTGTGATTGACTCTACGGATCTTTCGTGCGGAAACCTTATTCTGCCCACAGCGACTCGACTCTTACGGTCAGGGCCGAGACCTCCGGAGGGTGTGTGGCCAGGAAAGACCTGACCTCTGGGTGACGTGGAAGGTGGGTCTAGCGTGTAAAGGGTAAAACGAAATGGATGAGCTCAACCACTGACAGTGGTCACGGGTTTTCCCCGGGTCTCTAACTTATCCGAAACTGACACCCAGGAAAGCCCGAAGGGGCGGGGCTCGACCCCCTGACCGACGTCCGACCACGACGAAATGACTCGCTCACAGGGAGACGGAACCGTCCCCGTCTTCTCCCCCATAAACACTCCGATGACAAAGATCTGGGTAAAATGTCCACTCCTTTGACTCCGTCCTTTGATGTACGGGTTCCAGTGTGTCAGTTGTTGCCGAAACTCTATCAGACACAGGACTGAGTTGAGTTCCTGATCTTTCTTGAAGACGTAAGTTTACTGGTCTTCTTCGGTCGCCCTGTACCCAACTGTACATAAGAGACTTTGTTAAACGGAGACCATGGGAGTCCCGTGTACGAATGCAGAAGACACGGGTCGGTGTCTGCGACAGTCGGGACAGAGACGGGGGGAGGGGGGGGGGGTGGGTCTTGAGTCGGGGTGGTTTGGTTCCTCGACACTATCCATGGTTTAATGTTCGGTCGAGAGTTTCGGATCCCGAAACCCCCAAAGGAACCCCGTAGACTGTTGAGGTGGAGGGGGTCTGTAAATCGTGGACGGCTTCGGGGAGACCCTGTTGACCCGTTACCGGACTCGAACCACCCTAGCTCGGGGACGAGCCTTGACACGGCGGAACAACCGTTCTAGAACTGCGTGGTGCACTTCGAAAGGTTCAGTCCCTACCAGTCATCGGAGTCCTAGGATGAGTAAAAGGGGTCTTCCTAGACCTAGAAGACTCGGTACCCTGACTGAAGGTAGAGGTCCTGACTAAAGAAAAAGTAAAGCGAGTCGTGGAGGTCCCATTACATGACCCCCTTAAGTGTCTTCCGACCCACTCCTAATTACACCGGACCTGTGGTGCACGGGGGGTGTCGTCCTGACCCTGGGACACCAGTCTCAGAAGGACCTGGGAAGGTCCTGGCTTAGAGAGGTCCCGTTTGGACTCACGGGGCGGTGGTCACTGCAAAGAAGACGAAGGGGTTCTGTGAACTGGGCACGGAGACCTGTGTGTCCGATGCCACTAACCCGACTCCGGTGTACGGTTGGACTGGGGTTTGGTTTCCGACACGGGAGGACCCCCGCAGACCACGAGGGGTGCCTGAGGGATCGCGTCGTCTCCTGTCGGGACGGTGTCGGTCCCCCGGTTACAGACGGGTACTCGGGGTGGAGGGAGACCCCGAGGGGACCCCGGACAGGTCCTACTCCTACAGTCAGAGGAGGCGAGACTTAGAGTCCCAGAAGCCTACAGTCGACTAACGGAGAAAACAAATGTAAATAAAAATTACCCTTCTATCAGCGAAATGTCACAGCACAACCAAAGACGGTATGTCGCACTTACCCGACAGTCACAGGGGAGAGAGAACGTGAAGGGAGGGTGGGGGGTGTAGGGTCAGGAGATCCTTTACTAACGGAAACATGTACCAGTGTGCCGGCCAGGTACTTCGACCGGAGCAAAGGGATCCCCGACCCGACTCCGTCTTGTATCGGGCCTCCGGTCCCGCACCTGGTGGGGGTCGGGCGTCACCGGGTCCCGTCTGGCTCCACCCCTCAACCCTGGCTTGGAACATGAACCACGGGTCCAAATTCGTTTACACGAAGAGCACCACCCACTTCACCTTCTACTAAAACAGGACCGAGGACTAAACGTGGAGCTGCATGACCAACTAAAAGTCCCTCTACCCGACCTACCCCCCGCGCACGTGCACCTCCGACTCTAGGGTGGTCAAGGTCCGGAAGACCATAAGTAGAAACCGCTTCATCATCGGGTCCAAAACCGAGTCCGAGTTGGATCTGGTTCTTCCGTAGTCTGTCGACGCGGCGACTCCCCCCGCACCGAAGGGGGTCGCTACGTCCGGACGGGAAGGGGGAGAGGTCGGACCGGGGCGGGGGTCTTGGGTCTTTTCCACGTCGGGAAGTCGGGGGCGGACGGAGATCGGGGAGTGTGGGTCAGCGAGGAAAGTCAAAGTCCAGTACACACGAAAACTAGAGGAGTTCCGAAACGGTACGACAAAGGAGAGGGACCTCTTTCACAAGGAAGATCGGACACACCATGTCACCCAAGATTCAGATCCGAATTTACAGTGGAGGAGGTTCTTCGGGAAGAACTGTTCGGGGAGACCCATGGTTATACTGTTAAGTGGGAATCAATCCAAAGAAGCATATTAAATGATTATGTGTAATTAAGAGTAATAGACGACATTAATCTAAGGTGTTTCAACGGAGTCTGTGCCTCAATCGTTTATCATGTGGTAACGAGGGGTCCCTTTCTCCACACACATATGTGTAATACCCCTGAAGGGTCCACCGAGTCACCATTTCTTGGGCGGACGGTTATGTCCTCTGTGTCGTCTGCGCCCAAGTCAGGGACCCAACCCTTCTAGGGGACCTCCTCCTTTACCGTTGGGTGCGGTTATAAGAACGGACCTCTTAGGGTACCTGTCTCCTCGGACCGCCCGATGTTAAGTACTCCAGCATTTTCTCAGACTGTACTGACCCGTTCGTGGCGTCGTCGTGTCTGTGTACCTATCCGAGTGTAGGATCTTTGCGGGCTAGGACCAAGGGTGGTCGGGGTCCCGACCTGAAGCGTCGTGGTGGACGGGAAGGGAAGGGCCGAGGTAGGGGACTAAGGACACGATTCTCGACGTAGTTCTTTCGTCTCGTCGACCCTTGCACGTGTGGTCCGTTGAGTTTAAGACGGGTCGCGTGCAAACTCTGAGCTACACTGCACACATATGTCCGCAGGAAGGGGACCCTCGTTGTCGGGCCGCAAACGATCAAGTACAGGACCTCTGAACTGTCTTGACTTGATAGAACTTATTACTCTTGGCCGGTAAGAACGAATAGTAAGCAGGAAGGGTGGTTATACCTTTGCATTAACCTTCAGGCCTCACGTCCCAAGGATAGGCACACCGAGGGCCCCCCTACGACAGGGGCTTACCGTGGACCACGGGCACATTGGTCGACACCCACTCACACCTGACCACCCAAGGAGGGAGAGGGTCGGGTTCGGGACAAGAGGACGTTCGTAGGAGAGGACCGTAAAGTTCAGGTAGTATAGAGGCAGACGGAGTCGAAGACGAAAAGTATAGGGTGGTCCAGACAGGACTCTTGGCTACGACCAAAAGAACCCTTGACTTGTGTCTTCCCCTCTCTTAGACTCGGGACCCGATCAGTCCTCTTCCGCCCGAAACCCCCTCGGACCCAGTGAGTCTAGTGGACGGTCCGGAGTAGGCTCGACAGGTCCCCGGAAATTCAAGCCGAGTCTCCCTCTCTGGTCGAGTCTGGACGAGTCCCGTCGGAGCCAGTGGAAGTTATTCCTCCTGAAGACCAGTCGGGGGTTGTGATCCAGGAGGACAACGAAGGGTGACGGGTAACTCGGTTCATGTTTGATAATTCAGGGAAGTGACAACTCGGGTCGGACAACTGGTGTGGGGAGAAGTGGATCTCCTCTTCGACACTACGTACATTACTTAAAATTTTTTGGATCTGAAAACATTTCGTTAATAGGAGGTTAATTTTTTTGTTTTCTGTTTTGTTGGACCTGAGACCTCAGTCTGAAAGATCCAAGTATCGGACTGAACCAGTGAACGTTCGACACACTGAAACCCGGTCAATTAATTTGAGAGACACGGAGTCGAAGTCACCATTTTACGTCTATTATTGTCATACAACGAGTATCCCATAAACACTCCTACTTCGTGGACATGTTTCTGCCGGGTAGAACTCGGGGTGGGGTCTGCCTGTCTTAGCCTTAGAACTCCACCCCCGTCCCTTGTCGGAAGGGGGTCGAGAGTCGTGGTGGGAAGGGAACCCAAACCCACACGACGGCATTCTACACCAAAGAGAACGTTTGAAATAAACTAGTAACTTTTATTACGAAATCAAATTCGGCTCAGTTTTTAAGGTATTTTGGAGAAAGGACCCTGAAATACATGCTGAACCCCGTTTGCTGAGTAGTAAAAAAGACGTGGATTCAATTTTTTTATTTCAGACTGTGACAAAGGTGACAAAGGGGTAGATAAACGGTACTTCACTACCCTGACCTACGGTACTAGAAGCAAAAGACTTACAACTCGAAATTCGGTTGAAAAAGTGGGAGGAGAAAGTGAAAGTAGTTCTCCGAAAAATCAAGGAGAAGTGAAAGACGTATTTCCACCACAGTAGACGTATAGACTCCAATAACTATAAAGAGGACCGTTAGAATTAATGTCGAACACGAAGAAGGTCGGGTCGTAAAGAGTACTACATAAGACGTATATTAAATTTATTCGTCCCACTGTTATATGTCGGAACTGTATGAGGAAAAGGATAAACCTTGGTCAGACAACAAGGTACAGGTCAAGATTGACACCGAAGGACTGGACGTATGTACAAAGAGTTCTCCGTCCAGTCCACCAGACCATAAGTACCCTTTATCTACCCCTTTGTCACAGTCTGAAATAAAACCCCGAGGTTTTAGTGACGTCTACCACTAACGTCGGTACTTTAATTTTCTGCGAATGAGGAACCTTCCTTTCAATACTGGCTGGATCTATCGTGTGATTTTTCGTCTCTATAATGAAACGGTTGTTTCCAGACAGACCAGTTCCGATACCAAAAAGGTCACTAGTACATATCTACACTTTCAACCTGACACTTCTTTCGACTCACAGTTTCTTAACTACGAAAACTTGATACCACAACCTCTTCTGAGAACTCTCAGGGAACCTGACGTTCCTCTAGATAGGTCAGGTAGGATTTCCTCTCGTCAGGACCCACAAGAAACCTTCCTGACTACGATTCCGACTTTGAGGTTATGAAACCGGTGGAGTACACTTCTCAACTGAGTAACCTTTTCTGAGACACGACCCTCCCTAACCCCCGTCCTCCTCTTCCCCTGTTGTCTCCGACTCTACCGACCTACCGTAGTGACTGAGCTACCTACACTCAGACTCACTTGAGGCCCTCAACCACTACCTGTCCCTCCGGACCGTACGACGTTAAGTACCCCAGCGTTCCTCAGCCTGTGCTGACTCGCTGGCTTGACTTCAAAGGAATAGTTCTTTTATTTTCGTCTAAAAGGAGTGCCAGAGAAGACAAAGGATTTCAATTGCTGTAAATCCTCTTCTCGGGGATGACACACATCGTCTATGACAACCTCTATTTCAAAGAACGGGGGTAACGAACGACGAAGAACATATGTCATGAAAGAACAGTGAAAATCTGTAGTTTAAAGAAAATTTTTGTGAAAAGAACAACTGTATGGCAACTAAATTTTGTAAACACAATGTGACTCCTTTGGTCTTAACTTTCACTGTACACATGGGGTCACAAGTAGCGTCGTGACAAATATTATCGGTCTGTACCTTCGTTGGATCTACAGGTAGTCGTCTACTTACCTATTCCTTCGACACCATGTATGTGTGTTACCTCATAATGAGTCGGCAATTTTTCTTATGTAAACTTACTCAAGATTACTCCATCTACTTTGATCTCGGATAATATGCCTCACTTCATTCGGTCTTTCTTTTTGTGGTTATGTCATATAATTACGTATTTATACCTTAATGATTACGTATATATACCTTAAATCTTTCTATCATAACTACTGGGATATACACTCTGTCGTTTTCTCTGTGTCTACATATCTTGTCAGAAAACCTAAGACACCCTCTTCCGTTCCTACCCTACTAGACTCTCTTATCGTAACTTTGTACATATAATCGTATACACTTTGTCTAGCGGTCAGGTTCAAGCTACGTACTCTGTCCCACGAGTCCCGACCACGTGACCCTACTGGGTCTCCCTACCCTACCCTCCCAAATGTGTACATTTGGGCACCGACTAAGTACAGTTACATACCGTTTTGGGTGATGTTATAACGTTTCATTAATCGGAGGTTAATTTTGTGTATTTAAAAATTTTTATAACCCAATCAAAGTCCATATATATATCGTTTCACTGAGCCAAAATATATGTCTAAGAAAAGGTAGTATCCAATAATACTCTATAATTTATATCAAGGAACCCGATATGTCATGTAGGAACAACAAATACAATATATATCGTCACACATAGACAATTATGTTATAAGAATTAGACAGGAGGAGGGTGGGAAAGGGGAAACCATTGGTATTCAAACAAGAGACAGACACTGTTTGTATCAGACAAAACCTGTATTTAAGTAAACATAATAAAAAATCTTAGGTGTATATGTATTTAAGTAAACATAATAAAAAATCTTAGGTGTATATTCACTATATATTATAAACAGAAAGAGACTGAGTGAATCAGACTATGAGAGATCCAGGTAGGCACAACGACGTTTACCGTAATAAAGTAAAAGTAGATACCAACTCATTATGGGTTACATATATAGATGTATGTGTGTGTGTGTGTGTGATGTAGAAGAAATAGGTAAGTAGACACCTACCTGAAGAAAAAACCTAGTCTAAAAAGTGGAAAAGACCTATATACTGGTCCTCCCCCCGACGACTTAGTATACCATCGAGAGAAAAATCAAAAAACCCCTTGGAGGTATGACGAAAGGTAGCACCGACGTGGTTAAATATAGGGGTGGCTGTTACATCCTCCCAGGTGAAAAGAGGTATGGGAGAGGCCGTAAATAATAAACATCTGAAAAATTACTACCGATAAGACCGACTACACTCCACTATAGAGTGACATGAAAACTAAACGTAAAGAGAGTATTATTCACTACAACTCGTAGAAAAGTACACGGATACTAGGAAGACATCCAGAAAGAAACTTTACAGACAAATTCAGAATTTCTGAAAAAAAAACAATCCAACAAACCAGAAAAATTATAATTTAATGTACTCAACAAACATATAAAACCTTTGATTTGAGAACAACCAACGTAGTAAACGTTTATAAAAGAGGGTCAGGTACCCAGCAGAAAAGTAAAACGAATACCAAAGGAAACGACACATTTTCGAAAGTTCAAAATAATCCGGGGTAAACAATTCAAAACGAAATTAAAGAAAAAGGAACCCTCTGACTAGATTCTTTTATAACACTACTAAATATAGTCTCTTCCATAACGGATACAAGAGAAGGTCCTTAAAGCACCACAGTACAGAATATAAATCCAGAAATTCGGTAAAGCTGAAATAAAAACATATACCACACTACCACACAAGATTGAAACAACTAAATATACTCCGACAGGTCGAAAAGGTTGTGGTGAACGACTGATCTGACAGAAAAGAGGTAACATATCAGAACGGAGAGAACAACTTCTAATTAAGTACCATCCACACACCCAAATAAAGACCCGAGAGACAAGTCAGGGTTACTAGGTATACAGACGAAAACACGGTCCTGGTGTGGTAAAATTAATGACATCGAAACATTATAATGTCTGTAGTTAAAGATATGTTTACCGGGAGGTCCTTCTCGTCTATGTGGACTCTTGTTTCATCAGTTGATCGTTTACCACAACTTTTGGAGTATTGTCCCTTTTATAAGGATTTTTGGTTTCGGACCTCCCACTTTTATATAGAAACCTTAATTTTAAACCGGAATTGATAGGTCTTCATATTTCAACCGAGTTCTCTTATAAGTAAGAGGTGAAACACTGGTGATCTTGTCTTCCGTTCCCTCTTTAGGACTTTTCTGTCTCAAGAATGTGGTTTCTCTACCTCTTTTCAAGATTTCACTGACTCAATGAAACTTACCCATTCTACTCCAAGGGATGGTAATGGTCTTCGCCCTTGTATTGTCGGTTCAATCAATGTTACTGTAAAAATCTTCAATACAAAAATTTTATGTTATGTATATAGAGGTCACGTGATTGGTATGGAAATAGAGGCGTCGTGGACCTTGTCTCCCCCGTGACCCAGAAAGATTCCAGTAAGATCAGTTCAAACTAAGAATTCACTCTCCTCTGCTTTGGGTTTCGAATGAGGTCGAAAACTCGGACACTAACGATACAGGACCTCCCCTTCGTTGCCACGTTTTTCCGACCCCGTGGTAGACTCCAGTCCCTGGGCAGAATGTCCGAGTAGTGCTGTGGGTCGAGGGGTACACACCCAACCTGCCTACTTAAGATTCACTTACTCTCTCTCTTTCTCTCCGAATGGGTCTTTCTCCTGCCGAAGCGTCTGACCCTGAGTCTTGGAATTAGTGTCACGAAGAGGCGTCCCTCCCCACAAACCCTGAGTGCGGGGTCCGAATGGTCTACAGAGGTAAAAGCAGTACCTTCCACCGCACCGGTCTCAACAACTATTCCCGGGCCTACGTGCAAAAACGTGACAGAAGGTCTTACTACATGCACTTGAACGGGAGAAAATATGACTCCTACTCGTATCGGTCCACAGGACTACCCATTGACCCTCTACCAATTCCGTGTTCATCAGGGAACCCCAGGGGACGTCTTTCGTCTCTCGGGACGTCTCGCTGCGTCCGGGGTCATTTTGGGTACGGGGCCGGGGCTTTCTGTCTGAAAGGGCCGTAGCATACGCAGGGACACAAGGTCACCTATGATATAGACCGGACTAGGTAGTCCTTTCTCTTAAACCTTCTATTAGAGTAACCCCATCTTTCAATAAAAAGGTAGTGGAACTTCATGGATCCCTCTTCTCTCTTCGGACACAACAGTGGTCTTCCAAACTGTGCCTAGATGAATGAGAGACTAAGGACGTACGGTGGGTGGGAAGTGAGGGGCTGGGTAGTGGTGGGTTGAACACCCCCTAAGGTCTTCCCTTGGAAGCGTCCCCGAACCAAATGGACAGAGGCACGACTCCTTCGACTTTACCTGGTGAGACACAAACACACACGTCTAAAATTTGATAGTAAAGTTAGATTACTAATAGTCAATATAATTAAAGTGTCCCGATGGTGTCGTATCATGACCCGTTAAAATTTAACATCTTTAAATAAGAAAGTGTCGACACCTCCGGTCTTCAGATTTTAGTTCCCCAGTCTTCCCAGTCATGAAAGATCTCCGACCCTCCTTCTTAGCTCAGGGACGAGAGAGGATCGAAATCACTACTGGACGGCAGGAATGAGTAGAACCTAACAGACACGTCCCAAGGCTGTAGACCGAGGTAGAAGGGGCTCAGTGTGAGAAGTGACAGGAAGTATTCCTACGGTCAGTATGACCCAATCCCCGGGTGGGGTGAGGTCATACTGGAGTAGACTTGATTAATGGTTGAAAGGTTTGTTACAGTATTAGACTCAGTCACCCCAAATCCTAAATTTGTATAGATCCCTCCGTGTCAAAGTGACTATTGTAATCATATAAGTCCATAACATAGAGACAAACTGAGTCAAAATCACTTAAGATAAAAAGATCCTTTAATAAAATACGTTTGAAAGTTTAAATAACAGTATTTTAAAACACTATATTATAAAAGTTTTTGAGAGATGACAGAGATTCAACCGTAAGGGTCCACCGAGTCACCATTTCTTAGGCGGACGGATACGTCCTCGACATCCTCTGCACCCAAACTAGGGACCCAGCTCTTCTAGGGGGACCTCCTCCTTAACCGTCGGGTGAGGTCATCAGAGAGGACCTCTTAGGGTACCTGTCTCCTCGGATTTTCCGATGTCAGGTACCTCAACGTTTCTTAGCCTGTGTTGACTTACACGTGTGTACGCGCAGAGAATCAGTGCGGGAACAGAAGTAAGAAGTAGTATATGTACAAAAGAAAAAACAAAAAAAGACCTAGTAAACGGACCTCTAAACGAATAAAGTGAGTAAAAAAGTTTCTGGGTCGGAAAACCAAACGAGTAAGATTGTAAAAAAACAAAGGGTCACGTAGTTAAAAACAAGGGTCGTAATAAAAGATGTATGCCGACGAAAGAGACCCAAAAGATATAATCTGATACATCAAAAGAAGGTTAAGGAACTTAACTTGTAACTCGAGTAACTAAAGGTAGAGCGACGAAGAAGTGCTGGGAGAAGGAGGAGGAGAAGAAATTCTGTCCGTAAATTTTGATATTGTAAAGAGAGTTTTAAAATCGAGAAAGGAAGTTCACATCTATGAGTGGAAAGTAAAGTAAGACTCATAAAATTTTAAAGGTCATACGAAAGGAGAAACTGTGTGTCCAATAAATGTCCACATAAAAACTCAAACGTTTGTATACTCAACGAAAACCGATACAACAATTATAATGGTTAATTTTAGGTGTCCCAACCCTGAAGGGTCCACCAGGTCTCCAATTCTTGGGTGGAAGGTTACGTCCACTACCACCAGATCACCAATTCTTGGGTGGAAGGTTACGTCCCCTCCGTCCAAGTTAGGGACCAGCCCCTTGATCCTAAGGTGCACTGAGTCCCGTTAATCCGGACGTTTGGCTGTGTCGGTTTTCAAATATATCTTTATGATGTTTTTTAGGCGTACCCATTCCGTCGTCTCAGGTATACTATAGTCGAAGGGTGGGTGTGGAGGTAGAAACCGACACGACCCAGAGTGAACGCCGTACAACCTAGGTCAAGGGACTGGTCCCTACCTTGGGACCGGGGGACGTAACCGTCACCCCTCCTCAGAGTCGGTGTCCTGGCGGTCCCTCCGGGACCATAGTCGAGAAATCACAAACGATTCACAAAACACCAATGTACACAGCGGTGAATGACGTCGATGAAGTGAACACGGACTCTTCCTACGCACAGGAGGTCCCCGGAGCTCAGGGGCAGTCTGTGACTTTCCGTTCGGAAAAGAGGACGAAGGGCGTGGGGTGAGTGAGAGCGATCAGAATAAAAGGTCGGAGACAAAGACATAATGGAGGGAATGCAAGAGTACATGGGAAGATGCACACATACACACGAGTTAGTACTGGCTGAGACGATGGGGTACCTGACATCGGCCGGTCCGAGGAGACAAGTTCTTATGACCTCACCTAGCGGTAAAGGAAGAGGTTATATGAGAAATATGAGATCCAAATTTATGACATGTATATATGAAGACGTAAATTTATGACATGTAAATTTTCCTGAAAAAATATTTTGTAAAATAAACTTAAAGGGCCCACAAACATCGTCCTACGGAAAGGGCCAGTACAAAATGGGACGCAATGAGATTGATCCACAGTCTAGTCACCAAAAGTTCGAGAATGAAAATTACTGCCTTCTTAGGAAGTGAGTTCTCTCGAGTGACGTCTCACGGTTTTAGACTCTGTTACTTTCTTTTTCCACGCCGACCAACTACTCCTCGACGACACCTGAGGCGTCCCGCACCGGAAGTCACGGGTCCCTGGCGAGGTGGTCCACCACTGCTTCTAGGACATTGACTGAGACAGGGATGTAGGTCGCAAACGCGAGTCGTGCACTGAAGGTGTCGTGTCACTGGGAACTCCTCCGCGATAGTAAAGGGGCGAATTCTCTCCGCAAGGTGATCTACCGTGATCACCCTTTCTTAGCCGGACGGTCACGTCCCCTGCGTCCTCTGCGGCCGGACTAGGGATCCTACCCCTTCTAGGGGACCTTATTCTTTACCGTTGGGCGAGGTCATAAGAACGGTCCTTTTAGGGTACTTGTCTCCTCGGACCGCCCGATGTCAGGTACCCCAACGTTTCTCAGTCTGTACTGATTCACTCGATGTGTTCCGATAGGTTACTTTCTCCTCGGTCCGAGGGTGTCAGACAGGGACGGTGGGGGGTCGGTCGTCCGAGTAGGAATCTTTGCGTGGAGGTCGGTAATTCGAGGGTCGGTGGAACGTGTAAATGAGATGTTTGGTGACGAGAGAGAGAGAAAAAAAATGGGATTTCTTTCGTGAAATATTCCTGTAGATACCAACCAAAGAAGGGCCCTTGACCATTCTCCGAAGATCTAAAACGAGTGCCCCCTCCTAAAATATAAAATCCAGGATGAAAGTTTTCGGTGGGCTTCGGTCTTAAAGAACTATGTGAAAGAAGAGTAGTTTAAGTGAACAGTACCTTACTGTAAAAGGATTTTTGTTCTTCGGTGCCCGTTTCTTTTTAGGGACTGTGTCTCTATCTCAGCAAGGTGAAAGGGAGTGACTCTTTATATAGTGTGTGTGTTTCGGTTGTCCTACTTAGATTCTTAAGACCGGACTCGTTGACTCTTTTTCGACATAATAGCGAATCATTCAACCTCTTGTGTGCTCTGATGATCCTTGATGGTAAATACATTGTAGTACGTCCAAATTTCGTGGAGACGTATTTTACATCTGAATGCAAAAAGGTTGTTAAAACACCCTATTCATACCAGAATAATGGAAGTGAAATGTTCAGTTCTCTCACTCCGGGTCTTTTTGTATGTACTGCCAGAATTCGTGTCTTCAACACAATAATCAGTCCTGATGAATTTTGTATACGGGTCGGTCTGTCGAAGAGGGGTGGAGGCGGTGGTCGGATCATCTCTACGGGCAGCAGAGAGGGGACGTAGTTACGGACCGAAGGTCGACTTGAACGACGGAAGTGAGAACGGGGGAATTCGGACAAGAGGTATCTCGTCGGTCTTTCTAAGAAGATCTCGAATTCGGTCTCCTACAAGGGGGACGAGACCGGGGAGGTCACCGAGGTGTCGTAGAAAACCTATTTTGGTGCTGGGTGTTCCGAGAGGGACTGGGTCTGTGACTCGAGTAAAGGGTAGGGAAAGAGTGCACGAGTGGCGGCAGGAACTCCGATTCCCGGAGTCCCGGAAACGTACAGAATCGAGACGGATCCTGCGAGGAGGAGGTCCAGAGATCGCCGAGTGAGGGAGAAAGGCACGGACGGATCCGAGTTTACCGTGAAGACGCTGACGTGGTTTTCGTACTGTCAATGAGGAAAGAGTCGGGTCGTTGAGACCTCGGGGAGTAGGACGAACGAAGGACGCCGTTATGGATTATTATGGACGGAACCGTGACTCGTCTTAAAACACGCAACTGACAAGTCAAGTCAGTGAGTCAGCACAGGCTGAGAAACAACTAGGGTACCTGGCGTCGTGCGGTCCGGAGGGACAGGTAGTTATTGAGGACCTCAAATGGGTTTGAGTACAGGTAACTCAGCCACTAACGGTAGGTTGGTACAGCAGGAGGCAGTGCAACTGACACACGAGTTGATTTATTCAAGGTACCGAGGGTTCCGCAACAAGTGGAACATCGAGGTCGTGGATCTTCTCCCGGACCCCGTAACATGCAAGAGTCATATATAAATGTCTTTCGTCTCTCAGGTAGTGTCGAAGGATGAAGGGGGAAGTGACGGAAAAAAAAAAAAAAAAAAATTGAGACCCGGAATGATCGAGTACACTGATTAACTCTGATCAAAAGTGAGTACCGAAATATCACAGGTAGAAATATTTATATGGTACACCAACCGAAAATGTCTATCCGATATAAAAAATCTCGTCCAGTGTCGTTTTAACTCATCTTTTATGTCTCTAAAGGGTATTTGAGAGACGTGGGGGTGTGTGTACGTGTCGGAGGGGGGTGATAGTTGTAGGGTGTGTACCACATGTAAATATGTTTCTTAGATGTGACGTATAGTGGCAATGGGTCTCAGGTATCAAATGTGACCCCAAGTGAGGACCATAAGATGTAAGACGCCCAAATATGTTTATATATTATTGTATACCAAAAGGGACCACCGAGTCGACATTTCTTAGGTGGACGTTACGTCCTCTGTATCCAAGTTAGGGATACAACCTTTCTAGGGGACCTCTCCCTTTACCGTTGGGTGAGGTCATAAGAACGGACCTCTTAAGGTACCTGTCTCCTCGGACCGTCCGATGTCAGGTACCCCAGAGTTTCCCGGTCTGCACCGAATCACTGATTTGTCGTTATTATTACTGTATATAGGTGACGATGTTATGTCTTACATACGTACCGGGATTTTTGGGAGACACGAGGAGGACAAGTAGGAAGAAGGGTTTATGGACGGCTGGTGACCCAGAGAAGTGACGGCGCCATCAAAACTGAAAAGGTATGACAGTAAATTAACCTTAGTATGTTGTACATCGGAAAAACCTGACCGAAGGATCTGAATCGCTATGTGTAAATTCAAAGGAGGTACAGAAAAGTACCGAACTATCAAGTAAAGAAAAGTCGTGATTATAAGGTAACATACCTACATGGTGTCAAGTGTGTGTGTAAGTGGTACGTTAACTAAAAACTATATCTAAAATTTAAACAACTCCCTCCCTGGATGTATAATATCTAAAGGAAAGGAGTTGAGGGTTAGGGTGGGTCAACGAATGACATCCGGGACGTTTCTCTTCACAAAGTTACTGTTACTGGGGTCAATTTGAGGACCGGTTACACACTATTTGGTGTGTGAGTCGACACGGAGGACATATACCCTGTATAAACAGAACAAACACAAGTGTAACACATAACCAGGACTGTCGAGAGACTCCCGTACACATCTACAGGGTGGACTTGGTAGGGGTCGGGGAGGTGGGGGTCAAGTCAAGTCAACGAGTCAGCACAGGCTGAGAAACACTAGGGTACCTGACGTCGTGCGGTCTGACGGCACAGATAGTGGTGGAGGGCCTCGAATGCGTTTGAGTACAGGTAACTTAGTCACTACGGTAGGTTGGTAGAGTAAGAGACAGTAGGGGAAGAGAAGGACGGAAATTAGAAAGGGTCATAGTCCCCGAAAAGTTTACTCAGTAAAGAAGGTAGTCCACCAGTTTCATAACCTCAAAGTCGAAGTCGTAGTCAAGAAGGTTACTTATAAGTCCTGACTAGAGGAAATCCTACCTGACCAACCTAGAGGAGCGTCAGGTTCCCTGAGAGTTCTCAGAAGAGGTTATGGTGTCAAGTTTTCGTAGTTAAGAAACCGTGAGTCGGGAGAAATATCAGGTTGAGAGTGTAGGTATGTACTGGTGACCCTTTTGGTATCGAAACTGATCTACCTGGAAACAGTCATTTCATTACAGAGACGAAAAATTATACGACAGATCCAACCAGTATTGAAAAGAAGGTTCCTCGTTCGTAGAAAATTAGAGTACCGACGTCAGTGGTAGACACGTCTAAAACCTCGGGTTCTTTTATTTCAGACAGTGACAAAAGTGGCAAAAGGGTAGATAAACGGTACTTCACTACCCTGGCCTACGGTACTAGAAGCAAAAGACTTACAACTCGAAATTCGGTTGAAAGAGCGAAAGGAGAAAGTGAAAGTAGTTCTCCGACAAATCAAGAAGTGAAAGACGGTATTCCCACCACAGTAGACGTATAGACTCCAATAACTACAAAGAGGGCCGTTAGAACTAAGGTCGAACACAAAGTAGATAGGGTCGTAAAGCGTACTACATGAGACGTATATTCAATTTATTCGTCTCACTGTTATATGTAGAAACTGTATGAGGAAAGGGTTAAACCGTGGTCAGACAACAAGATACAGACTAAGATTGACAACGAAGAACTGGACGTATGTCTAAAGAGTCCTCCGTCCATTCCACCAGACCATAAGGGTAGAGAAAGTCTTAAAAGGTGTCAAATAACACTAGGTGTGTCAGTTTCGGACACCGTATCAGTTATTTCGTCTTCATCTACAAAAAGACCTTGAGAAAACGAAAAAACTACTAGGTCACCTACAACCGTTAAACTAGAGACCAAGGAGACGGAAAAGATTTAGGTTATTTAGGGGTGGGGGTGGCGGTTTGTTTGTTTTTTTGGGGACCTGTTTTTCGTTTGTGGTCCCGTGACGGTGTTAATGGAATTAGAACGACAACTAGGTCAGACATAGATCAAGATTGCAGAAGCATGCCGCTTGTTGTGCTGCTCGAAAAAACTGAAGAAAGAGACCGAGGTGGAGGAGGAGGAGTAGAACACCACCATATAATGTCTTCACTTTACACTTGTACGAGAGACGGCAGGAAACCGATTGATACCGAAACCATCTTTTCTCTTTCTTTTGAATCTAGATAAAGAGACTTCCTTGGGTTTCTCTCAAACTCTTCAACCCTATAGACGGTATTAAGGGGTTCGAGAGAGTAAAAAAGGGTAAGTAAGAAAGTAGGGTGTGTGTTAATAATTCCCGGACACTCCACGGTCGAGTCACAGTCTACGGGCTGGGGTGCCACTTGTGGTAGGTCAGGTCTGAACCCCTACGCTCCCCACTGCGTGGTCGGTGCACGGTCCTTGTTCACTCCGACGACTCAGACCATTAAAGTTTTTTGTCCGATTTCACCTTCAGTAATTTTATTTTTCCTTTGTATGGAATTCGTACGATAAAATTGAATTTTGTGTTTACATATGATTGTCATAAAATTTTAAAATAAAAATTAACCTCCTGTAACGAAAGGTCACAACACAATCAAAGACGACATGTTGTTTCACTGAGTCGATATGTGTATGTATATAGGGGAGGGACAACTCGGAGGGAGGGTGTGGTGGTAGGGTGGTGAGATCCAGTAGTGTCTCGGGACTCGACTCGAACGACACGACATAGTCGTCCGAGGGTGATCGATCGATAAAACATGTACCATCGATTGTGTGGTTAAAATTCACGTCCCGAGACACTAGTGCAAACGAGTTTGGGGTAAGTATTAAATAATAGATAGTGAAAGTTGAGACCGTTAAAGATGTATCAGACTCACGTCCTAACCTGAACTTTTTTTTTTTTACATATAGGGGGTCGGAAAACACACAAACCACGTACGGATTAAGATTCGTCATAAACATTTCGATGAAAGAATAACTCAGAAGAGTTTTCGTAAGGTGAATCAAAAGTGTCGTGATCGGTCAAAGAAAAAGTAGAAGTAAGGCCAAGTAAAAATATTGATAACTTAAAACCTCATTCGATGATCGTTACCAGGGGGGGTGGGGGGTGAGGTCATGAGAACGGACCTCTCAGGGTACCCACCTCTTCGGACCACCCGACGTCAGGTACCCCAGCGCTTCTCAGCCTGCACTGACTCGCTGAAGTGAAAGTGAAAAGTAAAAGTACGTGACCTCTTCCTTTACCGTTGGGTGAGGTTCACAAGAACGGACCTCTTAGGGTCCCTGCCCCCTCGGACCACCCGACGGCAGATACCCCAGCGTGTCTCAGCCTGTGTTGACTTCGCTGAATCGTCGTCGTCGTCGTCGTTCCTGAGAAGGGTCCCCAACCAGTGGTCCCCCGCGGCGTCACCCTCCGCGCGTCAGCGATAGTCGGTCCTACGAGAAGGGGCGTTCCCCCGGCGAGGGAGGCGTTGATCTAAACCCCCTCCAGTCAATCTCTCGAACCGACAGGGTGGTGACCCCGGTCGTGTCGCAACCTCCTCCACAGCCTCTGCTGCACTGTCGAACAACTGGGCCCTCGACCTGCCCCGTACCTTCAGAGGGGTTGGGGAAGGACCAGGAACATTACATGGAGGACGGGTGCCAAGGGTGTGACCCTTGGGAAACGTTCCTACATCGGAGCACCCGTGATACAACAACTCGGGTGGACCTACCTACGTAGGGACTTCGGTCCATTCCGGAGGTAAATTTGACATTCTCAGACCGGCCACCTCCACCTTTAGATGTTCAGAACGCGGCGGCCTCGGTACGCGTGCAGCCCACATTCAAGAGAACGTTCATCAAGAGAACGAAAAATTTGGACGGCGGATGTCACACCTCCGCTGACGAAGAGTCCAGAAAGGAACGGGAGACGAAGAACAACAACAAGTCAACGAGTCAGCACAGGTTGAGAAACGCTGGAGTACCTGACGTCGTGCGGGACAGGAAGTGACAGAGGGCCTCAAATGAGTCTGAGCACAGGTACCTCAGCCACTACGATAGAATGTCGTCGACTAAATCTTAAAGTGGGGTCCTTGAGACTCCAACGGTTGTGTCTCCCGTTCCACGGTAGCCTCGAGTGTCCCTGGGACAGGTCCGGACCTCCAACACGTGTCCCACCTTTAACGGAGATCAAACGGTCCACCTTAAGGATCGTATTTGCGACGCACCAACTTCTGATCGAATCATTATTGCCCGGTGAGACCTCTCTGTCCGTCCCGATCCAGTAAGGAAATGAGTGAGTGAGTCCTTTATAGGTAACACAAGTGGACACGGTTTTCGACGGGGTCCATGGTCCGACCGTGCCACGGACGACGAGCATGAGTATCCCCTCTACCTGCGATGGGTTCACTTGTCCACTCTTGAAGTGGACGACCACCGATCTACACGGGGCTTCTTTGTCGTTCGTCTACTCTTCTTACCTTTTACTAACACGTACACACACGTGTGACCAAACATTTCCCATCGGTTTCTTTGTCAAAGACTCTTCCACTGAAAATTCGTCTCTGGACTTATTTCACTCCCTCGTTCAGTGTTCCTATAACCGCACGTCTCACGACATCGATCTCCTGGCGTGCAAGTTTCCGGGACACCGTCCCTCCGGACGAGTACACTACTTATTGTCTTTTCGGTCACACAGACCTTACCTGTTCTCGTTCCCGGAAACTTCGGTGCACCCCTTTTACACCTTAAAAGGACCTCCATCACCTCCCGGTACCTTCACAAAACTTTTCTAAAACGACCTTTCTTACACTTCTTTCCTGACTCTTTCCTCTCCTACCCTCAGTCCCTGTGACCCCGTTACTTCCACAGATTCCAACCACAACCACTGCAACCTCTCCACACCCCACCCCGAACCCCTCTCCTCTTGTACCGACACACGGGGACTCCTTGCCCTCCTCCGACGATGAATCTCGAGTCTCTCCTCGAACAGGAGTCCCTCTACTCCTCTCTCCACCCGCCCCCGTCTCAGCTACTAGCTACTTTCACGAAACACTCTCCAAACCTGCGCCCGGAGTCAGAGGGAGCCTCCTCGGGAGGAGGTCTAGAAGGAAGGTCTCACCTCCGCTAAACAGGCGCCCTCCGCCTACACTCGGACCGACGAGAAGGACTCCCAGTCGGTCTTTCCCTGTCTCTCGTGCGGACTTTACCAGTGCCATTGTTCCCTGTGCCTACACGCGTGAGAAAAGGGCAATCTTCCGATCTTAGTGTTCAAAAGACCAACACGACATATTGGTCGAGACAGAAATTATCCCCCTCCACAATCCGACGGAAAGACTCGGAGTCAAAGGAATTTCACCCCAGTCCGACCGACGTCTCTGGGCAGTCCAAGGAGACTTCACTACGACGAGCCTCCGGCGACGGGCCCCTGCCCAGCGTCCGGACACAGGAAGTGCGCCCCTCGAAACCCCAGACCACCGAGTACTGCACTCGACACATCATAGAGGGTGAAGAAAAGTGGGTGTCCTCTCCGATACATTAAAGTTTTACGTCCATAGGAACAAAATTTTAATAAGTTCTAAAGTCCCTGAAGGGACCACCAGGTCACCAATTCTGCGACGGGGGGGTCACGTCCCACGTGCCAAAACTAGGGACCAGCCCCTCGATCTTGGGACGTACAATCAGTTGGTTTTATTTAATTACTTCCTAAAGTTCTGTCACCGGCGGCTCGTAATTTTCGTTCGTGTCCCAGGATTCACACCCCCGGACACATGGACGTGTCGAGTGTACGGACACTTCGATAGGAACCGAACCTTTAGCCTCCCAAGTCTCTGTTCCCCGACGGGTGTCGTCACTGAGATATCCTGAATCCAGTCCCCGTATATGAATGACCATACCCCTACCCTCGTGAAGAACTCTCCCTTGGACCCCGAAACAGGACCGAGTCGTTCTTTCTCGTGGCACTACCTACTCCGCACAGTCGACACCGACAGTAACGGTCAAGATACAGTCACCCTAGACCAGTAGACTTCCTACAAGGTCGACCACCAAACCTCAAAGACTTAATTCATCGGACCATCGAATCCGAGAACCGAGTCTGAAAAACTAATCTGGGAGTTTCGACCGTTTCAGGTACTAACCGTTCAGAATTGTCGACCTTGAGGTTACGGAAAACTAAGTCAAGTCAACGCAGGCTGAGAAACACTGGGGGTACCTGGTGTCGTGCGGTCCGGAGGGACAGGTAGTGGTTGAGGGTCTCAAATGAGTTTGGGTACAGGTAATTCAACCACTACGGTAGGTTGGTAGAGTAGGAGACACCAACGGAAGTTAGAAAGGGTCGTAGGCCCACAAAAGTCTACTCAGTCGAGAAGCGTAGTCCACCGGTTTCATAACCTCACAGTCGAAGTCGTAGTCAGGAAGGTCATTTAGAAGTCCTGACTAAAGGAAATCCTACGGAGATCATAGACCATTCCCCGATAAAGAAAGAATTTGAAAGACAATTACTGAATCTTGGAGGGGGTTATGTCCAGTCTACGGAAGAACACACCAGGGTATCATAGGGGAAGCACGGTTTCGTAATTGATAAAATATACGTTTAAGGGACGAAAGGACAAATAGAAGCGGAGGACGGGAGGGACGGTGGGAGTAGTGTTAGTTTCCTATTCGGGGCTCAGGGTCTGGCACAAACCGAACGAGTCATAAAATTAGGGGCCGTCGTCTCTGAAGTGACCGGGTTACCTACGAGTTCACTCCCTTGTTCGTAAAGACGGAGGACCCCGCTGTGTCCCCTACCACCTTCCTCTTCGTGGGTCCCCTAGGTCCACTAGCCTACCTTTTACCCCTCTCCTCGAGAATGAAAGTGCAAAGGAGTATTAGGTCTCCTAGCAGAGGAACATAAAAAGTTTTAAAAAGAAGTTGGACTTTCCTTCCACCTAGCAGAAATTTTCGACTCTGGCTTAAGCGCAAATGTACAGTACGATACCCTGTCTGTCTCGACCCCGGCCGAGGTAGCAAAGGATCCACCTCTGAACCGACCTACCGAGACGGAAACGTTGGCCGAAAGAAGGTCAGACATGAGTCCTTATTTCCCGGTCGTGAACCACGACACACAGGGAGGACAGGAAGTTGGACCCATGGACCCCCGACTGGGGTCTAGAAAGGTTTACTTAAGTCACCCCAAGGAGAACCCTTACTTCGGTCCCAACCCTCTAGGTTTCGGTCGGTTTCGACTGAGATACTCAAGTCGAGTACGTCCGACAAACAAGACACCGAACTCGTGTAAAGTCATTTCAGAATAAGCCTTTATCGAATCTCTTTGTCATAATAAACACTTGCCCTGTGTCGGTGGACTTTGAGGAAACGTGACTCATCCTTTTAAAGTTTATTTGAGTGAGTTTTTACTGAGTGGTACTTTCGGTGTAATTCCGTGTCGAGAAGTTTTACTAGTTCGGAAGTTGGGAGGAAAGTACAGTTATATGTTTCGCTCAGTAGGACCGTAAAGTCACCGACCCTGACAAAAGGACGGTTTATTCCCACCAGAGGCCTCTGTCGTCGGAAAGGACCAGGAGTCTAGTCTCTGGAAACCTTTCCCTTAGACGGCCTTCCTCCCTCGAAGGTTCCGAATTAACCGAGACTCGTCTCCCGGAAACTGTACCGTCTAAAATTCAAGAACGAAGTCTCAGGAGCTTCTCTCATATTATTAAATTGGGGCTCGTTGGAGTCCTTCGTTTATGGCAGACGACCTTTCCCGACCTGACAAAACGGACCACCTTTCCTCCAAATCACAGACATGAAATCTTCGATAAACGTTCAACTCTTACTCGAGGAGTGCTACGGTTCCCAAGGAACAAAATAAACGTTCGTGACACTTACCTTGACTTCGTCAATGGAGCGGACGGTAGTGAACACTTTCTTGTTCCTCCTTCTCCCACCCCACTTCGGACAGGTCCGGCTGTCGTCGTACGGTTCAAGTACGTTCTCAATCTAAGGTCACTCCCCTAGGGAGGTCTCCGTGGGTCACGGGAAACCCCTTCCAAGAAAGGAACCAAGAAACGAGCCGAAACGTTCGATTACCTTAGGAATGATCGTTCCGGTCATTCTGGTCGTTTCGATCATATCTGGTCGTGTGTCATCCACGTAAGTGACCCACATCAATCCAATCTTACTCGGAATCAATACCCGAATTTGCTCTTTCTTCCCCTCTTTTACATTGGATCTTACATCCTATTGGACGTTGCCACAATAAACCCTAAAAAAAAAAAGAATAAAATACTCCTAGACTTTTGAACCCACAAGAAACATAAAACGTAACACATAAATCGGAAGGGAAAAGGATCTCTTCGGAATCCCCAGAGACCGGGGGCCTGAGATAACTCTGGTTTCGTCTTCAACGACTGTCAGTCAGAGGGGGACTAAAAACCCTCAGAAGAAAGTCGTTCCTCCAATACGTACCATGGGGTACGGGGTGTCGGACAAGGAGCCTCGGGGACGGTCTCTCACAGAGTCTACGGACTGGTACATGGAACAAGTTGTTCCGAAGACTGTCTTTTAGGACCGAAGGAACACGGTGTCCGACCTACATCTCTACCCCAAGACCTTGTAAAACACTGACCCCAGTACCGTTGATCTTTCTAAACCACGGTCGTCGGTAGACGTTATTGAAATAGCGAGGGGTTCGGGGACGGTACTTAGGGTCCAGTCACTGCGAAGCCCGAATAGGGGGAGCTCCTCATACCTCTTCGTTACCGATCGGATCCTACTTCGATTCCTTAAAGAACCCCTCTACGGGTACTCGAACTAGGGGGGTGACAGGGAAGAGCAGTTTCCGAGTCCCCAGACTCGGAACGGAGGGTCTGAAGACGTGTTCAAGTGTCAGGGAAGTTCTGAAAAAGAACGGACCCTAAAGGTCGGACACAGGGACGAGTGGAAACTACGATAGAACGTGTAGGGGACAAGAATCTAAAGAAACGGAAACTCAAAACCGGCGACCTAGTAGGACAGGGGACCGGGGATTAGAATGGGAACAGGACACAGACCGAACACGGTCGAGAAACTGTGTTCCCTCGAAGACCTGGGACCAGAAGGAGCACGAGAGAACCGGGTCAATTATGTAAAGAGACGGCGATCGAAACCAGACGGAGGTGGGTCACTGGTCATAGAAGGGTCACTGGTGGTCAAGGTAGGGAGAACAGTGAATGTCTTAAGGGTCAAAAGAAGACCAAAGTGGGAGGTCTACTGGTCAGTCCCCTTACCATTATAGGAGGAGGTCAAGCAGCGCTTGTCGGTAAAGAAACTCGTGCCAGGACTTGTGACTGACTATCCTCCCCCGACTTAGGACGTTTTCTCAATTAGAAATTACATATATTTAGAAGTAGGTGGCGATAGCGATAAATTGCAACGTATAGATAAGAACGAAAGAAAAGGAGAGTTTTATGAACAATCAAAACAAAAGTAACGAAATAAGGGGTGAACCGTGGAACGAAAGCAAAACAAAAGGTCAGACACGAAATCAATCAAAACAAAAATTGATCATTTATATTAAAAACTAAAGGAAACAAGCGGCCCAGTTAGATGACATAAAATAAAAACAACCTGACGAAACTGAAACGAGTACCTACATATATATACACACATATAAGGTAATAAAATTAATAATAAACGGACTAAAACACTGACGGTAAACAGACCCCAAGTAGAAACCAAAGAACCAAATCCCATAATTGCGGTATTGTTTGGTGAACACCTTAGAAGCAAGGACCGGTCTCTAGTTCGGGACTCGGAAACCCCACCCTCGGGACTGAGGTTCTGGGGTCTGGTGGTCTCTTGATTCGGGCGACGACGACGATTCAGCGAAGTCAGCACAGGCTGAGACACGCTGGGGTATCTGCCGTCGGGCGGTCCGAGGTGGTAGGGACCCTAAGAGGTCCGTTCTTGTGACCTCACCCCTCTTGATTGGGATAGTTTATCACTCTTGAGTGTGTTTCCTTTGTTGGAACTTCAGACCCTTTTCCTCTGGAGTTCGTGTTATTCAATTTTTTTTTTATTACTTTTCCGTCTCTTTATGATGTGTTTACTTCCTTGTTTAATCTTTGTGTCTTCAGGTTTATTTACTTCTCCTTTATCCTTTTGATGGACTTTTTCTTAAGTCTTATTACTATCATTTCTACCATTTTTTTCTTGGAACTTTTGTTTTACCTCTTTTACGTTCTTAGTCAATAGTTTCTGGATCTTCTCAATTTCTTATTTGTATGTCTCTGTTTGTTGTGACTTTAATTTTTATAAAACCTTCCTTAGTTATTGTCTTATAGACTTCGTCTTCTTACTTAGTCACTCGACCTTCTATTTTACCACCTTTATTGAAGACTTCTCGTCTTATTTCTTTTTCTTACTTTTCTTGACCCCTATCAGAGTCTCTGGAGAACCTGTTATAGTTTACGTGGTTGTAAGTTGAATATCCCCAGGGTCTTCTTCTTCTCTTTTTCTTTCCCATACTCTTGTAAAAACTTCTCTAATATCAACTTTTAAGGGGGTTGTACCTTTTCCTTTATCAGTTTGTTCAGGTTCTCGGTGTTTCTCAGGGTATGTCCTATTTGGGTTCCTCTTTGTGCGGTCCTGTGTATGGTTCACTTGATTGTTTCTGATTTGTGTTTCTTTCTTATAATTTTCGTCGTTCCCTTTTCGTTGTTCATTGTATGTTCCCTTTGGGGTATGCAATAGAGAGTCGTCTTTGACGTCCGGTCTTCCCTTACCGTCTTATATAAATTTCATGACTTTCCCTTTGTAGATGTTGGTTCTAATAACATGGACTGTTCCTAGAGTAAGTCTTGACTACCTCTTTATTTTTCGTAAAGTCTGTTCGCTTTCAATTCTCTTAAGTCATAGAGATTTGGTCGAAATGTTGTTAACAATTTCCCTGAATATATCAGCTCTTTATGTTCTCTTCCTTTTTCTACATGTTTTAGTCAAGTCAACGAGTCAGCACAGACTGAGAAACGCTGGGATACTTGGTGTCGTGTGGTCCGGAGGGACAGGTAGTGATTGAGGACCTCAGGTGGGCTTGAGTACAGGTAGCTCAGTCACTACGGTAGGTCGGTAGAGTAGGAGGTAGTAGGGGAAGAGGAGGACGGGGGTTAGAAAGGGTCGTAGTCCCAGAAAAGTTTACTCAGTCGAGACGTAGTCCACCAGTTTCATGACCTCAAAGTCGGAGTCGTAGTCAGGAAGGTTACTTGTGGGTCCTGACTAGAGGAAATCCTACCTGACCAACCTAGAGGAACGTCAGGTTCCCTGAGAGTTCTCAGAAGAGGTTATGGTGTCAAGTTTTCGTAGTTAAGAAACCGTGAGTCGGGACAAATATCAGGTTGAGAGTGTAGGTATGTATTGATGACCTTTTTGGTATCGGAACTGATCTACCTGGAAACAACCGTTTCATTACAGAGACGAAAAGTTATACGACAGATCCAACCAGTATTGAAAGGAAGGTTCCTCATTCGCAGAAAATCAAAGTACCGACGTCAGTGGTAGACGTCACTGAAACCTGGGGGGGTTTTAGTTGGGGTTTGTTAATTCTTTTACCGTTATCCTTGTATATATAGTTATTAATGAAATTTACATTTACCTAATTTACGAGGTTGGTTTTCTGTGTCTGACCGACGACGACGACAATTCAGCGAAGTTAGTACAGGCTGAGATACGCTGGGGCATCTACCGTCGGGTGCCCCGAGGGGACAGGGACCCTAAGAGGTCCGTTCTTGTGACCTCACCCAACGGTAAAGGAAGAGGTCACGTACTTTCACTTTTCACTTTCACTTCAGTGAGTCAGCACAGACTGAGGATCACTGGGACACCTGACGTCGGATGGTCCGAGGAGGCAGGTACCCTAAAAGGTCCGTTCTCATGACCTCACCCAACGGTAACGGAAGAGACTGTCTGACCGACTTACCTATGTTTTTGTTCTGGGTATATATACGACAGATATTCTTTGGGTGAAGTCTGGATTTCTGTGTATATCTGACTTTCACTCTCCTACCTTTTTATATAAGGTACGTTTACCCTTTGATTTCGACGTCATCGTTGGGAGTCTAGTCTGTTTTATCTGGAATTTTATTTCTAATGTTCTCTATTCCTTCCTGTGATGTATTACTAGTCCTCTAGTTAGGTTCTCCTTTGGACGTTCCCCTGTTGTCTTACTTTATCGGACTCTAGACTAAGGGATTACACGGTCTACTCCAAAGTGACACAATAACCTTTTTCTGACCCTTGTCATCCTACGGATCGTTCTCAACAAGACTTCTAACAGAGGTCTTACCAGTGTGGGAGAAGAGAAAGGGGTCAAGGGAATTCTTAAACAAAAATTATCATCGTATGGTTCTTTAGAAAACTCTCGTATTTTAATGGAGGAAGAAGGTATACATCTCTTCCGAGATCTTGTATTTTAACGTAGGTACCGAACTCTTGTATTCCGAAAAAATCAAGGACCTTACTGGTTCGAGAGTCACCAACCAATAAATAGCATTCCCGAAGGGACCACCACGTCTCCAATTTCGCAGACGGACGTTACACCCTCTGGACCCAAGCTAGGGACCCAGCCCTTGTAGGGGACCTCTTCCTTTACCGTTGGGTGAGGTCATAAGAACGGACCTCTTAGGGTACCTGCCTCCTCGAACCACCCGATATCAGGTGCCCAGTGCTTCTCAACCTGTGCTGACTCGCTGAAGTGAAAGTGAAGTGAAAGTTTATTGACACTTCCTATGCTCAGAAGTCCTTTGGTCCCATCATGGATCGTGCAAGAACATCATCTACTATAGTCAGAAATTCTTAAGAAGGTTTCATTACTGTGACTTTCGATGGAAAGTTAATTAAAACATCTAAACAAGTAAGATAGAGTTCAGACACTCCAATTCGTCCTGACTGGGTATCCGACCAGAAGTATTCTCAAAGAAAAAAGTCGAGGGAAAACCATCTTCCACTTCACACTGAACGACAGGTCTTCTTGACGTCCAACAGAGTAGTGGGACGAGTGATGTCCAACTCCAACAATACCTCCAACAAGACGTAGACTATTACATGTCAGACGGTAAGTGAATATTCGGAGAATTTCATTCGTTACCCCCGTCTCCCCGTCGAAGGGATCACCGAGTCACCATTTCTTAGGTGGACGGTTACGTCCTCTACACTCAAGCTGGGGACCCAACCCTTCAAGGGGACCTCTTCCTTCACCGTTGGGTGAGGTCGTAAGAACGGACCTTTTAAGGTACCTGTCTCCTGGCACCGTCAGATGTCAAGTACCCCAACGTTTTCTCCGTCCGTACCGAATCGTTGATTTGTTGTTGTTTTCCTTCGCCCGCTGGGTGTATAGGTCTCAGCGTACACCGGACCCCGTCTATGTTCTAACCTCGAACGTCGACCGACCAAAAAGGTCCAACCGCTTTTCGACCCCACAGAGTCCTGACTGAACGAACTAAGGGTCGACGTGGAGAAGAGTAACGACCACAAGTTAATTAATTTGTGTCTCCGGTAGTCTGACTCCTACGAGACTCCGGTACCACGGGGTTCATTCGTTTGTTTTTGGATTCCGACATTTACGGAGTTCGGATTCTCTAGTTTTAGGTTCCTGTTGGTGAGTGTTCGTCGAAATTCGAGATTCGGTCAGTCAGTTATTAAAGGAACGAGACGAAGACGGAAAAGACAGAGAGAAGTCGAGGACAACCGACTCCCGAGAATCGGTGAAGGCCAGACCACCATGACGGACTAAAATTAGTACTTTCACTTTCACTTCAACGAGTCAGTTCAGGCTGAGAAACGCTGGGGTACCTGACATCGGATGGTCCGAGGAGACAGGCACCCTAAAAGGTCCATTATCATGACCTCCCCTAACGGTAAAGGAAGAGGTCCCCTAGAAGGGCTGGGTCCCTAGCTTGAGCCCAGAGGGCGTAAAATCTGTCTGAGAAATGACAGACTCGGTGTATGTCCGAGTTTATTTGAGAAGTCTAAAAATTATCCGGAGTCAAATAGAAAAGTGTGGTCTTACATAGTCACGAAGTCCCGTCTAACTCCACTTCCGAACACCAGGGTTTTAAAGACGGAGATTTAAGAAATAACACCTGGTAAGGAGGGAACTCGACCTCGTTACTGGGTCAACAGGTCCGGCCAGAAAGTGCTCAGGAAAAAAAAATTTTTAAACACAAAATAAAAGTCGACACGACCCAGAAACAACGACGGACTCCCGAAAGAGATCAAAGACGCTCGTCCCCGATGAGGGATCAACGACACACGTCCGAAGAGTTACACCACCGAAAAGAACATCTCGCACCCGAGTTGACAACGTCGAGCCATCAACACCGCGAACCCGACCCAACGGGGCTCCGTACACTCTAGACAGTCAACGGTGGCAGTCTTATTGGTGCGAGATCCAACTACCCACGGAGGTTCAGTTTCCTGGAGTCGATACAGAGAGGGCACCCATGGAGTCACCAAAGGCCACGGGGCGGAGGGTTTCCGGAACCTTCAGGTGTGTCTGTTCAGAAAGTCGACGTCCAGAGCACACGGTAACTGAGGTAAGGAAGACAGGACGAGACACGAACCCGTGTAGACGGCGGATACCCTAAAGAACCTCTTGACCACGAAAAGTCCAATATGACATCCACCCGGTGTTCACGACGGGGTAGTGAGTGGATTCACTGACTAGAAACCTCCGGTCCACCATATCTGTCGTCCCCCAGCACGGGGGTGGGGGAGGCGGGCACGGTATGAAACAGTGGACTCGGTTCAGGGACTCTACCGTTCCGTTCCACAAACACTGACCCCGAGTGCATGTGTCCGGCGTACAGTGGGTCTTAGGAGGGTCGTAGGATAGAGTAGGTCTTGGAGTGTACCGAGGTACCCTCCACAGGGGACCGAATGCCGACGTCGGTGTGGTCTGTGTGTCTTGGAGTCAACTCTCCACGTGACTTCCAAAAACTTTTTAAACAAAGATTAATTTTGTTAAGGAAAGATAAAGTTAAGAACGATTTTTTTTAGAGAGATTTTACGGACTCAAATGAAAGGATAGAATCATATAAGTCACGGCACTTAGATTCAAGTGCATTAGGGAAGAGGTGGCAGACTGTACCATCAAGTCATAAACTTTTTGGTCATCCAAAAAAAGAATAATTATGCCCGAAGGGACCGCCGAGTCGACCATTTCTTAGACGATATTACACCCTGTGGACCCAAGCTAAGGACCTAGCCCTTCTAGGGGACCTCCTCCCGTACCGTCGGGGGAGGTCATAAGAACGGACCTCTTAGGGGTACCTGTCTCCTCGGACCACCCGATATCAGGTACCCCAACGTTTCTCAGTCCGTACCGACTCGTTTTGGTGAAAACGAAGAATAATTATATTCACATATCCTCGTACAGACCTTTTATTCCTTAAATCCCGATTTATTCTTGACTTTAGTCTCTTAAAAAAAGTTAAATTTTATGCTCGTTTTTGATTTACGGAGACAATAAAGGCGGGGGGAAAAATTCAAGTCCTTTTACATAGACGAATTAAAACTCAAAGTCTCTGTGTTCGAGAGTGAAAACACTAACATCAATCATGGATGTTAGGACTCTTTTAAAGAGTCGACATCACCTTTCCTATATATTGGACTCATTTGTCCACAACCTTCGGAACCTCCATTCAACTGTGTCCTTTAATATCGGTGGTTCGACGTGACCGTCCGTTTTGTAAACACGTCATTTCTGTCATGTTTTGAAAGACATCTACATTCTGAATAAGTTCAAAAACCTTGAAGAGTACCACAGAGAACCTCTTCCGTTAACGTGGGGTAAGGTCATGAGAACGGACCTTTTAGGGTACCTGTCTCCTCGGACCATCCGACGTCAGGTACCCCAACGTTTCTTAGTCTGTGTTGAAGTGCAAGTGAAAGTACGTGACCTCTTCCTTAACCGTTGGGTGAGGTCACAAGAACGGACCTCTTAGGGTCCCTGCCCCCTCGGACCACCCGACGGTAGATACCCCAACGTGTCTCAACTTGTACTGACTTCGCTGAATCGTCGTCGTCGTCGTCGTCGTCGTCGTCGTCGTCGTACCACAGAGATCAATAACCTATGTCGACCCTTTCCTGACGGTAATTTGAAGGTCCCGACCAAGACACGACGAAACTTTTCACACCCCCGTCCTGAGTCTAAACACCCTATACGAGGTAACGAGAAACAACGCCCCAAACGTGACTCCTGCGACAACAGACTTCAAAGGTAGAAGACCCGACGAGGTACGGACCAGGAAGTCAACCTCTACCATCCGGAAAACCCCCCGAAACCAGATACGAACAACCCCAAAGACTGATACCAGAAAAGTCCTCCTACACTTCGTTTGTCTTTTGAGTCTTTGAGTGGTGGTACAACAAGGAACCTAGAGTACCAGGGGACTGTCAGACGGAAGAAACAGAAAATTTTCGAGGAACACAAACGAAATATATATTACGGATCTTAAAATTCACGACACATATACACACATTCAACCAGCCAGCACAGACTGAGAAACGTTAGAGTATCTGACATCGGGTGGTCCGAGGAGACAGGTACCTTAAGAGGTCCGTTGTTATGACCTCGTCCAACGGTAAGAGAAGAGGTCCCCTAGAAGGGCTGGGTCCCTAGCCTGGGTCCAGAGGGCTTAACACCCGTCTAAGAAATGGCAGACTCGGTGGTAACGAATCACCCTTTTAATGTAGATCAGGTACAACGGTCCTAGATTGAAGTAAAAATGGGTTCCAAAGGTGTTTCTCGCTAAACGGGACTAGATAATTATTCATAGACCCATCGAACATACAAAACAAAAATTGAAACGACGGAAGTTTTCGTTAGGACTCCCCCAAAATAAGTACAATGACTTACGTCCCGGAACACCACAGTAGGAACCGAAAGAAAACTGGGAGAAACCTAATTGCGCACAGTAAATGTGAAGTCGGACAAAATTCTCTTCGAGAGAACCCGACACTATTGTCGTCTCGTTGCGACACTGAGGGTCCCGAGTTCTGCGTCACAGGTCGACCGGGGGTCCGGTGGGATGGAGTTGTAAGTCTCGGTCGCAAGGGTCAAAAATTGGTTGAATGAAGTAGGAGCTTCTGGAGTAGGGGAAGGTCACACGGCTACCCCAGAAAATTATGTGCTAGGGTTTTCGAGAGAAACAATAGTCTGAGGTACCGAAAGTCACCACCTTCCGTGTCGGTTTCCTCTCCGTAAACCTTCTCCTCGGCTTTGCTGTTTGTTTGTCTTTCCTTTTCTCTCTGTCTAAATGCCGTAAATGTGAACTGGAAGATTGATGTTTACGTATCCAGTAGTTATTCTGAAGTGTAAGTAGTTTGGTGAATTTTAAACTGAACCTCTGTAATCATTTTGTCCTTACTTTCCCGTGGAGTCACCGTCTAAATCCTTTCAGACACAAAGACCACCAGTCCCTTCCACGTAGACTGTTTCACTGTAAACTCACTCAGGACGCGCTTCGTTCCCTCACTCGTCCGTCTATCGACCCCTCCTGGTAGGGACCGCCGCCCCCCGCCCCCCAACGACCGTCTCCTCCACGTTTCGGGGATTCCACCCTCCGTCACCCTCGGACAACTCCATAGACTGTTTGACGTCCTCCGCGTCATACACACCTCCCCTCACTGTCACTCCACTCGACCCTCCCGGTTCCGGTCGAGAGCCTCCTGGATCATCCGGGACCTCTCCTTAAATCTAGAATAAGGGTCTCTCTAAATAAGACTGCCTCACACTAAAAGAGAACCTTTAGGACTCTTTATAAGGATAGAGGACAGTCAAAACAGTTTTTAACGGGTAGAGGTCTTAACGTCTACCAAGCATTAACGATTAATTTCGCAATTCTCTACTTAGGGGTTCGGTCACTCGAATTTTTTTTTGTCTTTTGTTCAGAGACCCTCTATCGTCTACGGAAACAAGAGTTCCAGTTGGTGTCGGACCACTGCCACCCGGTCCTCTCCCCGACCTCTGGAGGTCACACCTACCCCACGCTTAACTTACCTCCTTGCCTATTAATGTTGAACCCGGATCTAAGGGACGGGGCCCTTTCCACACCTAGGACTCGACCTCGGCCCCCCTGTCCCGAGCATGCACTACTAACCTTGGGACCCCTTTAATACCACCGGAGACAGAGCCGAGGTCCTACTGTGGTCGGGGAGGAGCGACCCGGTAAGTCTTTCGGGACGTGTAGATGGCCCCCACTACGACCCGACTGACTCAGACAGAGTACCCAGAGACCCCCACCTCTCCCCGCAAGAAACAGTAGAGGTATGTGCTATAGAGACGTGACGGAGACCTGAAACCAAGTCATTACCTTTGCGACTGAGGAGACCCGGGGACCTCCCTACCACTCGAGGTGGGTCGACCTAGACGCACAGGACTGTAGTCCGGACCCCGGAGAGACGAACGTCTGGAGGGTGGGGTCGGAGCCGAAGAAGGACCACCTTTGGACGGAGTAACGTCCCCGGGGACACACCGGTCTCACGGGGGAGCGGGGGTGTGACCATCAAGAAAGGGCGGTTCAGGAAGGTTCGTGTGTGGGAGACGTGACTCCCCGAGTGTTGACCGTTTCCGTCCCCGGGAAGGCCGAGGGAAGGTCTTGTGACACAGGGGTCTGACAGGCGGACCCGACACCGGACCTCTTCAAAGAAGAACAACTCTTTTGGACGGCTCTTGGGTGCCCTTGAGTCCGTTCGGGAGTCCTCATCACCTCGACCGTCTCACGCTCAGACCCCTCCGGTCCACGTCTCGGGGACTCGTTCCAAGAGACTCCTACACGGACGGCCGGTACCTCCTCTCCTCGGACGGAGACTGGGACGATCGAGTCGTCGAGGGACACTAAACAGTCACGGCAGAAAATTATCCGAAATAACTTATTATCTGTGAATTAAACTCCCCCCCTTTTGTCTTCATCCACAAACAGTTCCCTCCTTCCCCTGAACCGTCCGGTCTCAACCCTCGTCGGCACAAGTCTCCGTAAACAAAGGAACTTTAGTAATTGGAATAATCGTAGTTGGCCGGCCAGATGTACAGTTCTGTTCGGGTCATTTAGGAGTCATTGCGTCGAAATTGACACCGTCCTCCTCTTCCTTCTCGAAATCAGGATTAAATGAAAGGGAAACCCCTAAAGACAGATTCAGATGGAAACAAGATCACCCTAATAGAAGGGAGAGGATACCCTCCTGACCCCTCCGCCCCCTCCACAGTCCGGTCCAAGGGCTCACCACCGGGACATTGGGTCCCGGAAGGGTCACCCAGTGAGTCGGGAAACGTGGGACCCGGGGAGCAGGCACATCGCCCCTGGTACCTCGAGTAGAAGTCCCGCCGAGTCCCCTGGTCGCGGTTGCGCTGCTTCGGCCCGTGTATCGTGAGGGACCTCACCCTGCAGAGAGGGCCTGACTAATGGTCGTCCAGAATTGAGGAGAGGAGGGTCGGTTACCGAGAGGAGATCGTCGACAAAAGAGGACTGTCTTCCTGCGGAAGACTTAAACCCCACCTACAACCTCAGGACACACAAACGGCGTGTCCCGTCTAGGGGCGCAAGATTTGGTCCTGTGCCTCCTCTCTTCGTCATCCACTGACGGGGGTCCGGCCGAACCTCTTCACCCGTGTCCCCACTTTGAGCCCGGACAACGGGCGAGGCGGTGGGACGGACATCCTCGACGACGGCCCTCGAGCACTCGTTGCGCCTGGGAGCCCGGGGACCTGAGTCCCAGACACAAAATTGTGTTCCGGACCCACTTACGAGACGTGTCCTTTCAGACTCGTCGTGATCGGACGGGACCGAGAGGAGAGACCTTTACCTTATTCTAGCTCTTCTAAGATCTCACTCTTTCTCAAACAAACTATTCGGAGGACACGCCCATTGGGACGCGGAGGGACGGGGGTAGGGTCGTCAAGTGGGAGGGAGGCAACAAAAATAAGTTATTTTCCTACACACGTACGATTCAACGAAGTCAACACAGGGTGAGACGTTAGCGTACCTGACATCGGGCGGTCCGAGGAGACAGGTACCCTAAGAGGTCCGACCTTGTGGCCTCACCCAACGGTGTGGACGGAGGTTTGGTATCTGATCCAGACCAATCAACATCCTAAAACCACCTCGCTACACATGTTCAACCCTAAGACGGTGGTTTTGGGTTGGAGGAGGGGACAGGAAGAGGGAGTCTCCTAAGTCGACAGGGGAGGAAATCATTTTTGACTTAGTGCGAGATTCCCATGGTAAACTCCCCGAGAATAAGTAAGGGACGGTTCCACGGTACCTTACTCAGACAGACCTCCCTGGGTACGTAGGGTCAATTCGGGACGACGGGTCTGAAGTCTCTTCGATCAGTAACTGACGGACCGGGGAGAACTTTACGCCCACAGGGACATGTCTGGAACTCATCTCTCTACCTGAAGACCCGACAAGGGTCCGGTAAGAAAGAGTGAGGTTTCTGGGAGAAAGACAAAGACAGAGGGGAGAAGTCAATTCCAGTCCCTTCGTGGAGGCCCAAGCACCTGACACACGGGTCGTGAAGGGAGCTAAGAGAGATCTTGAGTCGTGACCGGTCTGGTCGTTCCGTGGGCGGGCGGACCCTCCGTGGTAAGGGTCTGTGACACGTCCCTCGTCCCTAGAAACCAATCCAATACACCCTGAGTGGTAAAAGACGGTAAACCCCAAGAAGTGACCCTTGTTTCCGACTTTTGTTTATCCTTTTTACTAATTATCCTACACCTTACCACTTGAGAAGTGGGAATTCTCAGACCTCTCTGGCCCCGCCTCTGACGCATACCATCCTATTCTCCGAGGGCACTAGAGGTCGTCCACCTCGCCATCGAATACGAGTCGTGTGCAGGTCAGGGGAGGAAACCGAGTGCCAAGCAGAAAAGGTGAGCTCAAATGCAAGACTCTCCCATCCTATCGAAACAGGTATACTTCTACCTGCATGGTGACGACTCTTGTGCCATCCACATGTTATTTATATTAAAGTATGTGTCATCAACAACACCTTGTGTAACTTTTACCCATTAGGTAATAGAAGGATTGAGATCACCACTTATCATAAGGGAGGGGAAAGTTTTGAGTTAAAATTGAGTGTTAATTTTCGTAAAATGGGAAACCACTTCAAAGAAGGGACTCGGAACTGAAGTTCAAGATCTTTATTCCGAAACCGGGTGACTGGAATTACTTCCGACGGGATCAGATTTTACTAATGTACTCCTGAGAGAAACCGGACTCCGTACGATTAAGGCACGAAGAGTGGTAGAGTGTCTACCTGGACTTCGAAGGTACTCAGTAAATTTTAGTAGCATTTTAATATTTCAACTTTACAATGGAACACTGAGTCTGAACTTCCACCGGTCGCAGTAACAACTAAGAAGGAGAGCACCGCGAGAACTAAAACTTTCGTGACAATTTACCGTCTTCTACTACCGGTAACTGTCAAAATTGGAATATGAAAAGTCACCCAAGTATAACCTGTCAATCCCAGACTCCAAGAAAGAATCGTGGGTTTCAACTAGGTGCCTCCTCTTTTGAACCCAACCTCCGGTGACGACCATATATGACCCACGAAGGAGACGGGTATAGAAGGAGAATCGAAACGACTGAATTGAGACCCCGACGTCATTTGTCACCGACCCTTTACGTCCGGGAGAAGAACAGACCAGTCAATCCCAGGGGTCCTGTCTCCCCTACCGACCCCTCTGGACTTCCCATAAGGAGGAAGATATCCTTGGTGTCTCGGTTCACCGAAGGTCCGGCACACCCGAATATTGCCCCATGTGGAATATTGCCACAGTGACATCCTTCACCCACAGAGAACACAAGACACTAGTTCTCGAGGGTCTCTCCTCGTCTTACTCCCGGTCACCCCTCCGGGACCCCGGACCGATCATGTCTACTCAATACGGTGCTCTCCGATGATATCAAAAACTCTTGAAAGGATTTCAAGAACCAACTTTCACTTTCACAATCAACGAACCAGTATAGACTGAGACGTTAGGGTACTTGACACCGGACGATCCGAGGAGACAGGTACCCTAAAGGGTCCGTTCTTAAGACCTCGCCCAACGGTAAGGGAAGAGGTCCCCTAGAAGGACTGGGTCCCTAACTTGGGTCCAGAGGACGTAACGTCCGCCTAAGTAATGGTAGACTCGGTTACAAAAGATCTTAAAACACTAGGGACGAGGAAAAACGAGGGGACTGGGGATGGACGGGAAGAAGGAGGAGACGTATACGTGTGTGTGTGTGTGATGTAAGGTAAGGATTATCGTCCCTCCTCGTCCGGGTACTATCCTTTCGTCTCCGCTCGACGTGGGCAGAGACGAAGGGACGAGTACCCTCGTAATCCTAAACTCGGGACAGACACCTGTACCTAGAATAGATACCTACGTTTCGGAGGGACTGCTCCCGTCCTAGGTACGACGGTCGGGCCGTCGATTCTGACTCGGGAGGCATCTGTATCTCGAGAGACTGATGACTTTTCACTTTAGCGAGTCAACACAGGCTGAGAGACTCTGGGGTACCTGACATCGGGTGGTCCGAGGAGGCAGGTCCCCTAAGAGGTTCTTATGACCTCACCCAACGGTAAAGGAAGAGGTCTCCTAGAAGGGCTGGGTCCCTAGCTTGGGCCCAGAGGGCGTAACATCCGTCTGCGAAATTGGAGACTCGGTGGTCCCTTCATCAAGAGACTAATGATTCTTGTGTGTAAGATGGTACGTACCGAGGCCGGCCACCCTGGGCAAAGGAAAAGAATTGGTTAAAAGGAGTTCGACGGAACAAGGTCGGGAAGACACGTCTACCCCTCCGGTCCAGAGCAAAAGAGCAAAACACACCTTCGAGTAGTCTATAAGCTTCCGTGAATAAGAAAGAGTCTGAGTGCACAGAAGGTCTGAATTGCGGGAGCAAACGAAGTCGTCAACAGACACCGCTACAATGGAGGTCCGGCCGGAGTACGGTCGAAGAGGAGACTCAGGGTCGACCAGGTGAAGACCAGGGGTGCGTCCCACCTTAGGAAGATTCACTTGTAACGGGACCCGACGAGAACCCCACGTCCGACGTCGTCCCGATTAGAGGGAGAGGTTTGGGAACATCAACAAAGACGAATATACTTCGAAGACCGGCAGTGTAGTCAGTACGACAACTGAATACCTCGGACACCAACTCATTCAGTAGATCTCGTCTGTCCCGAAAGGGGGGAACAGGAGGAAAGACATAAACACCCGGATGTTCGTCCCGGATTAGATTTACTCGTAAGATAAAATAAATCGGTCAGGACTAGGTCCCAAAGACCGACAGTTCTAGAAAGTCTTAGACTAGTGTAATAGTAGTACTGAGTTGGCGAAGGTCAGCACACGTCCATAGTCATAAGGGGGATGTAGATACTCAGATACTATTTTATCACACGACCTGCCTCGTGGCACCGGGGGTTGACCTTTTGCCCACCTGAGCTAGGAATTTGTCTAAGAAGCCTACGAATAAGGTGTCGCCGGTACGGCAGCACTAGTACTACGAGGGTGGAGCACAAACAGATAGAACAGATATCCTTGTAGTCCTTCCGAGACTTTTACTTTGTACAAAACCTTGAGTCCGGAGGACGAAATGGTGTCGGGGACTGAATTACTGGAACAGTGTTTCACTGTATTCTCGGTCGTAGTGAGCTAGACAAAAAAAAGTATTTCATAAACAAATAAACACCGGAGTGCCGCAGAAACAACGACGTGCCGAAACGAGATCAGAGTCGACCGCACCCGGCGCACACCCGACGAGCACCGCCACCGAAGAGAACAACGTCTCGTGCCCGAGACCCGCCCGTCCGAAGTCATCGACACCGAGTGCCTGAAGTAACGAGGAGTCGTACACGCCAGAAGGCTGGTCCCTACCTTGGACACAGGGGACGTAACCGTCCGTCTAATCATTGGTGACCTGGAGGTCCCTTCAGGAACTAGCCAAGAATGACTAGGACGCGACCGAGGAGGACCAGTAAAACGAGAGTCATAAACCGGGTGGAACTAGTATCTGACAAGAGGTGCGCATGCTTACAGACGTATGCCGAGGAACGGATGGTTCTGGCAGAGAACTCCTTTCCCACGTGGGAGAGTAGTAGTATAGACTAGCCCTCAGACTACTCCTGAGTTGTCGTCAAAGTGTTCGTACATTGTTTATAAATATCCACGAATAACACACACACACACCCGTCGTTCAAAACTCCTAAAGATGGTCGCCCCTATATTACGAGACACAATCTTAAAGACCATATGAAACAAATACTGGGACGAGACACGAACCACCACATCTGCGGACCCCGGTATTTATCAGCAAGGCCGGGAGGAGGTCGGACGAAGCAGCGGGTTCGGTGCTCCGTAAAGACCACGGAAATCGTAAGGAACGCACAGTCTGGACGGTGAGAGACATCATTGTCCAAAGTTCCTAAATAAATAGACCCACAATATGGAGGTACAAACAAAGTTTCACGACAAATATCTCAGGCACATTTTTCCACAAAGACCACGGACCCCAACTTGAACAACAAGTCAGTGATTCAGGATAGGCTGAGACGTTGGGACCCTGATATCGTAACGGTCCGAGGAGACAGGAGGTGATAGAGGGTCTCCAACGAGTCTAAGTACAGGTGACTCAGTCACTACGGTAGGTTGCTAGAGTAGGAGACGACGGGGGAAGAGGAAGAACTCAGAAAGGGTCGTAGTTTCAGAAAAGGTTACTCAGTCGAGAAGAGTACTCAACCGGTTTCCTGACCTCGAAGTCGAAGTCGTAGTCAGGAAGGGTTCTTATAGGTCCCAACCAAAGGATATCCTAACTGACCAAACTAGAAGAACGACAGGTCCCCTAAGAGTTCTCAGAAGAGGTTGTGGTGTTAAACTTTCGTAGTCAAGAAGTCACGAGTCGGAAGAAATACCAGGTCTAGAGTGCAGGTATGTACTGATGACCTTTTTGGTATCGAAACTGATATGTCTGGATACAACCCTTTTACTACAGAGACGAAAAATTATACGACAGATCCAAACAGTGTCGAAAGGAAGGTTCCTCGTTCACAGAAAATTAAAGTCCGACATCAGTGACAGACGTCACTAAAACCTCGGGTTCTTTTATTTTAGACTGTGATAAAGGTAACAGAGGGGTAGATAAACGGTACTTCACTACCCTGACCTACGGTACTGGAATCAAAAAACTTACCACTCAAAGTTGAGGTACCTCTCATACCCCAAGTTAGTCAAGTCAAGTCAAGTCAAGTCAGCGAGTCAGCACAGGCTGAGAAACGCTGGGGTACTTAACGTCGTGCGGTCCGGAGGGACAGGTAGTGGTTGAGGGCCTCAAGTGAGTCTGAGCGCAAGTAGTTCAGTCACTACGGTAGGTCGGTAGAGTAGGAGACAGCAGGGGAAGAGGAGGACGGGGATTAGGGAGGGTCGTAGTTTCAGAAAAGGTTACTCAGTTGAGAAGTGTACTCCACCGACTTCATGACCTCAAAGTCGAAATCGTAGTAAGGAAGGTTTCTTTAGGGTCCCGACTAGAGGAAGTCTTACCTGACTAACCTAGAGGAACGTCAGGTTCCCTGAGAGTTCTCAGAAGAGGTTGTGGTGTCAAGTTTGTGCAGTTAAGAAACCGCGAGTCGGAAGAAGTGTCAGGTTGAGAGTGTAGGTATGTACTGGTGACCTTTTTGGTATCGAAACTGATCTGCCTGGAATCAGCCGTTTCATTACAGAGACGAAAACTTATATGATAGATCCAACCAGTATTGAAAAGAAGGTTTCTCATTCGCAGAAAATTAAAGTACCGAATCAGGGTATTATTTTTTTCTCCGAAATTTTTATCCTTAGATAGTGGCTACTTTAGGTAAGATGGGATCTCGAAACGACCAAGAGGTCGTGAGAACACGACTCTTAGGAGACCCCTAGAACAATTCCTACGTCCGTCCCTAACACAATTCTTTCGGACCCTTAGACGTAGAAATGTCCGTCGCCCACGACCCCTACGGGTCAGGACCTGGGACTCGTGGTAGTGGTGGTTGTGAGTGGAGGCGAGTGGGGACCCCTGGGAGACGGAGGGTGTTTTGGTCGTGAAACTCAACGAAATCGGAGTCAACACAAAGAGGATGATCACCTACCCGCCGGAAACGGGAGCCGGTTAGTCTAAGAAAAAACGTAGACGGTACGAGTCCTTGGGAATCATAGGACAGGAGGTCGACGTCCCCCGGACCGAAAAGAAGTACCGCCCCCGTGCAGGGGTAGTGTGTACCTCGTAGAAGGGACACAGTGAAAGGAGGCGGAAGAGGATTGATCTAGACTGGAGGACAAACCTGGAGGTATGAAGACCCCAAGGGGAACGTGGGGTGAGGGGTAGTGAAGGAAAAGTGAGAAGTGAGAAGGTCTCTTCAGAGAATTACTCAGAGAAACGAGGTAAGGTGACCGGTCTGTGTTAGTACATCGATAACGGTCATTTTAGACAGGTCAATAATAAAATTGTGAGAGGTTTTCTGACTAACATTTGGTACCCGTCTTCCCTCTTCTTTTTGGAAGTATGTAAAATCCTTTAACGACTGAAAAGAAACACAAGGTTAGAGCCGACATCGGTGGTGGGGGTACAGAGACGTCCTCGGACCCCACACTGGAACTGGGACCGAATCTCCGAGTTGTGAGGTGCGGAAGCCAGGTTCGGTGGTCGTAGTGTCCTAGACTAGTCATCCATAACGACACCCACCGGTCTGAACACGATTTGTGACTTGTGTGCAACCCCTGAAAGGACCACCAGGTCACCAATTCTGCGGTGTGAAGTGACGTCCCCCGTGGGGTCAAGGTAGGGACCAACCCCTTTGATTCTAGGGTGTGCAGTATGCCACAGTAGTTTTTCCTTGAGTCATCACCTTTCTCTGAACCGACCTTTTGTACGGGGATGTCAGGTTTACGTGTCTCGTGAATTTTGGATTTAATCTAGGTCTGCACTGACCGAGATATTAATTCGGACCTCTGGTTTTCCTAGCACTTACTTGCACCGTTTACTCTGTGACTAAAGGTCTCCCGGGGAGAGACTTCCTTCCACGGGGCACCTCACTTGTCCGGGACCACGGGGAGGGGGCGGAGTCGGAGGGAGACAGAGGAAAGGGATAGGGTGGAGGAAAGTCCGAATCGCAACCGTGAAATGTCCGCTAATGGGTCCTTTACTGAAGGTCTTAGGACGAATACTTATAAATCTATTCACGAGTCTAAAAAAAGGGGTCGGTAGTGCGAATGACTGAGACTTTACCAAGGTCAAAAGTCCCGAGGTAGCCTCGTGTTTGGGGGACTGTGTTGGGGGTGTACGTGGTTGAATCGGACATTTCAGGAGGGGTAGCACACGACCGTCGGTCGTGGGACCTTGAGGACCGAGCACACCCGAACGGAGGCGACGGGGAAGAGGGAGTATCCCCAAGACCGAGGATTAAAGTACGTTCGGTGTAGACTCGATGTTTTAGCTCGTCCGTGCCTACCTCCGTCCCCTCACTCCACGGCCACACTTAGGTTGAGTGACGACGGTACTGATGTCCACACCTTGATTACACACTTGGACACTACCCAGTCAGAGTGATTCCGACCCAAATGTAATAATTAGGACCACTCTCTTCTACGGCAAGGCCCCACGTAAGGGTCCTAGGATCCCGTTTCCCGGAAACCCGAATTGACCCGACTCTTAATCCTAGGAGTCACGTTAGAGCGGTTTGAGAGAACTCACAGAGGATTGACACCGGTGTGTTTAAGGACGATACCTACCAGAACCGAGCAAGACTTGGTCCCGACCGAAACTGGCGTGCGAGCCTATCTCTAAGACCCCACCCAGGGTCAGGAGAGTGGTGCACTAATAAATCTCTACCCGAGACAGGGGTCCCGTGGCCGGACATTAGACCCTTCCTTTACCGGACACAGGGGCGCCCTTTATCCCGGACACAAGTACACCTTGTTCTTGTCCTTTTGATTACTTCCCTGTCCCCCTCTACCCTCTTCCATATATCGTGAGACGACTACGAGAAAGAGACTCCCCCAAGATCCCACTTCCCTTCCCCCCCAGTGTCCCTGTCCTACCGGGTCCTTCGACATACGTAGTAGTCAGACTGCCCGTTACGAGATCGGAGCTACGAGGTGGAGGTACCCTGTGGGCGCTCCGGTACAGAGGGGTCGTGGGGACCTCGGACCGGAGTTCCACCTACACCCCTCACCCCAGGGTATGGGTAGAACGAAAGTATTTAGGTGAGGCAGACGCATGAGACCAGGACCCTCCAGTCTTTGAGAGGGAGTACGCAGTGTTTGCTACTCCTACCGTAGCACAGGAGCTCTTCTCCGGACGACGACCGTCCAAGTCCCCCACCCTCCTCCCTGTCACTTCTTCCACCAATGGGCTCCCTACGGTCGGTGTCTGCCAGGTGGAGGTCCGTCCCCGGCCCAATCTTCGGGGTGCCGACGACGGACGTCCCTCCAACCCCACCACCGTCGACGAGGGACCGGGCGCGTCTGAAGGCGGGTAGGGTCCTGGTAGTGTCCCCTTACCTTTTATCGGGGCACCCGGTAAGACCCACGGTCGAGGACGGAGTGAATCTCCCTTTCCTAGACGTCTGCGGAAGTTTCCGGTCACCCGGTCCGAAGGCATTATCTGTCAGGTTGGAAGGTCTTGTAAGAGACGCGGACGGTCGAGTGGTGGGACGAGTAAGGTCAGCGGGAAGGGTGGAGTACCGACGGAGTCCGTCTCGTCTTGTCGCGAAGTTCAGTTCGTGACCCCAGACACGGACGGTCAGTGGGTGACGTGTGTCGTGGTAAAAGTCCCTTCCAAAACGTCCCGGGCCCGCGTCTGGGACGATGGACCCTCGAACCCTAGCTTTTCCCCGGGGTCGTGGGACGGGGCGTGACACGGGAAGGAGTCCTTAGAGACGATTCGTCCGTCCTTTGGTGTAGTCTCCCTACTCTCCCCGAAAACTGGGACGGCAGTACAGTCCAGCTGACCGGGGAAACCGTCTCCGTCCGTACTCCCTTTACGGGTCGACTATTCCGCCCGTCACTGATACCTGTCATCCTTCCTTCATCTGAAACCTCAGCCGACCAGGCTCAACCGCAGAACCGAGAAAACTCATCTCACCTCATTGGAACCCATTCGGGGAACTTAAGAGGTACGGAACCAAAGGTGTGGTAAAAAAAATTTTTAACCTCCTATTAACGAAATGATACGAGACAACCAAAGACGACAGGTTGTAGCACTGAGTCGGTCTTCATATGTATATAGTGGAGGGGGAACTTGATGGGGGGTCGGGGTGGGTTGGGGAGGGCGATCTGACAGTGTCTCACGGTCCGACCCGAGGAACACAATGTCTCGTCGAAAGACGTACCATTGGTTTACCACTTTTGGCATTAAGTCTTTCTGCGGGTATGGGGTTACAAGGTGTGGATAATCTATTAGTATGAAGGGGGAACCTGGTGTGGAGGTATCCACTCCTGTTTTACCCTCACCCGTCACGACCGAGAATCTCCGTTACAACAAAAATCTCCGTTTCATTCTTCAAGTTGCCGGGAAGTCCTCTACCCGACCAAGGGACACCCCGAGTCCCAAGGGACTACGTCCCTTGCGAGGTACCCTTGTGGCAAGAGGGAAGTCACAGACACCCGTAATGCCCGTCTAAACACGGTGGAGGGTCCCGGACCCCCACCCAGACACGACCGGCCGCCCGGGCCCGTCTCACCGACACAAGAGTCCCACGCGATGACCCGTCCCCGGGGCCCCGTTCACCGTTCTACGCACCTAAAGTCAGTTCACTGGTGTTCCCAGTTCTTGATCACCTCTTCCCGCTCGAAAAGGCCGTCTACAGTTCAGAACGGGACGAGGCCCGGAGTTCCGGCGTAGTCCCCTGAGGAGACTCGAGTCACAGAATAGGACGACCACCCTACAACGACCCTAAGTTCCTCTATTATGTTCAGGGACACCTGTCTGGAACTCTTCAGTTTCGCCGGCCGACTGTCCGCGGTCCTAACACGAACTCCAGTGTCTCCCGGCGAGACCAGTACGAGTAAGAGTACATGTGAACGGGAGGGACGGTACGGACGGGTCCCGACCCTGCTACGTCCCAGGGGACCCCACGGACGGTCCCGAGACGATACTGGAGTCGTGGACCCTTTGATCTGACGCAACGGTTTGTGGTCGCGGGACGAAATAGTCGTTACGTCCCTACGTCCTGCCCCGGGGACCAGGATCTAAGGTACAGACAAGGACGTCGACGGAGTGTCGCCCCTGCCCGGGACCACACACGGGCCCGTGGAAGTGCCGTCCGCACGTCTTCACGCACCCGATCCCTGCCCACGAAAGGACGAGTGCTCCTTGGGTCCTTTGTGAACTGGACTCAGACACGGGGGAGGGGTGACTGGAATCGTTTGTGTGTGGGCACCCTGTGAAGAACGGGTTTTCCTAAACACCTCTAAAGTCAGAGAGTCGTCGGAACCCACTCCTTTTAGGTCCCGGAGAGACTCGTGGGGTCCGAGTCGGAACCTGGGACCCCTCGGTTTGACTTGACGGACCCCCGTCTGGGTCCCCTCCGGACCCCGAGGGGCGGCCCGGGCCCCTGTCTTCGTGTGAGTCGTCGTTATGCCGACTTTCTGACCTGCCCACGGACACAACCCTTGTTTCGACTGACCCGTAGAACGAGGAGCAAGATGTACACAATTCAAAAGATGCACCGTCGAGAACCCCTCGTCTTACTTCCGATTGTCACTGGGTCTCGGGAATGACGTGTATGGGGCCCACCATTGGGGCCGAGGTGACGTGGGAGTACTCAAGTCAAGTCACGGCAACGAGTCAGCACAGGCTGAGAAACTCTGGGGTACTTGACGTCGTGTGGTCCGGAGGGACAGGTAGTGGTTGAGGGCCTAAGGGGGGTTTGGGTNTCAGAGAGTCGTCGGAACCCACTCCTTTTAGGCCCCGGAGAGACTCGTGGGGTCCGAGTCGGAACCTGGGACCCCTCGGTTTGACTTGACGGACCCCCGTCTGGGTCCCCTCCGGACCCCGAGGGACGGCCCGGGCCCCTGTCTTCGTGTGAGTCGTCGTTATGCCGACTTTCTGACCTGCCCACGGACACAACCCTTGTTTCGACTAACCCGTAGAACGAGGAGCAAGATGTACACAATTCAAAAGATGCACCGTCGAGAACCCCTCGTCTTACTTCCGATTGTCACTGGGTCTCGGGAATGACGTGTATGGGGCCCACCATTGGGGCCGAGGTGACGTGGGAGTACTCAAGTCAAGTCACGACAACGAGTCAGCACAGGCTGAGAAACTCTGGGGTACTTGACGTCGTGTGGTCCGGAGGGACAGGTAGTGGTTGAGGGCCTAAGGGGGGTTTGGGTACAGGTAACTCAACCACTACGGTAGGTCGGTAGAGTAGGAGACAGCAGGGGAAGAGAAGGACGGAAGTTAGAAAGGGTCGTAGTCCCAGAAAAGGTTACTCAGTCGAGAAGCGTAGTCCACCAGTTTCATAACCTCACAGTCGATGTCGTAGTCAGGAAGGTTACTTACAAGTCCTGACTAGAGGAAATCCTACCTGACCAACCTAGAGGAACGTCAGGTTCCCTGAGAGTTCTCAGAAGAGGTTATCGCGTCAAGTTTTCGTAGTTAAGAAGCCGCGAGTCGAAAGAAGTGTCAGGTTGAGAGAGTAGGTATGTACTGGTGACCTTTTTGGTATCGGAACTGATCTTCCTGGAAACAACCGTTTCATTACAGAGACGAAAAGTTATACGACAGATCCAACCAGTATTGAAAGGAAGGTTCCTCATTCGTAGAAAATTAAAGTTCCGACGTAAGAGGTAGACGTCACTAAAACCTCGGGTCTTCTTATTTCAGACTGAGACGAAGAGGTAGATAAACGGTACTTCACTACCCTGGCCTACGCTACTAGAATCAAAAGACTTACAACATCATAAACAAATCCGGAGTGGTGTCGGGGTGGGGACCAACGTGTTACCATTTCTTAGACGGATGGTTACGTCCATCTGGGTTCCCTGAGTCCAAGCTAGGAACCCACCCCTTCTAGGGGACCTCCTCCTTTACCGTTGGGTGAGATCATAAGAACGGATCCTTTAAGGGGACCTGTTTCCTAGGGACCGTACGACGTCAGACACTCCAGTGTTTCTAAACCTGTGTTGACTCACACACGCACGTGTGTGTGTGTGTGTGTGTGTGTGTGTCTATGTGTGTCGGGACCCCTTCGTCTTTGAGAAGGACAGGGGTAAAATGTCTACCCTTGTGGTTCCGTCTTCTATTTCGCCGACGGGACGTTGTGTGTCGACCGACCCACCTCGTCGACTCTAAGTGCGGGTTCATCGGACCGAGACCCCAGGACAAGAGGTAGTGTCGGACTGGCCAGTGAAGTGACAGTCCGGGGAAGTCGCAGTGCAACGAACGAAGACACTCACAGTCACTGACTTCACCTCCCCTAAGGCCTTTCGTGAGGGAGACACCTAACCGCATCACCCCACCAGGACCGTCTACGACTCGGAGACTTTCGCACTTCGTACTATGTCTCCCCGACCACCCTCCTACCCTCACCCCTCGGCTGGAGTGGTCCACCTCCCCCACGGGGACATGCCTCGGGGCCCAGGAGTTCAATATCGGATACAGAAGGGACGTGCGATCTCGTCCAAAGTAAGGACGAAGAGTCACATTGGGTCGGTCGGAACACGAAAGAAACATAGATCACAGTTGGGTGAAGGGGCGACCTTCAGTCATTGGCGGAAGGGGGTCAGTAGGAAACCCCGCCTACATCCCCTGTTTCTGACACTTGGTCTCGAGCACACAGGGGACGGGGCGTCCCCACAGATGTCTCGTCTCGTGTGTCTCCGAAGACAGGTGCCGAGAACGTCACTGGTAGATCGCACCCAGTTCGGGACACCGTCCTCAAGGTGCTTATGAGTGACGGACTAGTAAACCTCGAACCTTATACGGACTCGCTCCTTCTACCGTTAAAGGAACGTCGCAAGTGTATGGAGAAGTGATGTTCACTACGGGTCCCGGGAACTGGCAGAAAGGGGTACGATTGGAGGAAAGACCTGAGTCGACCGGGACGAGAAAGGTATCAAGACCCACGGGTCCCGAGACCTAGGACCCCGAGTAGAGAGTCGAACACTCACCGAACTTACCGTTTCCCCTTATCATAACCCTCCAGGAAACACACACTGAAGATCCTCTGGTGGGGGTTTGGGGAGGAAGAGTCTCCAGAACGAGGGACGTGGGGATGGGTAAGAGTGGGGACGAGGGTCAGAAACCCTGACGTTTCCGATGCTTCGTAGTCGGGAGTCGTACTTAAAAGTGGGACTAAATAGCCCTTTTTTTTGGGTTTTTTGAAAATGGAACGAGATTCTGGTCCGTCCCAAACACTTCTTACTCGGAACTTCAGACAACCTTTTTTATTTTCTTTCTGTTACAATCCCCCTTTTTTTTCCTTTGAAAGAAAGACAATTTTTTGGACAGTAATTAATACACTACGACCCAAACTCCACCTCTTCGGGACTAAATGTCTTAAAAAGATAAAAACGAAAAAAACAACAACAAGAGAGACAAAGGAAATCTTTAGTGCTCCAATTTTAAAAATATTTTAATCTCGAGTTCTTCTATTAAAAGTACTTTAACACCTAAACCCTGTAAGTTCAAACGAAACAATTAGAAAACCCAATAGTATCTCAAGGGGGAGACGGTGTCCTACTTCCTATAAAAAAAGATACGTCCTTTCTCTAGACTCCAAGTCTCCTGTATTTATAAATTTTTTACCATAAAGTGAAATGTTTAATATGAACACAGTAAATTAGTGGACTGACAACCCAAACTTACTATGCTGTAGTTCGTAAAGTCCATGTTAACCCCATTTGATCTCGTAGCCAAGATCCTTAACTCCTACCGCGCCACCTTCACATTCCTTTGCTCTTAGTCTTTTAAACTTACTCTTTGAATTTACAAGTTGTGAATAGGTATCGAGTGGGTACTCTATCTGATGATGGCTCCTTATAATGAACCGATAATCTTACTATAGATGTCCCTGAAGGGACCACCAGGTCGCCCATCTCCGGGGGAAGACCACGTCCCCCACACTCAAACTAGGGACCAACCCTCCGATTCTAGGGTGGGGCGGACGCATCGACCTCTTCTGACGGACGGTGTCACCTTCTAGGGTGCACTGCGTTAGTTCTGGCCGGTGTCGGTTTTGTTTATTGTTATTATGTAGTTATGATTTTTTATTTTACTACCGATGTTTGTAATTCGTTATACCGGTTTCCACTTCCAGTGTCGTGATTCATTGTTTTCATTTTGTGTCCGAACATATATGTCGCATAAACTTTACCATTTTAGTTCTGTTTTGTTCCCGGTGGTGCTGGTCGTTCGTGCGCTCTTTACTCTCGTCGTCCCTGTCTTACTTTGACGATTTTACACTTAGTCGGAATAAATATAAGCCTACAACCATCCACCCCCCTACAGAAAGATGAAAAGTGTAAAAGGTGCTCTTTTACCTGTCTCATCTAAAACGAAGTAAAATACAATGAGGAGAGGATAATTTTATACGTATACTAAATACTTTTTCGTCTTTGTTTCCTACTTTCCTCCCCTCTTTCCTCTTCTTCTCTTCTCTAATCTTCTCTTTCTCTTCCGAACCCTCGTAGAGGGCTGAGAATCAATAAAAGGTACCGGAACCTCTTCAGTGTATGGGAGAGAGTCTGAGGTCCTAGGAGTAAACATTTCTCTCCGCCCTCCATTTCTCACTTCTGAACTACCTTTATTTCTGACTTTACATGTGATCTGTGGGATACAGTGACCTGACATAAGGATTGGAAGTCCTGTTCTGTCCGTATCTTTTACTACGACAAACATACCCTCGTCGCACCTCCGACCCTCTTGACCCCTGGGTCGTAGAGAGGGGTCATCACCGACTGAGTTCCGTGGGCCTAACCCTTCGGGACCGAATAAACACTTGAAACGACGAACTGTTCAACAGACAGAGGGGACAGAGACGGAATAGTCATATAGAGTTCGGAAAGAAAAATTTATGTGTCTTAACGATCCAAGGGGTAAATCTTTACCAGGGACCCTACGGTTGAGAGTGGACCTTTGTCGTTGGTTTAATATCGGAAATTCAGTTTGTCGTAAGTCTCGTCGGGTTCTCCTCGATCGTTCTCCATTCTTTTAGTTTAGGGCACCTAACACACAGAGTTTTACAGTAATTCATCTGTGTAATACTTAGTTATATGACACTGTAGAGATGTCGTCGTAAACAGTGTCTCGTCTCAAGTAGAAATCCTTCCAGAAGGGGCCACCGCGATCACCATTTCTTGGGCGGGCGGCTACGTCCTCTACACTCTGTGAGCCCCAGGTAGGGTCCCAGCCCTTCTAGGGGACCCCCTCCCGCACCGTTTGGTGAGGTCATAAGACCGGACCTCTTAGGGCACCTGTCTCCTCTTATAGTATCCTTCCAGAATCCAAGACTTATTTGTTTTCCCTGGTACAACACAACACCCCACCAAAGGACAAGATACTGTTGTACAGTCTTTACATCTAACATAAAGAAGGAAGATCTTGGAAGGACGTGGAACACTCTAGTCTGTACGGAAAAATGTGGACTGCTAACACACCACACCCTCACGAAAGTTTCGTAAAAGTCTCACTTTTACTTTCTTGTGACGGTGTCAGTGTCCCATAAAAAAGTGTACCGTTTTCACTTTGGACCTTCTCGATTAGCTGTACGGGTTCCAGGTTCCGGGTGGGAACACGACCTAGAAGATTGATACCGTGGGGGTCCAAGTGTGGGTACGAAGTGTTTTTACTAAACCTCGGAGGGTCAAGTTTAGGCCCCTCTAGGCAGTGTGCACTGATAACTAATAAGTCGCTGTCAACTACGACGCAACTATAAGTCAAAACGAGTAGGTTAAAATAACCTAAAAGAGTGTTTGGTACCTCTTTTAGTAGGGAAATTTCTTCTCTCCCCTACCCCAGCAACCAGACTGTGACGTGACTAACCAGGTCCCGTTACTCTCAGACACTTTGACTGGACGGACGTCTCATCAACCCACCCCTGTCTAAGGAGGGTGTGGGATCAAGTAATGCAGAAGAGAACAGAAGGACAATACAGGCAAAATGTTTTCTCTCGTTACACCGGTCCCCTACAATGGATGGGTAGTGTTCAGTCACCATTTCCCTTACTATTATATAATATTATTATCGATTATGAATGGATCCAGTATACGAATTTTACGATATACGGACCGTATCGAGTATTACGAAATGTATTAAATTGGGGAAATTAGAAGTGTATTACATCCAGGTCACAATAGGGATACCCGGAAGGACCATCGAGTCGACCATTTCTTAGACGGACGTTACGTCCTCTGGGACCAACTTAGGGACCCAGCGCTTCCAGGGGACCTCTTCCCTATCCGATGGGTGACGTCACAAGAACCCGAAAGGACCATCGAGTCTACCATTTCTTAGGTAGATGTTACGCCCTCCGGACTCAACCCTTCTAGGGGACCTCTTCCCTATCCGATGGATGAGGTCATAAGAACGGACCTCTTAGGGTACCTGTCTCCTCGGACCACCCGATGTCAGACACCCAAGTGTTTCTCAGCCTGTGCTGACTTGTTGAAAGTCACAATAGGGATTAAATGTCGATTCTTTTGATTCTCGTCAATTCACTGAACGGGTTTGAGTACGCTCTATTTACCCTCTCTTGACCACAAGTGTGGATACGCCAGTTCGAGAACTCTCTCCTTCTTTCTTCACGAGAAACACTGTCCAGGTGTAGACGGTCGTTCAGTTATTTACCGTAGTCCGAGGGAGGAGGAGAGGACTACGACGCCGTCTGTAGTGATCACCGAGTACCGTGAGAGAGGAAGACTGGAGATTATTAAGTAGGTAATCGGACACTATACCTTCGGATAAACAGTAACACCCAAGTAAAATATCTGTGACTACTTAAGTGTTACGACAAAAATTTTTATTTACTCACTAACCCTAACTGTATATGTTTGATGATATATATTTCATCAATTAATTATTCCTGGATGACCTATCGTGTCACTTGAGTTTTGAGACATTACCGGATATACCTTTTCTTAGATTTTTTCTCACTTGTATGCACATGCATATCGACTAGGTACAACGTCATGCGGACTTTGATTGTGTTGTAACATTTAGTTGATATGGGGTGGTATTTTTAGTTTTCAGTTTTACTTTTGGTTTTTTTCGTTCTTTTTTTACACAAACACATACACACACAGATATATATATGGACCGAAACACTTTACTTACTTTAACTTGAACTAGGTCAAACGTAAATGACTTGTAGACAATACTCAGTCCTTTCGTGAGAACAACCTGTGACTCCAAGTTTTGTTTCCTATTTGTCAATGTAGAAATTCCAGAACCCCTCTTTAAGACGTATTTCTTTAGCACTACATTTAAGAAAACTTTTAATTTCTGGGAGAACATTTGGGGAAATTAAATTAGACCAAACATGTCAGCCCGAGCCATGGGACTCAAAAGTATCTGATTCTATACGAACGTACACGGAAATTTCCGTAACAGCATAAGAGGATGTCAAAACCAAAGAAAAAAGTCACGGAACGGTTATAAACGATCGTCCCGTAAATAAAAGTTTCGAAAACGAAATGTGTGTCAAGGTAAGTGAGCTGTCGTAAGATAAACAGGATGAGACCACCCATTATATAAATGCTTCCAGGCTGTGTCTCGCCCCTGTACACTTCTTACGAACTAAGTATGACACGTTTTCTTTACCGAACTTACGACAAAAAGTCATAATCTTAATGGGAACCATGAACTTCTTGTTCCGACAATCCTAGGACTCTCCCTCGAGTCACCACGTCTGTGTGTCTTCTCTTTTAGAGGGGCGTTCTCCTTACTGGAGAGGTTACATGATTGGCTTGACGACTCCCGTCATGCTCACATAACTATCCTACTATGTAGACAGTACTAAACTACCCATCCTACACTTCCACCTTGTGGACACACCGACGGCTTTGGTGGGTCGAAAATCTTACGCCCAACACGCGTCAGTCTAACCCTAAATTTCTAAGTTCGACGGACTCTACCAACGAACAAGGTCTTTTATCAAGACAAAGATCCAGTCGTAAATCCACTACGTCTATTGGACCTAAAAGTTGAAAGACAAAGACCAACATATACCGGTACGTCAGTATTGTAGTTCCCCTCTGTGACGCACCGGACACTTATTTACGTACAATGGGTGAACCTCGTTATCGTGTTCCTCCGGTGACGGTTTACTATTTTGGGTTGAATTCCTTCTCGACGGTCGAAAAATTCCTTCTCAAAGACGGTTGACGTCTTTGCCATGTCCCTTTTACACTCGGAATCCTATTCTCTTTAGTGAGGTTTCAATTTACGGGTGGTCGTCCTATTCCACTACGGAAGGTCCCAGACTCACCCGTGGGTCCCTTCGCAGGATCAGAAAGGACTGAACCATCGTGTAATACCTTTACACAAGATCTTTCATTAATCTCGAGTAATTATTTTAAATCGACATTCCTATAAATAGTTGTACGACAAAATTTTCCATTGTCTTTTGTTTTCGTTATTTACTAATCATTATCCTTTGGTTAATTTTTATACCAAACCCCTTCAGGGACCGCCAGGTCACCAGTCCTAAACCACGAACGTGACGGTCCCCACACCCAAGTCGGGGACCAGTCCCTTGATTCTAAAAAAAAAAAAAAAAAACCGATGTGTCGTACACCGGAGAATCCAGAGGTTGGTCCCTGACTTGGGTACCGGGGACGTCACCTCCACACCTTAGAATCGGTCACCTGGTGACCCCTTCTGGGACTTATTATGACTAAAAACGAAAACGAAAAAAGAAAAATGAACATATGTCAAAGAGTTTACAGGTGGTACGTGTACACAATGAACACGTTGTCCTTTCCTTTTCTATGTTTAGTCCCCCACACAAGACAAAAAGACCAAAACGAAAAATCCTTGTCTCCGAAGAGCAACCCAGTAGTCCAGAGGGACAGACGAACCATCCGAGTCCCGAACCCCCGTGTCGATGACTTTAGAAGTCATCCAACCAGTTTTCACTGAGTACTCCGACAGTCGTACCACTCATCCTGACTAGTAAACACGAGACCGAAATTGAGTTCGGACAAGAAAAAAAAGGACCCGGAACACTACTCGATCTTGGTGTTGGATACCCTACAGGAGGGGTCTATGAGTGGACGAAGGTCTTTGAAGAATATGTCTTTGTAAAAGGGAAGGTCCTCGAGAAAGAAGCCGTCTAGGAATACCGGGGTTATTAGGACAAGTTTGCCTATTAGGACAAGTTTGACTATTAACAGAGGAAAGTCCATTAAACGGAGGAGGAGGTCCATGACGAGAAAGAGACCTCAGAGTAGGAGAAGTCCTTCATTTTCTGGAAGACAATTTGAGACGAGTAGAGGGAATCATGGAAGAAGGAAGCTCCTCTTCCAGACGCACAACACCACCTTTCAACACCTTCCCACTCCTCCACCACAAGGACTACCGAGTTCTAAAAGTCGTCTGTACGACCCTCCGTAAATCGTGTACCTCGGAAGACGTCGTCCGTCAGTCATGACGTAGTAGGACCGTTGACTCCTTCCTTATTTTTGGGCAATCAGTCACTACTGGATGGCGTCTAGCACGTGAGTAAAGTAAGTCACCAGAACCCTACCGGGAACCTCTCATATCTAGTCATGGACCACCGGGTACTTTTCCGTGTCTCTCTCCTCTGTCTCCCAAATGGGAGACCCTCGACCAACCTCTCTCTGGTGTCGACTTCCGTAGTGGAAACTTTACTGTGTTTCAGTTGGTCCTCCCGACGTTTCACTCCCTCACTAACCACAAATCACCGCGGTAATAACCTTCTGAACGAATAAGTAATTCTTTATGATAACGATGTTATTAGTCTTGTGTCTGAACAGAGGGTCCTCAAAGTTTGACCCCTCTTTTTGTCTGTCAGTCTTTGTCTAAAGGTATGTGTCTCACTGTTCGTGTCACCTTTTCCACGTCCGTCCCACCAGACCTATGACACTCACCGCGGAACCAGGCACCGACCTGCAGACGGTTCCAGGGATACCAACCTGTAGACGGTCCGTGCAAGGGGTCCGACGTCGGAGACGACCTTCGTGGTGGGGGAACCGTTTTAGTCAAATGAGTCGTTTGTGAATAAAAATGAGGGGTCTAAATTGTTGACGCTCGTGGATGCAGACGGGTCCCCCAGAAGGCACAAGGTGGGATCCGAGGTATATGGGGGTATAAGGAGATATGGAAGAGATAAAGGTACTTTCATTACTAAAACGATGTAATTTGTCAAAGATGTAGACAGAACGGTTGTCTTACGTTTGAAGAACTCCCACCCTTCCTAATCAAGAAAAATTTTTTATAAAGAAATTTTTTTATTAAAATAAGAATAGAAACCGACTCGGTGTACCGTACATCCTAGAAGCAAAGGGTTGGTCCCTAGCTTGGGGGTCGAGGACGTAACCTTCGTGCCCCAGACTTGGTGACCTGGGGGTCCCTCCGGGGTCCTTCCCGACTAAGAGCAAACGGTTAGATAAAGCCTAGGAAGGAGAGGAGGCTGGGCGGCACTGACGAGCGTCGATTGGCGCGGCGGCGCTCAGACCCAATAACGAGGTGCGAGAGTTGGCCGAAAGGACAGTGACCACGACGACGGGATCAGTAAGAGACGGTCCTCACAAGAACCCTTTTATATTTGGTGCAGTCCTGTAGGTGTCGAAGTGTCAGGGGGCTAACGAAAGGGAACGTGACTCTTAATTTGTGCCTGGGGTGGGGTCCCCCCGAAGCTCCCATCTCGGAAGACCACCGAGTCTCCCATCTCGCAGACGGACGTTACACCCTCTCGGCCCAAGTTAGGGACCCAACCCTTCTAGGGGACCTCTTCCTTTACCGTTGGGTGAGGTCATAGGAAGGGACGTCTTGGGGTACCTGCCTCCTCGGACCACCTGATGTCAGGTGCCCCAACGTCTCTCAGTCTGCGCTGACTCGCTGAAGTGCAGGTGAAAGGTGAGGTCCCGAGGGTCCCGACCGGTCAGAGAGACTGGAGAGAAGGACAAGGAAGGGCTGGGAGGGTGGGACAATAAGAGAGCATCTCGTGAATGGGATAAAGATAAACACCAAGACAAAGGTACAAATGAACAAGTCGGAAAGAAAAGGTGATCTGGGATTCACAAAGTTACTGTCACTGGAACACACCGGACAAAGGGTGAGAGAGAGGTTGTCAACCGAGTCACGGACTACTTATTATTTTCCAGGGGTTTCATTTACTGGTCGCTGACTTACTTCCCGGTTCTTATCTACAGAGATCTCGTCCCGTAGGGGTTTAAATTTTTTACAATCATTAATGAGACGTGTTACCCTATTCGACGTCCATAGTCTGGGCTTTAGAAGGACAGACGAGATTCCTGAAATCTCTCTTTAAAGAAACGGACAGAAAGGGGTCTATAGACTAACCCTTCGAGAGAAGATCCCTTGGTCGGTCGGCTCTAGTACTCCGATCGAGAGATCGTATGCACGTTGTACTACGGACTCTACTCCCCACACTATACGTTTCTGTAAGGATCACTCTGTCCTTACCTGGACCCTGGACAATGACGTCACGAACATGAACCTTTTTGCAGAGGAGTATGTCTTATGGTTTTTTTGGTATTCCCGGATTTTTATTGACGCTCGCACACGTCAACCCCGTTTGCTACTTGTCACTCTCTTGCCTTCCGATTTTGGAAGGTGAAGACTCTACGGCCCCATCCGTCTGGTCCCCCATCTGTCTGGTACGTTCAGTGGGGAGGTTGGCCAGGGTGACTAACCGAGGGTGGGAGTGGGGTAAATTCCCTGGTTGGACGGGGCCAGAGTCCCCCGACGGTCCCGTGGAGAATGAACGAAACCGAGGGATCATGATCGACGTCGTGTTCAGGGTCATTTCGGAACGGACTTAAAGAGCAGACCGGAGTAGTTGACGATAACTAATTTCTTAGGTTCTGAAGGTCACCAATTCCTTAGCGGACGGTTACGTCCCCCGCGTCCAAGGTAGGGACCAGGCCTTTCTACGGCGTACGGGTCTCCGTCGACTCGGACACCCGGTGTTGATGACTCGGACACGAGGTCTCGGGACGAGGGGTTTTCCTCCTTGGTGGCGTGCCTCGTCGAGAGCGCCGTGTGGACCTCTCATCGGGAGTGAACGGTTTGGAGCCCTTTCGGGTGTGCGTCGGTACCTCTGGGTCCCGTTGGTTGGTTTATATCATTTATTCAGTTTTTTATTTCTGGGGTTCTTGGGTCCAACTATAGTTATTACCCGGTATAAACACGTGGGGGTCCCAACGATCTCGGGGACCTAATGACCCAAGGGTATCCTAAGTGGACCCCCGCCCCACTCCTTGTATATCTCTACACGACGGGTCTGGAGAAAAGGTTCTTCCTGATCGACGGGTCGACACCTCATCGACCAGTCGTCGGTCGGGAGGTCGGGGGTCGGGGGTCGAGGAAATTCCAGATGGAGTCGACGACCCCCGGTGGAAGGTCTTCGGTGAGAGAAGAACCCCGACGGACGTAGACCACTACTTTGTTCCGCCCCCATATTTTCAGGTTCGCTCAGGTCCGTCCTGTGGAGACTCTGTAGTATCCGGGGAGACGGGGGGTGGGGCGAAGGAGGTCAACCCAGTCCCAACGGTTCGGACGAGGTGCCGTGACAGGGGGAATCAGAGAGGACATAGGGACGGCCAGGAAAGAGTCCCCAACCAGGGTTTCTGTGTAAATCGTAGAGTCGGGCCAACGGAGAGTTGTCAAATGTAGAATGGGAGATAAAGGTCTCTTGGGTCGGACACTGCCCGTCGAAGTATTTTACATTTAGGCCTTTTCTTGACTAACACTCTAGGTTCCTCTTCCCCTTTCCGGACCACCTAGCGAACTACCAAATTTCCAACCCTTCCACCCCTCACTGGTTGACCTGGACGGGACCGTCCCCACTGTTCCGTCCTTTCCAGTTCTGTCTCGGTCCCACCGCCCGAAGTCGTGGGTATAACTCGTAGAACACAACCCACCACTGGACCTTCCGCCACACTAATTTCACTGAGACCACGTCCTCCCAAGAACGCCGGTGAGCGGTCTGTCAATCCTTCCTCTAGGACCCCCGAGCGGGGTGCCAACTGAACGAGGGGTAGTGAAATGTCCGGATAGACGCGCAAGAAAGTGCATCCGATAGAGTTGACGAGAAACCTCCGTCATTGGTACCTCCTACAACGGAAACGCCGGTTCCGACTCGACACCCTTTCGAAACCCCAAACATAGAGACAGAGACCCTCGGAGAAGACAAAATTTCCTCGGAAAGGTCGGAATAAAACTACATGTTGGATTTACGTAGTGGACAATACTACATCTTCGACGTAATTCCCAACCGATAGGTCCAGCTTGGGGACGAACGAGGACTCCGGACATTCGGTGCCCCTGTCCCTCCTCACCCTCCTGGCACTCTCGGGTACCTCTCCCCCAAGACAGGGTCGGCTCGGGACCCTCGTCAATTCCGCGTGTGGGTCCGTGGTCGGTGAGGTAGTTTCCGGAAGAACGTGAAGCCTCTGGGAGGACTGCAAGTATATAAAATCGACGACTTCTATTTTCTAGTTTTAGTCGGTCAGGGGACCTGTCGGGTCTTCCACAAATAGTTGTCGTGCGAGAGTGAGTGTCAATTCTCAGAAGAGAGAGACAAAAGAGTAGTCCGGAACATTTTTTACGAGATCAGTCGACGTTAGAGTAAGGTCTCCAATCTTTGCTTTGACGTAAGAGCTGTGACAGGGAAATTAAGAGGATCTTTAAATATTCTTTTCGACAGCCCGTCTTTATCTGCCAGTACCGTTGGTCTGTAGGTCACAGACTCTGTCTGTAGAGCCAAAACTGAACCCTAAATCTAGAACTGAATCAAACTGGGACCAAAGACTCGCTAACTCCCAATTAAAGACACCAGTGTTGTGTTTTCCAGTCGAAATATTCCCGACGAATATTAGTCGGCTAATATCGAGTAAGAAGGGATCTAGTCGAAATGTTTTTCCAACGGAGTTAGTTGCCTCCGACGGTCTGAATGAAATAAGTTCAATTTATGAAAAAAATTTGTCAATCTTGTCTATAAATCTTAACCATCTTAAGTGGTTTTCTGTTCCCAAGACCGAACAGGATCTTTATCCACAGAGTCCCTGGGACCCGACCGAAGGGGAACGCCTCTGTCACTACACCTCACCTCCGACGGGAGAAACTTACCCCGCCAGAGGAAAAGACGAAGACAGGTGCAGCGATGGAACTAAGGGTCCGTCCGAATAGTAACGGACACAGGATAACAAAAGACCATCCTTTCGGATCAAGAGACAGAGATAGTCTTTTATCTCGGTGCAACGGTAGTTTTCGTCCTTTTGTTTTCGAGGGCTCTCCAGATGAGAAAGAGTGTGATAGGAGGAACCGAACGAGAAAGACCGTCCACCTCCCACCCCGGAAGTTGACCTCCGACAAACCACCGTCGCCCATGTCGCAAACGTGTCAAGTGCCGACGTGTGGACGGGGGTCGTACCGCAAAACCCGTGCACCAACGACGAGTCACTAGGGACGACTTACCTACGTGCCTACTAGTTGCTTTTCGACATTATTACACGATGCACGAAACGGGTCATAGGAATGACTCCTTACACGAATAAATCACTTCTCCCCTCGTGAACTCCGACCTCCAGTTGTACCTTGGTGTCAGAACATTTAAAGATAGACACACTGGGGAAGGTGTAGCGTGACACTCAGTCTCCGGTTGACTTAAGGGATACCACTCCAAAAGAAACCTAGAGTAGACAGTAAGATTCCCCGCTTCCGGTCCTAAGGACTTTATAAGAATGAGATTTATTTCTCCTTCTGTGTTCATTGATTTTGTTCCTCTACTCTGTCTCGTCAGACAGAACTGTCCCGACTGACCTACTGATCTGACTTTTCTCCTTCTGTCCACTGGATCCTGCCCGAGGCGCAAGACCAACGCCCCAGTCGTTCCGGAGAGGAGACGAAAGGTACCAACCTCCCCCGACGACAAGGACTCGACAAGAAACAGGGAGAGTGACCCTGACACCGGGTCGACGGTGCGACTTTCCGTAGTACGAAACCTTTGGTTCACACCGGTCTCCCGGCCGGAACGTTATCCCGTCCTTTGGTCGACACGGTATTCCTAACCCGAGACGGGTGAAGGACTCCGGGAGACGCTACGGGACCCACTTCTAGTCCTTTCGATTCCAAGACTAGCTCCCGTTCTCCTCTTCCCCCACTGTCTCCTACGCTACCAACCTACCGCAGTGACTGAGTTACCTGTACTCAAACTCGTTTGAGGTCCTCTACCACTTCCTGTCCCTTCGGACAAGTACCCCACCGTTTCTCAGCCTGTGTTGACTCGCTTACTTGTTGTCGTTGTTCCAGGACGAGACTGCCGAACCGGTCGTATCGACAGAAAGGGAGTACGGAGGAGGACCGGGGAGGAGACGGGAGTCCCTTCGTCGGTCCCTGGAGTAATCTGGAGACCGAAGAGTCGTGGTTCCCGTGAGGAAACAGTGGTGGTAACGGACGAAAGTGTAGAGTTTCCCTTCCTTCCGAGGGGGAGGAAGGACTGTGCGTCCCGTGTCCTACCGGGACGGGTCACTGGGACTCACGGGAGACCGGGGAGGCGTCCCAGAGTGCTCCCCGGACCCAAGGGAACGAACTGGAGGGAGCGGGGTCCAAGGTACGGGAGACCCAGGTTGGTGGTGGGGAGGGGACCGGGGTCGTCCTCCCACGGCGAGACACGGAACCGGTTCAGGGACCAGTCATAAAGTCGTAACGAAGACTCCACGGACGAGATCTGGTAGTCCCCTCCTCTCCAGACACACTCTTACTTTCCCCTTCCGCTCGTTCTGACTTTTGAGTGGAACTCTTTCTCTTCCAACCCTAACCCCGAGTCAAAGGACCCCAATGTAGGGTCGAACCGGTGAATGTTCGACATACTAAAACTGACTCCAAGAAGGGAGAGGACACTGAATTCAAAGGAGAAGACATCTTATCCTTGTCATTATCGTGGTTGAAGGACACTCCTAAGTCACTCCGTTATAGATGTGCACATTCATCGCCGTCCGTGTCTGTACTCGATACAACAATGAACACGTGTGTACGAGTCAGTACAGACTGAGAAACGCTGGGGTACCTGACGTCGGGTGGTCCGAGGAGACAAGTATCCTAAGAGGTCCGTTCTTATGACCTCACCCAACGGTATAGGAAGAGGTCCCCTAGAAGGACTGGGTCCCAAGCTTGGAAGTAGAGAACTCAGAGGACTTAACCGTCCGTCTAAGAAATGGTGACGCGGTGGGTCCTTCGAGTACAACAATGATAACGTGTGAATTAGGATTGGTCGAGACTCCCACACACACTGACATGTACAAACATTCACACATATACACACTCACACAGAACACACAGGACGATTCCGGAATTTATCAAGAACCATGTCTCTCTCCTTTTTCTGACGAGGACCATGACTACCTTCGGATCCACAACAAGTCAACGAGTCAGCACAGACTGAGAAACACTGGGGTACCTGACGTCGTGCGGTCCGAAGGAACAGGAAGTGGTAGAGGACCTCGAATGAGTTTGAGTACAGGTAACTCAACCACTACGGTAGGTTGGTAGAGTAGGAGACAACAGGGGAAGAGGGCGGAAATTAGAAAGGGTCGTAGATCCAGAAAAGATTACTCAGTCGAGAAACATAATCCACCGGTTTCATGACCTCGAAGTTAAAGTCGTAGTCAGGGAGGTCACTTATAAGTCCCAATTAAAGACCTACAAATCTATAAGCCCAGACGGGTAGAAAGTCAAGTCGAGGATCACCGACCCGGGCCGTCCTCCAGTACCGGGTGTCCCTCACTGACGCCACTCACTCGTGGGAATAGGAATCCTCTGGCCTGGGGAGAAATGTTTCGACGAACCGGGTTCCCTTAAGACACCACTACAAAATAGACAATCATGTCTTGGAGAGAGGGGTACCCAGTCAGACAAAAGGTTGAGAGTCGGGACTAGAGTCGGTAATAACATTTTGTCGGACCTACTCCGGCGAGTAAGTCAGAGGCTGTCGGACCAAGCCTTCAGGACCGCAACTTAGTCTCGGAAGAAGTGAAACTGAGAGAGGGGGATTAGCCGGGAAAAGTCAGGACCCCCTCGGAGTCACTTCTCGACAGTGAGGAGGTGACGCGTCGGCGAGTTCCTAGACTTCCCTCACCAGTCTGGAAGAGGGTCCTGAGCTCCGAATCGGGGGGTCGACGTAAAAGTCGAGGTGAGTGGCAGATTGTCTGTAGACTCTGAGAGCGTAGGTTTGACCCTAGGACGAGAAGGAGGGATCTGGAGAACCGACTGCTGTTTCGGAAACCCCAGTACACTGTGAAGAGACAGAAAGGGTGGGATGTAGCCGGGTGGTTTCCTGGAGGGGTGAAGAGTGGGAGAGACTCAGAGTAGTGAAAAAGAGGGCCGGGCTCGGTGGTAGTGTAGAACGGACCCAATGACTCCACCGGAGATCGTACAAACAAAAAGTGTCCCATCGGTCGAACGTTCTGTGTTTAGAGTAGTGGAGTGGGGGGAGGTATGTAGGGAAGCTCCCGAGGGTAGACAATCTAATTTTCGGCTCTAGACCCTAAAGGAACCGCCAGATCACCGATTAATGTCCCCCGGACCCAAGTAAGGGACCGGTCCTTTGATCTAGGGTGTACCGGTGTTGATTACTAGGACACACGACGTTGATTCTGGGGTACGTCGGTTTATTTATTTATGTAATGTAATCTCCTTTTTTTTTTTCGGTCCCGGGAAAGTCCCGGACACGCCAGGAAGGACTGACGGGGAGGGGGAGGGAGGGGGAGGGAGGGGGG